>CM032326.1:9442902-10125920 GCA_019022515.1 Quercus aquifolioides
GTAGCTTTCATCTATGTCCTCTTCTCCCCTAAAGCTGCTGAAACCACATGGTTTGATTTCTGTAAATCTATTTCTCCTTAAAGTCAAAGCATTTTTGTTTTAGCAAAAACATATAAAACAAAAAACAATTTGGCCCCATCTTCTAATTTGTTTAGTTTTATAAACCACGGCAAGAGCATGGTTTTCAAACCAGGCTCCAAGACAAGTTCTTACAGTGGTCTCCCACCACTGTAAGAATATATTTGAAAAATTAAGAGCAGGTGCCACAACTTGGATGTGGTTGGTGGAGAGGTATTAGTAGGTCCATGTGGGAACACTCCTCCACCAATACTAGACTTTTTAAAAAATTAAAGAAAGCTTGTGCATGTAGTCTTTGTACTCACCCGCTTAATCTTTACTCTTGTATGACATGAGAGTGTGGGACTGTTTGAGAGCAATAATTAGGCTTGTCACTACTTGAACTAACAATTCTTAAACTAAGGGGTGTGATGAGTCATAAAGACTTTCCTTCCCTAGCCCTACTCTTACAAATGACTTATATTGTGGCAATTATATGACCGAAAGTTTTTGGCTAGTCATGGTAAATAAATAGTATCTAGAGATGAGGAAGGAAGCTAGAAGAACAACATAATTTTTCAATGATGTTAACTGTTAAGTGACTTTTGTGTAAGGGAGAAAATTCAATATTTTTGAAAAAAAATTAATAATACTTGGCGTTAACTCAAAACTCAGAATAATTTCAGTATTTTACTCAAAAAAGTGAAATGAACTTATTTATCATAGGTAGTATTTATTACACACTGCGAATCCATACAAAATGCACTGAACTCGAGACTTTAAAGTTAAGTCATGAGTTGTGCGTAACTTTTAGAGATAAGAGTGTAAGCATATGTGGAGAGAGAGAGAGAGAGAGAGACCTGGATATTTATGGGTGTAAGTATCCCATATACTTGGTCCTTTACCTCCTTCCTTTGCTGCACCTTCATACTGAAATTTAAACACACATTGGCACATATGCGTTATGCATGATATCTCAGACTCTCAGGACACTTGAAGCAAAACTCCATTAGATATTTATACAAACATGTGCAAAACCAAGGACTTACCTGGTAAGAAGCCGACGCTGTCCCAAAAATGAAACCGGCCGGAAAACTGTTCCGGTTGAGTGAAGCAGTGGCATTTCTTGGTGCAACAGCAATGTTATGACTCAAAGAGCCAAGCAGAAGTAGGAAGCCTAAGAGTTTATAGCCTTGAAACTCCATAACTGATATCTTGGTTATTCTAGGTACCACCTTATGGCCTTTTATAGAGTATCAATATATCGAATTGATTACGGAACTGGAAAAAAAAAGAAAAAGAAAAAAGAAACCAGGAAAAGGACATGTGTGTAAGTTGTAATTTAACAAAAAAAATACCTCCTGTTTACATTAAATTCTTTCAATGTATCTAAAAATAATAATACAATTAAAAATTAAAATGGTTTTTTTTTGTTAACAATGTCTTAATTTATTTGTAGAGCATTTTATACAAGCATGGTTCAGAATTTCTTTTTTTAGAGAATCGTGTACAGAATTTAATAGATGAATAAAGTATTAAATATACTGTGATTTTTTTTTCAGAAATATACAGTGAGTTGATCTTTATACACTCGCAGTATTGGACCTCACTTGTCAGATTGAAATCATCTCTTATTATTATTTCAACTTCATAATGATTTGATCTTGGTGTGTACTGTATTAGGGGAGAAATTATACCATGTTTCGGTAATACCAATTCTGCATCTGTTTTGATATTTCTTACCTAATAAATGAGTGACACCTGTTTCAAAAAACCACATCATACTACTCCAATAAGTGATTAATTTATCTTTCCGATAGTATAGAAGATTGTGATTAATTTATTGGAGTAGTTTGATGTGGTTTTTCAAAACAGGTCACAAATTTATTGGGTAGAAAATATCAAAATAGATACTGAGTTGGTATTACCGAAATATGGTATACTTTCTCGTACTAGGGACCCATATATAGTAGATACCTACAAATAGGAGGAAATTTTCCAAACTAGCATTAATTTTTATCAATTATTTCGTTGGTAAGCAAGGTGTGTGTACTGTACTAGGACCCATATATAGTAGATACCTTAAAATAGGGGGAAATTTTCCAAAATAGCATTAATTTTTATCAACTATTTCGTTAGTACTTTAATCAAAAAAATCACGGGGTACATCATGTGAAAGAGCTATAAAAAAAAAAAAAAATTGTTAGTGTTTGGATTCACGTCTACGGCCACGTTTTGCTTCTTTGCACGTTTTCAAAAAAAAAAAATTTCACGCATTTCAGGGAGTAATGCGGCTACTATTCATGCACTGTTCATAAACAGTAGCCGCAAAAGTTGACTTTTCAACAGTGAATAGTGCATCTGTGCACTGTTCACAGACCCACAAATATCATTTTTCAGCAACTTTTCATTAAAAATAGGTCACACAGTACTATTCACACATTTAAAAATTATTTTACTACAGTATTTTCAGTTTTCAGTTTTAGCAAAATAAGTTCTATCCAAATTGACCCTTAGTAAGCATGGTTTTGAAACTAATTAAAAAATTAACACATCAAGTCATTGAGACTTGAGTCTAGTGCTGATGTGGAACAATTTATCCACGTGGAACTTGAGTTTTTTAAACTCAAGTTCTATAGAAGTAGATCTGAAGAAGGAAGAAAAAGAAGAACAGAGGAACAAAGGACCAAATTTAGAAGAACAAAGGACCATATCCAGAAGGAAGAAGAAGAAGAACCAAATCTGGAAGGGAAAAAAAGAAGAAGAATAGAGGACCAGATCTGGAAGGAAGAAGAAGAAGAGGAATAGATGTATGTAGAGAATGATGGAACTAGAGTTCCACGTAGAATTTTTTTTTTCCCATGTCAGATTGCCATCACTTGTAACTCGAGTTCCATCTTTGAACTCGAGTTTTAGACATTCGAGATACTAGTTGGCTAAATAATTTTGCAACCTTGACAACTAACTAAAATGTTAGAGAAATGATGCTAAATGCACCCAAAAAAAAAATCCAACAAACATTTTGAAGAAATTATAGGGCATCTTTAGTTTTAAGCTACCCTTTTGTGCATCCAAAGAGCCTCTCACTCCTCCCACGTTGATCCATCTTCTGCTGTCGGTGGGACAATTTTCTTTATTAATTTAAAAAATTTCAACATCCATGATCCGATTAAAAAATTTGATTAGAAAATTATATAAAATAATATGCTTTGTCAGCACACCAGATCTACACAAAGCTCAGCTGACAGGGTCCAAACTCTTGAGGGATTTCTTGTCTACTCGATCCACAACTGATTTTCTGTTGCAAAGAGAGAGATATATATAATTTTTGGCCATTAATAAAGATAGATATTTTTTTAATAATTCTCTTAGTTTAATGAACAAGATAGCAATCCTTGGTTTAATTTTCATAGTTTAATGAACAAGTTGCCAATATGCCAATCTTTCTTTGCAACACATGTTTGTTGGGTTTATGGAGTCGATCTATATGAACGAGTCCATTTGCCAATAGTCCAGTTGATTAATGCATCATCGAAGTTTGATTGAATTCATTCTTTAAAATAAATACCCAATTAAAACGATGGGTGCAAACTAAAAACCAAAGAATAACTTAATTAGTTTATTATTTCCTCCTACTATTTGTATAAAATTAACATTGCAAAGACGTACAATGAACCAGCTTAATCAAAGCACGTGTATCATAGAAAAATTGGCAAAACTGGCATCTGAGTCTATGCGTATTATCTCTTCCATCGCTCACGACTCAAAACTCAGAAGTCCAACGGGAAAGTCTTGTTTAATAAAAATATGGATAAGGTAGCATTGGGTACCCATTGAAATTTCTAAAACTTTGCTGGGAGAAACACTCATGTTTATCCAGTCATAACCTTCATGAATGGATATATATATATATATATATATATAGTTTAAACTTTAAAAAAATTGTGTAGGGCATGAGATATATATCGACTCGTGAACAATGAGTTGTGCATGACCTATCTACCACTAAAGAATTATGCTCGTCTTTTTTTTCTTTTTCTTTTTTCTTTTTTTCCTTCTCTTTTGAGACACAGCCAGTTTGATAAAACTTTGCACACCGACAAAGTTTTTACCCATTTGAATTCAAGTAATTACTATACTATTATTTCATGTAAAAAAAAAAGCTGCTATATTTTACATAATTATTCAATAATTTGTTAAAATTGGAAGTTGTGGCTGTGGTGATGTTTTTTTTTTTTTTTTTGAGAAACGCTGTGGTGATGTAAACAATCATCTTTACATATACCAATTCCTAGCAAAACATTTTTTATTATTTTTTAATGATTTATCTCAATTTTTTTTTAAGTGTCCTTGGACTTATTCAATTGGAATTAATTAGCTTCCTTATTTGGAAAATTATAAAAATTTCTCTTAGGTTTTTTTTTTTTTTTTTATTTTTTGAAATGTCTCAAATTTTTTGAAACCTATACTTTATTCGTAATTGCAAAACTTATAGTTTCATCCCTATCAAAATTATAACATAGATTACTCCAAAATTGAAAGACATAAATACCTCATATACATTATTTATTTATTTGTAGATTTTAAGTTGGGAGGTAGGATTTGGATATGTGAATATTAAAATACTAAGAAATGTCATTTGACTTAAAAGGTTGTTAGCCCACATATATTAGTGTTTTTTTTTTTTTTTTTCTAAAAATAATTCAATTATTACAAATTGGAGAAAGAAGACTTAAACCATAGTTTTGCTTTTATATATATATATATATATAATATATATATATAAAGATAAATTATTGCAACTAAACTATAAAACTCTTGACCACATACATTAGAGATTGAGGGAGATTGGGCATTAATAATATACCACTGTTTTTTTTTTTTTTTTAAATCCATTTATATAAAAGACCTAGATCCTAAATTTATATACCATGTAAGTACCGTTAACAAGAACTGTCGTATTTTAATAAGTTTAGAGGGGAAAATTGTTAAGTGTTTCATAGTCTTTTTTAAGTCGATAAATTTAGAGGTAACACTGAAAGTTTTTCAGTCATTTTTGCAAACATTTTCGATGTTTTTTGGTTTTATGTTATATGAATATCTTACTAATTAATCTTTTATGATCTTCGATCCTCAAAAAAAAAAAAAAAAAAAAAAAAAAAAAAACCATTAATGATCTCCTCTTTCTTAGAAAGTTCTTGTCACATAATTAATTTAGCGGTTACTATTTATTTGGTGCATCCGGTATTTGCTGGAAATAATTCAAAGAAACTGGTACTCACGATAGTTTTCAAACGAACCTTGGGAATCTTAAAAATATTGCTGAGGTAATTTTGTGTAGATATAAAATTAACTATTTATTATTAATAAATGATATATCCACAACATTTTCACAACATTTTACAAAAAAATTCTAAGTGGCAAGTTGTTACTGGTTGTTATTGTTGGGGCAAAAAAATAATCTTAGTGTTAGGTTTAAATTTAAATCAATAACAACTAACCACCTATATATGATTTATTGTAAAAATGTTGTGGATGTAGAACATCTCTTTATTATTTTATCAATTAACTTAAGTTTGTACATAATTTTTAAAATATGAAAATTTTATAATTCAAAGATTTTATGAATAAGATAATTATTTTCTCTTATCATTTTGAAAATTTAAAGTATAATAGAAGTTTGTTTACATATTGTGCTTATTCTAAGTAGATGTCCTCTCTCTCTCTCTCTCAAAAAAAAAAAAAAAAACCTCGGTCATGAGGGTATGGGTGAGGCTTTGGTTAAAAGATGCATGCATTAGATCGATGTTAATAATTTCCTGTTTGATGTGTATAGCAAACATAATTTTCATGTTTGATGTGATCATATGAAGAACAAAACAAAACTGTTCTCTTTGATAAAGTATACGATCTATGTTTTTTTCTACCTCACCATGTAAAACAGACCTGTGCATTGTTCTTCCTTTGTTTTTTGGAGTTGATTTTTTGCTTGTCTACCCCACGTTTCCAAATTTGTGAACTTAGTATTTTTTTGAATTTATATCTTTAAAAAGACAAAGACAATATTCATGCACTATTATTCTTTGAATTTTTCCACAAGAAAATGTCAAAATAGGTTTAAATTTAAACCAATAACAACTAACCACCTATATATAATTTATTGTAAAAATATTGTGGACGTAACACCTCTTTTTATTATTTTATCAATTAACTTAAGTTTTGTACATAATTTTTAAAAATATGAAAATTTTATAATTCAAAGATTTTATAAATAAGATAATTATTTTCTCTTATCATTTTGAAATTTAAAGTATAACAGAAGTTCGTTTACATATTGTGCTTATTCTAAGTAGATGTCCTCTCTCTCTCTCTCTCTCTCTCTCTCTCTCTCAAAAAAAAAAAAAACTCGGTCATGAGGGTATGGGTGAGGCTTTGGTTAAAAGATGCATGCATTAGTTCGATGTTAATAATTTCCTGTTTGATGTGTATAGCAAACATAATTTTCATGTTTGATGTGATCATATGAAGAACAAAACAAACTGTTCTCTTTGATAAAGTATACGATCTACGTTTTTTTTCTGCCTCACCTTGTGAAACAGACCTGTGCATTGTTTCTTCCTTTGTTTTTTGGAGTTGATTTGCTTTGCTTGTCTACCCCACGTTTCCAAATTTGTGAACTTAGTATTTTTTTGAATTTATATCTTAAAAAAGACAAAGACAATATTCATGCACTATTATTCTTTGAATTTTTCTGCAAGAAAATGTCAAAGTAGGATAGCGTTAAACTATCACTTCTAAATTCACATCATGTCTGCATCGCATCTCAATGGGTCCAGACCACAGGATATTGAACCCAATCTTTACCTTATCATGTTCTATTGAAGGACCTCTGACTACATGCAAATCAGTCAAGTAAAGCAAAGGTCTTTCAACACGGTAAATAACTCCATTATAAGAAGAATCTTTATGCGTTCGTATAGTTTAGCATATAAATGGAAGTTTCGTAATTTCAAATTGTCACGAAATTTGGATTAGCAATTTTGATTGAACATCTAGACTTGGATAAAATGACACATTGACATGAGCACATGACTATCAATATTATTGAACTGTAAGCTCTTCAATTGACGTTGATTACAATTTACTTTTCTTTTGCTTCTTTCTAATGACAATGTTGTACACTATAAACGATACTATACACGTGATAGATACCGTACGTAAACACGTTATACAGTAATTGCCTCAAATCATAAACATGTTAAAGCATTCAAATAGTAAAACTAAATAGCTATATTATTTTTGAGCATCCACACGTGATAGATACGGTCGTCTTAAGCTACCGACATTTCTTATAAATAAGGGATTTTTTTTTTTTTTTTGAGCTAATTATTATTAAACTATCATTTAAATTTTATTTAGTGCCTCTGAAGTTTCTTTGGCCTTTGGAGTTTGCTATGTGTATTATGGGTGTAATTCATCCAAAAATAATAATTAGGTTAGTCGCTAGCGATTTCTTGTATACGTTAGCCTTATAATAAAAGTTCATGATTATAACTTAAACTTTTTAAAATCAATTAATTTGAAAGTAAAAATATAGGATATATATATATATATATATATATATCTTTTTGGCTGAACAGGACTGCATTAAATCAAAACGTTGACCAAAAAGGGATGAAATCATAAGAAATTCGATTTTGCAAACTTTTTCTTGTTGAAAGGGTTAATAATTAGCTTTGCAAATAAGATAGCTTATAGAAGATCGATGATGAATTTATTCATTTAATTAAACACTCTTCTTTCACGGTCATATAAGATGATGTTCATTTAATCTAACAAGAGAAAGTCATAGACAAGTCTGAAATCATGAAGTACCTCAAATTTTCAGTATGTTGATAAATGTATCAACCTCAGCTGTAAAAAGTCATATATGTTTATCCTATAAACAACTATTCTAGAAAAAATAGTTTGTTTTGTGTCCAAGTCATTAGCTTCTCTTTCAAATGCTTAGAATCAAGCCTCCAAATTTGAAAATTTAATTTTACAGAAAATTTTAGTATTTAGTACATTACAGAATTCCACACAGACCAAGATTTGCTAAAAGGAGAGACCATTTAGATAAAATTTTGCCCACGTGCTGATAATAGTTTTGCAGCAGCGAAATCCTCTAGCACCTTCTTGTTGAAATTTGAGACTGAAAACAATCATATAAAGTATTTACCTTTAACATACCACAATAATCAAAATTTACTATCAGTATTATGGATTATTACAACACACTCATTCAAATTATACAAATCGAACTCAGAAACTCTCAAAATACTAACATTCTTAAACCCCCATAACAAACACAAACTAATCTACCCAAATCCTGATTCATCCAAAACAAACTCTTGATACCAACTTAAAACTCGACAATCTCTTATAAACCCAAAATTCCAATACACCAAGTTCTCGCTCAAACAATAAATAAACTCTCTACACATACATGGGTATTGTTAAATCCCAAAACAATAATACCAAACTATGGGTGGCGCTTGTATAAGTCTTTAAAAAACTATATTTTGAGTTTAAAATGAGTACTTGTTAAAAAAGTTATGAGAATATGTGGTTATAAATAGAGTTTTGGGTTTTAAAAACACTCTTTTAATCTCCCAAAACGCTTAATCAAATGGACCCTATATTTGAAAAAACCACTTTTACCACTCAATGCCAGTTATTTCTATGATAAGAATTTTTTTTTTTTTTTTTTTTTTTTTTTTTTTTTTTTTTGCTGAATTTCTATGCCAATGAATTTAAAAAATATAAGAAGCTCAAATGTAAATGTGAACCACCTGTTCAACATGTTATTAGAAATTCAAAATTGAAAAGACTCATTTTTTGAGAAGAAATCCAAAAGATTCAGGGTAATGGAGCATGCTAGGCCAGTTTCAATTTGTACATTATTGACTGGTCTGCCATCTTAGCCTCAAACATGGTTCCTTTTTATGTAGAATGCCATATGACAATTTCAAGTTTAAATTATTTTAATTTTATATTTGGTCTTTTTAGGTTTGTGATATTCAAAACTGAAAAATTTTTCCTTAAAAATATTCAAAACACAATTTATAAGGAGTAGTGTGACAAAGGATATAGGGATTATTCTCTTTTTATTCCTTATCCTAGTGTAAAAAAAACACAGCACCAGCTTAGACCACATTATATAATTTGATATTCTTTCTATGTTATATATAAACGTGTACTTTTTTTAATCATACATGGGTAGTGTTAATGGGGGCACCGTCCGATGCCTGCTAAGAAACAGCCTTATATAGAAAAGTCAACTTTTGCCAGATTTTTCACTAATTTTATAGAGTGTAGAGCCAATAAAGTCAATTTTTTAAATTTTACTTATCAATTTAGTACTATTTTTAGTCATTTCATCAATTTATTCTGATTTTTTATCAGGTGGACCTCACAATAATTCTTCTTTAATGGACACCTTCTGGTGTTCGTTAACATTTCCCATCACACACACACACATATATATATATATATATATATATATATATATATAAATCATATTTATGTTCACCTATACAAATCATATTTACTTCACTGATTTTATGTGTGTCCTGTATTTCAACCTTGTCTGAATAAACAGAGTGATATAGCCAGACAAAGGAGTACTAGTCTACTAGCTAGTTATTTGTGTCCTTGTTTATCCTTATTGAGTTTATTGGCAACGGAAAAATCACAGTCGATTCATTTATTGAGTTTATGCTTTTTTTTGTTCTTTTTTGAGAAACCAACAGTATTAGATATATATCCCTATCAAAATAATATTCCGCCGGTTTTGTTATAAGAAGAACGTGCTCACCAGAAAAATCTTACCAAACATTGAAGCAATGAGGTCCATTTTATTTTCGGATCTTGTGGTCATTGAGTTCTCTGACTCAGCAATCTAAAAGTCATGTATGTTATCCCATAGGAAAAAATGAGCAGACTTTGAATTGTTGATGCCTGGGAAATGCACTGGCGGCTCTAATAGAACCACCCTCACTTGTCAAAAAAAAAAAAAAAAATTTATACATGCAAAAAAATTTTGTATAAATAATTATTTTAAACTAATATGTTTTCTGACCACCTGACTTCAAAAAATTGTATATATATACTTTAAAAAAATATATTATTTACTAAATTAACCTATTTTGACCGTCCTAAAAAAAGTTTGAACATTTTTACTTGAGACTCATAAGAATTTGAGTTCAATAAATATAAAAGTAATTCTACATCTACAAATGTAGGGTCACGATTTGTAGCCCAAGCCCAAAAGAGATGGGGATGTGAGCCAAATAAGCCCAGCACAATAAATTTGTAAAGCGTGGGTGAAAGAGCTGGACTATATGTGAATTGGACAATGGCTAATTGCGATTTAAAAGATGAGTAAGCACAAAAAAACACACTTAAAACTTAATAAAGTTGGTTTCCGAGGAGCTGAATTATGAATTGAATTGTTCCTCAAAGCTAAAATAATCCTTATTGCTACAGTAAATCTTTTTCCCTCCTCTCTTTCTATCCCTTTTGATCCCCCTCTTATGGGAGGTCTTTTACATTATATAGTCTCCTCTTAGATCATCTTGATTGTACACTTGTTAATCATCTAAGCCTCCACTTGAGTACATGTCCCATCAGTCATCTTCTTTGGCTCTCTGTGAATGGCGGTGGTTGAGACTGCACTGTTCAGGGGTCCTCTCCACATAAATGCAGCCAGAAAAGTTGTTGTAGTACATTTAATGCGGTGGTAGCAGCTTTTCTTTTAGATATTTATGTATTCTTATCATCTTTGTACGTGCCTGAAGTTCATCCTTATCGTTGGAATTTCATGAAGGGTCACCTACACCGCCTAAATACAGGTTTTGATCGATATTTGTCTTATCCGACGAGGGGATACTCCTTGGACAATACTTCTTCATTCATTTCCTACGTGGTTCTTAACTTTGAAGCCTCTAAAAAACCATTTACTCCTCCTCGGACGTACTTCGTCCTTGGACAAGGCCCGAGGCCCAATACATAAACTTGGACATTTGCCCCCACAATAGCCCCTAAAAATTCCGATTTTTCTCCCACATCCGAGGAGAAGAAGCGGGATTTTGACTTGCCTTAAAATTAAGGACTAAAAATGTCAAAAAATCTGAGTTTACACGTGTGGAAGTATAGTTTTGCGCGCTTCATTATTGCTACTCTGACGTTTCGAATTCACGAAGCGTTATTAATTACTCTAGGCGGCGTTATGTCCTTTGCATCTTATGATGAAGTACTAATCTAACGGCTAATATTTCCCCTTTGGGTTTGAGCGGACAACTTCCACTCCATTTCTCACCCTATATATAAAGCCTAAAAAAGGGGGTTCATTTTTTTTCTTTACTTTTGAAATTCACAAGCACTCTAGATAACCTCTGCGTTCGAACTTATGAAACAAATTGAACTCTTGAGCTCTTTCACTTTTTCCTTAAAAGAAAATATTCAAAAGCTTTTCTAGAGGTGTGGGATCTGCCATACTTGATTATTTCCGTAAGTATATATTTCTTCAAACTTTCTTTTTCTCTTTGGCTGATTTCATTGTCTTTTGTCTTTCAATAAAACTCTCCTCTAGTCTCCTCTGTTTGCCTAGATGGGTAGATTCAAACATTTAGTGGATTCTCGAATTGGGATGAAGGGTTTTAGGGCCAAATACCGAATCCCACAGGGAGTGGGTTTGGAGTATTGCTCTCCAGAGCAGGTATTGACTGATAGAGAGATGGGTCAAGTTGTCATTCCCATGATCACTTTTATAGAAGGAGGGATGACACCTCCCATGGGTAGGATAACCCGAGATTATCTACTTAACCACAGATTGTGCCCCCACCAATGCGCTCCCAACATGTTTAGAATCCTGGGGAGTGTGGATGCCTTAAATGATCAAATGGACCTCCAGCTGACATGGCACGATGTCGTTCATATGTATGAGTGCCATTCACTCGCCGGAGGATATTACCTAAAGTCTCGATCCGAGGAGGTGAGGTTGATATCCTGCCTTCCCAAATCCAATAAAGGCTTAAAAGACGATTATCTGGTCGTCTCCGGGGAGTAGCATGACGGTCTTCACTGCCCAGTTAGGGAAGGGAAACCAGGTGGGGTACCCTAGGGATAGGTCCTTTGGCAAGGACCTTAGTTTTCTTAGTTCCTCCTTTATTTATTTTAAGCCGATCAACTCCTTGGAAAACAATTATAATTTTTGCTGACCGTAATTTCTTCTTCGAATCTTTTGCAAATAAAGATCCAATTTCTCCAAGGCTTAGTCACGTCAACGTCCCTGCACTTAATTACCTGCTAAGGTCGGAAATATTCCCTAGTGAGGATGGACAATTGAGAGTTGTTCACCTGATCTTGGATTATGTGCCTTTGGCTCGGAGAGACCTTCCTCTGGTTGTGTGGCCACCTCAACAAGCTCCTCAGCCGGTAATCACTTTGAAGGAAGAGTCAGCTTCATCACGCCACTCTTTAGACGTCGAGATCGACCAATTCCGGTTCGAAGGAAAAGAGGGGGTGTCGAAAAGACCTGTTGAGTTATCGGACACAGAGACTAAGTTCGAAAGGTTTTCTTCCGTTCATCAACCCAAATTTTTAATTACTCGGCCTGATTCCAGTAACGAGGAGGAAGAAGGCATGGATCTGAGGCAAAGACTAGGCTCGAAGGGTCTTATGGCCAACAAGAACAAAGGGGGGTCTACCTCAAAGGAGGTTCCAAAGACCCAGGCCACACCCAATCTCCCTCCTCCTCCCCTTCAGCATTTGACTGACCTCGTGCTTAAGGCCAATCTGGATCTGAAGAAGAAGAGGCCAACCGAGGTCCCTGAGGAAGGGGAAATACTGCCACAGAAGGGGGCCAAGCAACATAAGAAGGCAAAGGAACCTCGAGACAAGAGGGCCCCATCTGTGGACAGTCGGAGTGATGCTGAAGTGCGCCGAACACAGCATACCTGGGAGCCTCGATTGGAAGTGGAAGGCGCTCCTGTCCCTTGAGATGCCACCATTTAGGAGTCCCAGAGGGGGTATGCTGGCATCCTGGCCGAGGCTCTAGGGCTGCCCTTCCTACTCCCCAAAGACATGGATGGCCTTAGGCGCATTAGGCAACCTGACCTCTTCATGTCACTGAAAAGGGATCTTGCAATGGTAAGCAAGCCATTATTCTTTTCCTTTAAGTACTAGCCTGCGAATTTGTTTACATATGTATGTAACATTTACAATTCTTTTGTAATTCTTACGCAGCTGACCCAGCAGGTTTTTGTTGCCAAGGAATGGGTTAGGAACACCCAAGATGAGGCCAAGACTGAGGCCCATTCCCGGCTGGAGGTAGAAAAGTAGCTGGGAGTTTTGAAAGAAGAGCAGGCTAAAATGACCGAGTAGCTAAAAGAGGCCATCAAAGCTCGCAACAGCTTCTCAGCGGGTTTAAAAAATGCGGAAAAGCAAGCTAAAGATCAGCGCAAATAGCTTCACATGACCGAAATAAACCTGGCTACAGAAAAGCAAGCTGTTTTGGATCTCAAGGCCGAGTTGCAAAAAGCAAAAGATGCAGCTCGGGAATCCACTGAGGCTGCTGTGGCGGCTTCTTATGAGTGAGGGGTAACAGATACAAAGAATCGGTTAACAGAGGAGGTAGCCATAGTCTGCAGGGGCTACTGCGCTGAGTCCTGGGGCATGTCGATGGACCGCGCGGGCGTTCCTGCAGGCTCTAAGCTGAGAAGGGCTGAGACCATCCACTATCTGCCTAACATTAGAGAGATTCCAGATGCGGACCCTCCTCCTGTGCCACTCCTCGCCCCTCAGGCTCCCATCCCTGAAGGAACCGAAGAGGTCAAGGAGGCACAGCCTCTAATGACAGATACGCCAACCAAGGACTCCCTCACGGTTAAACAGATGGTCTTTCAAGCCAAGGACGCAGTGGCTAAACCTCAAACTGAGGGCGTCAATTCCCAGGCTGTTGATTTTGAGAATGCCCCTCCTCTAGCTGAAGCTTAGTTGTAGGGTGTGTGTGTGTGTGTGTTTTTTTTTTTTTTTTTTTTTTTTTTTTTAAGGCTGTTTGCCATTAAACAATGTGTATCTTCTTTGTTGACTAATGTAGACGCTTTCCTTTCTTTTTCTTCCAATATTCTCATTTAATAATCCCTTTAGTTTATAACTATTGGCATGAATAAATGATCTTTGAGCAATTTTAATTGAGCACCACCAGAAATAAAAGAATGCTACGAGACATGTGTTGCAAACTGGTTTACACAATCAAGAATTCCAATGCTAGATGAGAAAAGACGCTAATTTCCAATACTTGCAAAGGGTGTTAATCACATCACTCGATTTAGTGACTTCAAGAAATATTGGATTTAGGTTTAACAGCTCATAAAAATTGCGAGGGAGTATTAACTAACCCATATCATCTGGTCCGAGGAGTTTAGGCACGATTGGATTTAAATTTAAACACTTATAAAAATTGTGAGGGAGTGTTAACTAACCCATATTATCTGGTCCGAGGACTTCAGGCATGATTGGATTTAAGTTTAAACACTTATAAAAATTGTGAGAGAGTGTTAACTAACCCATATCATCTGGTCCGAGTACTTCAGGCATGATTGGATTTAAGTTTAAACACTTATAAAAATTGATAGGCCACAAACTGAATGACCCATTGTGATTAAACCAATTAATTAATTAGCCAAGTTATTAATTAATCAATTAATCATGCAAACGCGTGGAAGCACAAACAAATCACCAATAAACTAATTATGCAGCGAAAATTAAATGACACGGTGATTTGTTTACGAATGGGGAAAACCCTTGCGGCAAAAACCCTACTGGGTGATTTTCAGGTCATCACTCCCGAAACTCTACTATTATCAAAACAAGCGATTACAAGTAAAGGAATCCCAAGTACCTTACCAACCTACAGTTGAGCCCTTACCCCAATACCTAATTGGACTTGTTCTGTAGTGACAATTCCCCCTTTTGATGCATGGCTCCCAAGTACGTGACTAACCAATGCGCGGATCCCAGTACGCGACTTCAACACCAACTGAAAGAGAGGTTGGCTGCAAAGTTCTTCAATTCATTCTACACGATGAAGATCAAGAAGATGTTTGGTCACAAAACCCAAAGGTGAAAAATACACAGCAACTTCTTCAGAAGAGATGAACTAGGTCAAGAACTTCGTCTCCGGTCACAATTTGCTTCAACAGAGTTTTCTCAATGCTTGTACAACTTGTGTACTCTTTGACGGCCTTTAAAACAATCCTTTTATATGTCTAGGGTTAGAAGAAAAGAAGGCCCAAAGACATATTCACGAATCCCAAGAAATCAGATCAGAATTCTAATTTTTATAAACCTCGACAGATGAGGTATCGAGAGGGGTCGAGCCATCTGTCGAGGAAGGTGTCGAGCAAATGCACGTCGACAGCTGCAAGTGTCGAGGAGGTGTCGAGGAATGAACACCATAACCAAGAACAGAAGCTTGATTGATCCACCAAGTGTCGAGAAGGTATCGAGAAGACAGAAACTTTCTCGATCGATCCACCAGGTGTCGAGGAGGTATCGAGATTGCGATAAAGAAAGGCTTAAGAAGCTCAACAAATAGTTAGGTGTCGAGGAGGTGTCGAGCTTGCTTTTGAAAATAGTTTTTCGAGAAGTGAAAAACACAGACATGAATGCAATCCAACATAAATGCAATCCAACATAAACCTCAACCAATGATCCAATCAACATATTAAGCTCTCAAAATCAACTCTCATCAAACATTTTAAGCACATGGATCCTCAGAAACACACACACACACACACTAAACAAGTCTAACCAATTTTATTTTTCAAAAACAAGTCAAGACAGTTTAGTGAGCATACATTAGCACATGTAAACACTTGTGATGGCCAAATCACATTGTACCTGCACATGTATCAAGAGTAGCAAAGAATATTGCGTGTTGTGTGTGAAAAACATTGCAAGATTGCAAATGTGTATACAAGTTATGACGATCTGAGATATGAGAAAATGACTTTAACTCACACACAATCATAATTGTTTGATGGGGACTATCACCTTTGAGGTACATCCTATAACTCCCACATCTCCTAGAAAACATGCTTGCAATCATATTTAAAGCATTTTAATCTTTTTGCTTTTTGTTTTCTTTGCATATTTTCTTTTAAGCATATCATGCATGGGCATATAGGAGAGAGAAAAGAAATACCCAACATGTTAAGCATAGACATTGCACTTTTGCTATGCCGAAGCATACGGATGTCTTAGACATTGCACTTTTGCTATGCCGAAGCATACAGGTGTCATTTTATGATTGGCGGGCAACAGTGGTGAGATGGTTATTTATGTCTTTCTCTCAGGATTTTCTAGTCCTACCCTTCAAAAAGAGTGATATGAGTGTTAAGTTTAAAAGATAACTTAATCTTACTCATCACAAACAAGAGCCACAAAGCTCACTCGCTTAGTTGTGCATAGAGATGCTCATCTAAACTACAAACGATACAAAGTTTTAGAAAACTTTGTTTCAATGGCCATCCAAGGTACACAAGTACCAATGTACACAAAACACACACTGTTTTTGTATTTTTCAATTTTTCAATTTTTTTTAATTTTTATATCAAAAACAAAATAAACAAAGCTGAAAATAAACAAACACAAACATGTTATCAAAACAAAACATAAAACTAGACTGACTCAAAAGAAATGCAAAACACACAAGTAATGCAACAAACAAAAACAAGAAGATAGAAGAAAGTGATAAAATCACTTAGAGTCCTTTTTCTTCCACACCTTGAAAGAACCTTTCCTTTGATTGAACCCTTGAACCGGCTGTGAGGGGGAAGAATTGAAACCGTTCAAGTTCGAAAGGAACATGAGGGCTTTCAGAAGATCTCCAAGAGGACCAAGAGAGGATTGAAGCTGATTTTGGCTTCCAGATACTATCATGTCGTTGCTCTATTGAATGGCTAGCCACTTGTAGCAATTTGGTCGAGTATGACTAGTAGCTCCACAATGATGACAGAGATGCTGCTTCTTCTGTTTAGGCTTTTGAGAGTTAGCCTTCTTAGCCCTAGGGTTTTTAACATCTTTCTTATCCTGCTTAGGGGGTGCTCCTAGTATAGATTTACCCTTGTCTAGGTTCTCACTAGCTAATTCAGTTTTAACATCAGTGTTTTCAATTTCAGTATTACTAGCAAGAGAAACAAAAACAGTAGCACTTGTAGAAGCAGTATTAGGGGAAGAAAGACCATACCCTAAACCTGTTCGATCCGAAGCAGATTTTTGATTGCTGAGCATCTCATCAAGCTGTGCACTTGAAGTCCTCTCCAATTGAGCTCTGACTTGAAACAGCTCCGCTTCAAGCTTCTTAGTCTTCTCAGCCAAGAAATTGTTCTCAAACCTCAATGCACCAATCGTTTGATTAGCTTCATCAAACTTTATGGAAAGTTCTTCACGATCAAGTTTCACATCACTGAGCTTCTTGGTGGCCAGCCTATAGAGTTTTTCATGCTTCTCAGAGAGCTTGTATAATTTCTCATAGGCTGAATGGATATCATCTTGATCATCCATCTTCTCACACTTAGAATCCACCAATTCTTCTTCTTCTTCCACTTCATCAACAATCCCTTCAGTAGGATTGACTGTGGCAGTGAAGGCATTTAAGATTCCGTCATCCTCATTGTCGGAATCATCTTCAGACTCAGTGTCACTCAAGGTTGTAGCAAGTGTCTTACTCTTCCCAATGCTCTTGAGATATGTGGGGCATTCATGCTTCATGTGACCAAATCCATGACATCCAAAGCACTTTGGTCCTGCAGGAACAGTGTACTGACCGCCATCATTTGCATCCTTCTTCTTTTTGTCTTGGCCCTTAGATTGAGAAGAGCTAGATTGTCTACGGTCTTTGTCGAAGTTCCTTCCATTTGCATTCTTCATGAACTTCTTGAACTGCCTGGTGATGTAGGACTTCATCTTGGAATCTTTATCGTCGGAAGACTCATCTATGTCACTGCTCTTTGCCTTCAAGGCCATGCTCTTGCCTTTACCAGTTTTGCCAATTCTGGTTAACCCTAGCTCATAGGTCTGCAAGTTTCCAACCAGCTCAGTCAAAGGAATCTTATCAATATCCTTTGATTCTTCTATCGTCGTAATCTTGGCATGGATTCTCTCAAGTAGAGATTTGAGCACTTCTCTCACAACCTTGGGTTCAGGAATAGTTTCCCCAAGATTGAAGGCTGAGTTCACTATGTTCTTGAGCTTGGCGTAGAACTCATCGAACATCTCATCCTCCTCCATCTTTATTTCTTCAAAGCTTGTAGTGAGCCTTTGAAGCTTTGAATCCTTGACAGCCTTTGTACCCTCATAGGTTGTCTGGAGGATGGTCCATGCTTCCTTTATAGTTTCAGTAGATGATATCTTCTTGAACTCCTCATTGGTGACTGTGCTAAATAGGGCATTCAACGCTCTGCTGTTGAAGTTTGCCGCCTTGATCTTGGCTTCATCCCAATTGGCCGGCGCTTCCTTTGGCTTAGTCCAGCCAATCTCTACAGCTTGCCACACTTTTTCATCTAAAGACTGCAAGAAAGCTCTCATACGTACTTTCCAGTATGCATAGTTAGTGCCATCAAATAAAGGAGGTATGATTAATGACCGTCCTCTATCCATGACAAGCAGGGGTCAATGGATCAACACAGTAAAGATTAAACCTAATCAGAGTGTGCCTGCTCTGATACCACTTGATAAGCCACAAACTGAATGACCCATTGTGATTAAACCAATTAATTAATTAGCCAAGTTATTAATTAATCAATTAATCATGCAAACGCGTGGTAGCACAAACAAATCACCAATAAACTAATTATGCAGTGAAAAATAAAAGACACGGTGATTTGTTTACGAATGGGGAAAAACCTTACGACAAAAATCCCACCGGGTGATTTTCAGGTCACCACTCCCGAAACTCCACTATTATTACAACAAGCGGTTACAAGTAAAGGAATCCCAAGTACCTTACCAACCTATAGTTGAACCCTTACCCCAATACCCAATTAGACTTGTTCTGTAGTGACAGTTCCCCCTTTTGATGCACGGCTCCCAAGTACGTGACTAACCAATACGCGGATCCCAGTACGCGACTTCAACAACAACTGAAAGAGAGGTTGGCTGCAAAGTTCTTCAGTTCATCCTACACGATGAAGATCAAGGGGATGCTTGGTCACAAAACCCAAAGGTGCAAATATACAGCAACTTCTTCAGAAGAGACGAACTAGGTCAAGAACTTCGTCTCTGGCCACAGTTTGCTTCAACAGAGTTTTCTCAATGCTTGTGCAACTTGTGAACTCTTTGACGGCCTTTAAAACAATCCTTTTATATGTCTAGGGTGAGAAGAAAAGAAGGCCCAAAGACATATTCATGGATCCCAAGAAATCAGATCAGAATTATGATTTTTATAAACCTCGACAGATAGGAGGTGTCGAGAAGCTGTCGAGCAGGTGTCAAGCTTACGGGCTTGAACAGCTCTCTTTAAACCACGATAGATACAGCTGTCGAGCCAGCTGTCGAGATTTAATGAAATTGCACTATAGCTTGTTTTTCATAGACAGACTTGATGACTTCAACACTTGATCTTGAAACCTTGTTTCTTGAAGTATTAAAAACACCTAGAACTATCCAATTACAAGTAAAGTGCATTTTGTCAAAGGATTAGCCAATTATATAAAAGAATGACATATGTTCTTAATGAGAGAATCACATATGTCCTAACAAAAATTGTGAGGGAATGTTAACTAACCCATATCATCTAGTTTGAGGACTTCAGGCATGATTGGATTTAAGTTTAAACACTTATAAAAATCTTCATATAACAGATAAACATATTGATCAGGGAAAAAAATTGTTTAATAATAATACCTTTTGAGGTTGTTTACATTCCACGGACGTGGTATCACATTACCATCTAAGTCATCTAAAAAATATTCCCTGATGCTAGCCCTTGATGTAATAAGGTATGGCCCTTCCCAATTGGGTCCTAACTTTCCCCAAGTTGGGTTCTTTGCAGTGCCCACAACTTTCCTTAACACCAGATCGCCAGGTGATAAAGGCCTTATCTTTACGTTGGCATCATAACCTTGTTTGAGCTTTTGTTGGTAATATGCCAATTGGACCATTGCATGTTCCTTTCTTTCATCAATCAAGTCCAAATTCTTCTCTAGCTGCTCATTATTGCTACTCAGACTGAATGAACTAGTTCTTAACATTGGGAAACTAGTCTCTAGAGGGATAACAGTCTCAGTCCCATAAGTCATTGAGAAGGGGGTCTCCCCAGTAGACCTACGAGACGTAGTTCTATAGGTCCAGAGGACATGTGGCAGTTCTTCCACCCATTTGCCCTTCGCATCATCTAGCCTTTTCTTTAATCCACTTACTATGACCTTGTTAATAGCTTCCGCTTGCCTATTCCCTTGGGGGTATACAGGGGTAGAATACCTATTCGTGACCCCCAATTCACAACAATAACTTCTAAATGCTTTGCAATCAAACTGAGTAACAATGTTTTTCCAGACAAATCTCTTCGCGTCCACATCTCTGATGTTAGCTAGAGGTTCAGCTTCCACCCATTTGGTAAAATAATATGTGCCGACCAGCAGATACTTCTTTTTTCCTACTGCTTTAGGGAATGGACCCACAATATCCAAGCCCCATTGAGCGAATGGCCACGGGCTGGATAACGGATTAAGGATACCCCCTGGTTGGTGTATGTTTGGTGCAAACTGTTGACATTGATCGCACTTTTTAACATATCTGTAGGCCTCCCTTTACATATTTGGCCACCAATAGCCTTGGGTAATAGCACGATGGGCCAAAGATCTACCTCCAGTATGGCTTCCGCAAATTCCTTCATGTAATTCTTCGAGGAGTGATTCAGTCGTCTCAGGATGTACACATAACAAATATGGTCCTGAAAATGAACGTTTGTATAACTTCTGGTTCTCGGACAGCTAGAACCTAGTAGCCTTCCTCCGTACCTTGTTCGCTTCTGACTTTTCTTTAGGCAAAGTATCCTCCTTTAAGAATTGAATTATAGGATCCATCCAATTAGGCCCTGCTCTGATTTGATGAACTAAGACTGTCTCAACTATTATATTCGTGGGTTTGTACAAATCCTCAACAAGGATAACCCATGGCAGGTCCTGTGCCGAGGAGGTTGCAAGCATGGCTAGGGAATCAGCATGCGTATTTCCACTTCTGGGGATATGCTGCAAGTTGAAAGGCTCAAACTCTAATTGCAGGTGTCTAACTTGACTCAAGTACTCCTGCATTCTTGCATCTTTCGCTTCAAACTCTCCCTTCACATGGCCAACGACTAACATTGAGTCGGAGAACATCTCCACTGCCTTTCCACCCATTTTTTGAACCATGGCCATTCCCCTCAATAGAGCTTCATACTCGGCCTCATTATTTGTGGCCGAGAAGCCTAGCCTCAATGATTTTTCAATGATGAATCTTCTCAGGGGATATCAGCACTAGCCCCATTCTGGAACCTTTTTGATTCGCTGCACCATTCACATATACTTCCCAAGATAAGGGACCTTGCTGAGAAATCATGCCAACCCATTTTCCATCCATGTTCTGTGTTGGATTAAATTCTTCTAATGGGGGTTCAATGAACTTGGCCACCAGATCCGCGAGTACTTGACCCTTCATAGAGGTGTGAGGCATATACTTGATATCAAAAGCCCCTAGAACGGTACCCCATTTAGCCATCCTCCCTGTGTAGTCAGCACTTCAGAGTATTGTTTTAAGTGGGAGTTGGGTGAGGACAACGACCGTATGTGCTTGAAAATAATGAAGTAGTTTCCACGTACCAAGTACTACTGCCAAGATGGCTTTCTCCAGTGGCAGATAACGAATCTCGGCTTCGTGCAGCGACTTACTCACGTAATAAACTGGCTTTTGTATACCATCATTAACTCTTATAAACACCAAACTTACTGCAAAAGGAGCCACAGCAATGTAGGCAAATAGGACCTCATCTGGCTCCGGACTAGACATGATTGGTGGCCGAGCTAGATAGTCTTTGAGTTGTTGAAAAGCTAAAGCACACACTTCATTCCACTCAAACCCTTTCCACTTATTGATCAACAAGAAAAAAGGTATGCACCTGTCCGCTGATCGAGAAATAAATCAGTTCAGAGCAGCGGCCATTCCAATCAATCTCTGGACCTCTTTAGGATTCCGAGGTGGTCGCAAATTGTTTATAGCCTTTATCTAGTTGCGGTTGACCTCAATCTCCCTGTGAGTTACCATATAACCTAAGAACTTGCCTGATCCCACACTAAATGAACATTTGGAGGCGTTTAAACGCAGCTTGTGCTTTCTAAGAACTTCAAAAATATTCAAAAGGTCGCCCACATGTTCAGAGACTACCTTGCTTTTCACCACCATGTCATCTATGTAGACCTCAATGTTTCTGCCCAATTGTGATTCAAACATCCTCGTCATCATCCTTTGGTAGGTAAATCCCGCATTTTTCAAGCCAAATGGCATCACCTTATAGTGGTAGTTCCCAATGGGGTGACAAAAGCAGTCTTTTCCTGATCATCCAAGGCTAAAGGTATTTGATGATAACCTTGAAAGGCATCCAAAAAGCTCATCCGAGGGTGGCCTACAGTCGCATCCACTAGCTGATCTATTTTAGGCATGGGGAATGGATCTTTGGGGCATGCCTTATTCAAGTCTGTGAAGTCTATGCATACTCGCCACTTCCCACTCTTCTTTTTCACCACCAAAGTATTAGCTAACCATTCAGGATAGAACACTTCCTTAATAGCTCCAGCTTGCTTAAGCTTCGTCACTTCTTCTCGTACTGCATCAGCGTGCTCCTTGGATGGGGGCCGAGGAGGTTGTTTCTTAGGGATAATCGATGGGTTGACATTCAAGTGATGACAGATGAAGTCTGGATCTACTCCCGGGGCTTCATAGGCGTCCCAAGCAAATACATCTAGGTTTCTTCTGAGAAATTCTACCAGCTCTTCCTTCTCTTGAGGTGGCAGCTGAGAGCCAACTTGAAAAAACTTCTCTGGATCATCCCCGATAGCAACCTTCACCAAATCTTCACATTTAGCCTCCTCGGCTGATTTGTCGATGGGCAACGCTGGGGGTTTTAATTGCTATAAATCTTCTCCTAGATGGGCCGAGGACTTAGCTTCGGGCTTGTGCTGTATGGCAGCCACCAAGCACTTTCTGGCCACAGATTGATCTCCCAAAATTTTCTGAACCCGGCTTTCAGATGGATACTTAACCTTCTGGTGCAGAGTAGAAGAAACAGCCCCTAGTGCATGAAGCCAGGGTCTAGCCACAATCGCTGTATAGGGTGAATATGAATCTACAACAATGAAATCCACTTCCACTATCTCCAGACCAGTTTGCACAGGTAATCATATTTGACCCCTCGGGACAACGACCTTTCCATCAAAACCCACCAGAGGAGAACTGTAGGGAGTTAAGTTCTCGGGTTTTCAATTTAGCCCCTTGTAAAGGTCGGGGTACATTATCTCAGCTCCACTGCCTTGATCTACCATCACCCTCTTCACATCATACCTTCCAATCTAGAGGGTAACTATTAAAGCGTCGTCATGGGGTTGGATGGTCCCTATCTTATCCTCATCCGAGAATCCCAAGACTGGTGGAATTTCCCTTTCAGCCCTCTTCAGATCCTGATTAACGTCTCCTGTGGATAGATGGGCCACGGACATTATCCTAGATGGCCAAGATCCTGTTCTCCCTGGTGCAGCAAAGATGACATTGATAGTTCCCAAGGGGGGTCTTGAAGAATCATCTCTTCGAGGCTCCGAGCTTGCCTGGCTCCCTTGGCCACTGGAATGATGCAGGAGTTGTTTCAATTTACCCTCGCGGACAAGTTGATCCAAATGATCCCATAGACTTTTACGATCCTCTGTGGTATGCCCATGATCCTGATGGTATTGACAATAGAGGTTATGATTGAGTCTTTCAGGGTTTCCTATCATCTTATTCGGTCGTTTAAAGAATGGCTCGTTCTTAATCTTCTCCAACACCTGATGCATTGGCTCTTTGAAAACAGCATTGACTGCTTGAAGATTTGCTGATCCTGACTATCCGGCAAAATCCCTGCGTGGTTTGTTATTACTGTATCGATCCGACCTGAAATCCCTCATCTCCTAAAAGATAACCTTGTCCTTTCCCTTCCCCTGCTGTTGGTCTTCCTCAACTCTTTTATACTTGTCAATCCGATCCATGAGCTGACACACGTTGGTAACAGGCTTACCAGTCAAGGATTTTCTTGAACCATGCTCGGACAGAAGGCCGAGCTTAAATGTGCCGATGGCCACATCGTCAAATTAACCTTTAATTTCATTAAACAAATCCCAATATCTATCGGCGTACGTTTTAAGGCTCTCACCCTCTTGCATGCTCAAGGACAGTAGGGAAGCTAACGACCTAGGAACTCTCCTACAGGTCACAAACCGGGAACCAAATGCTTAAGTGAGTTCATGGAAGGAATTTATAGATTTTGCTTTCAGGCCATCAAACCACCTCATCGCAATGGGCCCGAGACTGGAAGGAAAGACTTTGCACATCAAGGCCTCATCCTTGGAATAAACAGTCATTCTCTTGTTGAAATAGCTCACATGCTTAATAGGATCTGCTCGCCCGTTGTAAATGGTGAATGTTGGCTGATGAAAACGCCGGGGAAGTCTCGCCCCCTCAATCCTATGCGTGAAAGGCAACTTAGAGATTTGGTCCAGGGCTCTACTCATAGCGTCGTTTCCTACGCCCCTATGTGGCGAGCTTTTAAACTGCTGCTCGTTATGAAGCTCTTCTTCGTAAGAGAAAGACTCACTGGGCGGAGTCCAAGACCTCCGTTTGCAACTTGTGTCCCTTCCATCATCAGAAGAGACGTCACTGTCAGAGGAAGCTCGCTTCCTTTTTGCATGGCGTAGCTCCCTCTTCAACCAGTCAATCTCTAGCTGCATGCCCTTGTTGCTCCTGACATGGGAGACATGACTACCACCTCGTGATTGGCTCCTCTTAGCATGTATTGTGTGTACACTTCCTTCACAATCACCTCTTCGCTTGAGGTTGAGGAAAGGATCACCGTGTTGGGATGCCCTCAACTCTGCTTGTTGTGGACCTGGTTCTGCCATAGTTGGCTGTTGCATTCACTATCGCTTAAGCTCCTTCCCACAGACGGCGTCAATTGTAGGGTCACGATTTGTAGCCCAAGCCCAAAAGAGATGGGATGTGAGCCAAATGAGTCCAACACAATAAATTTGTAGAGCGTGAGTGAAAGAGCTGGACTATATGTGAATTGGACAACGACTAATTGCGATTTAAAAGATGAATAAGCACAAAAAACACACTTAAAACTTAATCAAGTTGGTGTCCAATGAGCTGAATTATGAATTGAATTGTTCCTCAAAGCTAAAATAATCCTTATTGCTACAGTAAATCATTTTCCCTCCTCTCTTTCTATCCCTTTTGATCCCCCTCTTATGGGAGGTCTTTTACATTATATAGTCTCCTCTTAGATCATTTTGATTGCACACCTGTTAATCATCTAAGCTTCTACTTGAGTACATGTCCCATCAGTCATCTTCTTTGGCTCTCTATAAATGGCGGTGGTTAAGACTACACTGTTCAGCGGTCTTCTCTACATAAATGCAGCCAGAAAAATTACTGCAGTACATTTAATGCGGTGGTAGCAGTTTTTCTTTTAGATATTTCTTTATTCTTATCATCTTTGTACGTGCCTGAAGTTCATCCTTATCGTTGGAATTTCATGAAGGGTCACCTACACCGCCTAAATACAGGTTTGATCGATGTTTGTCATATCCGACGAGGGGATACTCCTCGGACAATACTTTTTCATTCTTTCCCTACGTGGTTCTTAACTTTGAAGCCTCTAAAAAACCATTTACTCCTCGTCGGACGTACTCTCATCCTCGGACAAGGCCCAAGGCCCAATACATAAACTTGGGCCTTTGCCCCCACAACAACATTTTTACAATAATTTCACAATAAATCTTATGTGATAAGCTATTACTTTAATTCGGGTTCAATATTGACATGTTTTACCCACCAATAATAGGCTAACAACTTGTTGCATAAGATTTGTTATGAAATTGTTGTGGTTACTTTATTATTCTCGTATCAGCATTTTCAATTTGCATTTTATCTTTTATTAGTCTATTTTTTTTTCTCTTTGTTAGTACCAAAAAAAAAAAAATTTGTAAT
Source organism: Quercus aquifolioides (assembly GCA_019022515.1). Lineage (NCBI taxonomy): Eukaryota > Viridiplantae > Streptophyta > Magnoliopsida > Fagales > Fagaceae > Quercus > Quercus aquifolioides. The sequence goes on from CM032326.1 coordinate 9,469,279, forward strand.
ATTTCGTGTATTTGCTTTTTTTTTTTTTTTTTTTGTTTGTGACGTTGATATATTCAAATTGTCTTTTTATTAAATTTTGTATAATTTAAGTTTGCTATGTGTCAGGGGATAATATCTTGGGCAAACTTCAATTATGAAGTTAATATACTCCTTCTGTCCCAATTTGTTTGTCCTGTTTGAAAAGTTAAACCTTTTAAGAGAACATTATTTATTATCTTGTCTATCTTATAAAAATATATAAGTTTACAAAACTACTCTTAAATAAATTTATTAGTTTTTTTTTTTAAAGAGTTATTATTAATGAGGCAACTAAAAAAGTGCTCCAATTAGATAGTTTTTTTAAATATTTGTTAGTTTTCTTTTCAAATAGTTTTGAAAATAAAGTAGAAATATAATAAGAATATTAGTAAATTAATAACTTTTACTTTTAGAAATAGGACAATATTTTGGGACATTTCAAAATAGAATAAAGGACAAACAAACTGAGACATAGGGAGTGACAAATATGGATACAACTTTTTTTTTTTTTTTTTGAGAAAAATATGGATACAACTTGATTAAAAGGTTAATTCTGCTAGTTTGAAAATAATTATATTATATTAACCACTCACTCTTGTTATTATTATATAATACAAGATTCTCTTACCTAACTAATCATACTATTCACATGTGATTATTATATTAATCAAAATATTAATTAGTTTAGTTACTTGTAGGCCACAGGTTCTAGCCTATTATTACCATTTGAATAGCATTTGTTTTTCTTGATAGGTGTGCCTATAATACAAAGAATTCTACTTGTACCGTTACATAGAATCATTGATAAAAGATTACTTACACGGTACGACAAGTTAGCGTAAGTAGTCTAGGAGCTGCCGGAGAAGATTCCGGGTGACCCACTGCATTCGTACCGCGTGGTGTCTTAGGGCTGGTAGCTCAGCTAGTGGATGGAGGCGCGAGTCTCCCAAGATACTAGCTGGGTGTAAATCCAGTTTAAACCTTGATAAAAGTTATTATAGATACAATTTTTTTTAAAAAAAACCAATTAAATTTAAAAATCATTACTTAAAGTCACAATTTCAATTATTTTTTTAACTATAATACATGTTAAACTGTATTCTAATTCCCATGCACGTTTTTCTAGTTCTTAGTTCTTTTACCTTCTGTGTCTAAAAGACTAAAATTGATAATTACTTCCGTCCTACAAAAAACTGGACCAATAGTGGCGTTTGTGAAACGCCACTATAGGTACTAAAAACGCCACTATAGGCCCATTTTGGCTATAGTGGCGTTTGTAAACGCCACTATTGTACCTCCATTATAGACCGATAGTGGCGTTTTCATAAAATGCCACTATAGACCCTAGTTTAAACGGCACTATAGCCTTTTTTCGAAAATAAAAAAATTGGTCTATAGTGGCGTTTGCAAACGCCACTATAGGTCTGTAGTGACGATACAATAGTGGCGTTTGTAAAACGCCACTATAGCCAAAAAAACCACCAAAAATTAATTTTTGGTAATCAAAAGATTTTTTTTTTTTTTTTGACGTGAAAAAGTTTTTTTTTTAATTGAATTAAGATTGTAATTAAATTAATATTACAATTTTAATTAAATTAAAAGATACAAAACAAAATACATAAATAAAACAAAATACAAATCCTATAGCTATCCCAGCAAATTCAAAATGAGACACAAACGCACCTAAAAAAAATTCAAAATCAAACCCAACATGCTCACATCCAATTTTTTTTTAAAAAAAAATAGCAACTCCAAATACAAACACTATAGCTATCCCAGCAAATTCAAAATGAGACACAAACCCACCTAAAAAAATTCAAAATCAAACACAACATGCTCACATCCAAAAAAAAAAAAAAAAAAATAGCAAATCTACCCCACAAAGCAAAGTTGACAGCAAACAAGGAATAGACCAAAACTATTATCAGAAAATAAATAGACCAAAACAATCATAATTTTTTTTTTAATAAAAAAAGTTTACCTGCAACTATACAACCAATGGCTTTAAACACCATCTATAAATTTGAACAAAATCAGTAAGCTACAACACCATCTGCAAATCCAAAACCCACAAACATTAACATCACCACAAATAAAACAAAAGAAATAAAATCAAAATGGAGAGAAACAAAAAAAGAATCAATTCAAGTGTGAATTGAAAGAAGAGTGAAAGAAAAAGAAAAGAAGAAAGATGGAGGAGTGGAGATAAGGAAGAAGAAGAAGGAAAGAAAAAAAAAACAAAAAAACAAAAGAGAAAGGAAGTCTGCTGAGACTTGGCGTGGAGAGTTAAGGGAGAAAAAGAGAGAAATGAAAAAAATAAAATATGTATATATATAAAGAGAAATGATATGTCAACAACATTTTCACAACATTTTTATAACAAATTTTAAGTGATAGGTTGTTACTGATTGTTATTGCTGGAGTAAAAAAGTAATCTTAGTGTTAAGTTCAAATTTGAACAAATAACAACTAACCACTTATGATTTTTCGTCAAAATGCAGTAAAATTATTGTGAATCTAACATCTCTCATTTAAATATAAATATATAATAATATATACATTTAAATAAATATATATATTTATAATATATTCAAATATTTTGGAATATGCCATAGAATATTCTAGGCATATTCTATGGCATATTCCATTTCTTTACGTATGCTGAAATTCATTCAGTTTTTTTTTTTTTTTTTTTTTAATATTGTAGATATATATGCACTTTTTGGACCTATAATGGCGTTTGGTAAACGCCACTATAGGTCCCCTCTTTTAATTTTTTATTTTTTTTTTTTTTTGGTGCAGGGCTATAGTGGCGTTTGACAAACGCCACTATAGTCATTTCTAAGACCAGAACCTATAGTGGCGTTTGACAAACGCCACTATAGTCATTTCTAAGACCAGAACCTATAGTGGCGTTTGACAAACGCCACTATAGGCCCTACCCAACCGAAAAAAATAAATAAATAAATAAAAAGTGCCTATAGTGGCGTTTGTCAAACGCCACTATAGGCCCTTGTAAAACAATGACCTATAGTGGCGTTTTGAAAACGCCACTATAGGTCGTTAGAAACGCTGCTATAGACCTATTTTTTAAAACGCCACTATAGATATGCCTATAGCAGCATTTGTAGAAAACGCCATTATAGGGTACCTATAGTGGTGTTTTTTACAAACGCCACTATAGGTCAAGTTTTTTGTAGTGAAAACAAGCAAAATATGGTTTAACTTGAAGTGAAAGGTACAATATTAAACGAAACTCTAGTCAAGTTAGGTGCTTAGGTTACAATTTTAAACAACTTGAAAAGACTCCACTTGAACCTATCTAAATCAGAGAAATATATATCTCTATCTTAAATAGACCACTCGTAAGCATTTCTCTATTATAAATAGGCTATGCTTATAACTTACATTTCAACGAACAGCTAATCATAGAACCAAAATAATCATGTTCAAGATTTTGTTACATATTAATGTACCAATAAAGAATAAACTTCAGCAGTCTCATTGCACGTAGGAATTGATCGATTGGTCAAGGTTTTGACTGGTCATGCCGTCGCGTATCATGTGCCATACAATAAATATTTTATAATAATTAAAAGAATCTAACTTCTATGTCAATTTTTGTCAAGTGTGATTGAATTGTCTGCAAATGTATAAAAGACCAAAGCCATCACAAATGTGAAAAATGCATATATTATGGATTATTTTAGTCACCTCCATAGGCATAACGTAGGGTGAAAACAATTAAAAGAATCTAACTTCTATGTCAATTTTTGTCAAGTGTGATTGTATTGTCTGCAAATGTATAAAAGACCAAAGCCATCACAAATGTGAAAAATGCATATATTATGGATTATTTTAGTCACCTCCATAGGCATAACATAGGGTGAAAATAATGAAACTATTAAAATAATAAAACATGTGGAATTAGATAGAGACATCTTTTCTCTCAAAAAAAAAAAAAAAAGAAGAAGAAGAAGAAGAAGAGTCATCTTTACATTTCTACGCTAAGGAGGGTGATACTTCATATCTAATTATAATGGATGAAAAATAATTTTGAAAGTAAGAAACTAATAGCCTTATATGAAATCTAAATTTGGACCCAAAAAAATATATATTATGGATCTATATATAGAGCCCAATTGTTGGGATTGGGCTCCAAGAACATGTCTAAAACCAAGTTGACATAAATAATTGAAATGGGGTCTCTTTTCCTCATAGAATAGAATGATATCAAGAGCCTTTTTGCAAGAGAGAGAGAGAGAGAGAGAATAGGACTACTTCAAAATTGATTGGTTGAATTTTTTTTTTGAAAGCAAACATCTGAATTCTCAATGCCAAATAGAAAAGAGAGTACAACAAAGTCAAAAGAAAACTCAGCACAGTACAAACTAAAAACCATCTTCTTGAATAACATGAATCACCATAGGAGGACAAACTCCCCTCCAGACCTGAGATTCCTTCTTCTGCCTTGCATACTGTGCAAGCTCATGAGCTACCTTGTTGTATTCTCTTTTCACATGCCTGATTTTCCAGCTACTAAACGAAGTAAGCAGATCAAGAATGCCTTGATAAACATGGCCGAGACAGCCACTAGTTTCAGCTGCAGAAACACTATTAACAACTGTTAAAGCATCAGATTCCAAGATAATTTGGGATAGCTTTTGCTCTTTGGCAAGAAGGAGACCACACTCCATAGCCAGCGCTTCAACTTCCTCCACAGTATATTGACCTTGAAGATATTTACAACAAGCAGCAAGAACATTACCAGCTGCATCCCTTATAACAACTCCCACACTAGAGTTTCTATCCCAATCAGATGTAGCACCATCAACATTGATTTTGAACACACCTGGAGGAGGCGCTATCCACTTTCCTTCTAACCGAGATAAGCTTTGAGAGCAAGCTATTGAAGCATTTTTAAATTCAAGCATATATTTTTTCGCAAAACCCCAAATATGGTCAGGAAACTGACTTGAATACTCAAACACAATTTTATTTCTATTGTACCATATTGCCCAAGCAACCCCAAAGAAAACCTCCAGGTCACTAGATGTACCGGATTCAAAAATTTTCATAGCAATATCTATAATATCCATATTTATATTCAGCAAGTCAGCCGGACTATCCAGCCAACACCTCCAAACTCTCTTAGCTACTTCACATTTAACAAAAACATGGAGATTTGTTTCAGGCTCCATACCACAAGCCGGACATATATCACACAAATTAACACCTTTCCTTTGCAAATTTACAAAAGTAGGAAGTGCATTCATACACATTTTCCAGGCAAAAATACGTACCTTGGGGGGGATGTTTAAGTGCCATAGTTTTCTCCATAGAGGACTCCTCGGATCACCCAAGGAGCTTTCACCTTCCTCCTTTGTATCAATCACCCCAACAGCAATATAATAAGCACTTTTTACACTGAATTCACCCTTTCTATTACCCACCCATATAATTTGGTCTTCAGGGAGGCTGTGGCTGAGGGGAATATTCAGAATGGTCCTTGCTTCAAATGGCAAGAACAAAGAACTCACTACATCACCTTTCCACCTCCTCGTGTCTCTATCAATTAGCACCGAGACCCTAGGATAATCATTAAAAGACTTTGGGGGGGAGATAACTTTGTATGTTGTTGGAGTAGGCAGCCATTTATCCTCCCAAATAAGAATCCTCTCACCATTGCCAACTCGCCACCGGGTGCCTCTTTTCACAATTTCCAACCCATTGAAGATACTCCTCCAAGTATACGAAGGGCTGGAACCAAGTTTTGCTTGAAAAACATCACCATTCGGATAATATCTTGCCTTATAGATTTGGGCCACTAGAGAGTTAGGATTTGAAATCAACCTCCAGCCTTGCTTAGTTAACATAGCAAGGTTGAAAGCCTGTAGATTTCTGAACCCCATACCACCATTCAACTTGGACTTGCACATTTTCTTTCAACTAACCCAAGCAATTTTTGATTCTTGACCCCTTTGCCCCCACCAAAACTTTCTCATCATTGCTCCAATCTCATCACAAATAGTCTTTGGGATCTGAAAACAGCTCATCGTGTACGTTGGAATTGCTTAAGCAACAGCTTTAATAAGGATCTCTCAGCCGCCCACTGATAGTATTTTCTCCTTCCACCTCGATAATTTCCTCTCCACCCTCTCCTTGATTTCAGCAAAGATTTCAACTTTTGACTTGCCAATGATTGAAGGTAAGCCAAGATATTTTTTATGGTGGGAATCTTGCATAGTACCCAACATATTCAACACTTCACATCTTCTTTCATTCGGGGTATTGTTACTAAAAAAGACAGAAGATTTATTCGCATTTATTTTCTGACCCGAAGCCGCTTCATATAACTGGAGAAGATCAAGAAGATTTTGGCATTCTTGACTATTTGCTTTATAGAATAAAAGACTGTCATCTGCAAAAAACAGCTGAGTAATCTTTGGGCAGCCTCTACATATTGATACTCCACTTATTCTGTGATTTCTGGCAGTATCATTAATAAGGGAGGAAAAACCATTTGCACATAAAAGAAAGATATAAGGCGAAATAGGGTCTCCTTGACGGAGACCCCTCGTAGGCGTAATACTACCATAATCAACACCATTAACAGGGATAGAGTAAGACACAGAAGTGATGCAATGCATGATCAATTTTATCTATTTTTCATGAAATCCCATTTTTTCCATCACTTGTTTAATAAAACCCCACTCCACCCTATCATATGCTTTACTCATATCCAACTTTATAGCTACAAAACCTTCCTTACCCTCCTTTTTATGTTCTAAATAGTGCATTAGTTCAAAAGCTACAAGCACATTGTCAATAATAAGTCTCCCGGATAGAAACGCACTTTGATTTTCAGAAATTATTTGAGGAAGGATAATTTTAAGTCGGTTGGCTAGCACTTTAGATATGAGTTTATAAACAACATTACAAAGGCTAATAGGTCTAAAATCTAACATTTTCATGGGGTTTTTTATTTTTGGTACCAAAGTGATGTTTGTTTTGTTAATCTCTACCATAGACATATTAGAGTTAAGCACATTTAAGACCATGCATATCACATCATTACCAACAATGCCCCAATATTTTTGAAAGAAAATAGCAGACATACTGTCCGGTCCTGGGGCTTTTGTTGGATGCATCTGGTTTAGCACTGCCTCAACTTCCCCCCTTGTGAATTTTTGAATAAGGAGCTGATTCATTTCCTCCGTGACTTTAGTTGGGATAGTGCCAAGAACTTCCGAAATTCGAGTCGGGCATGAAGAAGAATATAAGTTTTTAAAATAGGATACTGCCACCTCCGCTATACCATCAATCGAATCATGCCAATTTCCATTTTCATCCATAATACGGCTAATAGTATTTCTCCTTCTTCTATCCGAAGCCCTTTGCAATCCCCAAGGCCCAACCATTGCACCTTTGATCTCTGCTGCCACTTAATTTCTTCACAATCCAATAACTCATTTATCTCCTTTCTTAGCTTATTAATTTCACCGCCCAAGCAGCCATTTCTATCTCTGCAGACCAGAGTATTGAGAGCCTCCCTTTTCTCCTGGATTTGCTTTGGAATTTGCCCAAACACCATTTTATTCCATCTAGAGAGATTATCAGCACAAAATCTCAGCCTAGCAACTATCCCCATCTGAGAATTTAATTCTAGGCTGCCTTCCCAGGCTTCTTGGATAATATCTTTGCAATCTCTTCTTTTTGTCCACATAGCTTCGAATTGAAATCTACGTCTATTGGGAGATTTCTGAACAGCAGTAGCATCAGTTATCAGTAAAGCACAATGGTCAGATGTGGATTCCACCAGATGATGCACTTTAACATATTTAAAATGATCAACCCAATTAGAAGTAGCCAAAGCATGGTCCAATCTTAAATACATTCTGCTTTCTCCCTCTTGCATATTACACCAAGTAAACTCAGGACCAACAAACCCAAGGTCCTTGAACCTACACTGGTGTATTGCTTCTCTAAAATCATCCATTTGTTTTTGAGACCTTCGCACTCCTCCCAACTTCTCTTCGACTGACACTATCTCATTAAAATCCCCAAAGCATAACCAGGGAAGTTGATACTTTAGACTGACGCTTTTCAAAAGATCCCAAGACTCTTTTCTACAATGAGTTTCAGGGTTTCCGTAAAAACCGGTGATACGCCACTTAAACCCAGATTCCGGGTCAGTCACCACTGCATCAATATAACTACTTGAATAGCTTTGAACTTCCACCTTTATATCCCTACTCCATAACATGGCTAATCCCCCACTTCTCCCTACACTAGGAACAATTAAACCATTCAACAAGCCAATTCTAAATTTCTCCTTCTCCATTTTATACTTCTTCATTTTTGTCTTCGACAGGAAGACAATTTTGGGCTTCCAACGTTGCACGAGCTCGCGCAACACTTGAACTGACCGGGGGTTCCCAAGCCCCCGGCAGTTCCATCCTAATACAATCATTGATCTAGGCGGTGCTGCTCAGCAGTCACCGCCGTTTCAGCAAAGAAATTAACTCCCCCTATTTGTTCCCCTTCACATAAACGTTTCTGGACTTTTTTATCAGAAATAAATAACATATCATCACAAACCTTTCTTTTTTTACTTACCTCTTGGGCTTGTTCAGACTTCCTCACCTTCTGGGCCTTTCCTTTTTCCCTTGCTATCTTTTTGATCCTTCCTCCATCTACTTGTTTGATCACTCGGCCTGGGCTTATTTGCTGCACCCGTTCCACACTAGAGCAATCTTTTTCTATTGGCCTTATGGATCTAACATCTTCAGTTTTCTTTAAAGCCGGCCCATCCTTTTTTTCCCCACTTAAGCCCTCTATTTCTTTTATCCTTAATGGGCTTAAACTTCTAGCCTCAATTCTACCCAGCCCATACTCCTTGCTAATTACTTGCTGACCAGCCTCAGTCTCATTCCCTTCATTCCTGACCATATTGGTACTAACTCCATTCAGCCCTTCACGTGCATCCCCCTCTAGCTCACTGTTCAAAGCTTCTGTCACTCTCTTTTCACATCTGACCTGCACCCCTTGTTCCCCGTGATTAGACGTAATAGAGCACTTCACCAAGTTCAAGGGATCAGCCTCCATCATGATCACCGTGTCCCTCTCTTCCTCAGCTCTACCGTCTACCACCGGCGTAGGCAAGCTCCCACTTCTAGCCCCACGCTCTCCATCAGGTTTGCGGTCCATCACCATGGAAGCCGAGCACACTTTTTCAGCTCCGGACTGCTCCTTCAGCTTTTCCTTTTCACCTCCAACCTTCATAGCTCCACCAGCTTTCAACCATTCCCCATATTGCTTTCCTGAACCTTGCTCCAATGATCTAGCTTGGCAATGCTTCTCGTCATGCCCCAATATTCCACATCCATAACAAAAAGTAGGCAGCCTCTCATACCTAAAATCAACCCAAAATCTTCCACCTTCCTCATTCTTAACATACCCCCCCTACGAAGAGGTTTATCAATCTGCACCTCAACTCTTATTCTCAAAATTTTAGCTTGATCTGCATTCATAGCCCTCTTGTCAATCTCTAAAACCCTTCCAATCTTACTGCCAATATCCCTTCCAATAACTTCAGTCATATACTCAAAAGGCAAGCCCCAAATCTGCACCCAGAAAGGAGAATGGGAGAAACTAATATTTTTTTATGTTAAACCTCTCCTCCATCGACAAAGAAGAAGAAGGTTATTTTCAAAATTCCACGGACCACTTTTTCAACCCACTCTAACTGGCATCTTGAACCAAATTTAAACTGCAAAATACTATTCCCCACTTCCACTATCCTCAAATCAGAACCCATCTTCCATGCTGCCTTTAAAGTGTTCTTCAAAGCTCTTCGATTTTGATGACGATCTGAAAGTAGACGCCCAAATAAGCTCAAAGAACATTCTTCCAAAATTTCAGAACTATTATTGTTTGCAATAACAATACCCTCCTCTTCTTCTTTTGTGAGCTTCAACTTACCCAAACTATTTATTACTTCTTGATCCATTCAGTCACATCCGAGAAAATGGGCTACAACCACTTTTAGTAAAATGGTGTAGTCCCAAGAAAGAACCCTAAAAGAAGCCTTCCAGGGGGGGAGAAATCTCTTACCCGTTGGGAGAACTATGTTTCAAAAGCCTAACCCTATCCAAGCACAAGTAATCAATTCAAGTAAAGGCCCATATGGCTTGGGGAGAGATCAAGCTTGTTTGCAAGCGTAAAGGAGTACAAGTTCTTAAGCCTTGTGGAACATTACCAAGAAAAAAGAATCCTTCAGAATTACATGTTTACAATTTGGACATACTCAAAAGCCTTACTTATGATATATATATATATATATATACGGGACGCAGCATACAGGTCATTTGATGCTAGGTTTAGTTTCAATGCATATGCCTTTTCTACCCCAAAAAAAGGGAAGGAAAGAAAAAGAATAGCAAATTTAATAAAAATGACCAAAACTTATGATATAATAAACAGTCGAGGAGATCCTATCAATATATATATATATATATATATATATATATTCGCAAGTACTTCGCGAGAAAGGCTATCTCGCGAGCTACCCGCAAACTCTCTGTTTGGCAAAAAGAAAAAGTGTTTTCCCAAATTCTTTACCCACACTATATATACCCTCATTACCCACAAAATGTAAGGAGTGCTTTTAGAGAGAAAACCCAAGCAAAAACACTTGAGAGTTAGAGATTTTTATACCCACAATCATCTACACATTTTCTCTTGGTTTTCCCGTACTCCTACCTCTCCATCTCTACATCCTTGAGAGGTTCTTTACCCAAATACTTACCTCACCCAATCTAAGTGTTAAGTCATGTTTTGGTGCCTTTAGGAAGTATTGGAAGGAGCCATTAAGTGGCGGATGCAATTAGGCTAAATTGCGAGATCCAGAAAACTAGTGAAGACAAGACTCTGAGAAGCCCGGTTGGTAACAGGAGCTTGGAGGGCTCAAGTACATGTAGTTGACTAGGCTTGGAGGGTCTTTTGTTATTCGTGTACTCCAACTTATTCACTAGTGGATTGATTTCGACTTGGAGGGTCGCGGAGAGGTTTTTCGTTAAGTTCTTCAATTTCCTCTTCGTTAACATGTCTTTGTGTTATCTTGTGTTTGCATCTCTCTTCTCTACTCTTTAAACTTTTCTTTTACTGTTCATTGTGGTTGAGTATGTCTTAGAGTAGTGTTATCGATTTATTTCGCTTATTTACTCTTATTCCGCACTTTGATAAGTTAGAGTAAAAGCAATCTAGCCGTAATTTTAAAATTGGGATCTGAACAAGCATTAGTGTTTTCACACTAATTGAGCTTTCAATAAATATTCCAATGTAACAAATAATTCAAAAGTATCTAGGTAGGTATTCACACTCTTGAAGATTTTCGAAACAAGTAAAAGATGGCAAAATTAATTCATTGAAAATCCAAATCAGTTGGAGTGCCCTCTTATTAAGTCATTATTTAACAATAATTTGAGACACGTACATAGATACCGATTACATAATTCAAAGTCCATACAATTGGAGAAGAAATTATTTTCAGTTTATTATTTGGAGAAGAAATTATTAGTTCATAATACCAACATAGTCCGTGTCTACTTTTTGAGAAAATTCTTGAACCAATGGGCTGAATGTTTTGGGTGTCTTTTTAACCCATCTTTGTAGTCTACATAGTTGATTCCAAATCGAACGGTGTAACCTGAACTCCACTCAAAGTTGTCCAACAATGACCAAGCAAAGTATCCCTTTACATTAACGCCATCCCTATACCATAGAAAAGAAATCAACGCTAGTTAGATTTCTGCAGGGAGGGAAAGAGAGAGAGAGAGAGAGATCTATGGATATGAAATCTATTTTATTTTAGATTGTTATATAATTATATTATTTAAAGACTGTTTCATTGGTAAATCAAACTTTCTATTTGTTAATGTTAAGCACTTACTTGATAGCCTTAAGAAGGTACCAAAGATGGCTATGGTAATACTCAATTCTTTGGTTGTCAGCAAGGGCTTCCTCAAGCGACAAAGTGGCATTATTGAACTCATCAATTCCTATAAATATAGTTAGAAGAATTTAGCATCAAATGGAAACCTAATAATTTGGGATTATAAATATAAATAAAAAAAGAAGTTAAAGGAAATTACCATTCTCGGTGATGTAAATTAGTGGATTATTGTACTTCCTCTTTGTGTAAAGCAAAAGATCTCGAATTCCTCTAGGATACACATAGAGCCAACTTGAAGCAGCCTGCGATTATTTAGGAATATTAACGTAACTACATAAGCCTCAACTCGATGTGCTTTATTTTTAAATACAAGAAAAGAAAATATAAAGAAAAAAGTTTGGTTCCATACATGTTTGATGCTATATTGCTCAACCCATGATGTCATAATTGAAGAGACTATCCATATGTAATTTTAGTCATATGAATTTTTTAATGAATCATGTAATTTTTTTAAATAATAGACATGAATAGTCTTATAATTTTCCACGAAATGAATTGGAAAAGATAGATTCAAACATGTTTAGAGCCAAATTTTATTTGTCATATAAATTGAGTTGTATTGAGTTGGTAAAATTGATAGTTGAGGGCCTTCATTAAAATAAAAAGAAATGTTTTTTTTTTTTTTTCCTCTAACTACTAGAACAAAAATGTTGACATGTATTTAATTAGCTAGTGCATACCGGAGCACCAATGAGGATCCCATTGCGTGAAGCTGCGAAAACAAGAAAAAATATGTTCTAGTTAGTATTCTTATATTGGATACATAAGAAACTCATAAGCATGGCTTCGAATGTTGAATTTGTACTTACCAGTAAGATTAGCACTAGAATCTGTCGCGTAACTTGCTTTTACACCATTAGGTTGAGGTGCATAAGCTGCATAATAAGCAGTATAGTAGTTTAATCCTATAAAATCAAATGATCCTTTTACTAGCTTGGACTGCTCTTTGGTGAACTTGGGTAATCGGTCTTTAACGAGAGATCGCATGCTACGTGGATAGTCACCATTTGTCAATGGGTCCAAAAACCTGCAATAACAATGGAATATTTAAAATTTATGCTAACTATTAATCTGTTAATTTGTACATACATAACTTGAATAAATTTGTACATGCTATGTGGATGTAACAACTTTTGTATATTTATTAGAATTTAAAAAGAAATTATGTTCTTTTTGGGATTTTTTTTGTAGATAGAAATATTTAAGTTTGTCAAAGGGCAAGGATTAAATTATATAAAATGTAAAATGAAAACCAGCAAGCAGAACTTACCATCCCAGCATGAAATCAAGCGCACGTTGTGCCGCATTCTGGTTTCCGTTCGCATTAGAGTATGGCACCATCCAGTGACTCACTAGTGTTATCCCTATAACACCTTTCTGTGCTGCCTGCATGTGAATTGTTAACATTTTTTGAGACACACTCAGAGCTTATGCTTGAGATTTTCTATATTTATCAAAGTATTTTGATAGATACATTAAAACTTTAACCTATGGTATCAATTTCATTATGATTGCTCATATCATCGACTAAGACACCATTTGATTTTTAGTATAGGCAGGATTCAAATCTTAGATCTCTTATTCGATGATAAGAGGCTTTATTAGTTAATTTAACTAAACTTCACATAATCATATTTAGAAATTGACGTTCATGTGGTCTAAGAGATACTCATTATATCATGTGCAGTGAGTATCTTTTTAGAGTAATAACACGGAAATATTTGGTTTCTTTATGTTAAAGTTTGATAAGTCAAACCTGATATTTTTGCTTGTACACTTTAACCGCGGCTGCATGAGCAAGCAACTGGTGGTGTGTCACCAAATATGGCTCTGTTCCTGAATTCCCCCCAGTGCAATTTAGATTTTGCCAAGCAGAACATCGACCAGGTGCTAACTGCCCTATTACATAACCACCATTGCTGAACGAATATGGCTCATTTAGTGTGATCCAGTGCTTTACTTGATCACCAAATTCCTTGAAGCAAAGTTCCGCATAGTCCCGAAAATCATCCCTAAATATTAGACGTGTATGTTAGAATAATCGTTAAATAATTAAATTCATTTTTTTCCTTAGTAGTTTAACCTTTTGAGACAAATTGTAATTTATTTATTTTATCATGGCATTGAGATTGAACCTATCTCTGCTTCAGTCTCTTATGGTATGCTCCACCCCACATTGTGCCCCACCTAACAAAGGTGAGTCTAAGACCAAACGAGAACAGAATTTTTTTTTTTTTTTTGAGATAGATAGATAGCATGGGAAAGGGAGATGGAGTCTGAATCATACACATAAGATACCATAAAATATGTCGTTACCATTTAGTTATTACTTAAACTCTAAGAGTGTTAAAATAATGGTTAAATAATTAAATTCACTTAGTATCCTTATGGGTCCTCAATATTTTTTCTTTTATCCTAAAAATGGGAGTCGTTTAAATATTAATTATGATATGATAAATGTATGTAAAAAGTCTATCAAAAAATGGAGAAGAGGTGCAGATTATTTGGTGACCCAGTCACTTACACAATGTGGGGACTTAAGAAACCACCGTACTCATCTTCTAAGGCTTGGGGAAGATCCCAGTGGAAAATTGTAACAAAGGGCTTTAAACCTGCATTCATTAATAGAAAAAATTAAATCATGAATTATAAAAGTAAAATAAGTTGATGATATGATGAAATTTTAAGATTGAATCTTGACCTTTTCCTAGAAGCTCATTGATGAGGTTGTTGTAGTACTTGATTCCTTCTCTATTTACACCACCACTAAGTTTTCCTTCTGAAATTAGACCCCATGATAAAATTGTTAGGAACATAGAAGGGCATAATTATATTGATTCAAGTCACTGATGTATACTCAATTATACCTCATAAATCTCAAAGTAAATATTAATGCAAATAATCTTACTTGGCAAAATTCGGGGCCATGAGATTGAGAACCTGTATGCATCTAAATTCATCTCCTTCATAATCCCTACGTCTTCCTAGAACAAAAACAAAAAATAAAAAATAAATATTTACCAAAAATAGTTTAAGTTCCTTTCCGGTTTGTAATTATTAGTTTGACTCAATATTTGGAATAATAATCAAATTTTGTAAGCAGGATGGGCCTTAAAACTTCAGAAAATTCCAAACACGTATGGGTGAGGCTTCATTTTCATTTTATGTTATGTTCATCAGTTCATGTACCTTGTAACGATGATATTGATCCACAGCTACATCTCCATTACTTCCATCTGCTATCTTATCTGTAATTTCATCACAAATCTTATATTTAGAAGATGTAAATTTTGCTATGCCTTACTTTGAGCCACAAGTCAAACTCGATATGATCCTTTTTTATTTTTTTTTCATAAGCCAAAATTAATAAAACATAAAAAAGAATCACTTTAATATTGTATTTATCTTCCTTTCAATGCTAACAAGAGAACAAATACACATAAAAAAAAAAAAAAAACAAAAACAAAAATACTCATAACAAAAGTTAAATAATGCAAAAATTCTTAAATTTACACATTTATAGGTGAACTTTAAAGTGTGAAAAAAGAATTTTTAAGTTTTTATGAGAAAAACAAAACATAGCCAAAAATAGGAAATAAAGAAACCAACAAACAGAGAAAATGTGAGATAGGATTAACATTTAACACAGACTCAGAAAAAAAAAATTAAATTAAATTATTTTAAAAATCTATTTGAAATAAAGTAGGCCAACTCATGTGATCCATGGGTCGGTTTCAAACTTTCTCATTAGTCCAAAAATTCTTATCCATACTCTTTTTTTATCGGGTTAGTGTCAATTTTGTCCGGTCCAAAAAAATTTGGTTCAACGGAGAAGTACTTGTCGAAATTTTATTACAGCAATTTAGCAGAAATGCAATTTTGTAGCTTTCATCTATCTTCTCCCCCTAAAGCTGCTGAAACCATATGGTTTGATTTCTGTAAATCTATTTCTCCTTAAAGTCAAAGCCTTTTTGTTTTAGCAAAAACATATAAAAGAAAAAACAATTTGGCCCCATGCTTCTTAATATGTTTTAGTTTTATAAACCACGGCAAGAGCATGGTTTTCAAACCAGGCTCCAAGACAAGTTCTTACAGTGGTCTCCCACCACTGTAAGAATATATTTGAAAAATTAAGAGCAGGTGACACAACTTGGGTGTGGTTGGTGGAGAGGTAGGGGACACCTCTCCACCAACACTAGACTTTTTCAAAAATTAAAGAAAGCTTATGCATGTAGTCTCTGTACTCACTTACTTAATCTTAACTCTTGTATGACGTGAGAGTGTGGGATTGTTTGAGCAATAATTAGGTTTGCCACTACTCGAACTCACAACTCTTAAACTCGCAGATGTGATGGGTCATAAAGACTTTCCTTCCATAACCCTACTCTTACAAATGACTATATTGTGACAATTATATGATTGCGAAAGTGTTTGGGTAGTCATGGTAAATAAATAGTATCTAGAGATGAGGAAGGAAGCTAGAAGAACAACATAATTTTTCAATGATGTTAACTGTTAAGTGACTTTTGTGTAAGGGAGAAAATTTAAACCTCAGAATACTTGGCGTTAACTCAAACCTCAGAATAATTTCTGTATTTTACTCAAAAAAGTGAAATGAACTTATTTATCATAGGTGGTATTTATTACACACTGTGTGAATCCATACAAAATGCACTGAACTCGAGACTTTTAAGCTAAGACATGAGTTCAGTGCGTAACTTTTGGAGATAGAGGGTAAGCATATGTGGAGAGAGAGAGAGAGAGAGAGAGAGAGAGAGACCTGGATATTTATGGGTGTAAGTATCCCCATATACTTGGTCCTTTACCTCCTTCCTTTGCTGCACCTTCATACTGAAATTTAAACACACATTGGCACATATGCGTTATGCATGATATCTCAGACTCTCAGGACACTTGAAGCAAAACTCCATTAGATATTATACAAACATGTGCAAAACCAAGGACTTACCTGGTAAGAAGCCGACGCTGTCCCAAAAATGAAACCGGCCGGAAAACTGTTCCGGTTGAGTGAAGCAGTGACATTTCTTGGTGCAACAGCAATGCTATGACTCAAAGAGCCAAGCAGAAGTAGGAAGCCTAAGAGTTTATAGCCTTGAAACTCCATAACTGATATCTTGGTTATTCTAGGTACCACCTTATGGCCTTTTATAGAGTAGCAATATATTATCGAATTGATTACGGAACTGAAAAAAAAAAAAAAAAAAAAAAAAAAAAAAAAAAAAAAACCAGGAAAAGTACAGGCGATGGTACACAGTAAATCTTATCAGCACTTGAAATTATTATATGGCTTTTTTAACAAAATCATTGTCAATTAATAACCTCTTGTTTATCTTCTCAAAAAAAAAACAAAAACAAAACAAAATGGGCAAATTACAATTTATCCACTTGTAGTTTAGCCGAAATTTAAGTTGCTTACCTGTGATTTGAAATTTGATACTTTATCCACCTAAGTTTAGCTCAATTAGATTTCTATAACCCACATCTATTAAAAATAGAATTAAATATGTAATTTTGCTTCACTTTTATGTTTCTCTTTTTCAAAAATACAAAAAACTAAAAAAATACAAGATTAAAAACTAATCATTGGAACACTTGCATGCATTATGGAATTTCAAATCATAAGTAGACAACTTCAATTTTGGTCAAACTTCAGGTGGATAAAATGTCAAATTTTAAGCTACAGATAGACAACTTAAATTTCAACCAAGCCAAATGTGTGTAAATTGTAATTTAACAAAAAAAATTCCTCTTATTTACATTAAATTCTTTCAATGTAACTAAAAATAATAATACAATTAAAAATTAAAATGGTTTTTTTTTTTGTTAACAATGTCTTAATGAAGTTTATTTGTAGAGCATTTTATACAAGCATGGTTCAGAATTTCTTTTTTTAGAGAATCGTGTACAGAATTTAATAGGTGAATAAAATATTAAATATACAGTGAGTTTTTTTTTTTTTTTTTCAGAAATATACAGTGAGTTGATCTTTATACACGCAGTATTGGACCTCACTTGTCAGATTGAAATCATATCTTATTATTATTTCAACTTCATAATTTGATCTAATAATATATAGGAAGAGCAAGGTGTGTGTACTGTACTAGGGACCCATATATAATAGATACCTACAAATTGGGGGAAATTTTCCAAACTAGCATTAATTTTTATCAACTATTTCGTTACTAAGCATGGTTTTGAAACTAATTAAAAAACTAATATATCGAGTCATTGAGACTTGAGTTTGGTGACAAACTCGAGCCTTGAAGACTCGAGTTCTAGTGCTGATGTGGAACAATTTATTCACGTGGAACTCAAATTTTTTAAACTCAAGTTCTATAGAAGTAGATCTGAAGAAGGAAGAAAAAGAAGAACAGAGGAACAGAGGACCAAATTCAAAAGAACAGAGGACCATATCCGGAAGGGAAAAAAAGAAAAAGAAGAACAGAGAACCAGATCTAGAAGGAAGAAGAAGAAGAGGAACAGATGTATGTAGAAAATGGTGGGACTCGAGTTCCATGTAGATTTTTTTTCCATGTCAGATTGCCATCACTTGTAACTCGAGTCTCAGAAACTCGAGTTCCATCATTGAACTCAAGTTTTAGACACTCGAGTAATTTGCTAAATAATTTTGCAAACTTGACAACTAACTAAAATGTTACAAAAATGATGCTAAATGCACCCCAAAAAAAAAAAAAAAAAAAAAAAAATCCAACAATCATTTTGAAGAAATTAAAGGGTATCTTTAGTTTTAAGCTGCCCTTTTGTGCTCCTCCCACGTTGATCCATCTTCTGCTGTCGGTGGGACTTTTTTCTTTGTTAATTTAAAAATTTTCAACATCCATGGTCCGATTAAAAAATTTGATTTAAAAATTAGATAAAATAATAGGCTTTGTCAGCACACCAGATCCACACAAAGCTCAGCTGACATGGTCCAAACTCTAAAGGGATTTCTTGTCTACTAGATCCACCACTGATTTTCTGTTGCAAAGAGAGAGATATATATAATTTTTGGCCATTAATAAAGATAGATATTTTTTTCATAATTCTCTTAGTTTAATGAACAAGATAGCAATCCTTGGTTTAATTTTCATAGTTTAATGAACAAGTTGCCAATATGCCAATCTTTCTTTGTAACACATGTTTGTTGAATTCATTCTTTAAATTAAAAGTGAGTTTGGATACCGCTTATTTTGCTGAAAATTGAAAACAATAAAAAAAATATTTTTTGGATTATTGTTCACAAGGAAAATACTGTTCACTTGACTTCTTGCATTGTTCATGTCCCATGAACAGTACAACAGGCGCTGGTTCAAAAAAAAAAAAAAAAAAAGGCTGAAACGTAGACGCACTGCGTTTCAGCCCAATCCAAACGCTACCTAAATACCCAATTAAAACGATGGGTGCAAACTAACAACCGAAGAATAACTTAATTAGTCTATTATTTCCTCCTACCAATTAGTATAAAATTAACATTGCAAAGACTTACAATGAACCAGCTTAATCAAAGCACGTGTGTCATAGAAAAATTGGCAAAACTGGCATCTGAGTCTATGCGTATTTATCTCTTCCATCACTCACGACTCAAAACTCAGAAGTCCAACAGGAAAGTCTTGTTTACTAAAAATATGGATAAGCTAGCATTGGGTACCCACTGAAATTTCTAAAACTTTGGCTGGGAGAAACACTCATGTTTAACCAGTCAAAACCTTCATGATTGGATATCTATAGTTTAAACTTTAAACAAATTGTGTAGGGCATGAGATATATATCGACCCGTGAACAATGAGTTGTGCATGACCTATATACCACTAAAGAATTATGCTTGTCTTTTTTTTCTTTTTCTTTTTTCTTTTTTTTCGTTCTCCTTTGAGACAGAGCCAGTTTGATAAAACTTTGCACACCGACAAAGTTTTTACCCATTTGAATTCAAGTAATTACTATACTATTATTTCATGTAAAACAAAAAAAAAAAAAAAAAAAGCTGCTATATTTTACATAATTATTCAATAATTTGTTAAAATTGGAAGTTGTGGCTGTGGTGATGTAAACAATCATCTTTACATATACCAATCACTAGCATAACATTTATTATGATTTTTTAATGATTTATCTCAATTTTTTTTTAAAGTGTCATTGGACTTATTCAATTGGAATTAATTAGCTTCCTTATTTGGAAAATTATAAAAATTTCTCTTAGGGTTTTTTTTTTTTTTTTTTAATTTTATGAAATGTCTCAAGTTTTTTGAAACCTATACTTTATTCGGAATTACAAAACTTATAGTTTCATCCCTATCAAAATTATAACATAGACGACTCCAAAATTGAAAGACATAAATACCTCATATACATTATTTATTTATTTGTAGATTTTAAGTTGGGAGGTAGGATTTGGATATGTGAATATTAAAATACTAAGAAATGTCATTTGACTTAAAGGTCGTTAGCCCACATATATTAGTGTTTTTTTTTTTTTTTCCTTAAAAATAATTCAATTATTACAAATTGGAGAAAGATGACTTTTTTTTTTTTTTTTTTTTTTTTTGAGAAGAATGGAGAAAGATGACTTAAATCATAGTTTTGCTTATATAAAAAAGAGATAAATTATTGCAACTAAACTATAAAACTCTTGACCACATACATTAGAGATTGAGGGAGATTGGGAATTAATAATATACCACTGTGTTTTTTTTTTAATCCATTTATATAAAAGACCTAGATCCTAAATTTATATACCATGTAAGTACCGATAACAAGAACTGTCGCATTTTTTTTTTTTTTTTTTTTTTTTTTTTTTTTTGAGAAGGCGTATTTTAATAAGTTTAGAGGGGAAAATTGTAAGTGTTTCATAGTCTTTTTTAAGTCGATAAATTTAGAGGTAACACTAAAAGTTTTTCAGTCATTTTTGCAAACATTTTTCGATGTTTTTGGTTTTATGTTATATGAATATCTTACTAATTAATCTTTTATGAATTTCGATCCTCAAAAGAAAAAAGAAAAAAACCATTAATGAATCTCCTCTTTCTTAGAAAGTTCTTGTCACATAATTAATTTAGCGGTTACTATTTATTGGGTGCATCCGATGAATTTGCTGGAAATAATTCAAAGAAACTGATACTCTCGATAGTTTTCAAATGTACCTTGGGAATCTTAAAAATATTGCTGAGGTTAATTTTGTGTAGATATAAAATTAACTATTTATTATTTTATCAATTAACTTAAGTTTTGTACATAATTTTTAAAAATATGAAAATTTTAAAATTCAAAGATTTTATAAATAAGATAATTATTTTCTCTTATCATTTTGAAATTTAAAGTATAACAGAAGTTCGTTTACATATTGTGCTTATTCTAAGTAAATGTCCTCTCTCTCTATCTCTCTCTCAAAAAAACTCGGTCATGAGGGTATGGGTGAGGCTTTGGTTAAAACTTAAAAGATGCATGCATTAGATCGATGTTAATAATTTCCTGTTTGATGTGTATAGCAAACATAATTTTCATGTTTGATGTGATCATATGAAGAACAAAACAAAACTGTTCTCTTTGATAAAGTATACGATCTATGTTTTTTTCTGCCTCACCTTGTGAAACAGACCTGTGCTTTGTTTATTCCTTTGTTTTTTGGAGTTGATTTGTTTTGCTTGTCTACCCCACGTTTCCAAATTTGTGAAGTTTGTATTTTTTTTGAATTTATATCTTAAAAAGGACAAAGACAATATTCATGCACTATTATTCTTTGAATTTTTCCGCAAGAAAATGTCAAAGTAGGATAGTGTTAAACTATCACTTCTAAATTCACATCATGTCTGCATCGCATCTCAATGGGTCCAGACCACAGGATACTGAACCCAATCTTTACCTTATCGTGTTCTATTGAAGGACCTCTGACTACGATGCAAATCAATCAAGTAAAGCAAAGGTCTTTCAACACGGTAAATAACTCCATTATTAGAAGAATCTTTATGCGTACGTATAGTTTAGCATATAAATGGAAGTTTCGTAATTTCAAATTGTTACAAAATTTGGATTAGCAATTTTGATTGAACATCTAGACTTGGATAAAATGACACATTGCGTGATATATTTTCTCATATATACTGACTTCATTAGTTAATTTATATATGTTGGGTTATAAATTGACCCCAGTTAATTAATTCAATTATCCAAATTGATTAATTAGATCAAATTACATGAAATTCTGTGGAGGTACCAACAAATCACAATTCTAATCTAGAGTGCAATGGGAATTAAATTTGACAAAGTGATTTGTTGCCTAATGGGAAAACCTTCACAACACAAAAACTCCACCAGGTGAATTTCAAGTCACCCTTCTCAAGAATCTACAAATCAAGAACAAGCGGTTACAAGTACAAGGAATCTTACTCTCCTAGCCTATCCCAAAGTACCTATCTACAGTAGAACTCTTACGCTAAACTCCAATTAGACTTGATCTTGCAGAGACTTCAATTGCACAAATCTTCAATTTATGACCAACTCCCAACAACTTGAAACTTGTTGTTAGATTCAAAGTTCTTCACTACACACTTATAGAAGAGAAAGCAACTTGATCAGAGATTTAATGAACCTCGATACTTCTAGATCTATCGAGCTTCAAAGATCCTAAAATCTTTTAACTAATGATGACATGTTTTTCTAGGGTTCCATTCTCTAATCTACTAGATGATATAAAAGCGTTATTTTTAAGTTTCTCAAAAGATAGTATGCATTTTTTCCACTTTAAATTGATGCCTCCCCATTTGTCGAGCAATACTTAAATAGTCTTGGAGCACTACCCTAGGCTATCATAAAGGGAGGACCCATAGTGGGACCCATGTGTGGGGCCCACCCCATTTGTGAGAGATTGAAGCAGTGTTCTAAGACTATCTACGTATTTTCCCTATTTGTCCACATGAAATTTTGTTCCAAAAACAAAACTTGGAGAATAAATTTGTACAATTATCGTAGTTAGTTTCAATTAGCTCAACTGGTAAAATCTTTCATCTTTGAATTTATATTTTAGTTTAATGATAAATAACTATTATTAGGAGCGGACGTTATAGGTTGAAACTACCTATTAAAATATATATATATATATATATATATTTAAAAAAAATGTACAATTATTGATGGTCATGTGCTCATGTCAATATTATTGAACTGTAAGCTCTTCAATTCACGTTGATTACAATTTACTTTTCTTTTGCTCCTTTTTAATGACAATGTTGTGCACTATAAACGATACTATACACGTGATAGATACCGTACGTAAACATGTTTTACAGTAATTGCCTCAAATCATAAACATGTTAGAGCATTCAAATAGTGAAGCTAAATAGGTATATTATTTTTGAGCATCCACACGTGATAGATACGGTTGTCTTAAGCTACCGACATTTCTTTCTCAAAAAAAAAAATAAGCTACCGACATTTCTTATAAATAAGGGATTTTTATTTTTTTTTTGAGCTGATTATTATTAAACTATCATTTAAATTTTATTTAGTGCCTCTAAAGTTTCTTTGGCCTTTGGAGTTTGCTATGTGTATTATGGGTGTAATTCATCCAAAAATAATAATTAGGTTAGTCGCTAGCGATTTCTTGTATACGTTTGCCTTATAATAAAAGTTCATGATTATAACTTAAACTTTTTAAAATCAATTCATTTGAGAGTAAAAATATAGGATATATATCTTTTTGGCTGAACAGGACTGCATTAAATCAAAACGTTGACCAAAAAGGGATGAAATCATAAGAAATTCGATTTTGCAAACTTTTTCTTGTTGAAAGGGGTAATTAGCTTTGCAAATAAGATAGCTTATAGAAGATCGATGATGAATTTATTCATTTAATTAAACACTATTCTTTCATGGTCATATAAGATGATGTTCATTTAATCTAACAAGAGAAAGTCATAGTCAAGTCTGAAATCATGAAGTACCTCAAATTTTCAGTATGTTGATAAATGCATCAACCTCAGCTGTAAAAAGTCATATAAGTTTATCCTATAAATAACTATTCTAGAAAAAATAGTTGTTTGTGTCCAAGTCATTAGCTTCTCTTTCAATGCTTATAATCAAAGCCTCCAAATTTGAAAATTTTAATTTTTACAGAAAATTTTAGTATTTAGTACATTACAGAATTCCACACAGACCAAGATTTGCTAAAAGGAGAAAAACATGTTAGATAAAATTTTGCCCACGTGCTGATAATAGTTTTGCAGCAGCGAAATCCTCTAGCACCTTCTTGTTGAAATTTGAGACTGAAAACAATCATATAAAAAAAAAAAATCATTGCAACATATTAATATTTAATATGATCTTATCAAAGTATTTACCTTTAACATACCACAATAATCAAAATTCACTTTCAGTATTATGGATTATTACAACACACTCATTCAAATTATTACAAATCGAACTCAGAAACTCTCAAAATACTAACATTCTTAAACCCCATAACAAACAGGGATGGAACTGCCTTAGGGCTGAGGGGGCCATCCTTACCTAATTTATCCCTCTCATTTGAGAACTCTATGCCTCTCTCAAATGACTCCACCTCATAGACACAATCACCAACAACTTGGATCAGTTGGTGTCTTTAACTCATCAATGGAAAAAAATTATCTATATTTTGAAGGGTAGAATTTTTTTTTTTTTTTTTTTTTTTAATGTTTTATTAACTTTGGGACACACTTGGCATGCATGTGTGAGATTAGTTAACTTTGGGACACACTTGACATGCATTTGTGACTTAACTAAATTAATGTAATGATGGGAAAAACTTTATTATTTACTAAGTTAAAGACTCAAAGTTACCGTCCATTATCATGTAATTGTTTAATAGATCTTTTTTAATATTTTTTCTTTACTATTTTTTCAAACTTGCAATTTTTCAAAGGAAAAATTCTCAACCTTACCAAGACACCAATAATTGTCCTACCCTTTTTTACGCTGAATATTAATGCATGATATTATTAACCATTATTTTGGCTGTTTTATTATTATAATGCTTGACATAGATTTGAACTTTTAACTGTAGTTTTTTGTGTATTTTTTTTTTTTAAGAATCTTTTAACTATACATATAGCATTATGAAGTTATTAGTTATAGAAGTATGTGAAAAGAGTAGATAAATTTTTTTTTTTAATTTATAATATCGATAGAATAAAGAATCAAACTAATCTTGGTCAGACCTTGAAAGTATTAAGACGTGCCAAGTGACTTACAAAACTCTTGATTATAAATTGTCATTTGTGATTTTTTTTTCAAAATAAAAAATACAAATAATTAAAAAATTAATGCTAATAATGCATTGTTGTCAACCTCTAGTATTGATATTTCAATTTTTTAAAATTTTTGAACAAATAACTTTGACGCCCCTAAGTTTGAATCCTGATTCCATCCTTGATAAACTGCTTTTAATATTTGGTAGAAAAATGGTGCTTTTATCACACATGAGCCTCCCGCTCGATTATAACTATTAATTCCGTGTCATTTGATTAAATTGCGACAAAATATTTTGTGGCTAGCTAGCCTCCCAAGTTTCTTGGCAAAAGACTTTTTCTTTGTTATTGACTTACTGTTACATTGGGTTAAGACTTACAAGCCTTATTGCTCATGGTACGGTACAATTACGTTGACTTGTCTTGATCAGCTTTCCTCTAATTGCTATTTTCTTCTTTCTTGATCAAAGTAACATCCCCATCATTTTCATTATTAAAGACATGAAATTACAATATTTGAATATTGAATTACGTGATTTTGATATGTGAACTACTTGATTTTGATTTTCATTAATGGTACGCTACAATGTTTGAATATTTCACTTGCGACTTGGCTTGAGTCGCAAATGACTCGTGAAATCTAGTTTGTCAAAGACTCTTCAAATTCCAACCTGTCAAAGACTCTTCAAATTCCCCATCATTTTCATTAATAAAAGAAATGAAATTACAATATTTGAATATTGAACTACATGATTTTGATATTTGAACTACTTGATTTTGATTTTCATTAATGGTACGCTACAATGTTTGAATATTTCACTCACGACTTGGCTTGAGTCGCAAATGACTCGTGAAATCTAGCCTATCAAAGACTCTTCAAATTCCAGCATGTGCTTCTCGCGTGGCCTGTTTCACGAGTTGGCACTTGCGAGCTAGTCGTGAAATCCTCATTTTCACAAAATCTTCACTAAACTCTCACACACAACCCTTACATTAAATCCCACAAAAATGCAAGGAAATGATTGAACATAATTACAATCAAATTTGACATGGAATTAAATCCAATAAAAAACATGTAAATCACAATTTACAAAACTCTTGATTATAAATTGTCATTTGTGATTTTTTTTTTTCAAAATAAAAAATACAAATAATTAAAAAAATTAATGCTAATAATGCATTGTTGACAACCTCTAATATTGATATTTCAATTTTTAAAAATCTTTGAACAAAGAAATTCGACTCCACTTAAGTTTGAATCCTGGTTCCGTCCCTGATAACAAACACAAACTAATCTACCCAAATCCTGATACATCCAAGACAAACTCCTAATACCAACTTAAAACTCAACAATCTCTTATAAACCCAAAATTCCAATACACCAAGTTCTCACTCAAACTATAAATAACCTCTCTACACATACATGGGTATTGTTAAATCCCAAAACAATAATACCAAACTATGGGTGCGCTTGTATAAGTCTTTAAAAAACTAGTTTTGAGTTTAAAATGAGTATTTGTTAAAAAAAAGTTATAAGAAGATGTGGTTGTAAAACAGAATTTTGGGTTTTAAAAATACTCTTTTAATCTCCTAAAACGCTTAACCAAATGGACCCTATATTTTGAAAAAGCCACTTTTACCACTCAATGCCAGTTATTTCTGACAAGAATTTTTTTTTATTTTTTTTTGGCTGAATTTCTATGCCAATGAATTTAAAAAAAATATAAGAAGCTCAAATGTAAATGTGAACCACCTGCTCAACATGTTATTAGAAATTCAAAAGTGAAATGACTCATTTTTTGAGAAAAAATCTAAAAGATTCAGGGTAATGGAGCATGCTAGGCCAGTTTCAACTTGTACATTATTGACTGGTCTGCCATCTTAGCCTCAAACATGGTTCCTTTTTATGTAGAATGCCATATGACAATTTCAAATTTAAATTATTTTAATTTTATATTTGGTCTTTTTTAAGTTTGTGATATTCAAAACTGAAAAAATTTTCCTTAAAAATATTCAAAACATTATTACATAAGGAGTAGTGTGACAAAGGATATAGGGATTATTCTCTTTTTATTCCTTATCCTAATGTAAAAAAAACTACAGCATCAGCTTAGACCACATTATATAATTTGATATTCTTTCTATGTTATATATAAACGTGTACTTTTTTTTAATAATCATACATGGGTAGTGTTAATGGGGGCACCGTGCAGTGCCCATTAAGAAACAACCTTATATAGTAAAATCAACTTTTTGTCAGATTTTTTACCAATTTTATAGAGAATAGAGTCAATAAAGCCAATTTTTTAAATTTCACTTATCACTCCAGTACTATTTTTAGTCATTTCATCAATTTATACCAATTTTTTATTAAGTGAACCCCACAATAATTCTTCCTTAAAGGACACCTTCTATGTTCATTAACATTTCCCATCATATATATATATATATATATATATACAAATCATATTTATGTTCACCTATACAAATCATATTTACTCGATTGATTTTATGTGTGTCCTGTATTTCAACCTTGTCTGAATAAACAGAGTGATATAGCCAGACAAAGGTGTACTAGTCTACTAGCTAGTTATTTGTGTCCTTGTTTATCCTTATTGAGTTTATTGGCAACGACAAAATCACAGTCGATTCGTTGGTGATGTTAGGACATATGTGTTTTCACTTGTTAAGAACATATGTCACTTATTTATGTAAATTGGCTAATCCTTTGACAAAACGCACTCTACTTGTAATTGGGTAGTTCTAGGTGTTTTTAATACTTCAACAAATAAGGTTTCAAGGTCAAGTGTTGAAGTCATCAAGTCTGTCCAAGAAAAAGCAAGCTGAAGTGCAATTTCATTAAAGCTCGACACCTGCTCGATAGCTACCTCGACACCTGCTATCTGTCGAGATTTATAATTTCAGATTTTCTGATCTGATTTTCTTGGGATCCGTGAATATGCTTTTGGGCTTTCTTTTCTTCTAACCCTAAACACATAAAAGGATTGTTTTAAGAGCCGTCAAATTGTACACAAGTTGCAAAAGCATTGAGCAATCTCTGTTCAAGCAAATTGTGATCAAAGACGAAGTTCTTGACCTAGTTCATCTTCTCTGAAGAAGTTGCTGTGTATTTGCACCAAAGGGTTTTGTGACCAAGCATCTTCCTGATCTTTATCGTATAGGATGAACTGAAGAACTTTACAGCCAACCTCTCCTTCTTAGTTGGTGTTTGAAGTCGCGTACTGGGATCCGCGCATTGGTTAGTCACGTACTTGGGAGCCGTGCATCAAAGGTGGAAATTGTCACTACAGATCAAGTCCAATTGGGTATTGGGGTAAGGGTTCAACTGTAGGTTGGTAAGGTACTTGGGATTCCTTTACTTGTAACCGCTTGATTTGATAATAGTAGAGTTTCGGGAGTGGTGACCTGAAAATCACCCGGTGGGGTTTTTGCCGCAAGGGTTTTCCCCATTCGTAAACAAATCACCGTGTTATTTATTTTCCGCTGCTTAATTAGTTTATTGGTGATTTGTTTATGCTTCCACGCGTTTGCATGATTAATTGATTAATTAACAACTTGGCTAATTAATTAATTGGTTTAATCACAAGGGGTCATTCAGATTGTGGCCTATCAAGTGGTATTAGAGCGAGCACACTCTGATTAGGTTTAATCTTTGTTGTGTTGATCCATTGACCCCTGTTTGTCATGGATAGAGGACAGTCATTAATCATACCTCCTTTATTTTATGGCACTAACTATGCATACTGGAAAGTACGCATGAGAGCTTTCTTGCAGTCTTTAGATGAGAATGTGTGGCAAGCTGTAGGGATTGGCTGGACCAAGCCAAAAGAAGAACCGGCCGATTGGGATGATGCTAAGATCAAGGCGGCCAACTTCAACAGCAGAGTGTTAAATGCCCTATTTAGCGCAGTCACCAATGAGGAGTTCAAGAAGATATCCTCAACTGAAACTGCTAAGGAGGCTTGGACCATCCTCCAGACAACCTATGAAGGAACAAAGGCTGTCAAAGATTCAAAACTTCAGAGGCTCACTACAAGCTTTGAAGAAATTAAGATGGAGGAGGATGAGTCGTTTGATGAGTTTTATGCCAAGCTCAAAGACATAGTGAACTCAGCCTTCAATCTTGGGGAAACCATCCCTGAACCCAAGGTTGTAAAGAAGGTGCTCAGATCTCTACCTGAGAGATTCCATGCCAAGATTACGGCAATAGAAGAATCAAAGGATATTGACAAAATTCCTTTGACTGAGCTAGTTGGAAACTTGCAGACCTACGAGCTAGGACTATCTAGGATTGGCAAAACGGGTAAAAGTAAGAGCATGGCCTTGAAGGCAAAGAGCAGTGATACAGATGAGTCTTCCGATGATGAAGATTCCAAGATCAAGTCCTACATTACAAGGCAGTTCAAGAAGTTTATGAAGAATGCCAATGGGAGGAACTTCGACAAGGACCGCAGACAATCCAGTTCTTCTCAGTTTAAGAGTCAAGACAAAGGGAAGAAGGATGCTAAGAATGGCGGTCAGTACACTGTTCCTGCAGGACCAAAGTGTTTTGGATGTCATGGATTCGGTCACATGAAACATGAATGCCCGACATATCTCAAGAGTATTGGGAAGAGTAAGGCACTTGCTGCAACCTTGAGTGACATTGAGCCTGAAGATGATTCCGACAATAAGGATGACGGAATCTTAAATGCCTTCACTGCCACAGTCAATCCTACTGAAGGGATTGTTGAAGAAGTGGATAAAGAAGAAGAACTGGTGGAGTCCAAATTTGAGAAGATGGATGATCAAGATGATATCCATTCAGCCTATGAGAAGCTTTACAAGCTCTCTGAGAAGCATGAGAAATTATATAGGCTGGCCACCAAGAAGCTCAGCGATGTGGAACTTGATCGTGAAGAGTTGTCCACAAAATTTGATGAGGCGAATCAAACTATTGGAGCACTGAGGTTTGAGAACACTTTCTTGGCTGAGAAGACCAAGAAGCTTGAAGTGGAGCTGTTTCAAGTCAGAGCTCAACTGGAGAGGACTTCAAGTGCAAAGCTTGATGAGATGCTTAGCAATCAGAAATCTGCTTCGGATTGAACAGGCTTAGGGTATGATCTTTCTTTCTCTAGTACTGCTTCTACTAGTAATACTGTTTTTGTTTCTTCTGCTAATAACACTGAAATTGAGAACACTGAGGTTAAAACAGAATTAGCTAGTGAGAACCTAGACAAGAGTAAATCTATCTTAGGAGCACCCCCTAAGCAAGATAAGAAAGATGCTAAAAACCCTAGGGCTAAGAAGGCTAACTCTCAAAAGCCTAAACAAAAGAAGCAGCATCTCTGTCATCATTGTGGAGCTGCCGGTCATACTCGACCAAATTGCTATAAGTGGCTAGCCACTCAACAGAGCAACGGCATGATAGCATCTGGAAGCCAAAATCAGCTTCAATCCTCTCTTGCTCCTCTTGGAGATCTTCTAAAAGCCCTCATGTTCCTTTCAAACCTGAACGGTTTCAATTCTTCCCCATCACCACCGGTTCAAGGATTCAATCAAAGGAAAGGCTCTTCCAAGGTGTGGAAGAAAAAGGACTCTAAGTGATTTCATCACTTTCTTTTCCCTTCTTGTTTTTTTTGTTTGTTGCATTGCTTGTGTGTTTTGCATTTTTTTGAGTCAGTCTAGTTTTATGCTTTGCTTTGATAACATGTTTTTGTTTGTTTATTTTCAGTTTTGTTTATTTTGTTTTTGATATAAAAATAAAAAAATTGAAAAATCAGAAAAATACAAAAACAGTGTGTGTTATGTGTACTTTGGTACTTGTGTACCTTGGATGGCCAATGAAACAGAGTTTTCTAAACTTTGTATCTCTTGTAGCTTAGATGAGCATCTCTATGCACAACTAAGCAAGTGAGCTTTGTGGCTCTTGTTCGTGATGAGTAAGATTAAGTTATCTCTTAGAACTTAACTCATATCACTCTTTTTGACGGGTAGGACTAGAAAATCCTAAGAGAAAGGCATAAATGACCATCTCACCACTGTTGCCCGCCAATCATAGTATGACACCTGTATGCTTCGGCATAGCAAAAGTGCAGTATCAAAGACATATGTATGCCTCGGCATAGCAAAAGTGCAATGTCTATGCTTAACATGTTGGGTATTTCTTTTCTCTCTTTTTATGCCCATGCATGATATGCTTAAAAGAAAATATGCAAAGAAAATAAAAAGCAAAAAGATTAAAATGCTTTAAATATGATTGCAAGCGTGTTTTCTAGGAGATGTGGGAGTCATAGGATGTACCTCAAAGGTGATAGTCCCCATCAAACAGTTATGATTGTGTGTGAGTTAAAGTTATTTTCTCATATCTCAGATCGTCATAACATGTATACACATATGCAATCTTGCGATGTTTTTCACACACAACACGCAATATTCTTTGCTACTTTTGATACATGTGCAGGTACAATGTGATTTGGCCATCACAAGTTTTTACATGTGCTAATGTATGCTCACTAAACTGTCTTAACTTGTTTTTGAAAAATAAAATTGGTTAGACTTGTTTAGTGTGTGTGTGTGTGTGTGTGTTTTTGAGGATCCATGTGCTTAAATTCTTGTCGAGAGATGATTTTGAGAGCTTAATATGTTGATTGGATCTATGGTTGAGGTGTATATTGGATTGCATTCATGTCTGTGTTTTTCACTTCTCGAAAAACTGTTGTTAACTGCTGGCTCGACACCTCCTCGACACCTTCTTGATACCTGGTCATCTGTCGAGCTTCTCTAGCCTTTTCTTGTCGCAATCTCGACACCTTTCTCGACACCTGGTGGATGGTTCGAGAAATCTTCTGTCTCCTCGATACCTTCTCGATCGATCGAGCTTCTGTTCTTGGTTCTGGCGTTCATTCCTCGACACCTTCTCGACACCTTCAGCTGTCGACGGCCATTTCCTCGATACCTTCCTCAACTGCTTCCTCGATACTTCTCGACACCTCACCTGTCGAAATTTACTGAGATGTCTATTTAAGCTCCTGTCGCGATTCTGATCTCATTTCACTCGATCTCTCTCGATCTGTCCGAGGCGATTCCTCTCCCAAACTTGATTTTCTCACTCCAAACTTCCAACCCACTTGATTCTTGACCATTCCTTGCTTCTAATCACTTGGTAAGATCACTTTTCCCTTCCTTTCTCATGCATTTCATGTTTAGAAACTTAGGTTTTGGGATTTTTGAAATTTTTTTGGGGTTTTTCAAAATTGATGAGTTTTTCTTGAAATTTTGGGTTAGGTTTTCACTTAAATGTGTTCAAAATGTCATACATTGCATTTCATGTGCATTAGAATGGTATTGACATGCATTTAGATGTGTGCTCTATGTTTGTGTGCTGGTAGGATTGGATTGGGCTGAGCCCATGATGTTTTTCCTTTGCATGTCACATGTTCATACACTCCCATGCATACGTACTTGTTGTTCAATATATCTGATATATATGAACTATTTTGGGACTTTTCTGATTGTCTCCCTCTCTATCTCTTTCTCATTCTTTTACGTTAGTAGTGTCTATGGCACCCAAACGTAAATCCACTCCGGCTCAGAACCCTCTGCGTTCTGGAGCTTCTTCATCTTCTGATTTTGCTCCTCTTAACCTTCGGTTCCATGATGGAGATGCCCACAAGGCATTTTCGGAGAACTTTTCTCGACGAGGTGTTCATTCGGAACGCCAAGTCATTTTGGCGGACTTCGCCGGCACTGATCTTCCCTCTGTCATTCACAGTAGGGGATGGGAGTCACTGTGTGACGTCCCGGTCACTTGTCCTCTCGTGCACATTCAGGAGTTTTACTCCAACATGCATGGGATAGATCGTTCAGTACCTCTCTTTTTCACTCGAGTTTGAGGTACGCGCATCCCTGTTACACCGCAGCTAGTTGCGGATGTACTTAGGGTTCCTAGGATAGAGTTTCCTGACTATCCTTCTTGTGAGCGTCTGAGGACTGTGTCCAAAGATGAGCTCATCTCTGCTTTTTGTGAGCGCCCTGCTGATTGGGGTGAACATCAGTACACATCATGTAGGCCTTTTGCTAAAGGTCCTAGATTCTTAAACATGGTGATGACTTTTGTGCTCCATCCACTCTCTCACTACAACTCCATTACAGAGCCTCGTGCTCGATTCTTGTTGTCTCTTCTTGAGCATCTGACTATAGATTTCACTTCTCATTTCATTCTTTCTATCATAGATGTTCATTTAGATTCGGCGTCCTGTGATAAACTCATCTTTCCTTCCGCTATCACGAGGATCTTACGCCATTTTTCTATCCTTTTTCCTATGTCTGACCACTTCACACACATTTGTGCCATAGATGCCGCTACCGTAAAACGTAGTGAGGCTCAATTTAGGTCGCGACAGAAGGATTCCACTCCTCCCTCCCGTTCAGCTCCATCCAAATCTACTCCATCTACATCTGCTCCTTCTTCCTCTACGAGCGATGTATCTCTCGGAGACATCATGACACAACTGCAGCGCATAGATGCTCACCTCAATACACTCTCCTCTAAGTTGTATCAGGTGAATGTTCGTGTTGGTCGTATTGCATGACGGCAGGCGACCATGGGTGGTTTTGCTCCTGAAGCTACTCCTTCATCACCTTCTCCAGCGGCTTCAGACTCTGAGGATGATGATGATGATGATGATGATGCTTCGGATGATGATGATAGAGATGCTAGCTCTACTGATGAGATGTCTACATGACATTCTACCCTTTGTCACTCGTGACAAAAAGGGGGAGTAGTTTTGGGTTATGAGAGTAGTCATCTTAGGGGGAGAGTTAGTATAGGACATTTTTAATAGGGGGAGTGTTGATATTTTTGAGGGATGTAGTGAGGTTTTGATGTATCTTTTCTTTTCTATTATTTATAGATACATTGTTCTTGTACCTTAGGTCTTGTGACCATTGTTTACATACATTGTGCTTATCTTCTTTATATGCTAATGTATGTTTCTTTCACCTACCTTTACATGTGTTGTTTCTTTTCTATCTTTATACACATGTTTCTTGTTACTTGTATGCAATCTATTATTTCTGCTTTACACAAAGATGCCTTAATGAGTTTTGTTTAAAGTGTTTCAGAAATACAGGTTGTCAAAGTCTACTTGCCATAAACTCTCTTCTTGCAAAGTTTTTCAAGAGTTTGTGTTATGATAGATTTTATTGTATTCAACAAGTGAATATGAGTTGAGTGATTTATGACTTCTCTCGTATGTTCATTTGTTTGTTGTGGTTTTGTCACGGATTTCCAAATGGGGAGATTGTTAGAACATGTGTGTTTTCACTTGTTAAGAACATATGTCACTTATTTATGTAAATTAACTAATCCTTTGACAAAACGCACTCTACTTGTAATTGGGTAGTTCTAGGTGTTTTTAATACTTCAAGAAATAAGGTTTCAAGGTCAAGTGTTGAAGTCATCAAGTCTATCCAAGAAAAAGCAAGCTGAAGTGCAATTTCATTAAAGCTCGACAGCTGCTCGATAGCTACCTCGACACCTGCTATCTGTCGAGATTTATAATTTCAGATTTTCTGATCTGATTTTCTTGGGATCCGTGAATATGCTTTTGGGCTTTCTTTTCATCGTATAGGATGAACTGAAGAACTTTGCAGCCAACCTCTCCTTCTTAGTTGGTGTTTGAAGTCGCGTACTGGGATCCGCGCATTGGTTAGTCACGTACTTGGGAGCCGTGCATCAAAGATGGAAATTGTCACTACAGATCAAGTCCAATTGTGTATTGGGGTAAGGGTTCAACTGTAGGTTGGTAAGGTACTTGGGATTGCTTTACTTATAACCGCTTGATTTGATAATAGTGGAGTTTCGGGAGTGGTGACCTGAAAATCACCCGGTGGGGTTTTTGCCGCAAGAGTTTTCCCAATTCGTAAACAAATCACCGTGTTATTTATTTTCCGCTGCTTAATTAGTTTATTGGTGATTTGTTTGTGCTTTCACGCGTTTGCATGATTAATTGATTAATTAACAACTTAGCTAATTAATTAATTGGTTTAATCACAAGGGGTCATTCAGATTGTGGCCTATTAGGTGATAATTAATATGCAACTTCACACATCCAACAAAATACTTTTATGCTTTTTTTGTTCGTTTTTAAGAAACCAACAGTATTAGATATATTCCCTATCAAAATAATATTCCGCTGGTTTTGTTATAAGAAGAATGTGCTCACCAGAAAAATCTTACCAAACATTGAAGCAATGAGGTCCATTTTATTTTCGGATCTTGTGGTCAATGGTCATTGAGTTCTCTGACTCAGCAATCTATGTTAGGACATATGTGTTTCACATGCTAAGAACATATGTCTTACTTATTTATGTAAATTGGCTAATCCTTTGACAAAACGCACTCTACTTGTAATTGGGTAGATCTAGGTGTTTTTAATACTTTAAGAAACAATGTTTCAAGGTCAAGTGTTGAAGTCATCAAGTCTGTCCAAGAGAAAGCAAGTTGAAGTGCAGAATTTTTAAAGCTCGACACCTCTCGATAGCTACCTCGACACCTGCTATCTGTCGAGATTTAAAAAGTCAGAATTCCAAATCTGATTTTCTTGGGATCCGTGAATATGTTTTTGGGACTTCTTTTCTTCTAACCCTAAACATATAAAATGATTATTTTAAGAGCCGTTTTGGGTGACACAAGTTGTATTATCATTGAGCAATCTCTGTTTATGCAAATTGTGCTCAACAGACGAAGTTCTTGAACTAGTTCATCCTTCATCAAGAAGTCATGTATGTTTATCCCATAGGCAAAAATGAGCAGACTTTGAATTATTGATGCCTGGGAAATGCACTGGCGACTCTACTAGGACCACCCTCACTTGTCAAAAAAAAAAAAATTATACATGCAAAAAAGAATTTATATAAATAATTATTTTAAACTAATATGTTTTGTAACCACCTGACTTGAAAAAATTGTATATATATACTTTAAAAAAATATATTATTTACTAAATTAACTTATTTTGACCATCCTAATAAAAAGTTTGAACACTTTTACTTGAGACTCATAAGAATTTGAGTTCAATAAATATAAGAGTAATACTACATCCACAACATTTTCACAATAAATCTTATGAGATAAGTTGTTACTCTAATTCGAGTTCAATATTGATATGTTTTACCCACCAATAACAGGCTAACAACTTGTTGCATAAGTTTTGTTATGAAATTGTTGCGGTTACTTTATTATTCTCATATCAGCATTTTCAATTTGCATTTTATCTTTTATTAATCTTTTTTTTTATTATTCTCTTTGTTAGTACAAAAAAAAAAATTGTAATATTTCATGTGTTTGCGTTTTTTTTTTTTTTTTTGGTGATGTTAATATATTCAAATTATCTCTTTATTAAATTTTGTATAATTTAAGTTTTTTAGTAACCAGCCTAAAAAAAATTCCTATAGCCGTCGCAAGGAAAATGGGCATCTTTTTTTCTTGCTAATTTTAGCTAAGAAAATGGGCATCATTTGATGCCAGGTTTGATTCCAATGCATATGCCTTTCTCTACCCCCAAAAAAAAAAAAAAAAAAAAAAAAAAAAAGCAAATTTAATATAAGTGGCCGATATTTATGATATAATAAATATTAGTAACGTTAGTGTCGTGGGATAATATCTTGGGCAAACTTCAATTATGAAGTTAATATACTCCCTTCATCCCAATTTGTTAGTCTTGTTTGAAAAGTCAAACTTTTTAAGGGAATATCATTTATTATCTTGTCTACCTTATAAAAATATATAAGTTTACAAAACTACCCTTAAATAAATTTATTAGTTTTTTTTTTTTTTTTTGAAGAGTTATTCTTAATGAGACAACTAAAAAGGTGCCCCAATTAGATTGATTTTTTAAATATTTGTTAATTTTCTTTTCAAATAGTTTTGAAAATAAAGTAGAGGTATAATAGGAATATTAGTAAATTAATAACTTTTACTTTTAGAAACAGGACAATATTTTGAGACATCCCAAAATAGAATAGATGACAAACAAACTGGGGCAGAAGCAATAACAAATATGGATACAACTTGATTAAAAAGTTAATTCTACTAGTTTGAAAATAATTATATTATATTAACCACTTATTCTAATCATTATTATATAACATAAGATTCTATTACCTAACTAATCATACTATTCACACGTGATAATTATATTAATCAAAATATTAATTAGTTTAGTTACTTGTAGGCCACAGGTTCAAGTTAGAATAGCATTTGGTTTTTTTTGATAGGCGTGCCTATAATACAAAGATTTCTACTTGTACCGTTACATAGAATCATTGATAAAAGCTAGGGTAAAATATCATTTTCGTCCCTAAACTATCACAAAAGTTCGTTTTTCGTCCCTAAACTATCACAAAAATTCGTTTTTCATCCTTAAACTTTCAAAAGTTCTATTTTCGTCCCTAAATTTTCAAAAGCTCTGACGGAGTGCTGACGTGGCTTGACAGAGTGCTGATGTGGGAGGGACGAAAATCAATACGTTTGGAAAAGTTTAGGGACGAAAAACGAACTTTTGAAAGTTTAGGGACGAAAAACGAACTTTTGTAATAGTTTAGGGACGAAAATAGAACTTTTGAAAGTTTAGGGACGAAAAACGAACTTTTGTAATAGTTTAAGGACGAAAATGATATTTTACCCTAAAAGTTATTATAGATACAATTTTTTTTTTTTTTTTAAAAACAATTAAATTTAAAAATCATTACTTAAAGTCACAATTTCAATTATTTTTTTAACTATAATACATGTTTTGGGTCTCTAAC
Organism: Quercus aquifolioides; assembly: GCA_019022515.1. Lineage (NCBI taxonomy): Eukaryota > Viridiplantae > Streptophyta > Magnoliopsida > Fagales > Fagaceae > Quercus > Quercus aquifolioides. The sequence continues at coordinate 9,507,364 of CM032326.1, forward strand.
CATTTTGTTGATTTTTTTTTTTTTATTAGGGTGAAAGGAGGAGGATAAAAGAATAGGTTGATCGGAAAGCCTCTCAAAAGAATCAAAGTAATTTCTAAAATGCTTTAAACACTGATAAACTGTATTCTAATTCCCATGCACGTTTTTCTAGTTCTTAGTTCTTTTACCTTCTGTGTCTAAAAGACTAAAATTGATAATTACTTCCGTCAAAAACAAGCAAAATATGGTTATTTTGAAGTGAAAGGTACAATATTAAACGAAACTCTAGTCAAGTTAGGTGCTTAGGTTACAGTTTTAAACAACCTGAAAAGACTCCACTTGAACCTATCTAAATCAGAGAAATATATATCTCTATCTTAAATAGACCGCTACCTTATAATATTATAAATAGGCTATGCTTATAACTTACATTTCAACGAACAGCTAATCATAGAACCAAAATAATCATGTTCAAGATTTTGTTACATGTTAATGTACCAATAAAGAATAAACTTCAGCAGTCTCATTGAACGTAGGAATTGATCGATTGGTCAAGGTTTTGCCTGGTCATGCCGTCGTGTATCATGTGCCATGCAATAAATATTTTATAATAATTAAAAGAATCTAACTTCTATGTCAATTTTTGTCAAGTGTGATTGAATTGTCTGCAAATGTATAAAAGACCAAAGCCATCACAAATGTGAAAAATGCATATATTATGGATTATTTTAGTCACCTCCATAGGCATAACATAGGGTGAAAATAATGAAACTATTAAAATAATAAAACATGTGGAATTTGATAGAGACATCTTTTCTCTCAAAAAAAAAAAAAAAAAAAAAAAAAGAAGAAGAAGAAGAAGAAGAAGAAGATAAAGAGTCATCTTTACATTTCTACGCTAAGGAGGGTGATGCTTCATATCTAATTATAATGGATGAAAAATAATGATGAAAGTAAGAAACTAATAGCCTTATATGAAATCTAAATTTGGACCCAAAAAAATATATATTATGGATCTATATATAGAGCCCAATTGTTGGGATTGGGCTCCAAGAACATGTCTAAAACCAAGTTGATATAAATAATTGAAATGGGGTCTCTTTTCCTCATAGAATAGAATGATATCAAGAGCCTTTTTGCAAGAGAGAGAGAGAATAGGACTACTTCAAAATTGATTGGTTGAATTTGACCCATGAATGAGCCCAAGAGCTTATATCCATTCCATAGCGGTGAAGAACTATGTTTCAAAAGCCTAACCCTATCCAAGCACAAGTAATCAATTCAAGTAAAGGCCCATATGGCTTGGGAAGAGATCAAGCTTGTTTACAAGCCTAAAGGAGTACAAGTTCTTAACCCTTGTGGAACATTACCAAGAAAAAAGAATCCTTCAGAATTACATGTTTACAATTTGGACATACTCAAAAGCCTTACTCTTCCTCGTCCCACTTTAGTGGCTTCCGTGTTACTCGTCAACTTTCTTCAATTTGAGTTCACTGTCCCAGCTTAATAGTTCACAATCCTTATTTTCCCTGAGCCGCACAAAGTCAAGCCTGGTTTTTTATATGCATTTTGATATTGAAACTAAAGCTTGATTGTTAAATAGTTGGAAAATGAGGTCGAATGGCCATTACAACAACCACTGCTCACGTTTGTAGGAGTACCTCATATGTTTAAACAACCTGCACTTGACCCATTGTCAAGACCTCACATTAAACAGTAGTGGAGGCATCAAAGCTTGAACCAGAACCTGAAATTTTCACAATATCTAGTCATAAATAAACTACTCTTTGCAAAGAAATTTACAAATCTACATAATTTCAAGAAGGTGGTCTAGATTCAATGTTCAAATGAGTAGTTCATAAATAAAAAATAAAAAATAAATAAAAAACTTCAAATGAATACATCATCAATTCATTGTACTTCATCATATATTGTCGTTTATCTATTCTATTTTAGAATGTCCTAAAATATGATTTTTGTTAATAAGTCAATAAACACAATATTGGTAACTTTCATAACTAAACCTTAACTTTATTTAAAACGTCAATACCCCTCATCTACTTAAAAGTTTAAATTAAAGAGAGTAATTTTGTAAATTTATACATTTTATTTAAAAGACAATACATCCATTATTGACCCAACCTTTGCAACACTTGTTCTAGGCGAGCCTCTTTCCCCCATTGCCATTTGTCTCACTCTCCAAGCTCGAGCTCTCCACGACCAATTCCTCCACCTTTGTCAAACACAAGGGTGGAACCATAGCGAGAGCCTAAGGGTACAACCGCCTCAATCACTGCTGTCAAGGACAAGGAGGAGCAAGGAGTATTAGCAACAATCGTCAACTCAAATTCTTTGCAAATAATTTGGGTCCACCGCGACAACATTGCCCTCGTGGCGCATTGTGATTGGGGGCTACTGATGGTATTGCTGGCACCGGTTCTTGTTCACATTTCCTTTGCCGTTGCACTCATCCACCACCTCACTCATCAAAGGCCCTCAAAGCCAGATACTCAACAAAAGCCCTCAAGGCTAGATAGGTGTGGGGAATTTTCTTGGTGTTGTATTTGGGATTGTTTATTGTCGTTGGGAAAAATAATAAATTAAGGGTTTACAGAGCTATGACTTGTACTCTGGTTTGTTTGCTAATAAACATTCTGATTCATCATATAAAAGAGAGGCTCTTCATGTGGAGTCACTGTAGCCTTCTAAAAAAATTTCAATTAAATAAACAGTCTGTTGGGGCCAAATTTGCTTGTTTACTCTCCTAAATAGAGAGAAATTTGTATTTGAAGAGCCTATAGAAGAGCTCTAAGCTATTTTCTAAATAGGATTCATAGGACCAACAATATGAAACAAAGGAGTAACAGTTTTTAAGGATAAACCAAGTACTGACACAAAAACAACTTTCACCCATCAATGATCTATAAAGAAAATTTAATTCAAACCATTTGGCAAGGCCAATGTCAAAACACCCTGCAGTGAAACTGTTCACAATCCACATTAGGATTTCTTCCAATTTCTCCTGTAGTTTTCAAATTTATCACATATTAGCAGTGCTTTGTATGAGTAAAGACAGCTCAGCCATCACGTTTTTAGATCTGACAATACTCATAATATTTATAAGAAAAGTAAACTAACGTGTACCATTTCACAACAAAAACAATGACATTCCATATTGCTATGAAAGTAGTACTTTCAGCAAAATAACTCACCTGAGCAAGAATGCAGGCCCATTCAATGCCTCAAAAACAATGTAAGGTTATCATTAATGATCATCAAGGCACTGTATGATATAGACTAAACTCTATTTGCTTTGGTGTAAAACATTTCTTGCTAGGAAAATGTTTTTAATAGAAAATATTTGTGGCAAGAACAACCAGCCAAGAACCCTCAAATGAGTTGATAAACAGTAGTATTTGTAGTAACCAAGGTGGTACTTTCAGTGTGATTTTTTGTTGACCATGAAAATGTTTTCCATTAAGTAGCAATTTTCTGTTACACCAAACATAGGAAACCATGGAAAACATTTACAATATAAAGTTTTACATGAAAACAAATAAAGCTAGGGTTTCTAAAAACATGTCATCTGTGCTGTAAATTTATAAAGCAGCCTCTACTGGCAAAGACTGTTTAATCCACTCAATGGAGTCAATGCTATTGGGTTCCAATCTAAGGGCACTGAGTACTCCCATTCTGCCAATAACTAAAGATCATCATTAATTCACTGTGGAACTCAAACAAAACCACAACCATTTCAAAGAACCTACTAATAACCCAAACAAGAAGCTTGTAACAAACATCAAATATGTACTGGAAGCAACTCATAAGATACCTCAAAAGGGTATTTGAAAAACCCCAATGTGATTCAACTGCAAAATAAAGTAAAACTGTGAATATAATTTTTGCTCAACAAAAAATAGGTCCTACCTAGCGAGCAGAAACTACAATACTAGTCCAAAACATCTACATTAATTAATCAACATGGTTTCTGAAATTTGTTAGTCTCTTCTCTTCCATTCTATGCTTCTCTTCACCTATTCAAGCAGTGTATAAAGTGCTTTTAGATTACAGATATGTAATTTTCAAGTGGAAATATTTTAGCATTGAATATTTTCTAGGGAACCTATTTATTAGGAACGTTGGATGGATCATCTCCACCAATTTTTTTGTCTTCAATTAATCCTCCAGAACAAGGTAATACAACTTTTATAAGAAACTTCATTTATCACAAAATTGAATAATATTCCTAATAACTCAAGATGCATCAACCAACAAACATATCTATAACATGGCATAACCACTCTCTTGATGAAAGCTTTATACATTTGCTAAAGGATTGTAAGAAGATATGGAAGGACTAATTATCTAGTAAGTCTAAAAGTAAATGAATTCCACCCACTCAAACATATGTAGAATGGAGATAAGAAAGAACGGTCACATGTGAGCCCAAGATCAAATCATGGACCAAAAAGGCTAAATGTGAAGTGAAATGATTTGTCTTGAGTTCAAGTGGTATTCAATCATTGGTAGAGTAAGAGAATGGAAAAATACCAAAATTTCTAACCCAACAAATTAAGGAAGACATTAATACTTTATTAGTTATGTTGTACAAGACAGAGAAAACAATATCATGAGAGCAGAACTATAAATTGCAGAGCACAGAATGCAGATCTACTCATTTTACCAAATTGAGCCTATCTAAGAATCATTTGTAAGAATGATAAAAGAAAATAGAAACTGCTTAAACATATCATGCATATTTATATAATACAAAAACCAGTGAAAACATAAAATATAATAGCATTATGGAAAATTACAACCAGCAGAATAAATTCTGAATTCTCACAAATTTAAATAAAAAAGGAATCAATGATAAGGAACTACCAAAAAGGATAAGGAACAAAAACCAAAAAAGCATTAGGAAACTAGAGTTTTACTAGGTCTCACTTCCTACCCCGCAATCCGGTAGTGTCAAATGGGAGAACCCATAGTCTCACTTACACTCAACACCTGCTTCGGCAGCCCGACGAGGCTTGCTTTTCCGCCTGCTTCCATTAAGCCGAAATCCATTAGACTTAATTGAATCATCAGTGCTTGATCGGGTTCCATTACCGTTTTCTTCCTTGACAGAATCTGCCTTCTCTTTTACATGTGAGTTTCGCTTCCTCTTCTTTCCATTCTCTGTTGTAGAAGGACTCTTTATTTCTTTGCTTGGAGTACCAGATTTTGCATTCTCACTGTCTTCCTCCTCTATTTTTTCAACTTCTTCTTCATCAATTTCATCCTTCAGTGGTTTTTGTGGTCTTCCCCTCCTCTTCTGTGCAGGAATTTTCTCTTCCTCACCACTTCCACCTTCCTCATGATTGGTAACAGTTAACTTCTTCCCCTTTCCTCTACCCCTACCCATAATTTTAGAACCACGAAAGAATAACTCATACAAATGAAGCAGATTTCTGCCAGACAGGAAAAAAAAAAACACATACAAAGGAGTCAATATAGCTAAGACGAACTTTTAGGAATATACACAATCTAATCAATAAATGTATAATAAACTTCTGATGAATTTGGACATATCCATAAAATGTAATAATCTTATCATTCCATCAAGTTTTTTTCTGTGAAGAAAATTAAACAAAAAGATATGCATAGAGGCACACAAATAAACAAATAGTGAAACATAATAGCACGTTCCAGAAATGTGCAATGCCATAAATGTACCAATAGCAACCAGCACAGATACACTAACTTTCAATAACAAAGACTTATGGTACATTCAAGCATCGTCCAAATGAATCCATATTGTTATTCATGGCATTTGCAATAACAGTTCTTTCATCCATAAAGGACTAATTCTAGGAATCGAAAAGAATATGGGGTGTTACTTTTCTCTTATATAGAATAAATTAAGATTATAAAAATTTTGAACTAGAGCACCTCCTTCCAGCATAAGAACAGGATACAAGGAGAGGTAATGGGTTCATGACCCCATTGAATGCAGGTGTAACTAACCAATAAACCCAATCCCCACTCCCCCCCCCCCCCCCCCCCCCCTTCCAAAAACAAAAGAGAAAGGTCCCTGTAGTAGATATTGTGTTTTCAGCATGCTTCTTCAAATATAGCAAACAAACAACCAAAAATAGAAAGCTGTATAAGTAGCTGGTTAACCCACCCTTACTAGTAAAGGGGCAGCTAGTTGCAGCACAGAATGTACCAGTGAATAAGGAAAGCAGATTGAGATAATTAATGATGGATGGATGTTGAAGAAACAAAATTTTCGGTGCCTTGCCATTGTCTACTTTGCCAGAGACTGCAAATGATGGAAATCCTATCAATAAAGAAGAGATATAGCCATTGCCACTCAATTCAATCTGGATTAATGATAGGGCAGGTTTAATCTCATTATTAATTGAAACAATAGCTTATGAGCTGCATATGAACTGTATAAAAATAATATCTGAATACAAAACTTCTTTGCTCTCCATTTGGTTGCCAAAAAAAATAATTGGAAAACCAGTTTTTTTTTAAGCACTGCTTGCTGTTGTTTTTGTTTCCAAAAGATGAACTTGTGCAAGCTTAACAGTGTGTTTAGTACATACGAGAAGAGGTTTGTTCTCTAAGGTCAAAATTTGTGAAAAACTCAAAATTGATAAATACCACTTATGGTTTTCTGTATTCTCATTAAAACAGCCACAGCCTACAGAAGATTTTCCTTATACAAAAGTCAATTAGAAAATGAACAACTAACAATAAAATTTCTGCTTTTTCAGCTACAAACTAAATAATTTGTATCAGTTTACTCTCAAAACATTAAAGCACAAGAACATAAATCATATGGAAACTAAAATCTTGAAGAAAAGTAACATACCTTTAAAGACTCACTTAGGGAAAAAGAGAAAAATGAACACTAGAAATTATTATATCCCGAAAATCAAAGAATCAAAAAATAAGCTTTGATAACAAAGCAAAATCTCCAAAACCAGGAAAGTAAAGATCCAAAACAAAACATGAACTTGATGGAACCCAAATAAATCAAACATAAGACAATCAGTTTTTCAACTTTCAAACCCCAGAAATAGCAAGAATAAAAGCAATATATGGCACAACAGAGAAACACAAATATTTCCATCAGAAAACCAACATATATATAGAGAGAGAGAGGAGAGACGAAATGATACTAACCAGGCTTGAAAAAAAGCTTCTTTGCATCTTCAGCATGAAATCCATCACTTTGAATCTGTTTAAACACCCATATAAACTTAAAACAGAGCAAGACCCAGATGGGTTTTTTGTCTTGCAACAGTTAAAGCTGAGGGAAAAAAAGGATTTTTAATGGAAAAACTATGATCTGAGGGTGAAATATTGGATACCCAGATCAAGAAACACTGAGATTCGAATAGAATAAGGATTAAAATATAAGGTACAGCATGTTGGCTCCTCTCAAATAAATTGTCCAAAAAATGAAACAGAGAATGCTTCACACACAGAGAGAGATGAGAGCTGAAGAGATATTTGTTGTTGATTGGCTTTGTAGGCTGTGTGTGACTCTCTCTCTCTCTGTAGTGTGTACTGAGATACGCGTGTAAGAAATTGAAAACAAAGGGGGTGTTTTGGTAAATGAGTGAGATTCAGAAGTAAGCTATGCCCTCCAAAGGGCTAAAAATCGTTGAACTCTCTCAACTCAAGTTTAAAGGGTCTTTGTTGTTGTGTGGATCTAAAACAGAACACAGTAATAGGTAAAAATGTCAAACTACAAACTAAAAAGTACTAATTTTGATGCCATATGTCTCCATAAGTGAAACCTAACGACATCAATTTGTAACTACTTTAGGCACGCAAAGGACACCAATAACTTGAATTTTAAGTGTTCCAAATTGATTTCAACAATTATAAGTTCATCTTTTTTTTCTTTTTCTTTTTTGGATTGTTTGTAAATGTAACATTTTTAGATGAAGATAAGTAGCTATATAATTTAATTATCTTCAAAAAATTTGTTATGTAATTAAATATTTTCCCATGTTAAGCTTGCTCCCTTCAATTGTCTGCCTATTTCAATCTTTGGCTTCTAATACATTAGTTTCAAAAGTTAATATGTTTGTGTAATAACCCTTGGCTCATTCCTATATATTTTTTTTTTATACAATATAGAAATTCTACTTTAACATAATCTAAGTGTATATGTATATGAACCTCCTTCTTGGAGACTTGAATCTCGGTCTTTACCTTTCACACCCCACAAGTACTTATACTTGTAAAGTGACCACCACAATCCCACAAGTCTTTTTTTATTTGTTTATGCATGCCTTTTTAAAAGTCTTTTAATCAATTTTTAACAAATAAGTAAATAAACTTTCAAGTTTTAACCCAAAAAAAAAAAAATTTGTTAAAAAAAAAAACTACATCCTAATGCACTCAGAAACAAAACTTATTATAAGTCGATAAAAGTCTTAAGTTAAATTACAAATAACTTTGCCTAAAATTCAATTCAGTCTTATAGCTTATGATTTTTTTTTTTTTCCATTTATGTATTCAGTGTAGTCCGTTCATCCTCTTCCTTTACAATTAAGTGTCTAAAATATAATACTTGTTTGCTAGTGTTTTTTATCTCAAAAACAACATTGTTTTAGGGGTAGTTAACAGCCACCCACTTAATGGAGTGGATCAAATCACAAATTTATATATTACTAAAAGCTGAAGCGTAGCATTTAATGTTGCTATGCTTTGGTTGAGCCACATCAGCTACCATGTCATTACAATTCTTTTTCTTGAATTTGTCCTACAATTTAAAATAAGTTTTCTTAAATTTAAAAATACTAATTAAAAAAAAATAATTCCCAACCCTTTGTCTTCCACGGTTACAATTCTAGATGACAACCCTTTGTGTTCCACGGTTACAATTTTAGATGGCAACCCTTTGTGTTCCACAATTACAATTTTAAATAGCAACCCTTTGTGTTCAACGGTTACAATCTCAAACGGCAACCCTTCAACTTCCTAACACTAGACTTTGGCTTTCTAACTCCTTCATCTCTTCCTCTCCTCATACTATATTAATACTGAAAAGCTGGATGATTCAGTTTAGGTATCTCTAAATCTCAGTTGCTCTTGACCTCTATTCTTGTAGTTGCCTGCATAATAGTTCAATGTAAGGATTAGATTAATAGTGTTTTTTCTTTTTTATTGATTTTTTTTTCTTTTTTTAATTTTGTTACTACCTCTTTTGTGTTGTGGGTCATATATGAGTTTATATGTATTTAGGTTGGGTATTTGTATTGATAGATGATTGTTTGTTTCTATGTTTAAAATTGATTTGGTTTTTTTTTTTTTTTAATGTTTGAGAGAGTAACATTATTGGTTTATATTGTGAAATCCGTGTGATAGAGTTTTTGTAGTATCCGTGTGATAGAGTTTTAGTAGTTAGAAAATTGAATGATAGAGTTTTTGTAGTATCCGTGTGATAGAGTTTTTGTAGTTAGAAAATTGAATGATAGAGTTTTAGTACTATCGTGCCTGCAGAAATTCAATTAAATGATGTAATCTGTGCCTAAAGAAATTCAATTTGCTAACTACTAAAATACCTTAGCAAATTGAATTATAGAGTTTAAAATTCAATACTATACTCAGAACACGATACTTCTCCTTTTTTCTTGGTCTCCTTATTTAAGTGAATCCCTCCTTCATCATTGAAATCGATTTAAAATTCCTTCTATTAGCTTTGATTGTACTCTTGTCTATATCATAAAAGACTATTTTTTTATATAATCTTTTTATTGTAATTATCGTCATTTTTATTGTAGTTGAATCAAAATAAGATTAAGCTAGATCTGCATAATTAGTAATTGTTGCATCTTCATCATTATCACAAGTTTAAGATAGAGATTACCCTCATCAATAGCTGTTGCGTCTTCTTCATTGCCAAACTTGATCATCTTGACATACCTTTTATTTATCTGATTGTACCATATGTATTTATTTACTTTTGGATTCTATTTGATTGTAAGATTTTTATGTCTTTTGATATAAATTAACTAGCTGGTATGCTAGCCAAACTGCTTGCTTCTTCAGTTTTTTTTTTTTAATCTTTTACTTTGCCTCCAACACTATCGTAATTGGTTGTCTCTTTAAAGGCATTTTCTGTCTCCATCGCTATATATATATATATATATATATATATATATATTGTTTTGTAGGATCCAAGCAAGAAAGAGTTTAAGATGCTTGCTATGTTATTCTCTCAATTTTTTTACAGCATGAACAACTTGCGGTATTGAAGTAATTACAGAATATTTTATATCAATAGTTGTTTGACAACTTTAGAATATGAAAAGTTTTAGGTTAAGTGGGTAACAACTTTAATTTTGTTAATTTTTGCTTTCTAAATTACTAATAGTAATTTATCATGTTAAATTGGTAGTTTATTTGTATATTAATTAGCTACAATGTTGTAATGTTTTTTAATTTTTTTTCTTCTAATTTGTGAGGTTTAATTCAAATAATTTTGAGTAAGTCCTCTGAAATCAAATTCAATACAAAAGAAATTTTGTTAGGGACTCTGTAAGGCTAAGGGGAGCTTGAAGATAATATAAGTTTTGGCCCTATATAATATACTTATATTGTGAGCTTTAGTGGCTGCAAGTAGTATTGTAGTAACTTAGATATGAAACTCTAGATACAACATAAACAGCTAAGGATAAAGACATTTACTAATATTTGTCTTTTAATTTAAATGGTATTTTGCATAATTGCTTTGCATTCATTAGATTTCATTTTCAGCAATTTTCTCGTGCATCGCACAGGTTAGCGACTAGTGTTGAATAAAAGTCAAAGTTATAGGACTAAAATGAATAAATCAAAAATTACAGGATTAGATTAAATTTTGGATAAAATTAAAAAAAAAATGTTATTTGTAATTTAGCTCTATTATTATTATTATTATTATTATTATTATTTTAAAGATCCAAAGTCTTTTTAGTGATTTTTTTTTTTTTTTTTGAAAAATCCAAATTCCAATATATTTTTACAAGCTTTTGAAACTTAATTTCATGAATACTTTGAGTCACATAATTAATGTATATAAACAACGATGATTTATCAATGGCTATGGGTTATGTCTAACTTATTGGTCCCCCATTCACTTGTGAAAAATGTTTTCCTTTTTTTAAGAGAAAGATTGGATGTTGCTATGAAAAAAAAATGGATTCACTTGTATTATTGCGGCCACCTTGATGTGCTAACAGATAAAGGGTGGTGCTTCTCAAAAACAAGAAGAGAAAAATAAAAAGATTGATCTTGTTTTTGTATATATAAGATTAATGTAGCTATTCTTTTTTTGATACAAAATAGAATTTTACTCTAGTATAATCTAAGTATATATATGTGTGAACTTCCCTTCTAGAGACTTGAAGTGCTTGTAGAGTGATTATCGCACCAAAAGTGTGTGGTGGTAATGTAACTATTCTTAATTAGGCTTAGAGGAGAAAAAATGGACTTGGATGAAGAGAGAGAGAGAGAGGTGGGTTTGTAATCCTTATCTCTATTCCAACAAAATTTACTTTGCACAACAAATCTACCCTTATTTTATGCCTACATCCTTGTCTACCTCACTAAAGTCAGGGATTTGATATTTACCAAAATCACTCACTGATACATTTGTCTTATTCTAAATAAATGTACCATCAACTATGACAATTCTATCTCTCAAAAAAAAAAAAAAGACTTTGACAATTCTAGTCAAGTTATGTATTCTCGTCAGTCAAAAAAAAAAAAAAAGTTATGTATTCTCCCAAAAAATAGTCAATTTATGCAAAATTGACACTTCAAGGTATTTTAGAGCATTTTTTTTTTTTTGATGAACTATTTTAGAGCATTTATACTTTTGAATATTACATATTTCATGATATATATATATAAAAAGAGAGAGAGAGAGAGAGAGAGAGGTTTTTGACCCTCTCAACTGAGTATTTCTTTTATTTTATTTTTCTTAGGTAATCCTTGCATAGTGCTAGTGCATACCATGTCGTATATTTCTTTATTTGCAAACACCAAAGTTATTTATTTTCACCAACTAAATAAGTCAATTGTGAAAGGGCAAAATTTAGATACAATACCTTAAATATAGTATCTTAGGTACCCCTTTTAAAATTCAGCCACATGTCTAACTAAATAACTCAATTAACGGTATTAACACAGTCTGTTTATCTGTCTTTTTCTTTTCACTTTTGTTTTCAGTTTCCCAAGATGTTAGAGAACCCATGAGAAAACCCAACATCTTTAGCTTTTCAATCTCTCAGACTTCTAAATTTTTAAAGAAATCAAGATTTTAGAAGAACGAAAAGGCTGACTTAATTATGTGCATTGCTTTGTCAAATAAATGTTTGGTTCTTCTTGTTTGCGGCTAGGGACATAGTTAGAGAAGCAGAGAACTTGAACGGACAATGAATGACCATACCCAAAAATCACAGATCTAAGAATGACCATACCCAAAAACACCATGTTTGGAATCCAACCAAAACCATCATGTCCTAACAACCAAAAACAAACCCAATCCCCAAACCCACATAAAATCAAACGAGGAGAGAAGAAAAGATAATTTAAAGGAAAACTAAAGAACAAACAAAGAAAGAGAAGAGGAGGAGGAGGACGATCGGTGGCCACCGCATCACTGGTGTGCTTTTGATGGTTGCAGAGCTCATGGGTTTCAGGCTTTTAGCCTTGGGGTCTAGGCTAGACTTTAGCGAGAAGAGCAAACCCAAAAGAGACCATGAGAGTGGCCAACAGTGGCCTGCTGTGCAGCTATGGCCGCCCTTGATAGCAGCCATGGAGATCCGGTGGTGGAGAGATCTTCAAGTTTGAGATGAGAGTGAGATGATGGAGGGATACAGTAGACAGAATTAGAGAAAGTGAGAGTGTTAACACCGTTAGCTAAGTTATTTTAATAAGACAGGTGGCTAAATTTTAAAATGAGTACCTAAGGTACCGTATTTAAGTTTTGCTCATTGTGAAAACAATATTGGCTTTGCATGGCACCGAGGAAGCTGGGGAAACCCACCTCAAAAATTAAAATCAAATGCATATTCCATCTTGCATTTGTTGGTCTAACAGCTTAAGCACTTTGTTTGAGCCGCTTGGAGAAAAAAAAAATGCTTGGTTTTTTAATTAGCCACTAGAAGGGACTAGAGGAGTAATTCTTAGTCAACTTTTTTTTTTGAGACCTAATCCTTATTCAACTTAAGAGATGGCATTGCCATTTTTTATTTCCTCATCGATAAGATTTTTAATTTAAGACTCACCCTAACTGTTTTTGTTTTACTTGATAATAAATATGAATTTAGAACTCACTGTAAGTTACAACTATGCTGTATATAATAAGGCCCACAGTTACACTTTTCTTTATTTATTTTTTTTGCAAAAGTATGTTCTCAACTTAATTAGCTGAACTATGTCTATGCCGCGTGAAAAACAAAATAAACTATGAAAAATAACACCACCTAACTAAGTGGAAATATTAATGTATGACAGCCACCTTCGAGACAGGATTGATTATGAAAGTAGTAACTTCATCTTTTAAAATATTTGTAATTTTTTAATTTTTTTGGGGTCAGAAAGGATAAGAAAGAAAAAAGATTCAAATCAACCTTTTTGACTTGCTTGAAGTTTCATATGCAAGCCCATTGTTTTTGTAACTTTGTGTTTTCAGCTTTTCATTGAAAGGATAGCGATTTGAAAGTCATCTAGTTAAATTTTTATCTGCTCATACAGGTTACTCTTCATGTAAACTAGTACATTGTTTTTGGGTGGTCCATCATCAAAATTGTCCTTCACATATGAATTTCTCGAAACATTTTTGTGTTGTTGTGTACAATGTTCCAGACCACTGTGACTACATGGACCCCTGGACCACAACCCAGAGTATGGGAGGCACAGTGTGGGTGTAAATAATTGTTCCAAGAAATTTGTAATTTAGATTTTATCCTCTTCTCTTTTTTTTTTTTTTTTTTTTTTTTTGAGGAATTAGATTTTATCTTTCTAAAAGTACACATAGTACTATGTTAGAATTTCTTCCTTCAGTTCTTTGCTTCCCTCTTTAAAAGAAGACACTTTTTTTACTTATTACTAATGGGTCACAATATTGGAAATGGTGTTGGGGGGTCCTTGGGTTCCATCCCTTCCCAGTTTCAAACCCACTCTGCTCTTATTTATTCATATCAATTGGGTCTTGGAATTGATAATCTTGTAAGTACTTATTAAAGGAATAGGGAGCTTGGACTCTATGTTTTAGTGGAAAGTTTACCTCTAAATTAGTCTCTATGACTATTTAGGTTGACAAACTAAGTCACTTCTCCACAACATATAGCCCTTATTGGAAAGTGTCGGATATATTTTTTTTTTTTTAAGATAGAATAATCGGCCACAATCATCTTAGCCATATATCTATTTGACAAATTTTTGCTCGTTAAATTTCATGGGTTATAACCATCTCAGTTATATAAAAGTCTTGTGGTTTCACTAATTGACAACTCTTATTTTCAATAAAGATACATAGGGTTCAAATTCTCCCAACTCAAATTATCATTGTAGAAAAACAAAAATGTGTTTTGTGATAGTAGAAGTTCTTATATCAACATAAAATAAAAAATAAAATAAAAATTCTTATATCACGGTATCATTCATTGGGATACCATAAATTATTGTATCACTTCTTCTATGATAACAAACTTCAACCTCATTTACATGGCTCTCACTTATGAGTATCCTTTAAACCTTAAAAGAACTATCAACCTATTTTTCTTCTAAGAGTTTTTCCTTCATTGGACCCTTGGCCAAAACCACACAATTCTTTGATAGTATATGGTCTATGTGGGGCCAGAATAAGCCAGCAGCCCCGGCCCACTCCAGGCCCAGCCCAGAGGCCCATGCCGAGAACGCCTCCACGATCCGAGGTCCGAGGACCAAAGTCCAGAGCCCAGGACCCAAGGTGCACTGCCGAGGATGGTTACATCCTCGGCAGTCCGAGGACATAAAGTGGGCATACGGCACACCTTTAAGGGGAGTCTCCCCAAGCATCCAAAGAGCAAATAGCGAGAACCCACCATCGGATATTGAAGCATGGCGGAGGAGCAAGTCCCAGGCGAACTGTCACCTCCACATTAAATGCCCTCAACTAACGCTCTGGCCGCATTAATGAGGATAGGACCTCTGAACAGTGCCGTCTTGAGCGCTGCAACCCACTGGAGGTATGGGAATGCGACTGATGGGACAGGCACTCGAGTGGAAGCCGGATTGAGCAACAAATGTAGGGCTAGGATCAACTGAGTGAGGAGTATATAATGTAAAAATCCCTCTTGTGAAGGGGACGGATGAAAAACCAGAGAAAAAGGAATACTGTAGCAGAGTATTTCCTCTCAACTCTTGTAACCCTTCTGAAAAGAGATAACAGTAGTTTCCAGCTCCATAAGGCACGACCGAGGAGTCTCATTGTGTGTTTAAGCCCACGTTCTAGTTATTGGCAACCACGTACAACCATGCATGGCCGTTGCCTTCTTTACTGAGGCCTAGCTCTTGAGCCCATACTCTACAAATTTATTGAAGGGTTAGTTGGGCTTGGGCCCACTCTCTCGATCTTTAGAGAGCGCTCGAATCCACCCCCTACAATTGGCGCCGTCTGTGGGGAGAGCTTGTGCGTTGGTAAGGACAACAGTCGAGCATGGTAGGATCAGGCCCTCACCAAGGAACTCCCAATCGACCTGAACCGGCGAAGTCACGGCATCAGGGCAAGTATGGCGACCCCGGGGGCGGTCAGAACGACAACAGGAGGTTTCGAGAAGGAAGCGTGCACACTTCAACGGCGAGCGAAAGCCGGAGGGACGGGCACATTCCCCAGAAGCGCGACGATGGCCATGCCACGCGTTCACAAGAGGCCCACAGCCACGCTTCCCGGAGAGGGGACGATAAGGTGGCCATGCAACGTGAGATAGACGAGCTAAAGAGGAAGCTGCGCCGCGCGCAACGAAGACGATCTGAGCCTAGCCCTGACCCGCCCTCCGACGACGAAAGCGACGATGAATACCGGCAAAGGTCAAGGACGCCCCCCAGCGAGACTTTCTCCCACGAGGAGGAGCGCTACCAGAGGCGTAGGCGTGCCAACCCGACCCCAAGGGACTTGGGAGGCGATGCCATGAGCAGGGCGTTGGACCGGCTCTCCAGGTCACCCTTCACGCGTCGTATAGAGGACGCGGAGCTTCCTCGGCGGTTCCAGCAGCCAACTTTCATTGCCTACAACGGCAAGACGGACCCTGTGGAGCACGTGAGCCAGTTCAACCAAAGGATGGCGGTCCACTCCAAGAATGAGGCGCTGATGTGCAAGGTCTTCCCATCCAGCTTGGGACCTGTGGCAATGAGGTGGTTCAACGGTCTAAGGACGAACTCCATAGACTCGTACAGGCAGCTGACCCAGGCTTTCGGCTCCCGCTTTGTCACAAATAGCAGGCCTCCTCGGCCCATGAGCGCGCTGCTGTCCTTGTCCATGCGCGACGGGGAGACCCTCAAGGCTTACTCGGACAAGTATTGGGAGATCTACAACGAGCTGGACGGCAAGTACGATGCTGTTGCCATCAACACGTTCCAGAATGGGTTACCTGTGGGGCACGGCCTGAGGACGTCCCTAACCGGTAGGCCGGCCACCAGCGTGCGGCAGCTAATGGATCGGATCGACAAGTACAAGCGGGTGGAGGAAGACATGCTGCAGGGTAAAGGCAAAGAGAAGGCTATCCCCCAGGAGAGAAGGGATTTCAGGTCGGACCGTTATGACAACGCCCGTCCGAGGAGGGATTTCGGTGGGCATTCTGGAGCGACCCAGGCGCAGACAGTAGGCGCTGTGTTCCGAGAACCCGTGCACAGGGTGCTGGAGAA
Organism: Quercus aquifolioides; assembly: GCA_019022515.1. Lineage (NCBI taxonomy): Eukaryota > Viridiplantae > Streptophyta > Magnoliopsida > Fagales > Fagaceae > Quercus > Quercus aquifolioides. Next base: position 9,524,248 of record CM032326.1, read on the forward strand.
GATAAAGGACGAACCGTACTTCAGGTGGCCGAACAAGATGGCTGGGGAACCTGGAAGGCGCAATCAAAGTCGCTACTGCCAGTACCACCAGGATCACGGGCATAATACGGAGGACTGCAGGGACCTTTGGAACCACCTGGACCAGCTAGTCCAGGAGGGGAGGCTGAAGCACCTCCTCCACCACTCCAGCGGTCAGCAAAGCCGGACCTACCAAGAGCCTCGGAGGGACGCCGCCATGGGGCAACCCACCGGGACGATCAATATAATACTGGCTGCACCAGGAAGGACGGGCACACCCCCTCTACGAGTGTTGTCTGTGGCCCAACTGCCCGCCGAGGACCCCCAGACGTGGCCAAAGAGGTCCAGGAGGAATCCTCCCCCAGCCCTGAGTTTCTCGGAGGAGGACAAGATTGGAACCATCCAACCACACGAGGACGCCCTGATCGTCACCCTCAGAATAGGGGGCTACGATGTGAAGAGGGTGATGGTGGACGGAGGCAGCGCAGCCGAGGTCATGTGTCCAGACCTCTACAAGGGGCTGGGGCTGAAGCAGGAGGACCTCACACCTTATAGCTCCCCCCTAATGAGCTTCGACGGGAAGCTCGTCATCCCAAAGGGCATGATCAGACTGCCCGTACAGACAGGCCCAGTGGTGGTGGAGGCGAACTTCATAGTGGTGGACACATACTCTCCCTACACAGCCATCGTAGGGAGGCCTTGGCTACACGCCCTGGATGGCGTAGCCTCCACCTTGCACCAGAAGGTGAAGTTCCTGTCAGGGGACCAGGTTCTGGAGATCCGAGGTTGCCAGTCCACGGCTAGGCACTGTACAGTGGCGGCCATATCCCGCCGGGTCGATGCACAGTCCTCGGCCCCATCCGAGGAAAACTCGTAGCAATCAAAGACCCAGGTGGCACCTCCAGGTGCACCTGCCGAGGAGGCTAAATGCGAAAACCTGGAGAAGGTGATAATCGGCGATGATCCGGAGAGGTTTTTCCAGGTCGGGATACAACTGCCTCCACGGGAGAAGGAGGAGTTACTTGAATTCCTCAAGAGGAACCTTGACGTGTTCGCATGGGACCCCTGCGACGCCCCTGGGATTGATCCATCCTTCATCTGTCACCACCTCAACGTCAACCCATTTGCGATCCCCAAGCAGCAGCCACCTCGGCGCCCGTCGAAAGAGCACGCTGATGCGATTAGGGAGGAGGTCGATAAGCTTAAGCACGCGGGGGCTATCAAGGAGATCTTCTACCCGACATGGTTGGCCAACACTGTGGTGGTCAAGAAGAAAAGTGGGAAGTGGAGGGTCTGTGTGGACTTCACAGATCTGAACAAAACTTGCCCAAAAGACCCTTTCCCGATGCCACGAATCGACCAGCTAGTGGACGCGACTGCAGGCCATCCCCGGATGAGCTTCCTGGATGCTTTTCAGGGTTATCATCAAATTCCCCTAGCCTTGGAGGACCGAGAGAAGACGGCATTTGTGACACCCATTGGGAACTACCACTACAAGGTCATGCCGTTTGGCCTGAAAAACGCGGGATCCACCTACCAGAGGATGATGACGAGAATGTTCGAGCCGATGTTGGGCAAGAGCGTCGAAGTCTATGTTGACGATATGGTGGTAAAAAGCAAGCTGGTGTCCGAGCACTTGGAAGACCTCGGCCGCACATTTGGCGTCCTGAGGGAGCACAAGCTCCGCCTTAATGCCTCAAAATGCTCATTTGGCGTAAGCTCTGGCAAGTTCCTGGGGTATATGATCACCCACCGTGGGATCGAGGTCAACCCTGACCAGATAAAGGCCATCCACAATATGAAGCCTCCGCAGAATCCCAAGGAGATCCAAAAGCTTACTGGGATGATCGCGGCGCTGAACCGGTTCATTTCCAGGTCGGCCGACAGGTGTAGACCCTTTTACCTCCTGATCAACAAATGGAAGGGATTTGAGTGGTCCGAGGATTGTGTCGCAGCTTTCCAGCAACTCAAGGATTACCTCTCCCGGCCGCCTATCATGTCCCATCCCGAGGTCGACGAGGTCCTATACGCGTACCTTGCTGTGGCGCCCCACGCGGTGAGCCTAGTACTGATACGGGAAGATAATGGCGTTCAAAGGCCGGTTTACTACGTCAGCAAGTCGCTACACGAAGCGGAGGTGAGATACCTACCCTTAGAGAAGGCCATCCTGGCTGTAGTCCACGCTACGAGAAAGCTCCCCCATTACTTCCAAGCTCACACCGTGGTTGTCCTAACCCAATTGCCTTTGAAGTCTGTGCTCCGGGCCGCTGATTACACAGGCAGAATCGCGAAGTGGAACACAATTCTGGGGGCTTTTGACGTCAAGTACATGCCTCGGACCTCCATCAAAGGCCAGGTTCTGGCAGATCTGACGGCCGAGTTCGCCGAGCCAACCGAAGAAGTGACGGCCGAGGATAAGAGCCGTGAAGAGAAAACAGTTGGGGCAATCTCCATCCCAGAGGCACCATGTTGGAAAGTGTATGTGGATGGCGCGGCAAACCAAAGGGGGTCCGGAGTGGGGCTGGTCCTCGTATCCCCTGAAGATCATGTCATTGAGAAATCCCTAAGGCTCGGATTCGCGGCCACGAACAACGAGGCCGAGTATGAGGCATTACTACAAGGGATGATCATGGTGCAAAGGATGGGAGGAAAGTCGATAGAGATGTTCTCGGATTCGAGGTTGGTGGTAGGCCAAGTAAATGGGGAGATGGAGGCTAGGGATCCAAGAATGCAAGAATACCTGGACCAAGTCAGACGCTTGCGAGTGGGGTTTAGCCTCTACAGCCTGTCTCATATCCCCAGAAGCGGGAACAGTCATGCCGACTCATTGGCCACGCTCGCAACATCCTCGGCAGGGGACCTGCCTCGGGTAATACTCGTGGAACATCTGGGAAGGGCAAGCGAAGTGCCAGGGGAAGGAATCCCCGTCCACCAGATTGAGGTGGGTTCTAGCTGGATGGACCCTATAGTGAGATTCCTAAAAGAAGACATCCTTCCCGAGGACAAGTCAGAAGCCGAGAAGGTTAGAAGGAAGGCCCCTCGGTTCTGGTTGTCCGAGGATAGCAAGCTATATAAGCGCTCCTACTCTGGACCATACATACTGTGCGTCCACCCCGGAGCGGCGGAATCACTACTCGAAGAGCTGCACGAGGGAATATGTGGGAGCCACACGGGGGGGAGATCTCTGGCTCACCGAGCCATCACTCAAGGATATTGGTGGCCGGGAATGCAGCAAGAGGCCCAGGAGTATGTCAAGAAGTGCGACCAATGCCAAAGGTTCGCCCCAAACATCCATCAGCCAGGAGGGGTCCTCAATCCGTTATCCAGTCCATGGCCGTTCGCCCAATGGGGCTTGGACATCGTGGGACCCTTCCCCAAGGCACCAGGGAACAAGAAGTATCTGTTGGTGGCCACTGACTACTTCACCAAGTGGGTCGAGGCCGAACCACTAGCCAACATCAGAGATGTAGACGTGAAGAAATTCCTTTGGAGGAACATAGTTACACGGTTCGGGGTCCCTCATACCCTCATCTCGGATAACGGACTCCAGTTCGATAGCAAGGCCTTCAGGGAGTACTGCTGCGAGCTTGGGATCACGAACAGGTACTCAACGCCAGCCTACCCCCAGGGGAATGGACAGGCCGAGGCAGTCAACAAGGTCATTGTCAACGGGCTTAAGAAGAGATTGGATGACGCCAAAGGGAGATGGGTAGAAGAGCTGCCCCATGTCCTCTGGACATACCGGACTACGCCCCGGCGCTCAACAGGGGAAACACCTTTTGCCATGACCTATGGTGCGGAGGCAGTGATCCCCCTGGAAACCAATTTCCCGACGCTAAGGACGAGCTCCTTCACCCCAGGCAGCAATGATGAGCTGCTGGGACGGAGCCTGGATATGGTAGACGAACGAAGAGAGCAAGCAATGATCCGGCTGGCCTACTACCAGCAAAAGCTCAAGCAGGGATATGACACCAACGTAAAGCTCAGGCCGCTAGCACCGGGAGACTTGGTGCTGAGAAAGGTTGTAGGAACTGCCAGGAGCCCTTCCTGGGGAAAGCTCGGGCCTAACTGGGAGGGCCCCTATCGAATCACCTCAGTGGCAGGGATAGGAGCGTACTATTTAGAAGATTTAGATGACAAATCTGTACCTCGTCCGTGGAATGTAAACAACCTGAAAAGGTACTACTATTAATAAAGAAGTCACTTTGATTCATATTGTTTGCATATCTTAGTTATTTGCCTCGCGTCCTAAATACTTTAAGAAAACTAAGTGTTAGACAGAACCAGGGAACTGCATGGTCCTCGGACTCATTCCCATGGGGAAACTAATCACTTTAAGAAACCTAAGTGTTAGACAGAACCACGGAACTGCATAGTCCTCGGACTCAGTCCCCCGGGGAAACTAGCTACTTAAGAATGCTAAGCTTTAGACAGAACCAAGGAACTGCATGGTCCACGAACCCAGTCCTATGGGGAAACTAACTGCTTCAGAAAACTTAAGAGTTAGACAGAACCAGGGAACTGCATGGTCCTCGGACTCAGTCCTATGGGGAAACTAACCACTTAAATAAAACCAAGTGTTAGACATAAACATAGGACTGCTGGTCCTCGGACCTATGCCTAAGGAGCAACTAACTACTTTAAAAAGATCCTAAGTGTCTACTTCAAAATTCCACCTTACGTTGTAATTATCAAATGCCGCGATTGGCCGAGGTACAATTGAAGTCAAAGTTATACGAAAAACTGAATAGCGTGCAAGTAAGAAAATGGCCACAACAAGCAGTAAAGGAAATAATGTCTTCATTTCATTAAGCACGAGGGAATTGCACCCAAGAAGTCGCATTACAGATAAAGCAAAAAAGGGAAAAAGAAAGAGATGCAGAGATGAAGTGCAGCAGGCAGAAGGGACATGGGGCCTAATTGGCTGCTTCAGTGGGTGGCTGGCCCGTAGCTGCCTCAGAATCCCCCGAGCCCTGACTGATGGGAATGGCCTGCAGAGGCACAGCAGGAATAGCCGCCCCCTCGGCAGAAGACACCTGGGCAGCAGGGGAAGGCTCTACGACCTGCTGAGGCGCGTCTTCGTTGGAGCCATCACTCAGCACAACCACCATGGGAGGATTGCTCCCTTGGACTGGCTCATCAGCAACCCCAGCATCCGAGGCCTCTTCGCCCGGAGTAGCAGTAGCTTCCACAGCAGCCTCCTCGGCTTCAGAGCCATCGTGGGCAGTCTTGCGGATAAAAGGAAGGAAGTACACGCTCTCCTCCTTCCACAAGTCAGAAGAAGCGTCCACTCCAGCCTGCCTGAGGGCTTCGTTCCAAGTTTCGGAGCAATAGCGCCTACATAACTCAGGGACTTGGGATTTGTAGGCAGCTGCTGTCTCAGCTGCCCCGGCAATGAAAGCTGCCTCCTCAGCCTCCTGCTTAGTGGCCCAGGCTTCCTCCCTGCCATGCTCGGCCTCAAGCTTGGCCCTCTCAGCCTCCCCTTTGGCCCATTCAGCCACCCTCTTAGCCTCCTCGGCATCTGCCACTTTCTTCGCCAGGCCAGCTATCTGATCCTCGGCGAGCTTCAACTGCTTCTCTGCCTCACCCAGACGCTTTGTCTGAGTCTCGGCCTGCCTTTGGGCACCCTCAAGGCCCGATGTTGCGCTTTCCTTAGCCTGGGTCATTGCCTTCAGCGCCTCCTTAGCCTTGGCAAGGTCCTCCTCCGACTTCTTGAGGGTCCGGGTAGCCACCAGGCGCCTATCGCGCTCCTGATCCAGGGCCTTCCCATGTTCATTGGCCGCCTCTTCCAGCCTGAAGGTGGCCTGTACAGCCTGCCAAGCGAAACAGACAAGTCACAATTAGCCGAGCTCAAAAAGAAATGAAAGCAAGAAAAAGGCAAGAAAAAGCACAAGTGTTAAAGTCTTACCATCCCCAAATACCGCTTGAGGCATAGGAAGACATCCCTACTCCTCATGGTTCCAAGCTCCGTCATGTCCGCAGGCAAGAGCAGGCATCTCTCCACAGCGTCGGCCACGTACGCGCCTTCACCTTCTTTAAAGTCCCTAAGGGAAGAGTCATCCCTCAAGGGAGCCCCGCGGAGCATCGGGGCGGGAAGCCAGGCCTGGACCTCGGGCGGGGGAGCGACCTGTTTCTCCTGCGTTGAGGGGCCTATCCTCAACTGCTTCGGTGGCCGCTGATTGCCCTCGCCCTCCCGCGTGGGCCCAGATTTGTCCTCCAGGGTCCTCTTACCCTTGTCCTTCTTCTGCTTAGGGTCAGCGGGCTCGGGCCTGGACGACGGGCTCGCCTGAGGCGGAGGAGGAGGAAGCTTGGACTGTGTTGAAGCCGACCTGGTCTGAACAGGTCGATTCTTTGGAGATGGGGGAGGGAGCTTCGGCTTGGACTTCCCCGGCGGCCCTTCTAGTAGTTCAGACAGGCTTGGCTGGTACTTCTTCTTGTAGCCCATCTTGCGCCGAGAAGACTTCTGTGCCGCGAAGAGGTCTGCCTCTGTTAGACGAGGGTCACCCAAGTCTCCAGAGGGGTCCTCGGACTGATTGAGTTGCTCAAAAACGCTGAAATCCTCCTCGGCAGTACCAAAATCTACAGGCTCCCCTTCCCTCTCCAAGTTCTCTTCTGTGGCCTCTGGGAACGAATGGGAAGACGAGGGGACTGCTACCGTGACGCCTTCCGAAGTGGAGGTGTCCTCGGGAAACTCAAACCCGTCCTCGGTCACTACTATTTTCTGCAGCCGAGGATCGTTTGCTCTGATCACGTACTTCGGGGCCGCAAATGACTTCTGGAGCGGAGTGTACCCCAGAATCTTGTGCGCAGCTCTGACTTGGTGATCTTCTTCTTCCTCGAAATCCGCCGACCTGAGCACCTTCTGCAAGTCCTCCCTATTGATCAAGTTGTAATGGCGCGCATAGGAGTGCAGATCTGCAAAAAAAGGGTACACGTCCGTGGTTAGAGGCCAAATAATATAAGAAGAAATGACGCAAAGAAAGAAGCTAGAATCTACAAATCCCCTTTCATTCCCATTGCCCCACCTGGTTCTCCCTCCTCCGTCGGGCAGTGAAGGCCATCGTGCCACGCTCCGGACACGATGAGGAAATCCTCATTCATCCCCTTGTTGGACTCGGGGAGGCACTGGATGAGCCGGACCCTGTCGTCCCTCGTCCTCATGTAATAGGACTTGTTCTTCAAATGCTGAAGATTGTAGCAGTAGTTGACGTCGTGATAGGTCAGCCTCAGACCCATCTTTTCGTTAAGGGCGTCCACGCTGCCCAGAATCCTGAACATGTTGGAGGCGCACTGGGTGGGGGTCAACCGGAAGTAGGTGAGGTAACCCCTCATCACTGGCCCCATGGGGATCCTCATCCCCCCTTCAAGGAAAGCGATGATAGGAATCGCCACTTCGCCCTCTCGCCTCTTGAGGTACCACTCCCCCTCCATACAATACCTTAAGCCCACATTGGCCGGTATCTTGTAATCGGCGATGAACTCCTCCATCGCCTCCTCAGTGTCAACAAACCTCTTAAGTCTACCCATCCTAGATGACGCCTAAGTGGACTAAAAGATGAACGAATGAAAGAGAAGGACGAATAAAGAGGGAGAAAGCTCAGAGAAAGACAGAGAGACTTACAGAAATGAGGAGGAGTCCTCGGACTGGCTTTTTGTGCTGGAGGTGGAGGTGGAAGATTTGGCTGGACTCAGAGTAGAGACGCAGGAGCTCTCGATTGCAAATGAAGAGTGAAGAAACGGTTCTAATGGGTACTTATACCCTAGAAAGGAGAGCTGTGCAAGTTTTCCCGCCCATAAGTGCCGGACGCAACCCCACCGTTAGATTGTCATCTGCCCGTTGAACGTGGGAAGCATAAAGCCGCCTGAATTTAATGCAAGACACGTTACGCACATCGAAGCGCCAGTAACGCACCTTGGGCAGTTGAAAAGGTGCCAACGCTGGCGAGGGATAAGACTTGATTAGACGCAAAGCAGGTCCGGGGATATCAAAATCCTCCTTCCGCCCGAGGATGCGGACAGCATGATTTTGAGGGGCTATTGTGGGGCCAGAATAAGCCAGCAGCCCCGGCCCACTCCAGGCCCAGCCCAGAGGCCCATGCCGAGAACGCCTCCACGATTCGAGGTCCGAGGACCAAAGTCCAGAGCCCAGGACCCAAGGTGCACTGCCGAGGATGGTTACATCCTCGGCAGTCCGAGGACATAAAGTGGGCATACGGCACACCTTTAAGGGGAGTCTCCCCAAGCATCCAAAGAGCAAATAGCGAGAACCCACCATCGGATATTGAAGCATGGCGGAGGAGCAAGTCCCAGGCGAACTGTCACCTCCACATTAAATGCCCTCAACTAACGCTCTGGCCGCATTAATGAGGATAGGACCTCTGAACAGTGCCGTCTTGAGCGCTGCAACCCACTGGAGATATGGGAATGCGGCTGATGGGACAGGCACTCGAGTGGAAACCGGATTGAGCAACAAATGTAGGGCTAGGATCAACTGAGTGAGGAGTATATAATGTAAAAATCCCTCTTGTGAAGGGGACGGATGAAAAACCAGAGAAAAAGGAATACTGTAGCAGAGTATTCCCTCTCAACTCTTGTAACCCTTCTGAAAAGAGATAACAGTAGTTTCCAGCTCCATAAGGCACGTCCGAGGAGTCTCATTGTGTGTTTAAGCCCACGTTCTAGTTATTGGCAACCACGTACAACCATGCATGGCCGTTGCCTTCTTTACTGAGGCCTAGCTCTTGAGCCCATACTCTACAAATTTATTGAAGGGTTAGTTGGGCTTGGGCCCACTCTCTCGATCCTTAGAGAGCGCTCGAATCCACCCCCTACAGTCTATATATAAGATTTTAAATTCTATTCTTTGGTTGATAAGATATATATTAATATTTTTTTGTAAAAATAAATTATTTCTTTGACCAAAAGTAAATAAATCATTTCATATAAATAAAATAAAAAAACGTCATGTTAATGGGTGTCATTGTGCACTCATAAATGTTGAAATTTTTAGTACAGTCAATTGGTTTTCTTTTAGAGTCAAGCCATTTTCAATTTAAATGACATTTGTTTATTAGCTTTTGTTACTTTCCAATACAAGTGGGATTTGTTCGAAGCTTCCTTTGACTAAAGCATAAGAACACCATTTAATAAAAACCAAAAAAAGTAATCAAGTTTTCCTTTATACACTAAAAAGAGTCAAATATACACTAATAAGCGTTTGAATGGTCTCAGTACCTTGACAATATCCAACATATTGTTTTCTATGTATACTCTTTTTTCTTTTTCTTTTTTAAGTGAAGTTCTCAATTCGTTAAAAAAAAAAAAAAAAACCGACAAAAGAAATTACAAAGGGACGAATGAATGGGACAATTGCATGTAGAGGCCACAAGATGCTGGACCATTCAGAGTGCCTTTTCAAGTTTTCTTCTTTCTTCATTTTGGGTGACCAATAAAATCAAAAGTCCTTCTATTTAACGTCGGGCAGGTTACCTTGTGCTAAAAGAAAATTTCTCAAGGATTTATACGCCACTCACGGGTCAATCCATATCTGTATATTTACTAATGCTCCGTTTATTTTGACCAAAAGCATCTCAACCCCTCCTACCTTTTCTTATGCCAATACTACTTGCCAAAGCATGGTCGGTAATAAGACTATCTTAGTTGTCACCACTACACTAGCTTCAACCTTATCACTACCATCAGTCACTATTGCCACTCTCATCACCATCACCACTGCCACAGCTACGACCATCCTACACCGTTGCCATTGCCGTTGCCAAAACCATCTTGTGCAGAAACAAATGGAGTGCTAATCCCAAGCCTGAGTTTGAGAAGATAAATCCAAGTTTTGGTCAAACCCAATTTGGTTTCCCCTTACTACACCATAAATATACCATAAAAAGACTAGTCAAGTTACAATCAAGATTCCTTGTGATCACTTACATAGCGCCACATGTTAGGATTAGCACACATCCTTGCAACCTGTATTCATATCAAATCCAACCCAATCAATACAAATCTAGATTTCACAAGAAAAAAGCTAGCCGCATATGCATTACACTGACTAGAATCTTTATAATCACTTATATATTCAAATTCAACCTAGTACATGCCCACACAACTCAACACTCATATTCAATCTAATAGAATCTAGACAAAGCCAAGGTGTCACCAGTATGCTCTAGTACAAGCACCATAAGTCAATTTCCATATAATTAGGAGACAACTTATGACCACTCCAGGTATGAATCAAAACTTAGTCATGGAGAAAACAAGGCACTAAATCTGTGTCCCTGTGTCCCAAAGTTAATCAAAAAAATCTGTGTCCCTAAGGGTATGTTCGGAACAGAGGGAGATGGGTTTAGTTCTGGTCACCTTCCCTTCTTAGCTCCTTTCTTCTCCCTCCATTTCGTTCCATCCAAGCATAATGTAAAATTTTCAATTTCATGCCACTGTCAAGAAATGTGGTGTTTTTCAACTGAACACCAGGCAGAAGGAACTGATTTCAAACCCGTACCAAGAATTTTTTTTTTTGGGGGGGGGGGGGGGGGTGGGGGGGTGGTGGGAAGCATCAATACTATATAGAAAGAAAGAAACTATACATATTTTGGGTTGAAATATCATATAGAAGACAGGCACAAAATGGTGTGAATATATATAATTACATCATGGCATAAATCCTACCAAGAAGTAGTTGTGAACATCAGGGAATCTAGTTTCCTTCTACACTATGATGAATAATGAGTTTGTATCCATAAATGGTGTGGAAGAAAAAATGACACTAATGTTAATGGCACAACTTCTTATCTCCATTCGTCCAGACTCCAAAGAAACAATAATACTCTTATAAGTCTAAAACTAAAGTGTACAATTGTCAAAAAGCCTTCTGGTTTCAAAAACAGGTATGCTGAGATCCCTAGTAGATTATTTTTGTCTCAATTCCTTTTTATATGTTTATGTCCTTGAAAAAATTTATATTCGAAGTCTACACTTGTTGAAATAATTTTCTTAGAAGGAAGAAGAAAAGTAAAAGAAAAAAAAGAATTTGGTACTCAAATGGCAGCCCCACTAACTCTAATTGTTTAACCACCAAGTCCTGTAGAATCTAAATCTTTGGACTCTCCATCGTTTTTGTCCTTTTTGATCTTGTCTGCACATAAGAGAAAAATTATAAGATTCAGAGGAATGCCCAAGCCAAGAAAGGGAGCGTTAGTAAATTAATTGATACACATTTCCTTCTTTCTTAGAGATTATTGATTCTTCCTACAATTTCATTTGGGGGGAAAATTGAGGGTAATACCCATTGTCTATTGTTAATTCTTCTACTTGCTGCACAGAAAAGGTTAATGTGAAAGCAGTTCTCAGTGGTCAATATTTCAAATTTATTACCTAGATTTCTAACTTTTTTTTTGCTTCACCTTAGCTTTTCCAGTGTTCATATACTTTTATAAGTTATATAACTCTGACCTACGTCATATACAAATATATAGTTTCATTGGAAGTTTATAATCTCATTCATAATTCGAAAGGTAGAGCACATACCTGCTCCCATTTCAGCTTCATCATTTTCTTTTCCCTCTCCAACAAACTCATTTCTTTTCTCTACCCAACTAAAACCAGGCTTCTTATGATTGTTACTTTCCTTCATCATCTTCCTTACATTCTCAACCTCTTCCCAATCACCATCAGCAGCATAAATATTTGAAAGTGTCACATAACCTCCAGGTTTCTTCAACTCCATCTTCAGAATATCCTGAGCAATCATTTTAGCCAGATCTTTTCTTCCATGGATTTTACAACCATTGAAGAAAGCTCCAACAATTGACTCTGGCACTTCCATTGGCATCTCCTTCACCAACTCATAGGCTTCTACCATCCTCCCTGAACGACACAAAAGATCAAAAACGCAAGCATAATGCTCTTTTCCAACCTCAATCCCATAACTCTCTTTCATGGACCTAAAAATCTTCAAACCTTCTTCTACTAAACCATTATGGCTGCATGCAGAAAGAATGCAAATAAAAGTCACTTCATTTGCCTGCATTCCTTCTTCTTGTATCCTCTTAAACAACTGTATTGACGATTCAACCATGCCATGCTTCCCATAGCAACCAATCATGGCATTCCAAGACGCGATATTCTTGACAGGAATCCTGTCAAAGATATTTTGAGCATTCTTCACACTGCCGCATTTTGAGTACATGTCAATAAGTGCACTAGCAACAAAGATATTAATATCAAGCCCCATCCTGTAGATCAATCCATGAATTTCTCTTCCTCTTTGCATTGAACCTGTCAATCCACATGCAGGGAGCAATCCTGTCACAGTCACAAGATTGGGTTTAATCCCTGAAACCAACATATCCCGAAACAACTTGAATGCTTCGCCAGCTTGCTGGCTTTGCACAAGACCAGATATCATTGCATTCCAAGTGACCAAATCAGGAACCAACCTTTCTCTAGTCATTCTAGAGAAGAGCGCAAATGCTCCTTTAATATCTCCATCCCGAGCATAACCAGCTATCATTGCATTCCACGTGAAATCATTTGGTTCTAATCCTTCTAACTTCATCCTCTGAAACAAATCAAGAGCTTTTCCAGTCTTTCCTATATTACAATACCCACAAATCATAGAAGTCCAAGTAGCAACATCTCTCTTAACCATCCTATCAAACACCCTCTGAGCATAACAAACTCTTCCACATTTACAGTACATATCAATCAAAGCATTTGCCACCGACACCTCATCTACAAAACCCATCTTCTTCCCCACAGCATGAACTTCTTTCCCCTTCTTTACATCCATTAAGCCAACACACGCTTTCAACAGAATCGAAAACGTGAACTTATTACCAACATGTCCCAGTTCTTGCATCAAACAAAAATACCCAATTGCCTCTTCATAATACCCATTAAACGCACAAGCCAATACCATCCAATTCAATGAGAAGACATTCGGGTTTTGAATTTTCTCGAACACCATCCGTGCAGAGCTCATGTCCCCACAACTTGCATACATCCCAACAAGCTTTGAGTTCATAGACAACACCTTCATGTCCATCCCACTAGTCAACAACATTGCATGAACTTGCTTGCCGGGTCGTAAAGCCTTCTCTTTCAGGCATTTATGCAAACACGTAGCGAACCAATTTGGGAACAAACTGAATGACTTCAGGGGCAGTGTTTTCATTATTTAATGAAGTGCCCTATGAACGCAGATACATAATCCAAACCCATGAATGTGTCATGACCCTCTTTTGTATATGAAGCTTGTGATTGACATGAGACTGAATCAAGGACTAAACAACCAGACCAGCGAGTGAGTGACATCAAGGGCAGGGTGTATGAATTATGATGTCAAACTATGTGAGTTAAACGGTGCAGGAGAGGAGAGGAGGAAACTGTTTTTTTCTTTTTCTTTTTTTATACCGAGGAGGAAACTGTTGATATATCTTTTATGTTCCAACTTGTAGGTTTTTTCAAAGGTATGTAGCCCCTGTTGCTAAAGTCTAGTTCTAAATAAAAATCGAGTTTAGCAAACTGAATTCCAAATTATTAAATTGAGTTCCAAGTTATTTAGATGTATAACCCTTTTGGAACTTGAGTTTACTGCTTGGACTCAAGTTCGAAAATGCGTACGTAACTAAATAACTTGGGTAGAAGCTTTTCAATAATATTTTCTGTAAAAATTGAATATTTGGCCAAAAATAAATTGCCTTCTTTTATACTGCTACTGAGAAATTGCTCACAATTCCTTTATTTTAGGACTGTAAAAAAGACTCACATGCTGGACCACTAATCATCAATGGTCCAATAAATTTTTAAAATTGTGGGTTTCGATCCTAGTCCCAAAATGGACTTGGACCAGACCGGACCGAACAGTAGGTATATAAGTTTTTTAATATTTGAGTGCAAGAATAGCTCCGATTGGAGTTGGGGGAAGCATTTGAAGCAGATATCTTTGGCCTTTATAAAAGCTGCACAATCGGTTTTATCTATTTGGTAAAACTTAGGTACAATTCCTGTTCCTTACCTATAGCATATTAGGTTTTTCAATTAAATTCAAACACATAACTATATTAAATTTAACTGTCATTAAAAAGATAACACTGTTTTATGCATTAGTACATATACTTTTCAGTTTATCATTTAATTTCTTCACTTTGCATGTTTGTTCATTTGTTGATGTGTGTTTCTTTATTCCAAGTCCTGGAACAATGTCTAGTCCTAAGAGTGTGATCCACGGTAGCTTGGTTCTATAGGGCTGTACTGAAACTTACTATGTTAAAGAATTCAATCTAAGCTCAAGCAATGACTGTTTAACATATGCAATACAATTCCAAATAAGCTGTTCAAGTCACTGTCAATGCTTCCAGACCTTAGGTTGATGTAAGGCTTTGGTTCTTTTTTTTTTTCTTTTATGGTTCAGAATAAATTATTACGTTGCTTAAGTGATTATTAAGAGGAAGTGCCAAGTCATTTAGATGTTCGTTCAATGCTATTTAAAGCGATTACCTTGGAAATTTGATCCGGTCATGCAATGCAACTGGAATTTTCTCTTGCAATGCAGAGATGAAATAATGGCTACAACTGGAGAAGGTCTTGAATGGATTAGGGAGATATGAGTGTAAGTATCTGAAAAATTCAATATGCAACACCCTTTATCTATTTCTTTGGAGAGTTCAGGGTTTAGTGAGAAAATGGTGACCTTAGACCAAGAACAATATCTTATATTAAGTTGCAAGGAATTTACTTTCTACAGAGATGAGGCGTAGAAAACGGGGAAAATCTCAGGAGACAAACAGTCTTAGCTAGGGAAGAAAGCAGTACCTATGGATGAGCTGCATAATGGTTTCTATCATAATGGGTTATCAAAGAAACTCATCTGGTTATACTTGCAAGTTATAGTTGAATTTCTTCACTTTGCATATGTTTGTTCATTTGTTGCTGTGTTGTCTTTGTTTCAAGTATAGGACCAATGTCTAGTCCTAAGAGCGTGATCCACAGCAGCCTTGTGTTGGTTCTACAGGACTCTACTGCAACTTAATATGTTGAAGAAGCCAATCTTAGCTCGAGCAATGATTGTTCAACATATGCAATGAAAGTGGAAAATTAGTCTTTTGTTCAAGTCGAGGTCAATGCTTCAGGACCTCAAGTTGATGAAAGGCTTTGCTTCTTTTCTTTTTTTTTTGGTTCAGAATAAATTATTACATTGCTTATGAGACTATTAATAAGAAGACTGAAAATGAAATGTCAATGTTCATTGCAAATGCTATTTAAAGTGATTACCTTGGAAATTTGATCAGGTCATTCAAATGAGATCTTCTTGCAATGCAGATAAAACAACGGCTACAACTGGTGAAGGTCATGTATGGGTTGGGGAGATATGAGTAGAAGTGTCTGAAAAATGCTATGTATTTTTTTTTTTTTTTCCTTTGGAGAACTTAGGCTTAGCTAGAAAATGGTGACCTCGGACCAAGAACAATATCTTATATCAAAGTGCAGTGGATTCTAATACTACTTTGGTAGTAAAACTATGACTTTATATATATTATCAGAACTATGACTTTATTTGAAACATTTGTAATTGTATCAATCATGACTAAAAAAAGAGTGTCATTTTGCAAAAAATAACTAAAGATGTCATGTGATAATTCACTAACATATTTGCTTGTTTTAAGAAAGATTTATAGTATCTTTGCTCCAGAAAACTCTCTTGCTGTCCTTTGGATTTTGGGGAGTATTGCGTCTTAATTTTGCCACTAAAATTTTAAGCCCTTAAGCTTTCAGCTCAGTTTGATGTCCAAAAATAATAAGATTTGAGGTTTTCTCTATACTACTATCTTTTTTGTAGCATAACAAACTCTGACTTCTAACCATGGCTTTTTTCTGTCACACTATATCCATTACTTGTTCCTTCTTTGGCTGCTTCCCCCTTCCACTTTGGCTCAAACTAATGCAAACATTAGCTTGGGATCTTATCTCACTGCTATTGATGATAACTCTTCCTGGAATTCACCATCCGGTGAGTTTGCTTTTGGATTCTGACCAATTGGTGCCATAAACTTCTTACTTGCTAAATGGTTTGACAAAATCCCAGAAAAAACCATAATTTGGTCAGCCAATGGAAATAGTCTAGTCCAAAGAGGATCCAAAGTTGAGCTTCCAACAGGTGGCCAGCTAGTTCTCTCCGACACAAATATGCAGCAGGTTTGGGCTGCTGATGTTACTGCTAGTGGAGTTAACAATGCATCCATGCCTAACACTGGGAACTTTGTGCTTGCAAGACAAGATTATGTCAACTTATGGGAAAGCTTTAACTCTCCAACTGACACCATATTGTCAACTCAGGTACTAAATCAAGATGGCATACTTGTTTCTCATGTATCAGAAACAAATTATTCAATTGGAAACTTCCAGTTTCTTCAACAATCCGTTGTAGATCTTGTACTGTCCTTTGATGTCACACATAATTTTGTGAGAAGTATTGGGAAAGCAGTACAATGGGTACAGGCTTTCAGTTTCTTTTCAACCAATCTGGCAACATCTACCTTATGGCAAGAAATGGATGGAAGTATGGAACTCTACTGGACCTTATATCAAGGAAACCAGTTTCAACAACAGATTTCTTTCAGAGAGGAACTTTAGATTATGATGGAGTTTTCAGGCAATACATTTACCCCAAGGCCAATGGCACAAGTGCTGGAGGGTGGCTTCTGGCATGGTCAATTACATCTAACATTCCTTCAGATATATGCCAGGCCTTCTCACTATATGGTGGCGCAGCACCTTGTGGATTCAATAGCTATTGCACACTAGGTGATCATCAGGACCCAATCTGCAACTGTCTGCCAGGTTATGCTTATCTGGATTCAGATAATAAGGTAAAAGGATGCAAGCAGAACTTTGCTCCACAAACTTGTGATGAAGGATTAGAGCAGTCAGATCAACATTTCTATATCACAGTCACAGAGATTTAACATGGATTGTCCACCCAATGACTATGATTATCAAATAGTCAGTGAGGATGCATGCAGAAATTCTTGCTTAAGTGATTGTTTTTGTGCCCTTGCCACGTTCAGAGATGGGAAATGCTGGAAGAAAAAACAATCTCTCTCAAATGGCTTTGTCAACCCCAGCATCTTAGGGAAAGGTCATATCAAATTGAGGAACAATACAACTGTGTCGCCATCAGGTACGAATTTAGTGAAGAAAGATCACTCAATAATGTCCCGTAATGGAGCACTATTGTTTGGAAGTTCAGTATTAATGAGCTTCATGCCACTACTAGCAATTGTTATGGTCATTTCACGATTGATGCAAAAAAAGTCAAAAATGCTTCAAACAGGCTCAGTCATGCCACAAACCTGCCCATCAACGACTGGGATGAACCTATGGAATTTCACTTACAAGGAGCTAGAAGAAGCAACATATGGATTCAAGGAAATATTGGGTAGTGGTGCTTCTGCAACAGTGTACAAATGTGTCCTAACAGTAGATGATGAAAATTTCATTGCAGTCAAGCGCTTAGACAAGATTATGAGAGAAGGTGAGCAAGAGTTCAAGACAGAAGTGAATGCAATTGGCCGCACAAATCATAAAAATCTAGTTAATTTGCTAGGATTTTGTAA
The DNA here is from genome assembly GCA_019022515.1 of Quercus aquifolioides. Lineage (NCBI taxonomy): Eukaryota > Viridiplantae > Streptophyta > Magnoliopsida > Fagales > Fagaceae > Quercus > Quercus aquifolioides. The sequence continues at coordinate 9,541,896 of CM032326.1, forward strand.
CGAGGGCCAGCATCGACTTCTAGTTTTTGAGTTCATGAGCAACGGCTCTCTATCAAGCTTCCTCTTTGGATCTTCGAGACCGAGCTGGTACCAAAGAGTGCAAATTGCAATGGGAATTGCAAAGGGACTCCATTACTTGCATGAAGAGTGCAACATCGGCATGATTTAGTACCTGTCCATTTTAGATTAATTGGTCCTTAAATTGATTTTTTTTTTTTTTTTGTAGGTTTTCTTTTCAAGTTTAGCTCAAAAATTCTTTTTTTTTTGAAAAGTATGAAATTTTATTATATTTGGGCTAAATTCTTTAGTTTTGAGTTAAAAAGTACAAAGAAAATACTAAAATAGGCACTAACAATTAGAAATATAGGCCCTGAAAATGCAATAAAAATGATAAAGATTCAAGTCATATCCTCTTTAGTCCTATTTGCTCCTATTCGGTCCTATTTAGTATATTCTATTCACAAAAGTTATATTCGGTTCATTCGGTCTCATTCAATCCACTTCGGTCTAATTTGGCCCATTCAGTCCACATTGGCCCTACTCAGTCCACATTGGTCATATTCTGTCCACTTCAGTCCTATTCAGTCCATTGTGTCTACTTTGGTCCTATTTGGTCTTATTTGATCCATTTTGTCCACTTTGATCCACTTCACTCCTATTCAAGCTATTTTGTTGACTTTGGTTCTATTTGGTCTATTTTGTCCACTTTGGTTATATCTAGTCCATTCTATCCACTTCGGTCCTATTCAATCTACATTGGTCATATTCAGTCCAGTCTGTCTACTCCAGTCCTATTCAGTTCAATTTGGTCCCATTCAGTCCATTTAGTCCACTTTGTTCATTCGGTCATATTCTGTCCATTTGGTCCACTTTGTTCCATTTGGTCCATTCGGTTCATTTTAGTCCACTACAATCTATTTTTGTGCACTTACATAATTGGGAAAAGACATGTTTAAGTTGAAAGCACCTAATCAAAATTCAAATTTATTAAAAAATATATAAATCTCAAAATTGTAATATCTAAAATCTCAAGCATAACATTTAATGTTGCTACGATTTTGTTGAGCCACAATATTAATGTAGCATTTCATTCCACTTTGGTATGACTAAATTTAAATGAAATTCTTTCTAAATATAAAGTGTGGGGATAAAGGCCCAAATTCGTATATTGGGCCTTGGGCCCTATTTGAAGATGTGGATACGTCCGAGGAGGAGTAAAGGATGGGGAAAGGCCCCAGAGCGAAGAATCAAGTAAGGAAAGGATAAAGGAATATAGTCCGAGGAGTGTATCCTCCTCGGATTTGAAGAATATCAGTCAAGCAAATACCTGGGCAGTTTGGGTGAACTTCCAGAAAATTCCAACGATAAGGATGAGCTTTATGCACGTATAAAAATGATAAGAATAGAGAAATATCTAAAGAAAAAGCTGCTACCATCACATTTAATGCACTGCAGCAACTTTTCTGGCCACATTTATGTGGAGAAGACCCCTAAATAGTGCAATCTCAGTTGCCCCCACTCGTTAAGAACCAAAGATGATACCTGATGGGACATGTACTCAAGTGAATACTTAGATGAAGAACAAGTGTACGATGAAGATGGTTTAAAAGAAAGCTATATAAATGTAAGGGACCTCTCATGAGAAGGGGATTGGAAAAAAGAGAAAAAGAAGAAGAAAATTTTACTGTAGCTCTAAGAACTGTACTAGCCTTTCAAACAATAATTTATCTCCTCAGACATCACTTTATTCAAGTTTCAAGTGTGTTTTTGTACTGGTACATCTTTTAAAATCTTGATTAACTGTTGCTTAGTTCACAAACAACTCAGTTCTTTCACCCACTCTCTACAAATTCATTGTATTGAGTTTATTGAGCTTACATCCCTTATCTTTTGGGCTTGGGCTACAAATCTTGACCCTACATAAAGGCTATGAATATACAAATGTAATTTCCAAGGCATTTATTCATTTGTTTTAACGTCGTTATTTTTGAATGAATTGCACGAGGCTGATTATACATTTAAGCAAAATAAATAAATATATACATGTATGTATGTATGTATGTATGTATAATTTTTATTTAAATAAATTATTCATTCTCTTAAAAAGATTATCATGATAATCAAAACTCTTACAAACTTATACTGAATATGTATAATTTATTATCTAAATTTTATTGGAGAGAGAGAGAGAGAGAGAGAGATTACTTGTGATGGGAAACTAAAGAATACAACACCAAAACATACGAACCCAAAATAGAGTTTTAAAAATCACAATAATTCATCAATATAAAGTGGAGTTGCAAGAAAGAATAAAAAATCAAGAGAAAGTGAATAATTACTTTTTCAATAGAGAATGTGAAAGAGAATAATAAGAAATTTATAGAAAATAATATGAGAAGAAAGAAGTAAAAATAAAAAATATAGTAATAAATACCAAATTATCCAAGTCATGTTATGTAATAAATAAATAAAAACACTATATTCTTATATACTATCTTTATAGTGCAATATGATAACATCTATGAAAATCATAGAGAATAAAAAGATCTCAACTTAAAAACACAAAACTTAATCACATCAACCCAAAGTAGAGTTCCAAATAATACAAAAATTCATCAACCTAAAGTAGAGATGCAAGAAATATATAAATAAAAAATCCACCAAAAATGAAAAAAAAAAATTAGAGAGAGAAAGAGAGAGAAATAACCTTTTGTGTGTGGAAAAGAAAAATGTAAAATTATAGTAAGAGAGTAGGAGAATAAGAAAAGCAAAAAATAAATGAATATAAAGGGATAGAAAAAAAAAAGTGATATTAAATTGGTCCATGCTCAACACTGGGAACTTTGTGCTTGCAAGACAAGATTATGTCAACTTATGGGAAAGCTTTAACTCTCCAACTGACACCATATTGCCAACTCAGGTACTAAATCAAGACAGCATACTTGTTTCTCGTGTATCAGAAACAAATTAATCAATTGGAAACTTCCAATTTCTTCTACAATCCGATGGAGATCTTGTACTGTCCCTTTTTGATGTCACACATAATTTTGTGAGAAGTATTGGGAAAGCAATACAATTGGTACTGGCTTTCAGTTTCTTTTCAACCAATCTGGCAACATCTACATTATGGCAAGAAATGGAACTCTACTGGACCTTATATCAAAGAACCCAGTTTCAACAACAGATTTCTTTCAGAGAGGAACTTTAGATTATGATGGAATTTTCAGGCAATACATTTACCCCAAGGCCAATGGCACAAGTGCTGGAGGGTGGCTTCTGGCGTGGTCAATTACATCTAACATTCCTTCAGATATATGCCAGGCCTTCTCACTATATGGTGGCGCAGCACCTTGTGGATTCAATAGCTATTGAACACTAGGTGATCATCAGGAACCAATCTGCAACTGTCTACCAGGTTATGCTTATCTGGATTCAGATAATAAGGTAAAAGGATGCAAGCAGAACTTTGCTCCACAAACTTGTGATGAAGGATTAGAGCAGTCAGATCAACATTTCTATATCACAGTCACAGAGTTGATTAACATGGATTGTCCACCCAATGACTATGATTATCAAATGGTCAGTGAGGATGCATGCAGAAATTCTTGCTTAAGTGATTGTTTTTGTGCCCTTGCCGTGTTCAGAGATGAGAAATGCTGGAAGAAAAAACAACCTCTCTCAAATGGCTTTGTCAACCCCAGCATCGGAGGGAAAGGTCTTATCAAATTGAGGAACAATACAACTGTGTCACTCAATAATGTCCCGTAATGGAGCACTATTGTTTGGAAGTTCAGTATTAATGAACTTCATGCTACTGCTAGCAATTGTTATGGTCATTTCACGATTGATGCAAAAAAAGTCAAAAATGCTTCAAACAGGCTCAGTCATGCCACAAACCTGCCCATCAACGCCTGGGATGAACCTATGGAATTTCACTTACAAGGAGCTAGAAGAAGCAACATATGGATTCAAGGAAATATTGGGTAGTGGTGCTTCTGCAACAGTGTACAAATGTGTCCTAACAGTAGATGATGAAAATTTCATTGCAGTCAAGCGCTTAGACAAGATTATGAGAGAAGGTGAGCAAGAGTTCAAGACAGAAGTGAATGCAATTGGCCGCACAAATCATAAAAATCTAGTTAATTTGCTAGGATTTTGTAACGAGGGCCAACATCGACTTCTAGTTTTTGAGTTCATGAGCAACGGCTCTCTATCAAGCTTCCTCTTTGGATCTTCGAGACCGAGCTGGTACCAAAGAGTGCAAATTGCAATGGGAATTGCAAAGGGACTCCATTACTTGCATGAAGAGTGCAACACTCAAATTATACATTGTGACATCAAGCCTGAAAATATACTTTTGGGTGGCTCTTATACAGAAAGGATTTCTGACTTTGGATTAGCTAAGCTTTTGAAGATGTACCAGTCTCGAACCACAACAATGATAAGGGGAACCAAAGGTTACGTTGCCCCTGAGTGGTTCAGGAATAGACCTATCACACCAAAGGTGGACATTTACAGTTTTGGTGTCTTATTGCTTGAGATCATCTGTTGTAGAAAGAATGTCAAACCAAGTGTAGAGGATAAAAATCAAATAATACTGGTTGATTGGGCATATGATAAGTACAAAGAAGGGAGAATGGATCTGCTAGTAGAAAATGATGAGGGAGACAATGAATGACATGAAAAGGGTGGAGAAGTTTGTGACAACTTCTATCTGGTGTATTCAGGAGGATCCATTGCTAAGACCTTCCATGAAGAATGTTTTGCAAATGTTGGAAGATGCCACTGCAGTTTTAGTGCCCACATGTCCTTTTCCAACTACTTCAGCATAGTCAGCTTATCAAAAAAAAAAAAAAACAAACTACTTCAGTATAATCAATTACCAATAGGTATGCATCAATGCATGTTCCTCACTAGTACTGAACCATGTTTGGTTGTACTATTTTAGTCTAGCACTTGAAGCATACTTAGGTGTACTGTTTTAGATACTAGCTTGTTTGTTTCAATGTAGAGATATGTAATCTCTTGTCAATTCAGTAATTTCTTAATGCAGCTGCATGAAAATTTTAGTCCCACTTATAGGTCAAATCAGCATTTTCCATTCCCAATTCTTTTCTAATTTCATTTTTGAATATTATGTATAGAATAGACAAAAAATGTCCCTAAAGAAAAAAAAAAAAAAAAAGATATCAATTGATAGCTTCTACTAATACACATGCGTAAAAAATTTCACTTTCGGAGTCAATGAGTTTAGCCTCAAGAGAAAGGCAGGGGAAGATTGAAAGTTTGAAACTAGTGATCTGAATTTTATAATGCTTAATCTCTTGCAGATTGTGCCACGTCTCGGGGTTGCACCTTTCTTTTCCATAAAAGAGAAGCAAAGACGCAAGGACAGCAAGTATTACTCTTCATTCATAAAACAAAACAAAAGATCATTTTACTAATATAAAGGATGACTAAGAACAAAGACTGTTTGATCATGATTCCTTCTCTCTCTACCATTTCGTTCTTTATTTTTCTTTTTCAATTTTTGTACCTTTAATTCTTCTATACACCATCTACAGATCCTTACATGGCATTGATGAATATTCCTAAATGTTTAAGGAAGTTTTACAAAGGTGTAAGACAGTAGTTTTTGATCTTGATAAGTTTAGCCAGATTTCATCTAAAAAGCCTTGACTGAAAATGACCTATACAGAAAAAAATGTCGAAGATTGTGGCTCCAATTAGTTTTCGAGTCTAGTAGCCACTATTCATTGCCCTGGCCTTGTCAATCGGAGTTTTTTAAAATTGATAGAGGGATTCTGCATGCAAGGCGATTTTTGCCCATGGCATCCTACTCAATTTTTTAATCCATATGAATGATGGCATTAAGTTTTGGGCTTTGACTCAATAGAAAAGATAAATTTTTGCAGTATTAAAGGAAAACTTTATCTAGCTCCCCCGCCCCCTTTTTTTGTTTGATTCAAATTTTTAAATAAAGAACTACTTGGGAGATACATATAATTATTTTACATTCAAGTACATAATTCCTGGATGTTACTTGACTTTCCAAGGTAATTATGTTGACAATTATGCATGCATAAAGACTTAAAACAACTAGTGAAGTAATTTATATTAGAGGATTTAGAGTGAATTGCTAAATGAGGATGGACCTGGAGGAAATGAGACTTCAACAGCTCCTTCCATCATCTGTACCACTTTCTTCATTGTTGGTCTTAGTGATGGATCCTCCTGAATGCACCATATTGCAATCATCACATAGTTCTCCACTCTCTTCAAGTCATCTATTGCCTCCTCGTCATTCTCCACTAACAGATCCAGTTTTCTTTCTTTATAGCAATCATAAGCCCAGTCAGCCAGTATCATCCGATCCTCATCCTGTGCCTCTGCCTCAAAACCTTTTCTACAGCAAATGAGCTCTAGCAACAAAATGCCAAAGCTATAAACATCCACCTTAGCTGTAACAAGCATGCGTCTGAACCATTGTGGGGCAATATACCCTTTAGTTCCCCCAATACTTGTAGTAGTTCAAGTCTGGTCCATTTTCAGAATCTTGGCTAATCCAAAGTCCGAAATTCTAGCTGTAAAAGAGTCGTCCAAAAGGATGTTCTGTGGCTTAATATCACAATGTATGATTTGGGTGCTGCATTCTTCATGCAAGTAAAAGAGACCTCTTACAGTTTCTAATGCAATTTGTATTCTTTGGTGCCAATATGGCTGCGAAACCCCAAATAGAAAGCTTGCTAGAGAACCATTACTCATGAATTCATATACAAGAAGACGGTGCTGCCCCTTGCTGCAAAATCGTAGCAGTTGGACCAAATTTCTGTGGTTTGTTCTGCCAATAGCACTCACTTCAGCTTTGAACTCCAGATCGCCTTCTTTCACCATATCATTCATCCTTTTAACTGCAACTAGTTTTCTGTCCTCATATCCTAGAACTCCTTTATAAACTTTTGCAAAGGCACCCCTCCCCAGCTCTTCCCTGAACCCATTTGTGGCTTCTGTTAGTTCCTCATCAGTGTAACTATGCAAATTCATGCGTGGCATGACTGGGTATGGTTTAAGGGCCTTTGGTTTCCAATATTGAAACGAAAAACAAGCAGAAAGACAGCCAACAGGAAGAGTAAGTTCAGAAACACTGAGCTACTAAGGAGCACTGACACAAAGAGTATCACAGTTGATTGATCTTTCTTCTTCAAATCAGCACCTAAAGGCTTCAAAGTAGAATTGTCCTTTCCTATTTGATCAGAGCTTTTCCTTCAAAACTAGAATCCATCCCCCCATTTGAGAGAGGAACTTTCTCTTCCAACACGCCCCACTTCTATAAACAGCAGCAATGCAGAAGCAATCACCCAAGCAAGTTGTCCTGCACCAATCCTCATCTTGGCCTAGAAAGAATTCATAATCAGACAAGTCGGGCCAATCTGTATTTAGCATTGACTTCAAATAAAAAAGATCTGATTCTGGCAAGGCTTCATAACAACTTTGTGAAAGAAAGTTCTGTTTGCAATCTTTCATAACATCCTCTGGATCAATGAAGGGGTGAAAATGGCCAAATACCACCATTTTGTAAAATTTATAGCAAAAAAGCACTGTTTCGGAACTAAATGGGAATGTACCACTTTTTATGTACTCGAGCTCACTAAACTCGAGTTCTAAACGATACTCGAGTTTACTAAACTCGAGTTCCTAGTTTCATTCCACCGTGGCGCTGCTGACCTGGAATTTGTGCAATTAAAAAAAATAATGTGGTACTCGAGCTTGGTAAACTCGAGTTCCATGCAACACAATACTCGACCATACTAGGCTTGAGTTCTTTGTAAATAAAATGGTGGTTATTTTTTTTTCTACGGTACTCGAGCTCACCAAGCTCGAGTTCCTTATAACTTTTTTGTTTGTTTGTTTTTTTTTTTTTTTGGGAAAATCGACAAATAAACATAAACTTAAAAATAAGTAGTTTTTTTTTTTTATTTTTTATAATGTTTTTATGGAACACGAGCTTGGTAAACTCGAGTTCCTTATATATATATATATATTTTTTTTTTTTTTGGGATAATCAACAAATAAACATAAACTTAAAAATAAGTAGTTTTTTTTAATGTTTTTATGGAACTCGAGTTCCTTATAACTTTTTTTTTTTGGGATAATCGACAAATAAACATAAACTTAAAAATAAGTAGTTTTTTTTTTATGTTTTTATTTATTTAAATAGAAGCATTGTAAAATATAGAGATTTTAATTTCAAAATATGAATTTTTAGGCCACTCATACCCTTTGTTCATTCATTTTTAACACACTCATCAATTTCTTACTTCTCGGAAGCGTTATGGTCAAATTGGTTAAAATATTGGGGTTAAAGAAAAATCTCACTCCATTTTTAGCCATGGGCACACTGAAAGAATTTTAAGCTACATATTGTTACTTTATCAATCCTGTTCGAAATTACCGTATGGTCAAATGATTGATAAGTATTGCAGAAATAGTGGACCACACGGATATAAAGAAGAACTTAAGCTTTATTACATCTAGATATGTAAGTTCTTCACTTGCAGTGTTTCTAAGAGGAATGTGAAACAATTTTTTTTTATGTATATCTAAATGTTTGGCTGATGATGTGAAAGTCGCTTTGGCAACTTTTTTCTTGGCGAGTTCTAGCACCCCATGTTTAGATATTGTTCACTATTTTCTTATAAAACACCTCCTGCAATTGTGTTCTATAAATTTAAAAGCCAAATTTGTATGCTTTTACATGTTTAAATTTCACAATAATCGAATCTGTCTTTCTGCATTGATAAAATCTGTTTCTACATAAATAAAATTTGCTCTCTGCACATCATGTTTACTGTATATTCGAATCTGCTTACTGCATTCATAAAATCTATTTTCTACATTAATTAAAACTGTTCATTGTTTTCTCATAAAAATTGTTTACTGTTTTCTGCATAAACTATTTCTAGCATTCTACATAAAATTATTTTATGTTCAGCATTATTTAAAAAATTGTTCACTCTCTTTTCTGCATAAATTATTTTCTATTCACTATTTAAAAAATTGTTCACTGTTTTCTCATAAAACACCTAGTGAAATTGTGATTTCTAAATTTAAAAGCCAAATCTGAATGCTTTTTCATGTTTGAATTTCACAATAATCGAATCTATTTTTCTGCATTGATAAAATATGTTTCTACATTAATAAAATTTGCTCTCTGCACATCATGTTTACTGTATATTTGAATCTGCTTACTGCATTCATAAAATCTATTTTCTACATTAATTAAAACTGTTCATTGTTTTCTCATAAAAATGTTCACTGTTTTCTGCATAAACTATTTCTAGGATTTTGCATAAAATTATTTTTCTGTTTAGCATTATTTAAAAAATTGTTCACTCTCTTTTCTGCATAAATTATTTTATGTTCACTATTTAAAAAATTGTTCATTGTTTTCTCATAAAACACCTCCTGAAATTGTGTTCTCTAAATTTAAAAGCCAAATCTGTATGTTTTTTCATGATTTCACAAAAATCGAATATGTTTTTTTGCATTGATAAAATATGTTTCTACATTAATAAAATTTGCTCTCTGCACATCATGTTTACTGTATATTCAAATCTGCTTACTGCATTCATAAAATCTGTTTTCTGCATTAATTAAAACTGTTCATTGTTTTCTTATAAAAATTGTTCACTGTTTTCTGCATAAACTATTTCTAGCATTCTACATAAAATTATTTTCTGTTCAGCATTATTTAAAAAATTGTTCACTCTCTTTTCTGCATAAATTATTCTCTGTTCACTGCATAAATTGTTCACTGTTTTCTCATAAAACACCTAGTGAAATCGTGATTTCTAAATTTAAAAGTCAAATCTAAATGCTTTTTCATGTTTGAATTTCACAATAATCGAATCTATTTTTCTGCATTGATAAAATCTGTTTCTACATTAATAAAATTTGCTCTCTGCACATCATGTTTACTATATATTCGAATCTGCTTACTGCATTCATAAAATCTATTTTCTGCATTAATTAAAATTGTTCATTGTTTCTCATAAAAAAGTTCACTATTTTCTGCATAAACTATTTCTAGGATTTTGCATAAAATTATTTTCTGTTCATCATTATTTAAAAATTTTATTTTCTACATAAATTGTTCACTATTCACCAGCACACGTGAATAGCTTCCAGACAAATCAAGATAGTCCAAACAGATACAGACAGTCCAGAAAGATATAGACAGATGTTCAAAAGTTACTACTGTTTACTAGCATGCATAAAAAGAGATCTGATAGATTCTTAAGATCTGAAAGATTCCCAGACAGACACAGATAGACTACTACTCATCAATACAAATTTTCATACCACCGACAAATTAACTTGAATTAAATTTACCTACTCAGGTTACTTTACCATGGTTCATTTCACCTATAAAAGAGACAGACTATGAAGACAGAAGACAAGTTCTAAGTTTTTAAGATTCTGAGCTTTTAAGTTCCAAGTTTTAGAAAGCCTTTTGTAATAGCCTTCCCTCTCCCTCAGAAAGACTTTTGTACTCTCTCCCCCTCTTGTAATCTTGTAACCTTTCTCTTCAGGCAATTTTATTTTCAAGCTTGTATCAAAGATAACCGTTTGTTTTCAAGTTTATCAAAGACTGAAGTTTTTATTCAAGTAAGATTTTACTAGTTTCTGTTTTCATATTCCATACTCCATTTTAACCTTATTTTGAATATATCTATTTTGCTATTTTCTTCTTTATTATCTATTTTATCATTGTTTATACTTCCATATTACTGTTGTGCTCTCTCTTGAGTAGTCATTGGTATTAGAGTATCCGGATCATAAAACACCTAGTGAACAATGAATAATTTATGCAGAAAAAATAGTGAACAATTTTTCAAATAATGCTGAACAGAAAATAATTTTATGCAGAATGCTGAAAATAGTTTATGCAGAAAACAGTGTACAATTTTTATGAGAAAACAGTGAACAATTTTAATTAATGCGAAAAACAAATTTTATGAATGCAGTAAGCATATTTGAATATACAGTAAACATGATGTAGCACCAACTGTGGCATGAGTAGTTTTTTGAAGACACGTCACCAGCCCGCTGTTGTAGCACCAACTCTAGTCATACGAACCACATGCGCCAACAAACGCCACTGTTTCACACGTGCTGCTCAACAGCTCGACACGATTTCACACATTGTCCAGTCATATCATCCACATTCACGTGAATACTTAAATATATGAATAATTGTACCCTAGTGCCAGGGACATAGCACTGTGTCAATTAAATATGATGCTTTGTTCAAAAACATTGCAACTACCGCCCACATCTTCAAATCTCACTGTGACATTGGGAACATTTAAAATCCTATTCATGTAGTGTTTTTCCAGCCTGTATTGACAAGACAAGCCCAAATAACTGAAATTATAACGCTTGGAACATGAAATGAGGTTATAAATGCACCACAATAATGATCTTATTTCTACCCCACTAACTTCATAGATTGAATTTTCATCAAATCGGGATGATTAGTACATTAGTACACAGTTTTAAATTGAATTTTCATGATTTTGTACATTTGGCGACTTCAAATTTGGAAACAAATTTGGACGATCTGTACATCTAATGTAATTAATTTTCCATTGAGTTTACTCAATTTGGTATGTTCTTTAATTTTCATTTGAATTTTCACAATTTTACACACTCAACGAATTCGAATTTTTCAACAAAATTGTACTATCTGTACATCTAACGTACACAATTTTTTCTTGAGTTTTTACGGTTTTGTACATTCAACGAATTCAAATTTTTAAACAAATTCATACAATTTGTACATCTAACGTACATACTTTTCCATTAAATTTTCATTATTTTGTACTTTCAACGAAGTCAAATTTCTCAACAAGTCTAAACTATCTGTACAACTTATGTACATCTTCACGATTTAGTACGTTCATTGATTTTCCATCAATTTTTCCCAAATTTCTACATTCAACTAATTCAAACTTTTTAACAAATTTGAATTATTCGAGGCATTTACCATTAGGTGATTTAATTAATGCAGAAAACAGATTTTATGAATGCAGTAAGCATATTCGAATATACAGTAAACATGATGTGCAGAGAGCAAATTTTATTAATGTAGAAACATATTTTATCAATGCAGAAAAACAGATTCGATTGTTGTGAAATTGAAACATGAAAAAGCATACAGATTTGGCTTTTAAATTTAGAGAACACAATTTCAGGAAGTGTTTTATGAGAAAACAATGAACAATGTTTTAAATAGTGAACATAAAATAATTTATGCAGAAAAGAGAGTGAACAATTTTTAAAATAATGCTGAACAAAAAATAATTTTATGCAAAATCCTAGAAATAGTTTATGCAGAAAACAGTGAACATTTTTATGAGAAAACAATGAACAGTTTTAATTAATGCAGAAAACGGATTTTATAAATGCAGTAAGCAGATTCAAATATACAGTAAACATGATGTGCAGAGAGTAAATTTTATTAATGTAGAAACAGATTTTATCAATGCAGAAAAATAGATTCGATTATTGTGAAATTCAAACATGAAAAAGCATTCAAATTTGGCTTTTAAATTTAGAAATCACGATTTCACTAGGTGTTTTATGAGAAAACAGTGAACAATTTTTTAAATAGTGAATAGAAAATAATTTATGCAGAAAAGAGAGTGAACAATTTTTTGAATAATGCTACACAGAAAATAATTTTATGCAGAATGCTAGGAATAGTTTATGCAGAAAACAGTGAACAATTTTTATGTGAAAACAATAAATAGTTTTAATTAATGCAGAAAATAGATTTTATGAATGCAGTAAGCAAATTCGAATATAGAGTAAACATGATGTGCAGAGAGCAAATTTTATTTATGTAGAAACAAATTTTATCAATGCAAAAAAACATATTCGATTATTGTGAAATTTAAACATGTAAAAGCATACAGATTTGGCTTTTAAATGAGAAAACAGTGAACAATATCTAAACATGGGGTGCTACAACTCGCCAAGAAAAAAAGTTGCCAAAGCGACTTTCACATCATCAGCCAAACATTTAGATATACATAAAAAAAAATGTTTCACATTCCTCTTAGAAACACTGCAAGTGAAGAACTTACATATCCAGATGTGGTAAAGCTTAAGTTCTTCTTTATATCCGAGTGGTCCACTCTTTCTGCAATACTTATCAATCATTTGACCATACGGTAATTCCGAACAGGATTGATAAAGTAACAATATGTAGCTTAAACTTCTTTCAGTGTGCCCATGGCTAAAAATGGAGTGAGATTTTTCTTTAACCCCAATATTTTAACCAATTTGACCATAATGCTTCCGAGAAGTAAGAAATTGATGAGTGTGTTAAAAATGAATGAACAAGGGGTATGAGTGGCCTAAAAATTCATATTTTGAAATTAAAATCTCTATATTTTACAATGCTTCTATTTAAATAAATAAAAACATAAAAAACACTACTTATTTTTAAGTTTATGTTTATTTGTCAATTATCCCCAAAAAAAAAAAAAAAAAGTTATAAGGAACTCGAGTTTACCAAGCTCGAGTTCCATAAAAACATAATAAAAAACTACTTATTTTTAAGTTTATGTTTATTTGTCGATTATCCCAAAAAAAAAAAAAGTTAAAAGGAACTCGAGCTTAGGGAGCTCGAGTACCGTAGAAAAAAAATTAACCATCAATTTTATTTACAAAGAACTCGAGCCTGGTATGCTCCAGTATTGTGTTGCATGGTACTCGAGTTTACCAAGCTCGAGTACCACATTATTTTTTTTAATTGTACAAATTCTAGGTCAACAGTGCCACGGTGGAATAAAACTAAGAACTCGAGTTTAGTGAGCTCGAGTACATAAAAAGTGGTAGTTTCCCATTTAGTTCCGAAACAGTGCTTTTTTGCTACAAATTTTACAAAATGGTGGTATTTGGCCATTTTCACCTCAATAAAGGTGTATCCATCTGGGCATTGGCATTTTGGTCTTTGATCGTTGAGCATGCAGTAGCTGTTATACCCAAAAGTCCATTACCATACATGTTTAATGGCACAAAATTGGATATATTTGAAGGTATGAAGGTTGGCAAAGAAGACCAACTCCTGGACATTAAGCTACTTTTTGGGTAGACATAATGCCTTAAAACACCATCATATTCCATGATTGCTCTTTGATAGAAGTCCTGCGTAGAACCAGGAATTGATGATATATTCTTAACTATGCTTCCATTTCTTGTTAAAGATTATAGAGCCAGACTGGTTGAAGACCACCTTAAAGCCGCTGCCTATAGTTTCTTCTGGCCAATAATCAGCATAAGAATAATCCGTAGGGTTAGCTCTAGTTTGAAGCACAAGACTTCCATTCAATTGTAGTTGGAACTGGAACCTTCCATTAGAGTAATTCATTTCTGAGTAACAAGCAACAAGCTTGCTGCCCTGACTCATTGTCTGTGAAGGTAACATTATGTCAGTTGGATGATCAAAACTCTGCCACAAAAGGCTAGAATCATGGCTGCAAAGGCAACTCCTGAACCGACTAAGTTAACTTTCCATATCTCAAGGCCTGCTGGATCATTGAGTACAAATTTGCCATCTTTGGTAAGCTCTAATTTTGATCCTCCTGGCACAAGATTGTCTCCATTGGCTGACCAGACAATGGTTTTTTCAAGTAATTTGTTGAGACAATGGTTTTTTCAAGTAATTTGTTGAACCAGATGGCTAGTAGATATCCTCCCTTTCCAAATTGTGGGAAACCAAAAGCAAAGTCACCAGAAGGCGATGCCCAGTAAGAGTCTTTTTCCTGTGCAGTAGCCAGTAAGGGATGAGCCCAGAGATTGGTTGCTGGAAGTTTGGGCAGTGGTGGAATATGGCAACAACAGAATAAGAAGCAACAAGGAGAGAAGATATGATACTTGTAAAGCCATACTAGTATGAGGAGCTTATAAGTGATACACTTTGTAGTATAAATGATAGACTGTATTATCACAAATATAATGGTAGAGGAAGCTCTGCATGTGAAACATTTTGTCAAAGTAAAGATGAACTTGAGCCCTATGTTATGTTTTCTTGACTGTGAAGAATGACTTCTCTTTTCTGGGAAATTATTACATGGTCTGGGACTATAAGGTGCTGACCTTGTAGTCCCAACGTTCTTAACTTCTTCTTGATATAACTGTTTCAATTATTTTATTTATTTGTTTATTCATTTTTATGAGTCTGTTTAAATTAATTCATGTAAAATTAAGTCCATAAGCACGAAAAATAAAATTGCAGCAAGAATTTGACCCATTCTCTCATATTGACTATTGAGAGAATACCAAAGTAAGATGGATTATGTCACTGCCTCTAGACTTTTTATTTTAATATCCTGAACAATCATTTTGTCAAAAGAAAAAGGAAAACAAAGAAAGAAAGACAAATGAAAGGGTGGTGTCTATTTTATTTGCCGCTACAACTGGTGAGGTCGTAAATGGATTAGGGAGATAAGAGTTGAAGTGTCTGAAAGAATCCAAAATGCATCACCATTTATCCCTTTGTTTGGAAAGTTCAGGTTTAGTGAGAAAATGGTGACCTTAGACCAAGAACAATATATTATATCAAGTTGAAGTAGATTCAAGCATAACCATGACTTTAACATTTATAAATTAGTAATTGTTTGTATCATGACTAAAAAAAGCGTCATTTGTAGAGTCTAACCTAGTTTGATATGTTGCTTTACTGAATGGGACTGGTAGCATCGATAAAAAAAAATTAAAAAAAAAAACTAAAGATCTCATGTGATTATTCACTAATATATTTGCTCATTCCTAATTAAGATTTATGGTATCTTCGCTTCAGAAAACATTTTTGCAGTATTTGGATTTTGGGAATTGTCACATCTTAATTTTTTTGGCACTATACTTTTATGCCTAAGTAGTATGGTGACTGATGACTACGTACATTATATAGGCTACTGAGATCAACAAATACATTTTCTACTGAAGAACATGAAATTTTGATCTTAATATATTTACCAAGTCAACTAGACTCTGTTCGTCAACTTTCACACATCTTTTTTGTTTGATTACAGGAGCAAGACAAATTGACATCAGAGAGCTAGTAAGTCCATTGTCAAAGAAGTCGATATGAACTTGAGCTTACGCCCATTAGGATGAAGTCCTAACCTTTCAGTTCAGTGGTTCCACAAACCGTTTGAAAGCTTTCAGTTCAGTTTGATCTCCAAAAATAATAAGACTCTGGTTTTCTCTATGCTACTATCTTTGGTGTAGCATAATAAAGTCAGTCTTCTAACCATGGCTTTTGTGTTATCATACTGTATCCATTACTTGTTCCTTCTTTGGCTGCTTCCCCATTCACTTTGGCCAAACACATGCAAACATAAGCTTGCATCTAGTGAGTTTGCTTTTGGACCCTTCCTCAGGTTCACCATCTAGTGAGTTTGCTTTTTGGACTTCAACCAATTGGGGCTGTAGGCTTCACCATCAAGTATTTTCTTAATTAAGCTTCATGAAATTTTAGTCCCACTTATGGTTCAAATCAGCATTTTCCCTTCCCAATTCTGTTCTTAATTCATTTTGGAATATTATGTATAGAATATAGAAAAATGTCCCTCAAAGAAAAGAAAAGAAAAGAAAAAAGATATCAATTGATAGCTTGTACTAATACACATGCATAAAAAGTTCACTTTTAGAGTCAATGAGTTTAGCCTCAAGAGAAAGGGAGCGGAAGATTGAAACTAGTGATCTCCATTTTCGAAGGTGTAATTTCTTGCAGATTGCACTATGTCTCATGGTTGCACCTTTGTTTTGTCCATTAAAGAGAAGCAAAGACGCTAGCACAGCAAGTATTACTCTTCATATCATAAAACAATACAAAATATCATTTTTCTAATATAAAGGATTACTAGGAAGAAAGACTGAATGATCGTGATTCCTTTTCACCCTACCATTTCTTTCTTTATATAAAGAATTATGTTAGGACATATGTGATTCAATGTTAGGAACATATGTCAACATTTTATGTAATTGGCTAATCATTTGACAAAACGCACTTTACTTGTAATTGGATAGATCTATGATGCATTTAATGCTTCAAGAAACAAGGTTTCAAGTTCAAGTGTTAAAGCCATGCAAGTCTGTCCAAGAAACAAGTGAAGAAGTGTTGGATTTTAAAGCTCGATAGCTCTCGATAGCTCGCAACAAGTGAAGAAGTGTTGATTCATTAAAGCTCGATAGCTAGCTCGATACCTCTCGATAGCTCGTGACAGATACGAAAATCAGTTTTTCAGATCTGATTTTCGGCCTATGCTTATGTATTTGTGTAGGGTTTCTTTTCTCACAACCCTAGACATATATAAGGTTTATTTTAAAGGCCGTCACATAAGAGAATACAAGGAGAACACATGAAAAAGGTGACCGATGCCTTATTCTCTCTGAAAGAAGCTACTGCGTTTTTGCGCCTTAGGGTTTTGTAACCAAGTGCTTCTTGATCTTCATTGTTGATGAAGTGAAGAACTTTGCAGCCAACAATCTTCTTCAAGTTGGTGTGTCAAGTTGGTGTGTTAGTCACATACTGGGAGCCGTGCATCATTGGTTAGTCACGTATTGTGATCCGTGCAAAATGGTGCATTTTGGTTAATTCTTTGATAAAACGTACTTTACTTGTAATTGAGTAAATCTAGGATGTGTTTAGTGCTTAAAAAAAAAAAGGTTTCAAGTTCAAGTGTTAAAGCCATGCAAGTCTATCCAAAAAACAAGTGAAGAAGTGCTGGATTTTAAAGCTCGATAGCTTGCAACAAGTGAAGAAGTGCTGATTCATTAAAACTTGATAGCTAACTCGATACCTGTCGATAGCTCGCAACAAATACGAAAATCAGTTTTTCAAATCTGATTTTCGGCCCATGCTTATGTATTTGTGTAGAGTTTCTTTTCTCACAACCCTAGACATATATAAGGCTTATTTTAAAGGCCGTCACATAAGAGAATACAAGGAGAACACATGAAAAATGTGACCGATGCCTTATTCTCTCTAAAAGAAGCTACTGCGTTTTTGCGCCTTAGGGTTTTGTAACCAAGTGCTTCTTGATCTTCATTGTTGATGAAGTGAAGAACTTCGCAGTCAACAATTTCTTCAAGTTGGTGTGTTAGTCACATATTGGGAGCCGTGCATCATTGGTTAGTCACGTATTAGGATCCGTGCAAAAGGGTGGGTTTTGGCTAATTCTTTGACAAAAAGCACTTTACTTGTAATTTGGTAGATCTAGGATGTGTTTAATGCTTCAAGAAACAATGTTTCAAGTTCAAGTGTTAAAGCCATACAAGTCTGTCCAAGAAACAAGTGAAAAAGTGCTGGATTTTAAAGCTCGATAGCTCTCGGTAGCTCGCAACAAGTGAAGAAGTGTTGATTCATTAAAGCTCGATAGCTCTCGATCCCTTTCAATAGCTCGCAATAAATACAAAAATCAATTTTTCAAATCTGATTTTTGGCTCATGCTTATGTATTTGTGTAAGGTTTCTTTTCTTACAACCCTAGACATATATAAGGCTTATTTTAAAAGCCATCACATAAGAGAATACAAGGAGAACATATGAAAAAGGTGACCAATACCTTATTCTCTCTAAAAGAAGCTACTGCATTTTTGCGCCTTAGGGTTTTGTAACCAAATGCTTCTTGATCTTTATTGTTGATGAAGTGAAGAACTTTGCAGCCAACAATCTTCTTCAAGTTGGTGTGTTAGTCACGTACTGGTTGTCGTGTATCATTGTTTAGTCACGTACTGGGATCCGTGTAAAAGGGTGGCGTTCATATATTGAAGAGTTCAGAGGTTCTAAAGCGGTAGAAGGTTTCTACTGTAAGTTCATCTACGAGGATTGTAGAGTCTAAGGACAAAGGTTTTGTGCTAGATTTGAAACTTCTCTTTATTATAGTGGATTGCTTTTCGGGAAGGTTTCTCCCTAGGTTTTTTACTGTGAAACTAGTTTGTTTCATTGGTTTTCCTGGGTCATCATATCTTGTCTTATTTATTTTTTTCCACTGCATGATTTTGACATGATATTAATGTTTGTTTGTGTCAGACTGTGTGCCTTACCGATCTATCCAACGACCAATTGGTGAAGGATGAGGGGGCACGAATTTTTTATAGCATTCAATTGCGGACCAAGCCCACTGGTATTGGAGCGAATTTTGAAAATCCCTCACAGTTTGTTTTAACAAGGTTTATTTATAATTAATCTAATTAACAACTTAGGTTTAAAACTTGTTAATTCTATCAACCGGGGTCTATATTTCCCAACAAATTACTTGACACAGAATAGTTGTTGTTTTATTGAGACAATCTTGGGACATACATATAATTGTTATACATTCAAGTACATTATTCCTGGATGTTACTTGACTTGCCAAGCTCATAATAGTGACAATTAAACATGCATAAAGACTTAAACAACTAGTAAAGTAATTTATATTAGAAGATTTAGAGTGAACTGCTAAATGAGGATGGACTTGGAGGAAATGAGACTTCATGACGCAGGACAACCAGAACAAAACTGAAACAACAATAAAATAAAGGGATATGACCTAGGAGTCAGCACCTAGGCCTTGCTTAGAGTCAGCACCAAGCGGAGAAACCACTAGGAGTCAGCACTTAAGGTAGACCTAGAGTCAGCACCAAACCAAAAAAAGACCAAACGACCATTTTTTAATTTATCAAAATATCAACTATCTCCTCAAGGAGTACAATAGGTTGCTTATAAAGGATTGCTAAACCCTAGTTCTAATTGGCTAGGAAACCCTAATTTCCTTATTACAAAAATAACCTTGCTTCCAAATTAAAATACTAATAGACTAATAAACTACTAGGACCCAAAACATAAAAATACAATTGACTTGCAAACATAAATAATACTAAATAATAATCTTCTTGCATCTCCCGCATCATTCTCCTCTGGTTGGAGAAAACTTGACCTCGAGTTTTAAAGCATTGAAGGAATAGAATGCTGATAAGTAACACTTGCTTCAAGTTTGGAATCACCTTAGGGAGCACAGAGAAAAGAAAAACCTTGAATTCCACCACATCAAACTCATTTGGAATAACAAAATCAATGTGTGGAATTAGTATAATCTCATCTTGAACCTTATGAACCATAGGAAACAATGTAGTTTTAACCTCTTCGACTTCACCAAGATGCAGATCTTTAAGCACTATAGAGGGTTGATTAGAAGCACATTCAACTACTTCAACTTTCACATCACGTGCACCCTCAAGCTTGCTAGGTAGTTTTTGAGTGGGTGCCATTATCTTTTCTAGCTGGGTTAATCCTAGTGATTATTTACTCCCCCAATTTCCACGAAATAGGTGAAACATTCTGATTTTCCTTTCTTACACTAGCAAAAAGTGAACTAAGAAGATCCAAGGAAATGTCTTCACTTTCATCTATGACTAGATTCATAATTGTTTTTATGGCTAAAAGTACAGTAGGTGGATGGTTGGACCTAATAATCTTCAAGAAACTTTGAAACATCTCAACAAACAATGCATCACACTCAAGATCTAGCATCACCAAGCATAACCTGACCTTTGCAATGGTATCAAGAATTGAAACCACCTTCTTATAAAAGCGAGTAGACACATGAGACATATTTTCAAATGCGGCCAAAATCAATTGAAATATTTCTTTCATTTGCTCATCCTTATATGGGGCCTCTAGTGTTGATATCCTTGTAATCTCAATAATGCAAGATAAAACTGAAATTTTCACATCCATTTAAGCATGTTGCAAAAGTTTATTAGTGATTAGTGCCTTCACTGAGGGTAAAAATGCATCTCGCATTGATTTGGATGGTTCTTGCTCCACATATGGTAACAAATTTTCAACTTTATCAAGAAGAGTAAGGAGGTCATCAATGGAGGAAGGAGGGTTAAGGAGTGTATTCCCAGCCTCCTTAATCTCCTTCTCAAATTCTCTATCAAAGGTAGTCATTTTCAGCTCAGACTTGGAGTCACAAAACACCGATATGGAAAATTTCTGCGAAGTTGAAGAACACTTGATATGCACAGGTTGGCTTCTGGGTTTAATGGGTTAATATGAATGCTTATATGTTTTTTTTAAATTGAGCCAGGGTGGGTTTTGTAGTGGATGGGTATGGGACTGGGCTATTTGGTTAATTGGTTTTGATTTTTTTTTTTTTTTTTTTGGGCTAGTGGATTGAGCTAAGTATATAATGGGCTTTGTTGGGGTCTTTATTTGGGCTAGGTAAAATTGTGTTTGAGTGGCTAATGGGTCAGGTAGAATTTTGAGAGACAAATGCGCTGGGTTTTTAAAATAAAAAAGCTTGGTTACAATTACCTTATGAGGCTGTTGGTGGGATTGTGTCAGCGGCGGTAGCACTGGGCAAGTGAGGGCGATGTCGGCGCAACATCTAGAAAGGGATGGTGGTGGTGTGCAAAGCAAACTTCATGAAAGAATTCGACCAGATCTAACTGTGGGCATTTGTTGGCGGTGGTGTGGTGCGACAGTAGCGATGGGCTCTTATCTCTCTTCTTTCTTTGTCTTTGTGGTTGCAAGGGATTTGGAGACTTGATTGTGGGTTTTGGATTGGAGGTTTCTGGTTGGCTTGAATATCTGGTTTTCTACTCAGTAACACAACTATAGGACAGCTTTCTAGTACTAAGTAGAAAAATGACAAAGATAACTTTCTGGTGGTGAAAAACATGGCAGTGATGGGATTTTTTTTTTTTTTTTTTTGGGTGATTTTTTTGGTTTTGGATTAACTGCGATGATGCTTTAAATAGATCGATGTTTGCTCTGATACCAAAATTGATGCAGGACAAACAAAACAAAACTGAAACAACAATAAAATAAAGGGATATAACCTAGGAGTCAGCACCTAGGCCTTGCTTGGAAGAGTCAACACCAAGCGGGGAAACCACTAGGAGTCAGCACCTAAGGTAAACCTGGAGTCAGCACCAGACCAAAGAAAGACCAAACGACCATTTTTTAATTCATCAAAATATCAACTATTTCCTCAAAGAGTACAATAGGTTGCTTATAAAGGATTGCTAAACCCTAGTTCTAATTGGCTAGGAAACCCTAATTGCCATATTACAAAAACAACCTTGCTTCCAAATTAAAATACTAATAGCCTAATAAACTACTAGGACCTAAAACATAAAAATACAATTGACTTGCAAACATAAATAATACTAAATAATAATCTTCTTGCGTCTCCCGCATCACTTCAACAGCTCCTTCCATCATCTGTACCACTTTCTTCATTGTTGGTCTTAGTGATGGATGGACTTGGAGGAAATGAGACTTCAACATCTCCTTCCATCATCAGTACCACTTTCTTCATTGTTGGTCTTAGTGATGGATGGACTTGGAGGAAATGAGACTTCAACATCTCCTTCCATCATCTGTACCACTTTCTTCATTGTTGGTCTTAGTGATGGATCCTCCTGAATGCACCATATTGCAATCAGCACATAGTTCTCCACTCTTTTCCTGTCATTTATTGCCTCCTCATCATTCTCCAGTAATAGATCCAGTTTGCTTTCTTTATAGCAATCATAAGCCCAGTTAGCTGCCTTAAAACTCTTTTTGCAGCAAATGAGCTCTAGCAACAAAATGCCAAAGCTGTAAACATCAACCTTGGTTGTAACAGGCATGTTTTTTAACCATTCGGGTGCCATATACCCTAAAGTTCCTTTGGCTATAGTAGTAGTACGAGTCTGGTCCATTTTCAAAAGCTTAGCTATTCCAAAGTCAGAAATTCTAGCTGTGAAAGAATCATCCAGGAGGATGTTCTGCGGCTTGATATCACAATGTATGATCTGGGTGCTACATTCTTCATGCAAGTAAAAGAGACCTCTTGCAATTTCTAATGCAATTTGAATTCTTTGGGACCAAATTGGCCGTGAAGCCCCAAATAGAAAGCTTGCCAGCGAACCATTACTCATGAATTCATATACAAGAAGACGATACTGCCCCTCGTTGCAAAATCCTAGCAGTTTGACCAAATTTCTGTGGTTTGTTCTGCCAATAGCACTCACTTCAACTTTGAACCCCCGATCGTCTTCTTTCACCATATCATCGCCTTCTTTCACCATATCATTCATCCTTTTAACTGCAACTAGTTTTCTGTCCTCATATTCTAGAACCCCTTTATAAACTATTGCAAAACCACCCCTCCCCAGCTCTTCCCTGAACTCATTTGTGGCTTCTGTTAGTTCCTCATAAGTGTAACTTCGCAAATTCATGCCTAGCATGACTTCGTATGGCTTAAGGGCCTTTGGTTTCCAATATTTGAAACGAAAAACAAGCAGAAAGGCAGCCAACAGGAAGAGTAAGGTCAGAAACACTGAGCTACCAAGCACTGACACAATGAGTATCACAGTTGATTGATCTTTCTTCTTCGAATTTGCACCTGGAGGCTTCAAAGTAGAATTGTCCTTTCTTATTTTGATCAGAGCTTTTCCGTTATCGCCTTTATCCACCCTCCCATTTGAGAAAGGAGCTTTCTTCTTCCAACACCTCTCCTTTCTGTAAATGGCAACAGCGCATCGACAATCTCTCAAGCAAGCTGTCCTGCACAAATCCTCATTTTGGCCTTCCAAGTATCCAATATCGTTGGAGCTGCCGGGCCAATCTGCATTCAGCAATGATTTAAAATAATAAAGATCCGATTCTGGAAAGGCTTCATCACAACTTTGTGAAGGAAAGTTCTGTTTGCAACCTTTCATAACATCTTCTGGATCAATGTACGTGTATCCATCTGGGCATAGGCATTTTGGTCTTTGAATGAAGTCATCGAACAAGCAGTAGCTGCTATTCCCACAAGCTCCACTATCAGATATATTCATTGGCATAGAATTGCATATATTCTTAGGTATGAAGTTTGGCAAAGAAGACCAATTCCCGGACATTATGCTTTTTGGGTAGACATAATGCCTTAGAACACCATCATATTCCATGATTGCTCTTTGATAGAAGCCCTGCGTAGAACTAGGATTTGATAATATACTCTTAACTATGCTTCCATTTCTTGTTGTAAAGATTATAGAGCCAGACTGGTTGAAGACCACCTGAAAGCCGCTACCTACAGGTTCTTCTGGCCTGGGCCAATAATCAGTAATAGAATCATCCATGGGGTAAGCTCTAGTTTGTAGCACAAGACTTCCGGTCGTTTGTAGTTGGAACTGGAACCTTCCTTTAGAGTAATTCATTTCTGAGTAACGAGCAACAAGCTTGCTGCCCAGACTCAGTGTCTGTGAAGGTAACATTGTGTCAGTTGGATGATCAAAACTCTGCCATAAAAGGCTAGAATTCTGGCTTGCCAGCACGAAGTTTCCGGTGTCAAGCACGGCTGCATAGGCAACTCCTGGACCAGCAAAGTGAACTTTCCATGTCCCATTGCTTGGGTCATTGAGTACAAATTTGCCATCTTTAGTAAGCTCAACCTTGGATCCTCCTGGCACAAGATTATCTCCATTGGCTGACCAGACAATGGTTTTTTCAGGTAATTTGTTGAACCAGATGGCTAGTAGATATCCTCCCTTTCCAATTTGTTGGAAACCAAAAGCAAAGTCACCAGAAGGCGATGCCCAATAAGAGTTATTTTCCTGTGCAGTAAGGGATGAGCCCAGAGATTGGTTGCTGGAAGTTTGAGCAGTGGTGAAATACGGCAGCAACAGAATTAGAAGCAAGGAGAGAAGATATGATAGTTGTAAAGCCATACTAGTATGAGGAGTTTATAAATGATACACTTTGTAGTATAAATGAAAAAACTGTATCATGACAAATATACTGGTAGAGGAAGCTCTGCATGTGAAACATTTTGTCGAAGTAAAGATGAACTTGAGCCCTTTATACTCTAAAGAATGACTCCTCATTTCTGGGAAATTATTATGGGACCACACCCAACCATTTAGATGCTGAAGACAAAAGAAATAAAGACAAATGAAAGGCCGACCGGCCTGACAGGGGCGGTGCTACAGCCTGGTTTTAAAAAATTATGTATAAAAGTTTTTAAATTTTTTTTATTTTGACCCCTCAAAATAAATTTTGAATGACCCTAAATTTTGTTTAAACCCAATTGAACTAAACTTTAATACGATCATCCAACAAAATTATGAAATTAAATTATACATAACCTAACAAAAAGAAAATTACCTTAAGTTTAAGGATAAAGTTGGGTTACAACTCTTACTAAACAAATTAAATAACTACATATTTTGAAAATCTAACAATAGAATTGCATATTCTTTATATTTGTAAAACACATGTCAAATTCAGATGTTATTTAATATTCGATCAATAAAATTATTTTTATGTAAAATTTTATACTACAAAAATTCAAAATTTAAACATTTGATTTATGACATAACTACTAATCTTTGATTTTATTGATATTTTGCAAGTATGGAGGATATAAGAAGAAATTAGAAACCAATGGTGGATTTGCCAAAATTCACATTTATCAAAAAATATAGATATATATATATATATATATATATATATATATATATTAAGTACAATTGTAGCCTTAGTTATGGTTGTAGCCTTACTTTACAACAAAGTTTGTTACCAAACTTTGTCCAAAATTTAATTATGTTGGGCCTAAAAAATTTATGGTGGTCACAAATTTTTTTAAATGTAGAAAAATCATAAATTGTTAGAATTTATATATAATAATTATTTTTTTTCCCAGGTCAGGGTGGTCCTGTGACCACCTTGGCATTAATATAGAGCCGCCCCTGTCCTAGTGCTACTTTCACAATATTTCCACAATAATTTTACAATAAAGATTAAATGGCAAGTTGTAACTGGTTTTGTGGGTTCCAATTAACTTAACTGGTAAAGTCTCTGATGGTTGTATAAGAGATCTGAGTTTCAATCCCCACCTACATCAAAAACTGATTGGTGTCTTGGTCTGATGATAAAGAGCTATCATCAAGAGCAAACGTCATAGGTTGAAACTCTCTCTAAAAAAAAACAATGTTGTAACTGGTTTTTATCTAGACCTTATACTGACATTACTTTTTTTACATACCTTTAACAACTTGCCACCTAGATTTTGTTGTAAAAGTGTTTTGTCAGTAGCACTGCTCTTAATATTGCTCATTCGTTAAAATAAATAAATAAATAAACATTCCCTCTGGACTTTGGCTTACTTTTTCATTTACGATAAAATGAAATTGTTTTTTCCTGCACTTTAATTTCTTCATCGTCAGCAAAAAATTACAACACTTTTAGTACCCAAAAAATAAGCAAAAAATTACACCACATGTACAACCAACATATGGGTCATTTCTCGATTTAGTCCCTAAACTGATTTTGCTCCTAGGTTAGTGTGCGCACCCAAAACTGAAACCCGTTGGGCTGGGCCTCACTTGGGCTCACAACTTACTTGTATAGTGGGTTTGGATTTCCTACACTGGGTCGTTCTAAACGCCAAGGCTCAATGGAATCACTTTGCTATCCTCGGGGGTCTGAACCACCTCCTCACTCTGTTTTCTCTCTGTTTACACTCTTCCTTCCCTCAATTCTCCAACCCTTGTCTTCTCAAAACTTCTTGTATTTATAGTTCACAGAATAGTGGAGAGGTCATAATTATTTTCCAGTAAGTGCAACCGGCGGTCCAGTATTATCGATCGTAAGTGGGTGGTTAGGTGGGCATGGGAAGCGGTGAGGGTGGCGTTGGAACTTGGTTCCCACCTCCACGATAGTTCTCGGCAGCGGTGCCTCTCCGAGGCATGGCCGGGTAGGTATAGGGCGGGGTGTCCCGCGAGCCGTATGTTTATCACTGCTCGGGAAGGGGTTTGCCGAGAAACGATGAAAAGGCAAAGCTTGGGCCTGCAGCATGCGTGGCTCGGGGGTGGGCCGTTAGGTAGAGGAAGACCGGCCTCATGGGCCATATACCCAGGCCAGGGTCCAAGGCCCACTATGGGCCATGGTGCGGGGGCCGTACAATAGCCCCCCCTTGATTCGCTCCCCATTCCCGGGGGTGAATCAAGGATCACGAGGGGTAAATGCCCGTCTGGGAAGTCGAAGGGTCAGTGCCCGGCCATTGATGGGCGCATTAATGCGCGTCTCAAAAGACGCGTTTGGAATTGATTGACGGCCTATCCGCCATCATTGTCTGACGGTTCGTGAACCGAGGCGTCGCACGTGTGGCAGTTGAAGCGGCGGTCCGCGTGGTTTCCTTCCAGTGGATCATTAAACGCCTCTCATTCTACTCCCCACGCCTATAAATAATCCCTCTAGTCACTAACTCCCACTTTCGCATTCCTCACCTTTCAGTATCCTACTCTGCCGAGCATCCCTCTTTCGTGGTTCATCTACTGGCCCAGAACACACTTCCTCCTTAGAGCCCACAGTAAGTTCCTCTCCCTCTTCTTGCTTTTTCAGTTCAGCCATTTCAGTCTATTCTTTGATAATCATAGCATTTCTTTTCCCTTTTATTAGAAACACTCATTTTGGAAAAAACATGAGTTACTCTTACCTCCTTTCTTCCGAGCATGCTTTGGCTAGATTTAGGGAAGCATATAATGTTCCTAGTGACATAGATATTGCCTACTACAATATGGGCGATATTGACATCCAGAGGCGCCGTGGTGAAAGCACGGTGTTCTTTCCCTTGATGGCCATTCTAGAGGGTGGGCTTAGGTTCCCGGTTGACCCTCTAATTCTTAGTACCCTTAGATTTTACGGCCTTTGTCCCGACCAACTCCCTCCCAACTTTTACCGGGTAGTGAGTTGCGTGAGTAGGCTGAACCAGTTGTACGGGTTGCAACTAAATCACTATGACATTAATCAGATGTATAGTCTGTGCGGCAATATCGAGTCTGACTATTATATAAAGACTAGGGATGTGAGGGTACGGCTTATTTCATGCCTACCAGATTCAAATCGTAACTCGGCTAAAGATTTCGTTCGGGTGAGCGGCAATTGGTTTGCCGAGGAGATCCCCTGTGCGTTTTCGCCGCGCGACGTTGGTCGGTGACTAGCCTTTATTTACTTTGGTCTTTTTTGATTTCGGTCCGGTTATGTAATCGTTAACCCTTATTTCCTTTGTGCAGAGAGCAAAAGATTCAAGCCGGACATCAGAGTGGTACATGTTCGGGACCTGAACTTCGTGCTCAGGTCGGAAATCTTCGTACACACGGACGGACAACTCCGAGCGTCCCACCTCATCCTCGGTGTCAATCCCGTCTACTCAACTTGGCAGGCGTTCAGCCAAGCTTTGCTAGTTGACAGCCCTCTCCTCTCATATATCGACGTCCGGCACGCAAACTTCCTCCCCCCAAGGCTAACTGTAGGCGAGGCACGTGATCTCGGTCCCCGGTACATTTGTTCAGACGAGCGACAGCCCATCCGTGACGAATCAGCCGAGCGCGTATCTGCCGAGCGTAGGAGACGCGCCCACGAGCAAATCCAGCAAGAAGCTCCTGCTCAGCCCGAGAGAACCGTAGAGCCCGAGGCTCCTGTTCGGGAAGGGGAGGGTGCAGCTGCAGAACCGACTGACTCTTCTGAAACAGGATCCGATCAAGGCAACGCCATGGTGGCTAGGAGGAAGATGACGATAGACCGCTTTGTCCCGAGTGCCCGGCCTGCCGTGCAGCAACAACAAACCCCCGGCCGAGATGCTTCCCCTCCCGCTGTCCCATTAACCCGAGTTCAAAAAAGGCCGCGCACAACCGATCAGACCCAGACGGGCTCGGGCAACGCGCCCCTCCGGCCCTCGACGGGCATTGTCATCCGGGAACCGGTAGCACAAACCGGGATAGACCTGGCGTCTACTTCCCGGGCTCCGGCAGCATGGCGACCCTCCTTCCAACTTGGCGGCGAGCCTCTTCCATCGACGGCCAGTGCCCGAGTATGGGACAAAGGTCATGGTGGCCGTGTGGCGCAGAGTCTGGCGTGCGGCATCCTCTTGCTCGAGGACTTGCACGCCTTTACGAAATCGACGGATGAGTCTTTGGGGAGGCGTTTGCAGTGGCACACCATAGCGGTAACTGTTTCACTTTTCTTTACGATTCTCGGTTTCCCATTTGCTTATGTACGTGTACTTTCCATTTTATCTTACAAAGTGAATATTGTGTGGTCAGGCTGCGCAAATGTCATACGTTGTGGACGGGAGGATGAAGGAGCTGGTCGAGGACGTTGAGCGGGAGAAGGCTCTGAAGGATGTCGCCGAGGCCACGGCGAAGGAGAAGTCGAAAATTGCCGAGGAGGCAAAGAATAAAATTGCTACAGCCGTAAAGGCCCAGGCTCTTGCCGAAACGAAGTCTGAGGAACTGGAACTGCAATTGGGAGGCACCGAGCTTAAATTGGCGGAGGCTCAGAGCTTGAATACCATGCTGGAAGGGCAATTGGCCGACTCAAAGGCGGCGCTGGAGGCTTGTGAAAACAAGTGGTATAACGAGGGGTTCGCGGATGCCGAGAATTCGGCGGAACCGGTCATTCGCCAGGCCCACAGGCTCGGATATGAGGAGGGTTGGTTCGCCGCTCTTCAAGCATTGGGGATTCCCGAGGATTCTCCGTTGAGGGATCGCAGCAAGATCCCTTTCCCGAGCATCCCCCACACCGAGAATCCTGCGCCCCTTGTTATTGACGAAGAAAAGACCTCCAGCATGAGGGAACTGGTGAACGCCATTGATTCTCATGCAGTGCCGACCGACATGGAGGGGACTAGCCACCCCCATGTTGGGGACCGAACCGGGGAGGACATCCAGCCGCCAACTCCTCACGCCGACCAACACTCTCAAGAGGATGCATCCTCTGCTCATGCGGCGGATATCTAAAGTTGAAAGCCAGCCCTTCTTTATTTTTCCTTCTTTTGAGAATTTAACTGAGCGGAATTGCCTATGTCACCGGGTTGTGGTGACGGGATAACTCGTTTATGTTGTCTTTTCTTTATTTCGGGTTGCCGGGTTTTGGCAACAAAACGTTAATTTAAGTTTTATGCTTTAATATGGATGCTTTATCGTGTTGCTCTTTCGTATTGACCGAGTAATGAACTCTTGTTGGTTGCCTCTTTATTGTGATGTGTCCGACCATGGTAAGGCCTCCACATGCTCGGTGATAGTGATCTAACCGAGGGTCAGGTTTTTCTCTTAGGATGAAATGACTAAGGTTTTCACGTGCTCAGTGATAGGATCGAACCGAGGGTCAGGCTTCTGTCCTTAGAGTTAATCGTTCAGGTTTCCACCGGCTCGGTGATAGGATCGAACCGAGGGTCAGGTTTCTGTCCTTAGAACAAAAAGGCCAAGGTTTCCACCTGCTCGGTGATTAGGATCGAACCGAGAGTCAGGTTTCTGTCCTTAGAATTAATCGTTCAGGTTTCCACCTGCCCGGTGATAGGATCGAACCGAGGGTCAGGCTTCTGTCCTTGGAGTTAATCGTTCAGGTTTCCACCTGCTCGGTGATAGGATCGAACCGAGGGTTAGGCTTCTGTCCTTGGAACGAAAAGGCTAAGGTTTCCACCTGCTCGGTGATAGGGATCGAACCGAAAGTCAGGTTTCTGTCCTCAGAACAAAAAGGCGAAGGTTTCCACCTGCTCGGTGATTAGGATCGAACCGAGAGTCAGGTTTCTATCCTTAGAACGGGCCGTTAAGGTTTCCGTCTGCTCGGCGATAAATCGAACCGAGGATCAGGCTTCTGTCCTTTGAACAAATCGGCTAAGAATAAACATTGCTCGGTGAATGGGATCGAACCGAGAATTTTGGTTAGAACAGTGCGGATCTGCATGAAAAACATCATTAGTATAACTAACAAAACATATACAATAGGTTGCGGTTAACTTTATGCTCGGAGAATCGCCCATCAATGATAGTACTTCTTGAGATTATGGACGTTCCACGGTCGGGGCAGTTGTCTCTCGTCTAGGTCTTCCAAGAAATAAGCCCCGGTGCTGGCCACAGCCGTGACCCTATAGGGTCCCTCCCATGTCTGCGCCAATTTCCCGGCACTAGTGTCCCGCATGTTGCCCACGGCTCTTCTGAGAACCAAATCCCCGGAGACAAACTCCCTCGTTCTCACGCCTCGGTTGTATCTCTGGGCGAGCTTCTGCTGATATTCCGCGAGCCGTATTGTCACCATCTCGCGGTACTCTTCCACCTTGTCCAAATATCCTACCATCATTTCGTCGTTTTGGGCGTGATCGAACCCCGCTACTCGCGCACTGCATAGATCCACCTCGGTAGGGATCACGGCTTCCGCTCCGTACGTGAGAGAGAAGGGGGTCTCCCCGGTGGACCGTCTAGGAGTGGTGCGGTATGCCCACAAGACTTTGGGAAGTTCCTCGGCCCAATTTCCCTTTGCTCCCTCCAGCCTTTTCTTCAGCCCACTCACAATCACCTTATTCACGGCCTCGGCCTGACCGTTGCCCTATGGGTAAGCAGGAGTTGAGTACCTGTTTTTGATGCCAAGACCACTGCAAAACTCTCGGAACGCCCGGCTGTCAAACTGTAGCCCGTTGTCAGATATGATAGTGTTCGGCACCCCGAACCTGGTGATGATATTTTTCCATACGAATTTCTTTACTTCCACATCTCGTATGTTGGCCAACGCTTCCGCCTCCGCCCACTTGGTAAAATAGTCGACGGCCACCAAAACGAACTTTCGGCCGCCTGTCGCCCGAGGGAACGGGCCGATGATGTCCAGCCCCCATTGTGCAAAAGGCCAAGGACTGCTGATCGGGTTCAGGTGGCCCGCGGGCTGATGGATCAGAGGGGCGTGCTTTTGACACTGCTCACACTTAAGCACATACTCGGCGGCGTCTTTCTGCATCTAAGGCCACCAAAACCCCTGAGTCATCGCTCGGTGCGCCAATGAACGTCCCCCGACATGGCCGCCGCACACCCCAGAGTGGAGCTCCGCCAAGAGCTCGCCCACCTTCTCCGGGCGTAAGCACAAGAGGTACGGCCCTCCGAAGGACCTTCGATACAAAGTCTGGTCTTCTGCCAACCAATACCGAGGAGCCATCCTACGGATCCTAATGCCCTCCTTTTCGTCACTCGGTAGTCAGTCGTCAGCCAGAAAGTCGATAATGGGGTCGATCCAGCACGGGGCAGGGGCTGCGATGGCCGTGACATTGATCCCTGTAGTTCCCGAGTCGCTCATTACCCTGACGCTCGGCTCCGAAATAAACTCGACTTTGATTTGCCGTGGTATCTCCTCGGTTACTGACGACGCCAGCGTGGCTAGGGAGTCAGCGTGTCTGTTCTGTGTTCGGGCTATGTGGAAAACTTTCACCGTGTTGAAGCTGGTCATAACTAGCCTTGCTTATTCTAGGTACGCTTTCATCCGGGGGTCTCGGGCTTCAAAACTGCCCTGCACCTGATTAACCACCAGACGCGAATCCGAGTATAGCTCAATCTCCCAAGCCCCCAGGCTCGAAGCTACCCTCAGTCCGGCCAGAAAAGCCTCGTATTTCGCCTCGTTGTTGGATGCCCTGAAACCCAATCTAAACGAGTGTTCTAGGCGTATTCCTTCGGGGGTGATCATAACAACTCCTGAATCGGCACCCGTGGAGTTCGACGCGCCGTCTACGAATATCTTCCACGGTCAAGCCTCCAGTTGGCAAACCATCTCCCCCTTCTCTCTGGGCGAAAACTCAGCGATAAAATCCACAAGGACCTGGCCCTTCACCGAGCTTCGAGGTCTGTACCATATGTCGAAGGAACCGAGTCGAGTCCCCCATTTGGCTATACAGCCCATGAAATCCGACCTCTTCAATAGCGACTGTAATGGGTACTCGGTCAGGACGTGCACGGTGTGAGCTTGGAAATAGTGCGGCAACTTCCTGGTGGCGTGTATCAGGGCTAATACGAGCTTCTCCAAGGGCAAGTATCTCGTCTCGGCGTCGACAAGAGTTTTGCTGATGTAGTACACGGGTTGCTGGATCCCTTTGTCCCTCAGTAGCACAGCACTCACGGCGTGCTCGGATACCGCCAGATACATGAATAAATCCTCACCTACCTCCGGTGCCGCAAGCATGGGCGCGATCGCCAAATAAATCTTCAGATCCACAAAGGCCTTTTCGCACTCCTCGCTCCATCGAAATCCCGTCCATTTCTTTAGCAGTTGGTAGAATGGACGGCAGCAATCTGCGAACTTTGAGATGAACCGGTTAAGGGCGGCCAGCATCCCGGTTAGTATTTGCACTTCCTTCGGGTTGCTCGGTGGCTTCAGTCTTCTCACAGCTTCTATCTGGTCGGGGTTGACCTCAATTCCCCAAGTACTGATCAGGTACCCCAAGAACTTCCCGGCCCTGACTCCAAACGCGCACTTCTCCGCATTAAGGCGCAACTTGTGCCGTCGGAGAACCTCGAAAATCGCCTGGAGGTCCCCCATATACAGGGCTTCCTGTTTGCTCTTAACCACCATGTCGTCGATGTACACCTCGACCGTGCGCCTTATCTTGTCTCGGAACATTCTTGTCATCATTCGTTGGTAGGTGGCCCCGGCGTTCTTCAGTCTGAAGGGCATCCTCGTGTAGTGGTAATTTGCCTCTGGGGAAATGAACGCCGTTTTTTCTTGATCCTCGGGCGCCAGGGCGATCTGGTGATACCCTTGGAAAGCGTCCAGAAAGCTCATCCTCGGGTGCCCACACGTGGCGTCCACCAGCTGATCAATCTTCGGCACGGGAAAAGGGTCTTTCGGGCAGGCTTTGTTCAGATCGGTGAAATCGACGCAGACCCTCCACTTGCCGTTCTTCTTCTTCACTACCACGGTGTTCGCCAACCAATCCGGGAAGATGATTTCCCGAATCACCCCTGCCTCCTTCAATCTCTGAACTTCCACTTTTACTGCCTCGGAGTGCTCCCAGGCTGATCTCCTCGGCCTCTGCTTTTTAGGGGCGAATGAGGGGTCAACTCCAAGTCTATGCACGATGAATTCGGGATCCACCCCGGGCACCTCGTATGGACTCCATGCAAATACGTCCACATTCTGTATTAGGAGTAGCAACATCTCTACTTTTTCCCGGTCCTCCATGCTCTCCCCTATTTGGAAGTACTTGTCCGTATCCGGCAACACCTTTACCTTGAGCATGTTCTCGGCGCGCGCAACCTCCTTCTCTGGCGGGCCCTGTAATTGCTATAAAGGCGTCCCCGACGACGAACATTTGGGATCGGCCTGACCCTTCTGGTCGGTTTGCTCCTTCTTCCAATCGACCATGGCGATCAAACATTGCCTGGCCGCCTGCTGACTTCCTTGTATCACCGTGACACCATAATCTGTATGAAACTTGACCCTCATGTGCAGAGTGGACGGGACAGCCCCCATTGCATGTATCTATGGCCTCCCTAGAATCGCCATGTATGGGGAGTATGAGGTAACTACGAAGAAGCTTACCATCACCTCCTTGCCCCCCATGTTTACGGGCAGAGAGATTTGCCCCTCGGGCGCCACCATTTTCCCATCGAACCCAACCAGGGGAGTGTTGTACTTCTACAGATCCTCATTCCTCAACCCGAGCCCCCTGAATAGGTCCGGGTACATAACATCCGCTCCGCTTCCCTGGTCTATCATTATTCTCTTCACAACGAAGCCGCCAATCCTTGCCGTGACTATCAATACGTTGTCGTGCGGCTGAATGGTTCCTTCCAAATCACTGTCGTCGAAAGAGATCGGCTCTCGGGTAGGTCTGATCTTCTTCGCGGGAGGCGGCACGCCCGTACTCCCCTCTACCGATATCACTGTCAACACCTCCTTCCCTTTTGCCATTGAAATGCCCCTCGGGGCGACGTGGATAACATCAATTATCCCAAGAGGGGGCGGAAGGGGATTCCCTCTGTGTGGGGCGTCATGCCCTGTTTCTCGATCGCCGGCATCCGTCACAAAATCCTTGAGGTGTCCTGCCTTAGCCAACTGCCCGAGATGGTCCCTTAACACTCGGCACTGCTCGGTAGTATGCCCCCGGTCTTTGTGGTAGGTGCAATATAGGTTCTGATTCCTCCTAGAGGGGTCGCCAGCCATCCGGTTCGGCCATCTGAAGTACGGCTCGTGCTTGATCTTATCCACAATTTTATGCACGGGCTCCTTGAACGTCACGTTCACCTCCCCTGCTGGCGCTACTGGCTCTTGAATCCTCAAATTTCCCCGTGCCCTCTGTTGAAAACCGCTCAGCCGAGGACGATCTGTCACCTGCGCCTTGCCTTTGCTTTGTATTCTATCATCTTCCAACCGCTTGTACTCCTCGATGCGCCTCATCAGCTGCCTCATGTCCTCGGGAGGTTTCTTAGTTAATGATTCCCTCAACCCCGACTCGTCAGGCAATCCCATTCTGAAAGTGCTCGCTGCAATCTTCTCGTTCCCTCCGCCAATCTCGTTGTAAAGCTCCCAGTATCGGCTAGCGTAATCACGGAGGGTTTCCCCTGCCCTCATCTTCATAGACAGTAGCGCGTCCACCGGTTGCTGTTCCCGGCTGCACGTCACGAAACGGGAACCGAACTCCTGTATTAGCTCGGCGAAACTGTGAATGGAGCCCTTGCGCAACCCGTTGAACCACCTTAAGGCCGTGGGACCAAGGCTGGAGGGAAAAACCTTGCACATCAGAGCGTCATTGCAGGTATGCAAAGACATCATCTGGATATAGTGGCTGACATGCTCCACGGGGTCCGTTTTCCCACCATACGAATTGAACGGCGGGCGCGTAAATCTGTCCGGCATCGGTGCTCGCTCAATATCTGCTGAGAATGGTGACCGAGCCGCCCTACGCAATGCACGGCTCATAGCATCCATGGCCGCATTCCTCGGCCGTCCCTCTGGAGAATCCGAGCCTCGATTCCCGTATTCCCGCGACCGAGAGCGATTTCGCCGCCGGTGAGATTCTGTCGAATGGGAGCGGTCTCGGCGGCGACGGGACTCCCTCGAGTGCGAGCGCTCCCTGTGGTGGCGGGATCCTGATTGATTCGATCCCATCCCGCGTCTCTCTTCCTCGGCGTCTGGCCTTCTCTCTCGGTCGTCTTGACCGGCTCGACGGCGCTCGTTTCGTGCTTCCAACTCCAGGTCTTGTACTAACCTCCACAGCCGCTCAAGCTCTTCATCCCTGACGTCGGGCTGCCTATGCCGGGAAGCATGGGATACCGTTCTCCCCGTTTGATACGACCCTTCTCCAAGGCCGGACCGCTCTTCCAGTTGCTCGTAAGCCGGATCCTCGCGTCTCTTCTGCCTCTGTTCCCGCCAGGTGGAGCCCCTGGAAGACCCTGCCGAGCCACTCTCGGCGTTACCTCCAGACATCTTTCCTGTACAGGAGTTTGGGCGGAACCACTGCTTAGTAGGATTTCCCACAGACGGCGCCAATTGTGCGCACCCAAAACTGAAACCCGTTGGGCTGGGCCTCACTTGGGCTCACAACTTACTTGTATAGTGGGTTTGGATTTCCTACACTGGGTCGTTCTAAACGCCAAGGCTCAATGGAATCACTTTGCTCTCCTCGGGGGTCTAAACCACCTTCTCACTCTGTTTTCTCTCTGTTTACACTCTTCCTTCCCTCAATTCTCCAACCCTTGTCTTCTCAAAACTTCTTGTATTTATAGTTCACAGAATAGTGGAGAGGTCATAATTATTTGCCAGTAAGTGCAACCGGCGGTCCAGTATTATCGATCGTAAGTGGGTGGTTAGGTGGGCATGGGAAGCGGTGAGGGTGGCGTTGGAACTTGGTTCCCACCTCCACGATAGTTCTCGGCAGCGGTGCCTCTCCGAGGCACGGCCGAATAGGTACAGGGCGGGGTGTCCCGCGAGCCGTATGTTTATCACTGCTCGGGAAGGGGTTTGCCGAGAAACGATGAAAAGGCAAAGCTTGGGCCTGCAGCATGCGTGGCTCGGGGGTGGGCCGTTAGGTAGAGGGAGACCGGCCTCATAGGCCATATACCCAGGCCAGGGTCCAAGGCCCACTATGGGCCATGGTGCGGGGGCCGTACAAAATCATTTCTTAAAAAAAATAAAATGAAAATCATTATCTTAGTCTTTTTCTTCTTATTTCTTTAACCTCATCAGCATTTACTAATGTTAAATTCTCTCTTTTTAAAATTCTTTTTCTTTTTCTTCTTATTTCTTTAGCCTTATCAAGTCTATTTCTTTTTCTAATCTTAAATGTTCTCTCTCTTCACAGTCCATGGACACAATCTCTCTCCATTGTAACTCCATAGCCGGAGCTCACGAGCTTGATGCGGAGAAAACAATTTGCCATGGACAGTATCTTGATGTGGTCTTGGGTCTTGGTTCGGCAGAGTTTCCCTTGAGGGTTTTCACATGGGAGGCTCTTTGGTGGAGGTAGCAGCACACCTATTCTCAATCTGCCATGGACGAGCCACCCCAAGCCTTATCTCCTTCGCCTACAGCTTCACACGT
Organism: Quercus aquifolioides; assembly: GCA_019022515.1. Classification (NCBI taxonomy): domain Eukaryota; kingdom Viridiplantae; phylum Streptophyta; class Magnoliopsida; order Fagales; family Fagaceae; genus Quercus; species Quercus aquifolioides. The sequence goes on from CM032326.1 coordinate 9,579,288, forward strand.
GGTCTGATTTTCCTCTCCTTTTTTGTTGGGTAAAAGCAATTTTAGCTTAGCTAGAAAGAGAAGGAAGTACCTGGGAGTAAGATTTGGGAGTTGAGGTCGATGATTTGGTGAGCGAGAGTAGAGAAATTGCGATTGGGTTGTTTGATTTTATGGGTTTTTTGTGTGTTTGTTTCCCAAGAAAATTTCTAGGTTTATGGGTTACTGGAGATTCGGCTGGTTACTGTGTTTATGGGTTTGTTTCTTGGGTTTATTTATGGTTTGGTTTCTTGGATTTATTTTTTGTTTCTCTAGATTTGATGGAGATTGGATTTGCTTGCTGGATTTGGATTTAGGGTTTGTTAGAGATTGGTTTGGTTGCTTCTTGGACTTGGGAAGAACACGAAGAATATTTCTAGTTAGTATTTAATTTAATTTTTTCTTCTTTTCATTTGTGTTCTTTTGATATGGGTTTGAGTTCTTGGTAGTTGGGTTTGTGTTATTGTGATTTGAGTTCTTGGTTTCTGGGTTCGTGTTCTTGTGATGGTGAGTTCTTGGTTTGTGTTCTTGTGATTTGAGTTCTTGGTTGCTGGGTTTGTGTTCTTGTGACGGGTTTGAGTTTTGGGTTGTTGGGTTTGAGTTCTTGGTTGCTGGGTTTGAGTTCTTGGTTGCTAGATTTGGTTTGTGAAGAACATGAAGAACAAGCTGAAGAACATGAACAACATTATGAAAAAGAAAATTTAATTAAATTTAAGGTTTTTCTTTAATTTTTTTTTAATTTTCTGAGGTGGCTTTTAAAAAAAATTAAAATGCTGATGTGGCATTTAAAAAAGGTCAAATAAAATATTTTATTATTATTTTAATAGCCACGTCAACATTTAATGTACCAACAAGGCACTCCGTTTGCCACATCAGATTTTCCTGTTAATAGGTTGACGGCAGGGACCAAGATAGAATCGAGTTTCTGATTTCAAGGACTAACTGTACGGCCCCGCACCATGGCCCATAGTGGGCCTTGGACCCTGGCCTGGGTATATGGCCCATGAGGCCGGTCTCCCTCTACCTAACGGCCCACCCCCGAGCCACGCATGCTGCAGGCCCAAGCTTTGCCTTTTCATCGTTTCTCGGCAAACCCCTTCCCGAGCAGTGATAAACATACGGCTCGCAGGACACCCCACCCTGTACCTACCCGGCCGTGCCTCGGAGAGGCACCGCTGCCGAGAACTATCATGGAGGTGGGAACCAAGTTCCAACGCCACCCTCACCGCTTCCCATGCCCACCTAACCACCCACTTACGATCGATAATACTGGACCGCCGGTTGCACTTACTGGCAAATAATTATGACCTCTCCACTATTCTGTGAACTATAAATACAAGAAGTTTTGAGAAGACAAGGGTTGGAGAATTGAGGGAAGGAAGAGTGTAAACAGAGAGAAAACAGAGTGAGGAGGTGGTTCAGACCCCCGAGGAGAGCAAAGTGATTCCATTGAGCCTTGGCGTTTAGAACGACCCAGTGTAGGAAATCCAAACCCACTATACAAGTAAGTTGTGAGCCCAAGTGAGGCCCAGCCCAACGGGTTTCAGTTTTGGGTGCGCACAGATTTTACTTTAAATTATATTAAAAAAAAATTGTTTAAATTTTCTAAGCTGGCATTTTTTATTAATTTAAATGTGATGTGGCATTTAGAAAATGCTATATATATATATATATATTTTTTTTTTTTTTTTTTTTATTAGCTATTTCAGCAAACAGTGTATTCCGTCTGCCACGTATGTATTTTCTGTTAGTGGATTGACGACAGGGACCAAAATAGAATCAATTTTCTGATTTTAGAGACTGACCTAAAAGTAAAATTATTTTAGGGACTAAATCAAAAAATAACCCAAAATACAAAGACCAAAAGTATATTTACGCCAAAAAAAAACACAACATGCCAAGTTGCCAACGTGGTTTACTGCTTATTTTCGAATTTCAATGCAATTCTCGTGCTTGTAGACTTTGAATCCTCCACGCTGAATAGAGAAAAGTTATTAGGCCTTCTAGGCTTCTACGTCCAACGCGTTATTGCTCTATCAGGTTTTTGCATTAAAAGTCTGGATTGCTTTTGCATTAAAGAAATATTAGCCCAAAAGCGGTGGAGAGGATTCAGTAACAAATACGCTAAGGTTAATCTTCCGTGGTTCTTCTTAAAAGAAGAAAAAGAAAAAGAAAGAAAAAAGGTTAATCTACCGTGAAGTAGAGGCTAGTCAAGCTTGTAGACTTTGAATCCTCCACGCTGAATAGAGAAAAGTTATTAGGCCTTCTAGGCTTCTACGTCCAACGCGTTATTGCTCTATCAGGTTTTTGTCCATTTGCGGAAAATACTCCACTGCTGCCTCCCGTAAAAGTCTGGATTGCTTTTGCATTAAAGAAATATTAGCCCAATAGCGGTGGAAATGATTCAGTAACAAATACGCTAAGGTTAATCTTCCGTGGTTCTTCTTAAAAGAAGAAAAAGAAAAAGAAAGAAAAAAGGTTAATCTACCGTGAAGTAGAGGCTAGTCAAGCTTGTAGACTTTGAATCCTCCGCACTGAATAGAGAAGTTATTACTTATTAGGCCTTCTAGGCTTCTACGTCCAACGCGTTATTGCTCTATCAGGTTTTTGTCCATTTGCGGAAAATACTCCACTGCTGCCTCCCGTAAAAGTCTGGATTGCTTTTGCATTAAAGAAATATTAGCCCAATAGCGGTGGAAGGGATTCAGTAACAAATACGCTAAAGTTAATCTTCCGTGGTTCTTCTTAAAAGAAGAAAAAGAAAAAGAAAGAAAAAAGGTTAATCTACCGTGAAGTAGAGGCTAGTCGAGTCAGTCAATACACGGGCCAAGACGCGGGTCAACAAGTTAAACCGGGTGGGATGACGTGGCCTAGAACTGACGTCAAGCAAGTTCAGATCTGTGCGTGCTGGGCGTGGGAGCGCGTTTCAACTCCAATGGAGCTTAAGCTTCCGCGAACGAGTAGATCGGATGATACGATCAGGTTGGTGCCGGCAAGATAAGGATGGGAGCTGGTAGCGCGTGGTCGTGTGTGGCGGTTCACCGAAACTTTGTGCGGCGCGTGTGAGGTATGATGGGGCTGATTTAGGTGGGATTTGGATTTGTACGGATTTGTGATTTTTAATGATATCAGATTGAGTCTGTGCGACGTCGTTGCTCCTGGGCAGCGGAAGAAGACCGTCAAAATAGCATAGGAACTTTGGTAATATGCTCAGAAGCCGGGTAATATCATATAGGAACTTTCCTTTTTTTTCTTTTTTTTTAATATTATTATTTTTTAATATTTTTTTTTTATACAAGTTTCAACTCTAACATAATTTAAATGTATATGTGTGTGAAGTTCTATTTTGAAAACTTGAACTACAACCCTTGTCCTTTACACCCTACAAGAATTTATACTTATAAAGTGATCATTGCACCAACAGTGAGCGGTGATCAATTAATAAGGCAAAAGGTAAATATGGAACTTTCCTAGCACCTGTTGGATAGTTTCCCATTTACCTTTTGCTTTATTAATTGACTCATCCGGTCTTGAAAAATATCTATATATGGCTCTCTCCATACTTAAGAGGGCTTGGTTTTTGGCAAATGTATTACAAGCTACCCACTTACCTTTCGCTCAAAAAAAAAAAAAAAAAAAGTTATTCTTCATAGTTTGAAAAGAAAACATAATACAGGCCTCAAGTTCATCTTTACTTTAACAAAGAAAGAATAATATATATGCTAGGACATATATGAATCATGTTATGAACATATGTCATTGTAGAATTGGTTAATCCTTCGACAAAACGCATTTTATTTGTAATTAGGTAGATCTAGGATGTGTTTAATACTTCAAGAAACATGTTGTTCAAGTCAAGTATTAAAACTATGAAGATTGGACAAAGAAACAAGTGAAGAAGGGTTGTTCATTAAAACTAGACAGATTCCTGATAACTCTCGACAGATAATATCTATCGAGATTTAATGAGTCTCAACAGCTCTCGACATATTTTGTCTATCGAGGTCTTGACAACTGTATCTATCGAGAATTACGAAATTCAGATTTTCAAATCTGATTTTCGGCCCATGCTTATGTATTCGCGTAGGGTTTTTTTTCTAACAATTCTAGACATATATAAGGCTTATTTTAAAGGCCGTCACATAAGAAAATACAAGAAGAATACATGCAAAAGGTGACTAATACTTTATTCTCTCAGACAGAAGCTACTGCGTCTTTGCGCCTTAGGGTTTTGTAATCAAGTGCTTATTGATCTTCATTGTTGATGAAGTGAAGAACTTTGCAGCCAACATCTTCTTCAAGTTGGTGTGTTACTCACGTACTAGGAGCTATGCATCTTTGGTTAGTCACGTACTGAGATCCGTGTAAAAAGGTGGCATTCATATATTGAAGAATTCAAAGGTTCTGAAGCGGTAGAATGTTTCTACTATAAGTTCATCTATGGGGATTGTAGAGTCTAGGGACAAAGGTTTTATACTAGATTTGAAACTTCTCTTTATTATAGTAGATTGTTTTTCGGAAAGGTTTTTCCTCAGGTTTTTTTACTGTGAAACTAGTTTGTTTCATTGGTTTTCCTGAGTTATCATATCGTGTCTTATTTACTTTTCCGCTATGCATGATTTTGACATGATATTGATATTAGTTTGTTTTAACAAGGTTTATTCATAATAAATCTAATCAACAACTTGAGTTTAAAACTTGTTAATTCTATCGATCGGGGTCTAAATTTCCCAACAATATAGAATCTAATGTGTATGCCCAAGAGTTTTTAGAAGTTACAAAGAAAGAGGATCTTATGTTGAATTCTGCAGAAACTACTGCTTGTATATGGATGGTTCCTCCTAGGAGTTTCTATAAACTAAATGTGGCTTTAAAGTCAATTAAAGACACAAATCTAGTAGGCAGTGGTTGTGTAATCCGTGGCTGTGGAGGTTATCTAGTAGCCGGTCGCTAGTAGAGTTCCTATTCCTAAAGTAGGTGATTCACTATGGATGCTAGCCCAAAGTGTGATTAGTTTTCAATGATGCCGAGATTTGGGTCTTCTCTCCCTATTGGTGGAATGTTCTAATTCCCAGTTTTTATATCCTTGCTGAAATTAGAGATGTGCCCACTAGAAATCAGTGAGCAGTTAAAGATCAATTGGAATTTGGCTTCTTCTTTTGACACAATTTCTTTTCATGCAATTCCTAAACAATGTAAGAAAGCGATGCGTGGGAATAAATAATTATATTGTATTGCAATATAATGTATAATTTATTTTCTAAAATTTTTTGAAGATAATTTATTCTCTCTAAAAATGAAACAAATTCTATTTAGTCCAATTAGGTCAATCTACTTTAGCCCCATTCAGTCAAATTCGTCCTAATTAGGCATATTTCGGTCCACTCAATCAATTTTTGTCCCCCTTCCATCCATTTTAGATTAATTGGTCTTAAATTGATTTTTTTTTTTTTTTTTTTTTTTTTTTGTAGGTTTTCTTTTTACGTTTAGCTCAAAAAAAATTTTTTTTTTTTTTTTTTTGAAAAGTATGAAATTTTATTATATTTGGGCTAAATTCTTTTAGTTTTGATTTAAAAAGTACAAAAAAAAAAACTAAAATAAGCATTAAAAATTAGAAATATGAGCCCTGAAAATGCAATAAAAATGATAAAGATTCAAAAGTCATATTCAATCCACATTGGTTCTATTCAGTCCATTCTGTTCTCTTTGGTCCTATTCGGTCCTATTTAGTATATTCTATTCACTAAAGTGGAGTTGCAAGAAAGAATAAAAAAAATCAAGAGAAAGTGAAATCTTTTTCAATAGAGAATGTGAAAGAGAATAATAAGAAATTTATAAAAAATAATATTAGAAGAAAATAGTAAAAATAAAAAATATAGTAATGAATACCAAATTATCTAAGTAATGTTATGTAATAAAAAAAAACACTATATTCTTATATACTATCTATATAATGCAATATGATAACATCTATGAAATCATAGAGAATAAAAAGATAGCAACTTAAAAACACAAAACTTAATCACATCAACCCAAAATAGAATTCCAAATAATACAAAAATTCATCAACCTAAAGTAGAAATGCAAGAAATATATAAATAAAAAAATCCACCAAAAATGGAAAAAAAAAATGAGAGAGAGAAAGAGAGAGAGAAATAACATTTTGTGTGTGGAAAAACTATGAATAGAATGGAAAATAAAATTGTAAATTTATAGTAAGAGGAGGAGAATAAAAAAGGCAAAAAATAAATGAAGATAAAGGAAAAGAGGAAAAGTGATATTAAGGTAGATAATAGTGGGAGATGAAAAGTTAAAAAAGATGGGAAAAGTTAGAGATAATATAACAATAAGTTGAGAAATTAATAAGAAAAAAAATAATTAAAAATAAGAGAGAGAGTGTTGAAAATGAATGGATGATGTGGCCGTTGATGTGACTCAATAAGAGCGTAGCATTTATTAGCATTTAGTGTAGCAACAATAAATGCTACGCTTCAATTTTTAGATAACTAGCTGTAAACTCATGCGATGCGTGGGAATATAAATACAATGTAATGATATGTAATATATAAAAGGTAGAAATTTCATTTTCGTCCCTACATTTTCAGCCGATTTCCACTCTAGTCCCTACTTTTTAATTTTACCACTTTTAGTCCCTATTCTAGAAAACACGTTTCATTGTGGTCCCTATCATCATCTCTAGAACAAAATTTTCCTACGTGGCAAACAGCTAAATAAAATATTAATTTACCATTGCAAACATGTCAGCCCAAGCTCGCCACCTTAGCTTCCTGCCATTAAAACCCACGCAAGCCTCACGTGACCAACTCCCTAACAAACCCACTTGTATGATCCTTTCTAACACAAATCAGCCATAGCCAAATCCCTAATTTCAGAAAATTCCTTTTCACTCTCACACCATACTCAAATCCCAACCCTGAAGAAAGTTGTCATCTGAAATTTTGAGCATTCTCACACCGAATCGAAGTTGTGATTATGAATCTAGTTTGGCTGCTTTTGGTATGTTCTCTTTCTCTCTCACTATTTTGTTCTCTCTCCGTCTCTCTCTTTATAGCTTTATGTAGTGAACACCTTTTTTAGGGACCACAATGTTGACTGTGATAAAAAATGGTATCTTTTTGTTGGGTTTTGTATTATATTGCCATATTGTTTGGCTAATAACAAAGAAGAAAAGTTTGAGAGGACTTACAAAACAGGTGGGAGGGTCCTCGGACAAGCTTTGAGTATTAATAAAGACACAGGTACGCATAAAAAGTATGCAGATTCAAGGTATGTGCACTAGAACAAATGGAATGCTAAAGCAATGAAAGAAGTTGATTTGAAAGGTATTTATATTGAAGAGAAAACCCAAAAGCAAGAAAATTCCCACTCGGTAACCAATAAAAACACCAGCCGTTGGATTGGCATCACACCGTTGAACGTGGGGAGCATAGAGCCACCAGAATTTAATGAGGGCGCGCTCTGCATACCGAAGCGCCAGGAACATGCCTTGGACAGGTGAAAAGATTCTGGCACTGACGGAGGACAAGACGTGACAAGCCATTACGACGGCCCGAGGATATCAAAATCCTCCTCTCCATCCGAGGATCTGGACAGCAGGATTTTGAAGGGCTATCGTGGGGCCAAAGAATCGGGCAACCCTGGCCCAATTCGTACCAAGCCCAGAGCCCACGCCGAGGAGGAAGAAACGTCTGAGGACGAAGTGAGAAAGTCCAAATTGCCCAAGAACATCGCCGAGGATAATCCTATCCTCGGCCAACCAAGACCATAGGAGGAAGAAGCAACAGGCCATTAAAGGTAGCCTCCCAGAGCATCCCAAGAGAAAGAACAAGTACAATGTGTTAGCCATGGAAGCATCGTGGAGGAGTAATTCTAGGATGAACTGTCACCTTCACATTAAATGCCCAAACTAACGTTCTGGCCGCATTAATGAGGAAGTGACTCGTGAACAGAGCTACATCGGTTACCACAACTCACAGAACGCCAGAGAAGGTGTCTGATGGGACAGACACTTAAGTATTGGCTTGGATGATCAACAAGTGGAAGGCCAAGATCATTTATAGAGGACTATATAATAGGAGAAACCCTCCATAGAAGGGAGAGGTTGTAATAATCAGGAGAACTCCTGTAACCATTCTCATTCAATATTTACTAGAACAGAGCTCCTCGGATTGTGCCGAGGACAAAATTTCTTGTACCAACTTGGTTCGTTTCTGCTTGATTGCCTTGGGAACTCATTATAACTATTATCCACAAACGTCATATTAACTGTTGTCCATGCACTAAAGCCTAGTTCTTTGGCCCACTCTCTACAAATTCATTGTATTGGGCTAGTTGGGTCTAAGTCCACTCATCCAATAGTAGAAGTGCTCAAATCCAATCCCTACAAGAACCATTGAGTCAAAAAATATGAAAGTAGTAATTGGAGTATAATTACAACATATACTCTATTATTGTTTCAAACCTATTAGAGGTAAATACATTAAACTTTGGTTTTCTTTTCTTCTTCTTTTTACATAGAGTTAAACAAATGTCAAATGTAAGAAAACTAAATGTCAAAGATAAACACATTGAACGGGTAAAACATAAATATAAAATAAAAATTGTACAACATGAATATGAAGTAAGAAGTTGTTGTAAAGATTGCTAATTCTTGAAAACCCTTCTCATAACCGACAAACCAATCCTAGCCACCTATAGCTCCAAAGTGATCACATTGTCGGCAACCCACAAAAAAGCATATCATCCACAAACTTTAGAAATCCAATGGAAAAACCAAAGTTGGGGGAAAAGAAAAAATAAGAAGGGAAAGAACACACCTTAAAGAGACTTTCCAAATCTGATGCCACTTTGGCAACTTTTGCAGAGGTAGAGAGAACAACTGGAAATTTATAGTGTTAAAAATAACATATTTAATCACAAGAGTGGCAATTGAAGGGTTTGAACTTCAAAAGAGCGAAACGGTTTTGAAGGGGAAAATGAAAAGTTGAGAATTGGAAGGATGCTAAATTAATGGTGAGTTGGATTTAATGAGTTAAAGAATGTGTAAGGTTGTTCATAGTGAGTTGGATTTAATGAGTTAGAGAATGTGTAAAGTTGCACTATTTATCTATATATTAATATATTTTTTTAAATGAATGAGGTGACATAGTCGATGATGTAGCTTAACTGAAGCGTAGTAACAATAAATGCTACGCTTCAGCTTTTAGATATATATAGATATAGATTTATATAGTGTCCGCTTGGAACAACTTAAGTAGTTGAAATTGAAAACTTTTTGCTGAAAGTGTATAAAAAATGTTAAAAAATAAGCTCAATAGTACAGTGGAACCATGAATAGTAACAAAAATAAGCTGAAAAATTCAGCTCATCCGAAACGCACACGTAATATACCATGAGTATGTACAATCCATTACTAACTAGGTAATATATATGTGTATATATATATATATATATATATATATATATATATATAAGCAAAGCTTGGAGAAAATTAAATTAAAATTAAATTGGATTTTGCTTTTGTTAACTATCCATATAAATTAAATTTTTGTTGTTATTTTTTCTTTAAACTAATGATCATATTTTGTATATTGTTTCTATTTAGATATTTTGTATGCGAAGATCTTGAACGTAACAAATTGTAATTGAGCTGAACGATCTCATTCACCTATCCCCATTCAATTTAAAAGATGTTATTGGACAAATTTATTCTTTTATTTTGTGTTGTGTTTAGTAGAATTTCATAAACAATGATTGTGAATTGATATTGTATATGTAGTATTCAATAGTAATTTTCAAAATTATATATGTAATAGCAATGTAATGAGAAACCTGGCATAACCAATATCATGAAAATTGCAAGGCAAAACCATTTTAGTACCTCCAAATGTCTTGGTCGAACTAATGTCCCATATATTTAATAATTTAAGCTAACATCAATAACACCACTACAATTCATCATTTTCGTGCGTAAGCACGGATTACATACTAGTTATTAATTATTTGAGTAATATCAATTGTAATTACATGATAAATTTTTGTTACCATAATAATTTCCTTAAAAGAATGAGAATTTAAATAATAAGTTTGAAACTTAAAAATTTGAATTGTACTTGTAAAGGGTGATAGGCCCAGAAGTACGTATCTGTAAAATATATTGGGCCAGGGGCCCAATCCGAGAACATTAAGTAGTTCGAGTACGGGTAAACACCTTTATAAGAGTCCATATTGGTAAGTGAATATCTGATCACGACCAACTAACTAGATAGTCCGATGAATACTTCCTCGGCTAATCAAGGCCGAGGTTAGAAGGTATGGTCTGACGCCAAGAGCAACGACCCGGACGATTCCACTAATGCGGATAAGTATCCAGAAGGAACAGGACAAAAGGAAGCCATGAAATATCTCAAGGGAAAGCTACTACCACCGCATTAAATGCTCAACAGCTAACTCTCTGACCGCATTAATGTAGAAGTGATACCTGAACAGTGGTTTTCAGCCTTACAGCTGCTACACAAAGACTTCAGGAAGGTGCTGATGGGACAAGTATCAACACCAACCATCTGGTCTGCACGTGGAAGGTAGAGATAGAAGGGGAAGATAGTATAAAGGAAAAGAGGGCAATGAGAGAGGGGGATCGAAAAATTAAGAGAAAAATACTGTAGCAATCAAGAATTGCATTCGTGACCAAACTTAAGAGAAATATATAAGAACTAAACTCCTCGGACTGTGCCGAGGACGATTTTCTTCAGTATAAACTTGTCTATCTTCATTCTCTTGTCATCTGAATCCACTTTAGTGGTTGTCTGATTCATTAAAGCCCAGTTTTCGAACCCACTCTCTACAAATTCATTGTTTTGGGCTTTTTGGACCTAAGTCCATCTACCTTTTGGGTTAGGGATTCAAATCTAGTCCTTACAGTACCAAAATAAAGTAGGAAAATATAATGCATAATAACAATATTTAGAAAAAATATGGATCATTTCATAAAAGAATAATATCAATCAAAAACATCAAAAATTATAAAATTATATATTTTTAAAAATAGAGTAATGATTTTTTTTTAAATTGTTTAATTTTTAGGGAGAAAAGATTATCTACACTAGAATTTAGAGAATAAATTATACATATTCAGTATAAGTTTGTTATGAATTTTGATTATCATAATAATAAGAGAATCAAGAATTTGAATAATTTATTTAAATAAAAATCACACACACACACACACACACATATATATTGCTTGAAGGTATATCAACCTCATACAATTCATTTAAAAGTAATGACATTAAAACAAATAAGTAGCCATCCTAAAGATTAGATTTGTATATTTATAGCCTTAAGGTTTAGAAAGACTTTCACTTAAATTTAATCAAGCCAAAGTGGACAAAAATGCTACATTATATTATAATGTTTTTTTTTTCTATTTATTTATTATTTATTGGAAAAAATTATGAGTATTCAAAATCTTAGTGAAAGATTGGATTGGTTATCTCATCTTTGCTTTTTGTGAAAAAATACCAATAGAAGTGGAGGGTTTCTTCAAACAACAAGTAGCTGGGCTCAACAAAAATTTAACAACAATAAATACTATACTTAAGATTTTAGATATTACAAGTTTGAGATATATATATATATATATATATATATATATATATTAATAGGCTAAAATGCAAATTGACCCTCTAAGTTTCTTTAAATTTCATTTCAATCCTCTAATTTTGCTTTTATTTGTTTCAGTCTTCTAAGTTTCAAATTTATTCAATTAAGGCTTTTCCATCAACCTTTGTTAAAAAATTTGGAAAAAATTTTCAATCATTAATTGAATTTTTTTTAATTTAAAAAATTTGAAGAAAATTTTAAATTAAAAAAAAAATAAAAATAACCACAACATATAGCAAAAGTTGAAATAAAAACCCTAATCAAATAAACTTGAAAGCTAGATGACTAAAATGAAATATGAAGAAACTTAGAGGATCAATTTTGCATTTTAGCCTTTTTAATAAATTTGGATTTAGAATAGATACTCTCAACCCAAATATGTCTTTTTCCTATATGTAAGTGCACAAAAATGGACCAAAGTGAACCAAAATGGATCGAAGTGGACACAAATGGACCAAATGAATAGAAGTGGATCAAATGGAAACAAGGTGGACTAAATAGGACCGAAGTAGACTGAATAGAACAAAGTGGACTGGACTGAGTAGGATCGAAGCGGACAAAAGGGACCGAATAAGACCAATGTGGACAGAATAGAACTAAAGTGTATAGAATAGGACCAAAATAGACTGAATGGACCCAATAGGACTAAAGTGGACCGAAGAGGACAATATGGACCGAATATGACCGAAGTGGACCGAATAGAACTTTTGAATATTTATCATTTTTACTACATTTTTAGGCCTCATATTTCTAATTTCTAATGTCTATTTTTTTTATAAAAAAAAAACCCCAAAATTAAAGAGTTTAGCCCAAAATATAATAAAATTTCATATTTTTCAACCCAAAAATGATTTCTTGAGCTAAACTTGAAAAGACAACCCAAAAAAAAAAAAAAAAATCAATTTAAGGACCAATTAGTCCAAAACGGACTAAAGGGGAATGAAATTGACCAAGATTGGCCAAATTGGATTGAATGGGACTAAAGTGGACTAAAGTAAACCTAATTTGACCAAATGGGACTGAGGTAGACCGAATAGCAATTGTTTAATTTTTAAGGAAAAAAAATTATCTTCAACAAATTTTAAAGAACAAATTATACATTATATTACAATTACAAAATAATTATTTATTTCCACACATCACATGGGCCTGCAACTAGTATAACTAAATTACAAACCTCTTAACATATTGACTATTTATTCAAATTAATAGCACAAATGATACTATTTATTCTAAGTGGTAGCACAATCGGTTAGATGATCGATCACGTCTAATACAATTTATGTTATTGATTTGATCTCATTCTCCTTTTCTCTTGCGACCAAACCTACTGATAAAATTAAATTTTATATATATAGTAAGGAAGTGGTGTCTTAGCCTTTGACCAAACTATTCCAATAATTTCTTATGAGATATCGTGAAAAATTATGAACCGATTGATAGTGTGATAAATGAAATTTAAAACCTTCCGGCACATCCTTCAAGTCCACCACCTAGTGTCTCTAACAAAAACAAAATGCTAAGTAATCCTATTTATGTTTAAGGTTGTGAGTTAATAACTAGCTAGCATGATGTTATAAGAAGCATATTGTGTTGGGTACAACCCAAGGGATTGGTCGAGTTGGTTGGGCATTCAGTCTCAAGGTGCTTGTACCGAGTTCGACTAGGTGTGCTCCCTAGTTCGAGTCCGGCTACCTGCACCTTGAAAAAATTCTCTAGACCAGCGATTGATTAGACTCTAATTGAAAGTTTTGAGAATACACTTCACAATGGTCCAGTCAATTTTGGGGTCTGTCACACTTCACATGCATACTTTTTTTGCGTGAATTGGGCCCTCAAATCAGGCTTTCCCAGAAGCTCTGAGGCCTCTCACACTAAATATTTGGATGTGAGACACTCCTACACCGCAATTCTAGAAATAAATTTAGTACTTCTCTGTCTTGAAAATGTGGTCGGTTCGAGACAAAATCATAGGTATTCATGAGGACCATAGATATGGAGTGGTTATTGGAAGTTGGGATCTAATTCTTGGAATAATGACCACTCCCTTTTTTAAATCTAAATATTCATCTAAGAAGGGGGTAAAAGTTGTTGCACACTTACTTTCACACATGATCATTCACACATGCACAAAACAAATGCAATCGTGTCTTTATGTGCGTGTACGGTCATGTGTGTAAGTATGTAATTAACATCCCTCAATTTATTTTATTTTTTTTGAGAAAAATTAACATTCCTCAGTATGTTGATTGATTGCTTTTTTTTTTTTTCTTTTTTTTGATAAGGATTGATTGCTTTTTTAAAGTTATGCATTTCTTGCAATCCAAAACATAGGTAGAGAGAGTCAAATGGCTAATAAAATTAGATACGAGGGCCTTTCTAAATAATACTATTATTGTGGATATAGGCTTCAGTCAGATGGATTTGCTTGAGCCAATACTACAATGATTACCATATTCCAATCATTTATATTTTTATTATTTTCATTATATTCCTTCAATAAATCTATTGAAGCCGTGGTAAAGGGCCTCCATTTTAGAAGTTACTGGATTTCATTTTATATATATATATATATATATATATAAACATATCATGAATCCACTTTAAAAAAAAAAAAAACACCCAGAATACAACCACACAAGCAAAGGCGCATAAAGAACAGCTTATTCCTATCAAAAAAAAAAAGAACAGCTTATGATTCATTATGATTATTCATCAAAAAAAAAAAAACATTACAATTCATATATTAGTAAATATTCAACACCTCCAAGAAAAGTAAGAAAATTAGATAAAGCAAAAGAAAACATCATCTAAAACAAAAGGCCACATATTATTTGGACTTCCGTAGAGAAGTCTGCTTCTCAAATGCAAGATTAGCTTTCTTTTTTATGCAAATTCTGGACTCATTTAGCACTTGCAAGCTGAGTGCGGAGGAGTTTGGCGGCAGCAACCATGTTGCTAAGAGCAGGCTTAACTTCAGAATATTTACGTGTCTTGAGACCACAATCAGGGTTGACCCAGAGAATGTTGCTCTCCAAGACTGCAAGCATCTTGTTGATTCGGTCGGCTATTTCTTCAGTGGATGGGATCCTAGGTGAGTGGATGTCATACACTCCAGGACCAATGCCAGCACCGTATTTCACTCCATCACGGAAGACTGAGAGAAGCTTCTCATCTGATCTGGAGTTCTCAATGGTGATAACATCGGCATCCATGTCTATGATCGAGTGAATAATGTCATTGAAATGTGGGTAGCACATGTGGGTATGATCTGTCCAAGACAAAAGAATGTTACAATTCCACCTATTTTTCTTAATTTGCAGTCAAAATCAATTTTTATAGTGTGTTTGAATTCTACATTTCAACATTAATAAGAAATACTATTACCTTTTAATTGGTTGTTGTTTTGTATTATATTTAATTATAAAAATATTTTATAATCTCACATTTAAATTATGTAGTATTTATTAAATTAAACAAATATCATTAAAAAATGATAAATTTATATATAATTTTGAATAGCATATGAGTACTACTAATTTTAAGCTCTACTAGACAATTAGAGTACTAATTTTATTCCTAGTAATACAGATTTTATACTAGTACTTATTTTTATTCTGCTCTATTTTAATTCAGCATACCAAATTTGCCCACCATGACAAATATTTCTCACTTATTATGTATCTAAGACTAGTTTAAGATAAAAGGAAGTTAGAAAAGTGAGATGAACCTGTGTTGTGTCATGAACACCACAGTTGGTGATCCTGAAGGAGTGAACAGCCCAGTTTAGATAGAAAGCCTAATCAGACTTCCTAAGAGGCAAACCTTCCCTCAGAGCAGCCTCATCAATCTGGATGACAGTAATTCCAGCTTTCTCAAGATCCTCAACTTCATCCTCGATGGCCAAAGCAATCTGATAGCAGGTCTCAAATCTAGAGACAGGGTGATATATAGAATTAACCCCATGACACACAACAGATGTACAAAATAAGAAGGCAAGGTTGTTTCATATTCGTTTACCTGGGCTGATCATTTCTCACAAATGACCAGTTTAGAATGGTAACAGTGCCACTCAGCATTCCCTTAATGGGCTGTTTGGTAAAACTTTGAGCTATTGAAGACCAAAAGACAGTCACGGGCTTGGGGCGGCTCACGTCACCATAGATAATTGGTGGCTTCACACAACGGGATCCATAACAGTGAAGGCAATTCGGCCCATTCAGTCCACATTGGGCATATCCTATCCACTTCGGTTGATTCTGTCTGCTTTGGTCCTATTTGGTTTATTCTGTCTAATTTAGTTCTATTTGGTCTTATTTAGTCCAAATTGGTCTTATTTGATCCATTTTGTCCACTTTGATCCACTTCAGTCTTATTTGGGCTATTCAGTCAACTTTGGTCCTACTCGGTCCACTTTGGTTCTATCTGGTCCATTCTGTCCACTTTGGTCATATTCAGTCTACATTGGCTATATTCGGTCTAGTCTGTCCACTCCGGTCCCATTCTGTCCAATTTGATCCCGTTCGGTCCATTCTATCCACTTCAGTCCATTCGGTCCACCTAGTTCTTATTCAGTTATATTCGGTCCATTTGGTCCACCTTGTTCTATTTGGTCCATTTGAATCACTTCGGTTCATTTTGGTCCATTGCAATTTATTTTTGTGCACTTACATAATTGGGAAAAGACATGTTTGGGTTGAAAGCACATAATCGAAATCCAAATTTACTAAAAAATATATAAATCTCAAACTCATAATATCTAAAATCTTAAGCATGACATTTATTATTATTACACTTTTGTTGAGCCACATTTGTTTTTTTTTTTTTTTTTAGAATACTAAGTATTAACACACACACACACGAGGAGAAGAGAGAAAGTTTTTTAAAGAAACTTACAGTGATGCATATCGTTGAGCCACATTAATATAACATTTCAATCTACTTCGATACAACTAAATTTAAGTAAAAGTCTTTCTAAATATAAAAGCTATGAATAAACAAATGTAATTTTCAGGGCATTTTTTTTTTTTTTTTAATGCCGTTATTTTTAAATGAATTACATGAGGTTAATTATACAATTAAGCAAAATAAATAAATATATACATGCATGTATGTATGTATAATTTTTATTTAAATAAATTATTCAAGTTATTCATTCTCTTAAAAGAGATTATTATGATAATTAAAACTCATACAAACTTATACTAAATATGTATAATCTATATCTATATATTACTAAAAGCTGAAGCGTAGCGTTTAATGCTACTGCTCTCACGTTGCGCCACATCAACTGCCACGTCATTTTTTTTAAAATATAATTTGTCCTACAATTTTAAAATGGTTTTTACAATTTTCAGCCCTATAAATGCAGTCCACTACTTATTTATTTACTTTTACTATCACTCTATAATAAATCCAGCCCACTACTTATTTATTTACTTCCACTATCACCCTATAATAAATCTAGCCCACTATTTATTTATTTACTTCCACTATCATCTATATTTATATATTACTAAAAGTTAAAGCGTAGCGTTTAATACTGCTGCTCTCACGTTGCGCCGCATCAACTGCCACGTCATTTTAAAAAATTATATAATTTGTCCTACAATTTTAAAATGGTTTTTACAATTTTCAGCCTTATAAATGCAGCCCACTACTTATTTATTTACTTCCTCTATCACCCTATAATAAATCTATATAATTAATCCAGTTCACCTCTTATTTATTTAGTTCCACTATCAAGCCCAATCCAAAGCCTTTTCAGTTCAACTTTAGAGATTTGTGTGAGCCTTTTCAGCTTAAAAAAAAATTAAAAATTAAAAATTAAAAATTAAAATTAAAATTAAAAAAAAAATTAAAAAAAAAAAAAACAACAACAACAACGTTGAAGCCTTTCAAGCTTTAGGGTTTTTTTTTTTTTTCCTTCCCAATTTTCCTATAATTTTTTTTAACATTTATTTTTTTAATATTTACACTTCTCCAACCTTTCTCTCTCCCTTACCATTTCAACTCCCCACTACTTCTTCAATCTTTCTCCCTCCCTTACCTTTTCATCTCCCCACTACCTCTACATTAATATCATTCTTCCTCTTTCCCTTCATCTTTCTTTATTTTTGTCTCTTCTTATTCACACCCTCTTACTATAAATTTGTCACTATCTCTTATATTCTATGCATAGTTTTCTCTCACAAAAAATGGTTCTCTCTCTCTCTCTCTCTCTCTCTCTCTAAATTTTTTGGTGGATTTTTTTTTTTTCTTGCATCTCTACTTTAGGTTGATAATTTTTTATATTCTTTAGAACTCTATTTTGGGTTAATGCGATTTAGTTTTGTTTTTTAAATTTTTTTTTTTTTTTTTTTATTCTCTTTGATTGTTAAATGTTACATAACATCATTTGGATAATTTGGTATTTATTCTGTTACATATCATGATTTTTTATAGTGCTCAAATTAGATGTTGTGGGGCCAGAAAGAGTCAGGCAACCACGGCCCACTTCGAACCAGGCCCAAAGGCCCACGCCGAGGATGCGTCCAAGGTCCGAGGACGAAAGTGTAAAGCCCAGTTGCCCAGGAAACAGTGCCGAGGATGATAACTTCCTCGGACGGCCGAGATCAGAAAGTGGACAAGCAGCACACCATCAAAGGGAGTCTCCCTGAGCATCCAAGGGGCACATAGCAAGTACCAAGCGCCAGCAAGGGAAGCATAGTGGAGGAGCAAGTCCCAGATGATCTGTCACCTCCACATTAAATGCCCTCAACTAACGCCCTGGCCGCATTAATGAGGATAGGACCCCTGAACAGTGCTGTCTTGGGCGCTGCAACCCACAGGAGGAATGGGAATGCGGCTGATAGGACAGGTTCTCAAGTGGTGGCCTAGCTAATCAACAAATGTAGGGCTAGGATCAACTAAGAGAGATGTATATAATGTAAGGATTCCCTCTTGAAAGGGGGACGGGAGAAAAACCAGAATTAAGAAGTACTGTAGCGACTTGTATTCTCTCAAACCTTGTAACCATTCTTCAAAGAAATAATAAGAACTCCAAGCTCTGAAAGGCCAGTCCGAGGAGCATTATTGTGCATCCCAATTCATGCTTAAGTTATTATATTCAAATGCAACCATGCATGGTCGTTGCATTCCTCACTAGGGCCTAGTTCTTGAACCCACTCTCTATAAATTCATTGCAGGGCTAGCTGGGCTTGGGTCCACTCTATTGGTAACAGAAGTGCCCAAAACCGGTCCCTACAATTGGCGCCGTCTGTGGGGAGAACTCGTGCGTTAGTAAGGACAACAGCCAAGCATGGCAGGATCAGGCCCTCACCAAGGAAATCCCCATCGACCTGAACCGGCTAAATCCCTGCACCAGGGTAACTATGACGACCCCGGGGGAGGCCAAAACGAGAACGGACGATTTCGAGAGGGAAGCGTGCATACCTCAGCAACGAGCGGAAGCCAAACCTGCCGAGACGGGCACGTTCCCCAGAAGCGCGACAATGGCCACTCCACGCGATCGGAAGAGGCCCATGGCCACGCTTCCCAGAGAAAGGATGATAAGGTGGCCATGCAGCGCGAGATAGATGATCTGAAGAGGAAGTTGCGCCGTGCGCGGCGAAGACGGTCCAAACCCAGCCCTGACCTGCCCTCTGATGACGAATACAGGCAAAGGTCAAGAACACCCCCCAGCGAGACTTTCTCCCACGAGGAGGAGCGCTACCAGAGGCGTAGGCGTGACAGCCCAACTCCCAGGGGCTTAGGGAGTGACCCCATGAGCAAGGCGTTGGATCGGCTCTCCAAGTCGCCTTTCACGCGTTGTATAGAGGAGGCAGTGCTCCCTCGGCGGTTCCAGCAGTCAACCTTCACTGCTTACAACGGCAAAACGGACCCCATGGAGCATGTGAGCCAGTTCAACCAGAGGATGGCTGTCCACTCTAAGAACGAGGCGCTGATGTGCAAAGTCTTCCCATCCAGCTTGGGACCTGTGGCAATGAGGTGGTTCAACGGTCTAAGGACGAATTCCATAGACTCGTACAGACAGCTAACCCAAGCTTTTGGTTCCCGCTTTGTTACGAATAGCAGGCCTCCTCGACCCATGAGTGCGTTACTGTCCTTGTCCATGCGTGATGGGGAGACCCTCAAGGCTTACTTGGACAAGTATTGGGAGATTTACAACGAGCTGGACGGCAAGTACGACGATGTTGCCATCAATACATTCCAGAACGGACTACCAATGGGGCACGGTCTGAGGAAGTCCTTAACCGGTAAGCCCGCCACCAGCGTGCGACAATTGATGGATCGGATCGATAAATACAAGCGGGTAGAGGAAGATCTACTGCAGGACAAGGGGAAGGAGAAGGTTATCCCCCAGGAGAGGAGGGATTTCAAGTCAGACCGGTATAGCAACGCCCGCCCGAGGAGGGATTTCGGTGGGCAATCTGGGGCGACCAATGCCCAGACTGTCAGCGCTGTATTCCGAGAACCCGTACATAGGGTGCTGGAAAAGATAAAGAACGAACCATACTTCAGGTGTCCGAATAAGATGGCTGGGGAACCTGAGAAGCGCAATCAGAACCGCTACTACCAATACCACCAGGACCACGGACATGCCACGGAGGACTGCAGGAACCTCTGGAACCACCTAGACCAGCTAGTCTGGGAGGGAAAGCTGAAGCACCTTCTGCACCATTCCAGCGGCCAGCAAGGCCAGACCTACCAAGAGCCTCGGAAGGACACCGCCATGGGGCAGCCCACTGGGACGATTAATGTAATCTTGGCGGCACCGGGAAGAACAAGCACACGCCCTTCGCGAGTGTTGTCCGTAGCCCAAATGCCGACCGAGGACTCCTGGACAGGGCCGAAGAGGGCTAGAAGGAGTTTTCCCTCAGCCTTGAGCTTCTCGGAGGAGGACAAGATTGGGACCACCCAGCCCCACGATGACACTCTAATCGTTACCCTCAGAATTGGGGGCTACGACGTGAAAAGAGTGATGGTAGATGGTGGCAGCGCAGCCGAGCTCATGTATCCAGACCTCTACAAGGGGCTAGGGCTGAAACCAGAGGACCTGACGCCTTATAGCTCCCCCCTAATGAGCTTCGACGGAAAACTCGTCATCCCAAAGGGCATGATCAGGCTGTCCATACAGACAGGCCTAGAGGTGGTGGAGGTGAACTTTGTAGTAGTGGACACATACTCCCCCTACACGGCCATTGTAGGAAGACCTTGGCTACACACCTTGGGGGGCGTTGCCTCCTCCTTGCACCAGAAGGTGAAATTCCCATCAGGGGATTAGGTTCTGGAGATCCGAGGTTGCCAGCCCACAGCGAGGCAGTGCACGGTGGCTGCCATATCATATCGGCTTGACGCACAGCCCTCGGCCGCCGCCGAGGAAGGTTTATAGCAATCAAAGACCCTGGTGGCGCCTCCTGATACAGCTGTCGAGGATGCTAAGTGTGAGGACCTGGAGAAGGTGGTAATTGACGATGACCCGGAGAAGTTCTTCCAGGTCGGAGCCCAGCTGCCTCCCTGGGAGAAGGAGGAGTTACTTGAGTTCCTCAAAAGGAACCTTGACGTGTTCGCATGGGACCCCTGCGATGCCCCTGGGATTGATCCATCCTTCATCTGTCACCACCTTAACGTCAACCCATCCGTGATCCCCAAGAAGCAGCCACCCCGGCGCCCGTCAAAGGAGCATGCTGATGCAATCAGGGAAGAGGTCAATAAGCTTAAGCGCGCGGGGGCTATCAAAGAAGTCTTTTACCCCGAATGGTTGGCCAACACCGTGGTGGTCAAGAAGAAAAGTGGGAAGTGGAGGGTTTGTGTAGACTTCACGGACCTGAACAAAGCATGCCCAAAGGACCCCTTCCCAATGCCACGAATAGACCAGCTAGTAGATGCGACGGCAGGCCATCCTCGGATGAGCTTCCTAGATGCCTTTCAGGGCTATCATCAGATCCCACTAGCTTTGGAGGACCAAGAGAAGACAGCCTTTGTGACGCCCATTGGGAACTACCACTACAAGGTTATGCCATTTGGCCTGAAAAACGCCGGATCCACCTACCAGAGGATGATGACGAGAATGTTCGAGCCGTTGTTGGGCAGAAACATCGAGATTTATGTTGATGATATGGTGGTGAAAAGTAAAGTGGTGTCCGAACACTTGGGGGACCTCGGCTGCACGTTTGACGTCCTGAGAAAGCACAAGCTGCGCCTAAATGCCTCAAAATGCTCGTTTGGCGTAGGCTCTGGCAAGTTTTTGGGATACATGATCACCCACCGTGGGATCGAAGTCGACCCTGACCAAATCAAGGCCATTCATAATTTGAAGCCTCCGCAGAACCCTAAAGAGGTCCAAAAGCTTACTGGGATGATCGCGGCGCTGAACCGATTCATTTCCAGGTCGGCTGACAGGTGCAGGCCCTTCTACCTCCTGATCAACAAGTGGAAAGGATTTGAGTGGTCCGAGGATTGTGTCGTAGCTTTCCAGCAACTCAAGGAGTATCTATCCCGGCCGCCTATCATGTCCAATCCCGAGGCCGACGAGGTCCTATACGCATACCTTGCTATGGCGCCCCACGCAGTGAGCCTAGTACTGGTACGGGAAGACAATGGCGTTCAAAAGCCAGTTTACTACGTCAGCAAGTCGCTGCACGAAGCGGAGGTTAAATACCTACCCTTAGAGAAAGCCATACTGGCTGTGGTCCACGCCACGAGAAAGCTCCCCCATTACTTCCAAGCTCACACGGTGGTTGTCTTAACCCGATTGCCCTTGAAGTCTGTACTCCGGACCGCTGACTACACAGGGAGAATCGCGAAGTGGAACACCATTCTGGGGGCTTTCGACGTCAAGTACATGCCTTGGACCTCCATAAAATGCTAGGTTCTGGCAGATTTGACGGCCGAGTTCGCTGAACCAGCCGTAGAAGTGACAGCCGAGGAGAAGAGTTGTGATGAGAAGTCGGTTGGGGCAATCTCCATCCCGGAGTCACCATGTTGGAAGGTATATGTTGATGGCGCGGCAAACCAAAGGGGGTCCGGTGTGGGGCTAGTCCTAGTATCCCCTGAAGATCATGTCATAGAGAAGTCCCTGAAGCTTGGATTCACGGCCACAAACAACGAGGCCGAATATGAGGCATTACTGCAAGGGATGGTCATGGTACAGAAGATGGGAGGAAAGTCGATAGAGATGTTCTCAGACTCGAGATTGGTGGTAGGACAGGTAAAGGGGGAGATGGAGGCCAGAGATTCGAGAATGCAAGAATACCTGAGCCAGGTCAAGCGCTTGCAGTTGGAGTTTGGCCTCTTCAGCTTGTCTCATATTCCTAGGAGTGGGAACAGCCATGCCGATTCATTGGCCACACTCGCAACCTCCTCGGCAGAGGCTCTACCTCGGATCATACTTGTGGAGCATCTGGAGAGGACGAGTGAAGTGCCAAAGGGAGCGATCCCCGTCCATCAGGTTGAGATGGGTCCCAGCTGGATGGACCCCATAGTGAGATTCCTCAAAGATGATGTCCTGCCTGAGGAGAGGTCAGAGGCAGAAAAGATACGAAGGAAAGCTCTTCGGTTCTGGTTGTCCGAGGATCACAAACTATACAGGCGCTCCTACTCTAGGCCATATCTGCTGTGCGTCCACCCCGAAGCGGCAGAATTCTTGCTCGAAGAGCTGCACGAGGGAATCTGTGGGAGCCACACAGGGGGGAGATCCCTGGCTCACCGAGCCGTCACACAAGGATACTGGTGGCCGGGGATGCAGCAAGAGGCCCAGGAGTATGTCAAGAAGTGTGACCAGTGCCAAAGGTTCGCCCCAAATATCCATCAGCCAGGAGGGGTCCTCAATCCTTTGTCCAGTCCATGGCCGTTCGCCCAATGGAGCTTGGACATTGTAGGACCTTTCCCCAGAGCGCCAGGGAATAAGAAGTATCTATTGGTGGCCACGAACTACTTCACCAAGTGGGTCGAGGCCGAGCCACTGGCCAACATCAGGGACGTAGACGTAAAGAAATTCCTTTGGAGGAACATTGTTACACGATTCGGGGTCCCTCATACCCTCATCTCGGATAATGGGCTCCAATTCGATAGCAAGGCCTTCAGGAGGTACTGTTGTGAACTTGGGATCACGAACAGATACTCGACGCCCGCCTACCCTCAGGGAAACGGACAGGCCGAGGCCGTCAACAAGGTCATCGTCAACGGGCTTAAGAAGAGACTGAATTATGCCAAGGGGAGATGGGTAGAGGAGCTGCCCCACGTTCTCTGGACGTACCGGACTACGCCCCGGCGCTCAACGAGGGAAACACCTTTTGCCATGACTTATGGTGCCAAGGCAGTGATCCCCCTTGGAACAAATTTCCCGACGCTAAGGACGAGCTCCTTCACTCCAGGCAGCAATGATGAACTGCTGGGGCGGAGCCTAGACCTAGTAGACGAACGAAGAGAGCGAGCAGTGATCCAGTTGGCCTATTACCAGCAAAAGCTCAAACAAGGATATGACGCCAATGTAAAGCTCAGACCACTAGCACCGGGGGACCTGGTGCTGAGAAAAGTCGTAGGGGCTGCCAAGAACCCTTCTTGGGGAAAGCTGGGACCCAACTGGGAGGGGCCCTACCGAATTACCTCAGTAGCAAGGATAGGAGCATACTATTTAGAAGATTTAGATGACAAACCTGTACCTCGTCCGTGGAATGTAAATAACCTGAAAAGGTATTACTATTAATGAAGAAGTCTCTTTTGATTCAGATTTTCTGCCTATCATGATTATATGTCTCGTGTCCTAACGGCCAATATACCTGGGTACTAGACAGAACCAAGGTCTTGCATGGTCCTCGGACTCAAACCTATGGGGAAACTAGCTACTTACAGAAGAACAGAAGTGTTAGACAGAACCAAGGTCTTGCATGGTCCACGGACTCAAACCTATGGGGAAACTAACCACTCAAATATACCTGGGTACTAGACAAAACCAAGGTCTTGCATGGTCCTCGGACTCAAACCTATGGGGAAACTAGCTACTTACAGAAGAACAGAAGTGTTAGACAGAACCAAGGTCTTGCATGGTCCATGGACTCAAACCTATGGGGAAACTAACCACTCAAATATACCTGGGTACTAGACAGAACCAAGGTCTTGCATGGTCCTCGAACTCAAACCTATGGGGAAACTAGCTACTTACAGAAGAACAGAAGTGTTAGACAGAACCAAGGTCTTGCATGGTCCACGGACTCAAACCTATGGGGAAACTAACCACTCAAATATACCTGGGTACTAGACAGAACCAAGGTCTTGCATGGTCCTCGGACTCAAACCTATGGGGAAACTAGCTACTGACAGAAGAACAGAAGTGTTAGACAGAACCAAGGCATTGCATGGTCCTCGGACTCAAGCCTATGGAGAAACTAACTACTTCAAGACTAAGTGTTAGACAGAACCAAGGCATTGCATGGTCCTCGGACTCAATCCTATGGGAAAACTAACTACTTCAAGACTAAGTGTTAGACAGAACCAAGGCATTGCATGGTCCTCGGACTCAATCCTATGGGGAAACTAACTACTTCAAGACTAAGTGTTAGACAGAACCAATGCATTGCATGGTCCTCGGACTCAATCCTATGGGGAAACTAACTGCTTCAAGACTAAGTGTTAGACAGAACCAAGGCATTGCATGGTCCTCGGACTCAATCCTATGGGGAAACTAACTACTTCAAGACTAAGTGTTAGGCAGAACCAAGGCATTGCATGGTCCTCGGACTCAATCCTATGGGGAAACTAACTACTTCAAAAGACTAAGTGTTAGACAGAACCAAGGCATTGCATGGTCCTCGGACCCAATCCTATGGGGAAACTAACTACTTCAAGAAGACTAAGTGTTAGACAGAACCAAGGCATTGCATGGTCCGCGGACTCAAGCCTATGGGGAAACTAACTACTTCAAAAAGATCCTAAGTGTTTACTCCGAAGAAATTCTACCTAGTTCTTTGGACATGAAGGTTCCGCCTATGCATACATGCCTCCACGTTATTGGAACTACTGCCGCGATTGGCCGGGATACAATTAATGTTAAAATTATGCAAAGAAAAAGAGAATGGATAACGCGCAAAATGGATAAAAAACCAGAACGAATAAATAGAGAAATAAAGCTCCCATTACATTAAGTCCGTAAAGATTACATGATAGGAGTCACATTACAAATAAAAAAAAAAAAGGGAAGAAAAAAGATGCAAAAATAAAGTAAAGCAGGCAAAGGCGCCAAGGAGCCTACTCCTCCTATTTAATTGCCCGCCCCAGTGGGTGGCTGGACCATGGCGGCCTCAGGATCCTCCGAGCTCTGACTAAGTGGGATGGCTTGCAGAGGCACAGCAGGAATGGCAACTTCCTCGAAGGAAGAAACCTGGGCATCAGAGGAGGGCTTTGCAACCTCTTAGGGCGCTTCCTCATGGGGGCCTTCACTCGATTCAGCCAACCCAGCCACTGAGGCCCCCTCACCCAGAGTGGCACCATCTCCCTCAGCACCCACCTCCGCCTCAGAGCTATCCGGAGCAGCCTCGCGAATGGCAGGGGGGTAGTACACACTCTCCGCCTTCCACAGGTCGGACGAGGCCTCCACCCTAGCTTGTTTGAGGGCTTCACCCCAAGTCTGGGAGCAGTAGCGCCTGCATACCTCAGGGACTTGGGATTTGTAGGTAGCTTCTGTCTCGGCTACCCCAGCAGCATAAGCTGCCTCCTCAGCTTCCTCCTTAGAGGCCCAGGCCTCCTCCCTACCCTGGTCTGCCTCAAACTTGGCCCTCACAGCCTCATCCCTAGCCCATTCAGCCACTTTTCTGGCATCCTCGGCAGCAGCCACCTTCTTCGTCAGATCAGCAATCAGCTCCTTTGCGATCTTCAACTGCTCCTCTGCCTCACCCAGACGCCTCATCTGATCCTCAGCCTGCTTCTGGAAGCCAGCGAGACCTGACACTGCGTTGTCCCGAGCCCTGGTCATTGCCTTCAGCTCCTCCCTGGCCGCGGCGAGGTCGTCCTCAGAGTGTTTGAGGGTCTGAGTGGCCTCCAAACGCTTCTCACGCTCTGTGTCCATGGCCTTTCCTTGGTCATGGGCCGCCTCCTCCAGCCTATAAGTGGCCTGGACGGCCTGCCAAACAAAACGGATACATAATAAACCGAGCTCAAAAAAGAAAGGAAGGCAGAAAAAACTGAAGCCAGAAAAATCACAAGTGTTGAGGGTCTTACCATTCCCAGGTATCGCTTGAGGCTGAGGAAGACCTCCCTACTCCTCATGGTCCCCAGCTGCGCCATGTCCACGGGAAGTAACAAGCATCTCTCCACCGCGTCGGCCACATATGCACCTTTGCCCTCTCTAAAATCCCTGAGGGAGGAGTCATCCCTCAAAGGACCTCCATGGAGCATTGGGGCGGGGAGCCAGGCCTGAACCTCGGGCTGGGCATCGACCTATTTGTCCTGGCCTTTGGAGCCTATCTTCAGCTGCTTTGAGGGCCGCCGAGTGTCCTCCCCCTCCCGCGTGGGCCCAGACTTGTCCTCGATAGGCCTCTTGCCCTTATCCTTTTTCTGCTTAGGATCAGCGGGCTCGTGCCTGGACGGCGGGTTCTTCTGAGGCGGAGGAGGAGGAGGCCTAGATTGAGTAGAGGCCGACCTGGTCTGGGCAGGACGAGTCTTAGGAGAAGGAGGAGGAAGCTTTGGCTTGGACTTCCCCGGTTGTCCTTCTATTAGGTCAAGCAAACTAGCTTGGGATTTCTTCTTGTAACCCATCTCAAGCCGAGAAGAGGACTCTGATGTTAGGAAGTCCGCTTCAGTCAAGTGTGGGTCACCCAAGTCTCCAGGAGGGTCCTCGGACTGGTGGACTTGTTCATACACGTCAAACACGTCCTCAGCAGGGCGAAAATCGGCAACTTCCTCTTCCCTTTCTGGGTTCTCTTCTGAAGGCTCTGCGAATCTGGGGGAGGAAAAGGGGCCTGCTAATGTGATGCCTTCTGAAGTGGAGGGGTCCTCGGGAAACTGGAACCCGTCCTCGGTCACAGTTATTTTCTGCAACCGAGGATCCTTTGCTCTGATCACGTGCTTTGGAGCCGCAAACGACTTTTGGATCGGGGTGTACCCCAAGATTTTGTGAGCGGCTCTAACATGATGGTCAGCTTCGTTCTCGAAAATCGCCGCCTTGAGCACTTTCTACAAATCCTCCCTGTTGATCAGGCTGAAGTGGCGCGTGTAGGCGTGCGGATCTGCAGAAAGAAGACACATTCACGTTAGTAACCAAACAGTGCAAAAAAAAAAAAAAAAAATGACGCATGAAACAAACTAAAATCTTTGAACCCCCTCCTACTCCCACTGCCCCACCTGGTGTCCCCTCCGTCGTCGGGCAGTGAAGGCCATCGTGCCACCCTCCGGACACGATGAGAAAATCCTCGTTCAGCCCCTTGCTGGACTCAGGGAGGCACTGGATAAGCCGGACCCTATCGTCCCTTGTCCTCATGTAGTACGACTTGTTCTTCAGGTGTTGAAGGTTGTAACAATAGTTCACGTCGTGATGGGTCAACCTTAGCCCCATCTTCTCGTTCAGAGCGTCCACACAACCCAGAATTCTGAAGATGTTGGAGGCGCACTAGGTGAGGGTTAACCGGAAGTATGTAAGGTAGCCCCTCGTCACCGGCCCCATGGGGATTCTCATGCCACCTTCGAGGAAGGCGATGATGGGTATCACCACCTCACCCTCCTACCTCCGAAGGAGCCACTCCCCTTCCTCACAATACCTCAAGCCCACGTTGGCAGGTATCTTATAGTCGGCGATGAATTTCTCCATCGCCTCCTCAGTATAGACATACTTCTTAAGTCTACCCATCCCAAGTGACGTCTAAGAGAACTAAAGAAAGAGCAAACGAAAGAGAAGAAGGAGTAGAGAGGAAGAAAGCTCAGAGAGGGATAGAGCGACTTACAGAAATGAGGAGAAGCTCCTCGGGCAGGCTTTTTATGCTGGAGATGTAGGTGGAAATTTGGCTGGACTCAGAATGTATGCGCAAGAGCTCTTGATTGCGAATGAAAAAAAAGAAAAGCAGTTCAAATGGGTATTTCTACCCCAGATCGAAGAGCCACGCGGGTTTTCCCGCCCATAAATGCTAAGCGAATCCCTACCGTTGGATTGTCATCCTCCCGTTGAACGTGGGGAGCACAGAGCTGCCTGAATTTAATGAAGGACACGTTACGCGCACCGAAGCGTCAGTAACGCACCTTGGGCAGATGAAAAGGCTCCAACACTGACGAGGGACAAGACTCGATTGGACACGGAGTAGGTCCGAGGATGTCAAAATCCTCCTTTCCGCCCGAGGATGCGGACAGCAAGATTTTGAGGGGCTATTGTGGGGCCAGAAAGAGTCAGGCAACCCTGGCCCACTTCGAACCAGGCCCAAAGGCCCACGCCGAGGATGCGTCCAAGGTCCGAGGACGAAAGTGTAAAGCCCAGTTGCCCAGGAAACAGTGCCGAGGATGATAACTTCCTCGGACGGCCGAGATCAGAAAGTGGACAAGCAGCACACCATCAAGGGGAGTCTCCCTGAGCATCCAATGGGCACATAGCAAGTACCAAGCGCCAGCAAGGGAAGCATGGTGGAGGAGCAAGTCCTAGATGAACTGTCACCTCCACATTAAATGCCCTCAACTAACGCCCTGGCCGCATTAATGAGGATAGGACCCTTGAACAGTGCTGTCTTGGGCGCTGCAACCCACAGGAGGAATGGGAATGCAGCTGATGGGACAGGTTCTCAAGTGGTGGCCTAGCTGATCAACAAATGTAGGGTTAGGATCAACTGAGAGAGATGTATATAATGTAAGGAGTCCCTCTTGAAAGGGGGATGGAGAAAAAACCAGAATGAAAAAGTACTGTAGCGACTTGTATTCTCTCAAACCTTGTAACCATTCTTCAAAGAAATAATAAGAACTCCAAGCTCTGAAAGGCCAGTCCGAGGAGCATTATTGTGCATCCCAATTCACGTTTAAGTTATTATATCCACAAGCAACCATGCATGGTCGCTGCATTCCTCACTAGGGCCTAGTTCTTGAACCCACTCTCTATAAATTCATTGCAGGGTTAGCTGGGCTTGGGTCCACTCTCTTGGTAACAGAAGTGCCCAAAACCGGTCCCTACAGATGTTATACTATGAGATTTTACTAATTTTTGTTTATTCTCTAATCCTTTGTGGTGGACAAACTACCCTTAATAGTTGTATTAGAAGTACTCTATAATGCCATTCATTTAAAGAAAAGCAAAGATTAGCCAAACGAAAATAATCGGATAGGTGACAAATTTTAACTTTTGCAATTTTACTTTAATTATTATTATTTTATAACAATGCATGTATAGAAATTTTATTCTTAGATTTTGTTAATAATTGTTTATTTGATAATATGTTTTGGGTGGCCGAAATTATAATTTCTACAAAGAAAATAACCTTAATAGATTATCAAAAACAAAATTTTATCATAATATTGGTTCAATTAATCATTGTTAAGTTTTATTTTTATTTTTTTAGTTTACGTTTTTTTGTTGTTTTGGATTTTTCCTATATTACATTTATGATTGTTCCTATAATAAATAAAAATATAATTACGAAATACATACTTATTATTAGATTAGTTTAAACTATAAAAAAAAATAATAATAAAACCACCATAAAAATAATTATCACGCGCAATGCGCGGGTTCACAGCTAGTTTATTATCTAAATTTTATTGTAGAGAGAGAGATTACTTGTGATGGGGAACTAAAGAATACAACAAGATGAACCCAAAATAGAATTTTAAAAATCACAATAATTCATCAATATAAAGTGAAGTTGCAAGAAAGAATAAAAAATCAAGAGAAAGTGAATAATCACTTTTTCAATAGAGAATGTGAAAGAGAATAATAAGAAATTTATAGAAAATAATATAAGAAAAAAGTAAAAATAAAAAATATAATAATAAACACCAAATTATCCAAGTCATGTTATGTAATAAAAAAAACATTATATTCTTATATACTATCTTTATAATGCAATATGATAACATCTATGAAATCAAAGAGAATAAAAATATAACAACTTAAAAACACAAAACTTAATCACATCAACCCAAAGTAGAGTTCCAAATAATACAAAAATTCATCAACCTAAAGTAGAAATGCAAGAAACATATAAATAAATAAAAATCCACCAAAAATGAAAAAAAAAAAATGAGAGAGAGAAATAACCTTTTGTGTGTGGAAAAACTATGAATAGAATGGGAAAAAAAAATTGTAAATTTATAGTAAGAAGAAGAGAATAAGAAAAGCAAAAAATAAAGGAAGATAAAGGGATAGAGAAAAAATGATATTAAGGTAGATAATAGTGGGAGATAAAAAGTTTTAAAAAAAATGGGAAAAGTTAGAGAAAATATAACAATAAGTTGAGAAATTAATAAGAAAAAAAAATTTAAAATAAGAGAGAGAGTGTTGAAAATAGATGGACGATACGGCCATTAATGTTGTTCAATAGGAACGTAGCATTTAGTGTAACAACAATAAATGCTACGCTTCAACCTTTAGAAATATATATATATATATACACACATATATACAAATATATAGTTGATTATTCTGTCCCTGCGATGAGTAGCATTGTTGCAGGTTGCTTGTCAATAGACTTGACAAACTGATCCAGTTGATTGGATTTGGGTTCAATTTGTTCAGGTTCGAGGTAGAGACAAGTCAATGGATTGCAAAACCTATAATCCTTACCCAATTTTTTGATGGTCAAGTCAATTCAGTCTTTATCTTCCTTGCAGTACAAACAAGAGAACAAATAAAGAAAGAATAGTCAAAAATAAAATGTTAAGTAACACATAAATTTGTGATTTTTTTTTTGGGCCAAATATTATGTTTTTGCAAAAAATATATATAAATATATATTTTATTCAGCCCAAATATATTTAGTTATTTACCAAACTCAATTTTTAAGTATTATGGCAAAAAAAAAGGTGCAATATAACTAAAAAAGTTCTAAGATAAGTCAAACTCGAGTTTGGTAAACTCGAACTTCACTTGGAACTCAAGTTTGGTAAACTTGAGTTCTAAAAATGTACTACATAACTAAATAAGTTTGGGTGGAAGTTTTTTGGTAAAAATTTTTTTTCAAAAACATAATAATTGGCAAAAACAAAAGCCCATAAATTTTTATGTTTGCATAAGGTTCACTAAATTGAAACCTTCAATTCTTGTGAAGAAAGAGTAAGAAGTGAATGGGAAAAAAATTTTACAAAATCAAAAAAACCACAAAAAAAAAAAGCGAGGGGGGGGGGGGGGGGGGGGGTGGGAATTTCCCTTTGAAAAAAGAGTTGACTCGATACAACTGGTTATGTACAAGTTGACCCATTTTTTACGAGTGTAAAAATCCTTACCCATTCCATAATTTTTCCTTTATAGGTTAGGGTCCATTATCTCTATATGAAACTGCAATTCTAATCTTGTTAAATCTTTTTAGATTTAAACTTATGACTGCTTAAAATAACTTGAACAGAAAAAGTATGTTGAAGATTGTGGTTTGAATTGGGTTTGGAGTCTAGTAAGTTAGTGACAAACAATTCTTATATCTGTCCCTTGTTGATGTCACCTAATTTTGTGAGATATAAGTATTGGGAAAGCAATACAATGGGTACTGGCTTTCAGTTTCTTTTCAACCAATTGCTACATCTACCTCTATGGAAAGAAATGGGACTCTACTGGACCTCATATCAAGAAACCCGATTTGAACAACAGATATCTATCAGAGAGGAACTTTAGATTATGATGAAGTTTTCAGGCAACACATTTACCCCAAGGTCAATGGCACAAGTGCTGGAGGGTGGAGTCTGGTGTGGTCAATTATATTTAACATTTATTTAGATATATGCCAGGGCATTCAGCAATACTGTGGTGTAGAACCTTGTGGACTCAATAGCTATTGCACACTTGGTGATGACCAGGGACCAATCTGCAAACTGTATACCAGGTTATGCTTATCTGGATTAAGATAACAAGGAAAAAGGATGCAGGCAGAACTTTGCTCCACAAGCTTGTGATTAAGGTTTGGAGGTGCTTAACATAATAACATGGATTGTCCATCCAATGACTATGATTATCAAATAGTTGCCGAGTATGCATGCAGAAATTCTTAAGTGATTTTTTTTCGGGCCCTTGCTGTGTTCAGAGATGGGCAATGCTGGAAGTAAAAAACAACCTCTCCCAAATGGTTTTGTCAACCTCAGCACCGGATGGAAAGATCTAATCAAATTGAGGAATACAACTGTGTGGCCGTCAAGTACAAATTTGGCAAAAAGGATCACTCAATAATGTCCCGTAATGGAGCAATGCAATTTGGAAGTTCAGTATTGATGAATTTCATGCTACTGCTAGCAATTATTATGGCCATTTCACTATTGATGCAAAAAGAGTTGCAAAATCTTCAACCGGCTCAGTCATGGGCGCTTCTGCAACAGTGTACAAAGGTGTCCTAGCAGTTGATGATGAAAATTTCATTGCAATCAATTGCTTAGACAAGATTGTGAGGGAAAGTGAGCAAGAGTTCAAGACAGATGTGAGTGCCATTGGCTGCAAAAATAATGAGAATCTAGTCAAGTTGCTCGGATTTTGCAATGAGGGCCAACATTGACTTCTAGTTTATGAGTTCATGAGTAACAGCTCCCTATCAAGCTTCCTCTTTAGATCTTCAAGACCAAGCTGGTCCCAAAGAGTGTAAATTGCAATGGGAATTGCAAAGGGGCTCATTACTTGCATGAAGAGTGCAGCACTTAGATTGTACATTGTGACATCAAGCCAGAAAATATACTTTTGGATGGCTCATATACAACAAGGATTTATGATTTTGGATTCGCTAAGCTTTGGAAGATATACCGGTCTTGAACTACAACTTTGATAAGGGGAACCAAAGGTTATGTGGCCCCTGAGTGATTCAGGAACAGACCTATCACACCAAAGGTGGACATTTACAGTATTGGTGTCTTATTGCTTGAGATTTTCTGTGGCAGGAAGAATGTCAAACTGAGCATAGAGGATGAAAATCAAATAAGACTGGCTGATTGGGCATATGATAAGTACAAAGAAGGGAGATTGGATCTGCTAGTAAAAAATGATGAGGAGGCAATCAATGACATGAAAAGTGTGGAGAAGTTTGTGATGACTGCTAGCTGGTGTATTCAGGATGATCCATTGCTAAGACCTTCCATGAAGAACGTTCTGCAAGTGTTGGAAGGTGCCATGGAAGTTTCAGTGCCCCTATATACTTTTCCAACTACTTCAGTATAATCAATTACCAAAAGGTATGCATGTTCCTCCTTAGTACTTGAACCATGTTTGGTTGTACGATTTTAGTCTAGTACTTGAAGCATGCTTGGTTGTACTATTTTACATACCAGGTTGTTTGTTTCAATGTAGAGAGTATGTTGACATGAAATCTCTTCTCAATTCAGTATTTTCTTAATACAGTTGCATGAAAATTTGAGTCCTACTTTTGGTTCAAATCAGAGTTTTCAGTCTCAATTCTGTTCTTATTTTATTTGGAATAACATGTATAGAACATAAGTAAAAAATTTCCCTCAAAGAAAAATATATATCAATTGATAGCTTCTACTAATACATATGCATAAAAGATGTCACTTTGGCAGTCAATGAGTTTAGCCTCAAGAGGAAGGAGGGGAAGATTCAAACTAGTGATCTCCATTTTATAAGGTGTAATCTCCTGCAAATTGCACTATGTCTCGGTGTTGCACCTTTTTTTCTCTTTTGGTCCATAAAGAGAAAGAAAGATGCTATCACAGCTAGTATTACTCTTCATATCATAATACAAAACAAAATAATATTTACTAATATAAAGGATGAATTGAAAAGAAGACTCAGATCAGGATTCCTATACCCCATCTAAGGATCCTTACAAATTACAATGCAGTGATGAATTCTCCTAAATGTCCATATCATCTCTGTTTGACATTTAGTCAGAACACAATTTAAAGAAGGTGTAGGACCGTAGTTTAGACTGCACAGCAAAATATTACGAATATTGTGGCTCCAATTAGTTCTAGATTCTTGTAGCCACTACTCATTATCCTGATGGAGTTTCCTAATATTGGTAGAGGGAGGCATAGTCTTAAATAACCAGAATAGTACTTTATATTAAAGGATTTAAATTGAACTGATAAATGAAGATGGACCTGGAGGAACTGAGACTTCAACAGCTCCTTCCATCATT
This sequence comes from Quercus aquifolioides, assembly GCA_019022515.1. Taxonomy (NCBI): domain Eukaryota; kingdom Viridiplantae; phylum Streptophyta; class Magnoliopsida; order Fagales; family Fagaceae; genus Quercus; species Quercus aquifolioides. The sequence continues at coordinate 9,614,234 of CM032326.1, forward strand.
TGTACCACTTTCTTCATTGTTGGCCTTAGTGGTGGATCCTCTTGAATGCACCATATTGCAATCATCACATATTTCTGCACTCTCTTCATGTCATTTTTTGCCTCCTCGTCATTCTCCACTAACAGTTCCAGTTTCCCATCTTTATAGCAATCATATGCCCAGTCAGCTAATATCGTCTGATCCTCATCCTTTGCCTCTGCTTCAAAACTCTTCCTGCAGCAAATGAGCTCTAGCAACAAAATGCCAAAGCTGTAAACATCAACCTTGATTGTAACAGGCATGTTTCTGAACCATTCGGGTGCAACATACCCTTTAGTTCCCCTGATTCCAGTAGTAGTACGAGTCTGGTCCGTTTTTAAAAGCTTGGCTAATCCAAAGTCAGAAATTCTAGCTATGAAAGAATCATCCAGGAGGATGTTCTGTGGCTTGATATCACAATGTATGATCTGGTTGCAGTTTCTAATGCAATTTGGATTCTTTGGTACCAATATGGCCGTGAAACCCCAAATAGAAAGCTTGCCAGCGAACCATTGCTCATGAATTCATATACAAGAAGACGGTGCTGCTCCTCGTTGCAGAATCCTAGCAGTTGGACCAAATTTCTGTGGTTTGTTCTGCCAATAGCACTCACTTCAGCTTTGAACTCCAGATCGCCTTCTTTCACCATATCATTCATCCTTTTAACTGCAACTAGTTTTCTGTCCTCATATTCTAGAACCCCTTTATAAACTTTTGCAAAAGCACCCCTCCCAAGCTCTTCCCTGAACCCATTTGTGGCTTCTGTTAGTTCCTCATAAGTGTAACTTCGCAAATTCATGCCTGGCATGACTGGGTATTGCTTAATGGCCTTTGATTTCAAATTTTTGAAACGGAAAACAAGCAGAAAGACAGCCATCACGAAGAGTAAGTTCAGAAACACTGAGCTACTAAGGAGCACTGACACAATGAGTATCACAGTTGATTGATCTTTCTTCTTCAAATCTGCACCTGAAGGCTTAAAAGTAGAATTCTGCTTTCTTATTTTGATTAGAGCTTTTACGTCATAACTATAATCCACCCTCCCATTGGAGAAAGGAGCTCTCTTCTTCCAACACTCACCATTTCTGTAAAGGGCAACACCATAGAAACAATCACTCCAGCAAGCTGTCCTGCACGAATCCTCATTTTGGCTGTTCAAGTATTCATAATCAGACCTGCCAGGCCAATCTGCATTCGGCATTGATTTAAAATAAAAAAGATCTGATTCTGGCAAGGCTTCATCACAACTTTGTGAAAGAAAGTTCTGTCTGCAACCTTTCATAACATCCTCTGGATCAATGTAGGTGTATCCTTCTGGGCATAGGCATTTTGGTCTTTGATTGAGGTCACCGGGCACACAGTAGCTGTTATACCCACAAGCTCCACTACCCTGTGTTGCCACAAATTTGCATATATTTGAAGGTATGAAGGTTGACAAAGAAGACCAGATCATAGGCCAACTCCCGGACATTAAGCTGCTTTTTGGGTAGACATAATGCCTTAAAACACCATCATATTCCATGATTGCTCTTTGATAGAAGCCCTGCGTAGAATCAGGAATTGATGATATATTCTTAACTATGGTTCCATTCATTGCTATAAAGGTTATAGAGCCAGACTGGTTGAAGACCACCTTAAAGCCGCTGCCTATAGGTTCTTCTGGCCAATAATCAGCATAAGAATAATCCCTGGGGTAAGCTCTAGTTTGAAGCACAAGACTTCCTGTCATTTGTAGTTGGAACTGGAACCTTCCTTTAGAGTAATTCATTTCTGACAAACGAGCAACAAGCTTGCTGCCCAGATTCATTGTCTGTGAAGGTAACATTGTGTCAGTTGGATGATCAAAACTCTGCCATAAAAGGCTAGAATTCTGGCTTGCCAGCACGAAGTTTCCGGTGTCAAGCACGGCTGCATAGGCAACTCCTGGACCAGCTAAGTCAGCTTTCCATGTCTCATTGCCTGTTGGGTCATTGAGTACAAATTTGCCATCTTTAGTAAGCTCAACCTTGGATCCTCCTGGCACAAGATTATCTCCATTGGCTGACCAGACAATGGTTTTTTCAGGTAATTTGCTGAACCAGATGGCTAGTAGATATCCTCCCTTTCCAATTTGTTGGAAACCAAAAGCAAAGTCACCAGAAGGCGATGCCCAATAAGAGTCTTTTTCCTGTGCAGTAAGGGATGAGCCCAGAGATTGGTTGCTGGAAGTTTGAGCAGTGGTGGAATATGGCAGCAACAGAATAAGAAGCAACAAGGAGAGAAGATATGATAGTTGTAAAGCCATACTAGTATGAGGAGTCTATAAGTGATACACTTTGTAGTATAAATGAAAAAACTGTATCATGACATTGACAAATATACTGGTAGAGGAAGCTCTGCATGTGGAACGTTTTGTCGAAGTAAAGATGAACATGAGTCATTTTTTATGTTTTCTTGACTCTGAAGATTGACTTCTCATTTTTCTCATTTTTTAGAAAAAGCGTGAGTCATTTTTTATGTTTTCTTGACTCTGAAGAATGACTTCTCATTTTTCTCAATTTTAGAAAAAGCGTGGGTCATTTTTTATGTTTTCTCGACTCTGAAGAATGACTTCTCATTTTTCTCATTTTTTAGAAAAAGCGTGAGTCATTTTTTATGTTTTCTTGACTCTGAAGAATGACTTCTCATTTTTCTCAATTTTAGAAAAAGCATGGGTCATTTTTTTATGTTTTCTCGACTCTGAAGAATGACTTCTCATTTTTCTCATTTTTTAGAAAAAGCATGACATGGCTCGTAAGAAAAAGTTGGACAAATTTGCCGGCTTAATGTGGGACACGGCTGGCACTGGTTGGGGCATTTTTTTTTTGACAAAATTACCCTCTTAACAACTTTTTCCTCTCTTTCACTTTTTATTTTTTCCCGAATCTTATTTTATTAATATTTTACTATCCACTTTCTTTCTCTTTACCAATATCAAACTCAATTTCTTCCCCTTTATCAATATCAAGGAGAAAAAGAGATGAAGAAAAGTTAATAAAGATTGAGGAATAATTAAACAATGTGCCACTATTGTATATTATTTGGTTCATAGTTATTTTAAAAAAAAAATAGGTTAAAATTAATATGTTGTTAATTTTTATTTTTGATACATGTATATTGTAGCACTAATGGATGGGAATGTAGTTACAAAAGATTGCTGACTTAAACGAACCACTTCAAGAAGGTATTATAATTTTATTTTATTTGTGGTTTACATTTCATTTATCATAGAATATTTTTAAACTCATGTTTTTATATAGCACCAAAATTAATATGATATTAATTTTTATTTCTAATACATGTATTATAGCATCAATGGATAAGAATGTAGTTATAAGTGAGAGTCACTACTTTACTCCAAAAAATTGTTATGACTTAAATGAACACCTTCAAGAAGGTATTATAATTTTATTTTATTTGTATATTTACATTTCATTTATCATAGAATATGATGTTTATATTTTAAACTTTTGTTTTAATATTGCACCAATGGATGACAATGTAGATGCAAGTGAGACTCATCAATTTGTTCCAATGGATTGTTTTGACTTAAATGAATTGTCTCAAGAAGGTATTATTATTTTCATTTTATTTGTAATATATAATTCATGTATCATATAATATGATGTTGATTGTTTTTTTAATTTTTGTTTTAATATAGCACAAGTTTATGATGATTTGATTGCAAGTGAGATTCATGGAAGTGTTTCAAAGAATTGTGTTGAATTAAATGAGGTTCCAAATTATGGAAAAAATAATAATACTTATGGATATGAAATAATTGATTGGAATGAATGTCCAATAGATAAAATGGGAGTTATTGAAGAACGTGAAGATATAAATTCAATAGAAAATGAGTTTGAGCCTTTTGTTGGTCAATGTTTTCCTAGTGAAGAAGAAACTTTCATTTTCTATAAAAATTATGCAAATTGATATGGTTTTACAATTCGAAAATGTCATACTGAGGGGAAAAAAAAAAGAAGAAGAGAGAAACAGTAAGATGTGATTTCTTTTGTCATCAACAAGGTAAACAACCACTAAAAATAGTGGATCCTTCTAAGGAGCAACGAAATAGGAAGTCTTTAAAATGTGGATGTAAAGCTCATTTAAGTATCATTTTGCGAAAGTCATTTGATATTTTTCCTCGAGAATGACATGTCACTAAGTTTGTTGTAGTCCACAATCATGATTTGTTCTCCCCTTCAGAAGTGCGATTTCTTCCAGCCAATCGAGTTATCACTATAGATGATAAAAAACGCATTTTCTTATTGAAAGAAGTTGGACTTTCAATTAGAGAGGTAATGCGTGTTATGGAACTTAAGAGGCATTTGAAACATGGACAACTTCCATTTTTTCAAAGGAATATTCATAATCTTTATGTGAAAATGAGGTGGAAGAATGCAAAGAATGATGTCATGAATCTTCTACAATTTTGCAAAGTCGCTAAAGAAGAGAATTCTAGATTCCAATATGCATTTACAACCAATGAAAAAAATAGATTGGAGCATATTTTTTGGTCACCTACTCATTGTTTTGATTGGTACCAAAAATATGGAGATGTGGTTGTTTTTTATACTACTTATAAGGTGAATGCTTATGATATGTCTTTTGGTATTTTTGTTGGTGTCAATAATTATGGAAAGACAATTCTATTTGGTTGTGCACTTCTTCGAAATGAAACAACAAGTGTCTTTCAATGGTTAATGAAGGTACATTCTTTGTCTTACAAATTTGTACAATTATTTTTTAAATTTTATTTGATTGATTAGTAGAATAATAACGTATATCTTTTGAAATATTTTCATGTTTTAGTAAATTTGTATTTGATTAGCAGGCTTTTGCATACTTAAAGAAGAATCAACCTAAGGCAATGTTGACAGACCAAGATCCATGGATCACAGAGGCAATATCAAAAGAATTGCCGGCAACAAAGTATGCCTTTTGTATATGGCATATTACTGCTAAATAAGGTTGTTGCTTTCATTAATTGTCCTCCACTCTCAAAGACAAAAGGTCGCCCAAAGCAAAAACGAATGAAAGGTGAAAGAGAATTAGGAAAGAAAAAGAAGTCTTGTGGCCTTTGCAAGCATGTTGGCCATAACATCTCAACATGTCTGGAGAAAAAGAATTGTACTTACTCAAATGGTGCGGAAAAAAGAAAAAAAAAATGTACTTCAAGTGAAATTGGATTGAATCCAATATTTTCTTTGAAATGTTAGAGCATCTCCAATAGATTAGCTAAATCTATTTTTTGGAGAACAAACCCCAAAAATCAGCTCCAACAGATTCTTCATATGCAAAACTTTTCCAAAAAAGTTTTTAAGTTGCTACAGTGCTTCTCTAGATATAGAAAACACTGTTGCAACTCCAAATGAACTTTTCTACTTAAAAAAATCATACAAAATAAAAAACAATTCTTTCTCTCTCCTTTCACAACGGCTACTGACACAACAATCCTTTCTCTTAAACATCTCTAAACTCAAGCATAATTAAAATACAAACTCAAAAACACAATCTTAAAATTAATCAAATTATAACAAAAAAAAAAAAAAAAGACAGAAGCCACTGACCCATCTGGGCTACGTTGGGGAGGAAAACGAGCAGCAACGGAGCGGAAGGCGTGGCTTGGCAAAGTGAACGCTGATTGTGTCCTGCAATCAACGATGGAGCAACCAAGATATCTCTCGCTTGTTCTTTCTCTGTTTCTTATCACATAGAGAGCTAGAGAATGTTCTAGAATCAAGTAGAAAAAGAGAGCTAGAGAAAGTGATCTAGAATCAAGTAAAAAAAGAAAAAGAAGGGAAGATAAAGATAGGAGTGGGATTCGTGTGTGGTGGAGAAAAAACAAGAGGAAAAAAAAAACATAAGGATGAAATTAAGAAAGGAAAAATAATATAAAGAATAAGAAATGACAATTAAGAAATGCTACCACAATATTTTCACAATAAATCATAAGTAACAGATTGTTATTAGCTAATATTGGTGAGTAAAAAAATAATTTCAGTAGTGGGTTCAAATTAGAACTAGTAACAATTTTCCCCATAAGATTTTGTTGTGATTCTTGTGAAAGTATTGTGAAAATGCTGTGGATATAACACTTCTCATTGAAAAATATGGTTGTCGGGAATGAACATAGGAAGAATAAATGATGATTAAAAAAAGAATAAAGAATGAATGAAGGAATAATATTTAAATGAGATAGAGAAAATGATAGAGAATCTGTTGGAAAGTGTATTTGAAAAAGTAGGTAAGTAAAAGGTAAATGTCATTGTTCACTAACCAAACAGTACAAAATTTTAGATAAGCTGCTGGAGATGCTCTTAGGCATAAACTCTTGAGCTTGTAAAAGAAAAAAATTATGACAATATTGTGTTTGTTAATTTTGACAATATTATGCCATTGGACAATATTAATTTTGACAATATAATGCCTTTGTTAATCTTGACGCTTCTCTTGTTTTTTTTTTTTTGGTTTTACATTTCCATTTTGACAATATTATGCTAGTGAATATTCACATTATCATTTTCAATATTATGTCATTGTACTAAAATACTTCTTCCTACATTTTATTTTATAATGAATTTACTTAAATTTTTATAAGGGATTTAATAAATACTAATTTAAATTAAATATTCTTGAAGAAATTTAAATCATGCTTAAATTGCCCATTTATAAGGGATTCAAACCTAAACTCTAATTCATGCTGATATTACATTGTTAGTCCCTAATATATATCTACCAGTGCTTTAATCCCTAAAGTATCAAGTGAATGTTATTGGTCTTTAAAGTATCAATTTTGACAAGTTAATGTATTTGTTATTGTTTTAACTTTCTTTTTTGGTGTACCCATAGCACAAACAATTCAATCAAAATTAATATTTTTCTTCAAGTTGAGGAGTATTTTCAATTCTACCCACCATAGTCAGGTTGAAAAAAGATCTAACCTAACCTAGCACACCTAGATCAGGCTGAAATTTAAAAAAAATATATATATTTAATTGAGCATTCAAACAATACCAATACAAACAACACCGATACAAATAAGAGCAAACTTGTAACCTAATAAACTTGAGCCTATTACCAAACTAACACAAACTATTTTATTAGTACTCCAAAGTTAGTACGATATTATATAGCTCTATCCTAACTCGGTTGGTAAACAAAAGAATAAATAATATATTTATATAATATATTTTTAAAATATATATTAATATAGGTGGGTCAGGTTAGGCGAATTTGCTGACCCACCAACTTCTAAAAATTGACCCAAACCAATAGGTTAGGTTGAATTGGATCGGTTTTGGCAGATCGACAACTTGGTTGCACACCCGTAGCCTCTTATAATAGAATAAATAAAGGGTAAAGAGTTGAAAAAGAAAATTTAAGATTTGAGTTTCCTCTAATGTGCTTGTGAATTTATGTTCTCTTATCCTTCCTTATTTGTTTGGTTACAAAATTTTGTCTTCTTTTTTCATCTTTTAATTTCTTAATTGATCTTCCTATCTTTTTTTCATTAGTTTTCATTAGTTTTTCTTTTTCGTTAATGGTGGATAAAAAAAAATATTAATGTCACTAGTAGGTCCAGATGAAAACCAATAACAACTTACTATGTAAACTTTATTATGAAATTGTTATGAAAATATTATGTAAATAGCACAATTTTTCTTTCTAAAGAAAAATAGCACTAATTTAAAAAGTTTTGAGATACAATAAAGGACAAAGTTTAGCTAAAAAACTAATTGTAACTTAAAGCTATAACTTTACTCAGTAAAATAAACATTGCTACATATTTTCAAAATCTAACCGTTAAATTGCATATTCTACATGCTCTTAATACACATGCCAAATTTTGTGTCAATCAAATATTATTTACTATATGATCTATAAGCTTATACATTATGCTTTTTTTTTTTTTTTTTTGTGGAAATAAAGTGCATATATTATGCATAATTTTAAACCATAAAAACTTGTAATTTAAAAAATTTATTGATGATATAGCTATTGATCTTTAATTTTCTTGTGAGATGGGTTTTTTTTTTTTTTTTGGATCTACTAATGTTGGTTGTTTCATGAGGATTGTGATTTTAGTTTTTTTTTTTTTTTTTTTTTTTTTTTTTTATATTCTTTTATGTTGGTTGTTTCCTGTGAGAGGATTGTGATTTTAGGTTTTTTTTTTTTTTTTTTGTAAGATGTTTGGTGTTGTTTTCCTGTGAGAGACGCATTAGTTTTCAAATTTTCCCGCGTGAGATGCTTGACTAAGGCTTGAGTTGGTAAGAGCATCAGCAGTGGGGCTTGAATATGCCAAATGTTAGGAACATTTGGCATTTAAGCCTCAAAACTGCTCAACAATGGAAAGGCCATATTGCATATGCCAAATTTTTTTTGAGATTTAGCTACAATACCATCTCAAATGTAAGATGGTACTATAGCTGAATGGTATAAAAAAAAATAATTTTTTAAGACTCTCTCCACGTTTTACCCGGCAATTTCTCTCTCCTCTCTCATTTTTTCTCTTTCTTTTCTCTCTCTTCCTTCTCTGTTTCTCATCCCCTCTCTCTCTCGCCATTGTCAAGCTTCTCTCTCGGAGCTCACGCCGAATCGGATTTCTAGATCGGCATGGTGGCGAGGCTGGTGGCGCGGCTGAGATGGGCGTGGTGGCTAAAAGAGATCGGCTTTCAGCTTGGGAAGCTTTGGTCGATCTCTCTCAAAGGATTCTAACATAGGGTTCAAGTAGATATGGAAGAAAACTTCCTTCGATCTGAATTATGAAGTTGCTGTTTTGACGATTTTTTCCTTTCTTTATGGTTGAGAGTTAGATAGGACACCGCCAGCCACCACCACCATTAGAAATCCACTTCAAAAACCAAAACCCACTGCCACCAGCCACCGCCCACACCTCAACCCAAATCAAAATCCAATCACAAACCCCAAAATTCACCAAATCAACCAAAACCACTAGATCAACTAAAACCCAAACAAAACCGAAAATTATCAGATCATTCAAGTTTGGATTCGATTTAGAGAGAGAAAACAATGGAGAAAAAGAGAGTCAACCCACCACTGTCACGCCGCTACTATCAGATCTGACCAGCCATTCACAACCCAACACAAAACCGGACTAGATCTCAGCTACGATCCACAATACTACACCACCACGATCCACTGATAAAAGGGAAAGAGAACCGGTGAGAAGAGAGAAGAAAAAATAAGAAGAAGATAGAATGGCACAGGATATGAAAAGAGAGGAAAAAAAAAGAACCGAGAGGGAGAAACGGTAGAAAAGAGAGAGAAAGGGAAAATAGTAAAAAAAAGGAATAAAAAGGAATATTTAAATAAAATGGGGAAAAAAATAGAGTTTTGGGATGTTGGGTGTATTATACAATGGTATGGTATAATTGATAAAGTAGCTTTTTGAGATGGTAAAATAAGATGAGATAGCAAAACCGGCTGTGGATGCTCTAAGAGACATAAGAAAGGGTATTTTTGGTCTCTTTATTCATTTTTCTTTTTTCCTATAAAGCTGACCCACATTTAGTAAAAAGACAGCATAAAGCTGTGTAAAAACTGCAAAAAAGCTAGGTACTAATGAGCACCATAATTTAAAATTATTAGCTCCACCAAGAGGACTACTAACGTGGTCCTCTCTAACCTCTCAATCAATAAAATGTTGATATTTAAGCAAATATGACATCATCTGATAATTTATTTTTTATTTCTTGTACTAATTAGGAAGCTCACACATATATTTGCATAGATAACATCATCTCATTGGTCAGGAAGGACCCATTAGCGGTCCTCCCAATAAAAATAATAATTTCTCCACCATAAGATGTTTGGTGATTTTAGGGTTTTTTCCTGTGGGAGGATTGTGATTTGAAGTTTCTTTTTTTTTCTGTAAGATGTTTGGTGTTGTTTTCCTGTGAGAGACGCATTAGGGCCCGTTTGGTACGTGTGTTCAAAAACTGAAAACATGTGTTGTAACACATTTACCAAACAGAGCCTAAAGGGGTGTTTGATACATGAACTTAAAAACTAAAAATTGTTGTTTGAAAACATGTGTGGAAATACATGTAGGTAAAAAAATGTGTGAAAATACGTTTAATATTGTTTAAAAACTGAAAATTGTCGTTTGAAAACATGTACCAAACACCCGTTTTCAAATTTTCTTGCATGCGCTTGACTAAGGCTTGAGTTGGCAGGAGACGTAAGAAAGGGTATTTTGGTCTCTTTATTCTTTTTTCTTTTTTCCTATAAAGCTGACCCACATTTGGTAAAAAGATTGCATAAAGCCGTGTAAAAACTACAAAAATGTTGGCTGTTAACGAGCACTGTAAGAAAAATTATTAGCTCTATCAAAGAACGGCTGATGTGATCTTCTCTAATCTCTTAACCAATAAAATTCTATTATTTAAGCAAATATGACATCATTTGGTAATTTTTATTTTTTATTTTTTGTGTTAATTAAGAAACTCACACATATATTTACATAGATAACATCATCTTATTGGTCAAAGAAAAATGCATCAGTTATCCTCCCTATATAAATAATAATTTCTCCACCATAAGTTAGGTTAACACAACCTTTTATTTCTTCACATTTTCTTATTTTCTTTCTTCCACACTCTTTACGTCAACTCACAATAACAACTAATCTTGACTTTTGTACATAAAGATGACTTCAATTCTTCTCATTGGAAAGCTTCTCCAGCAAGTTCAATTTGCTTTGCTGACTTCTTGGCAATTTTTCAACATTAGGGGCGGCTGCACTTGTAATCTAGGGGGTTCAAATGAACCCCCTGACTTGAAAAATAAATAAATATTTATATATATATATATATATATATATAAAATATATTTTTATTAATTTAATTATCCTTAAAAATATTTTTGCACAATTTAGCTTGAATCTTGCACATTTTGATCACAAATCAATGCCCAAAATCAAATAACATAGATCAGTTCATCCCAAAACTAATTAACAACACTGATGAAGCGTAAGTTCGTCAGTCAAATAAGTTCGTCAGTAGAGTAAGTTCGTCAGTAGAGTTATACTGATGAAGCATAAGCTTGTCAGTCGAGTTGGTCAAATGGAAGCAATCCTCAGCCTGTATGAACGTACTCTCAAATGTGGTCACCGGTGTGGTGCCTGCCACAATGCCTCCGATGCCAAAGTCAGTATAAGAAGCTCTCTTAGGAATAAACAATGTAATTGAACAGAATGAAAGAGATCTCTTAGTATCTATGTGTGTATCTACCTTGTACTTGGCAATGTGTGGGCTTTATATATGTTTTTCATAGCTTCTAGCCGTTGGGGTAGTTATGAAGGTCTTAATGCTCCTCTTGGTAACGTTTGGTGCTGTGTAATGTGGCTTTAATGTGCTCCAACGGTTCATACAATTGGCTTTGTAACCATTCTAGGTGTAATTGTGCTGCATTGAATGGCCTTCCTGCCTTCGTCAGTGACGTGGGTATTAGTATGCTCGTCCAGGGATCATGGTCGTCGGTATCATGGTCGTCGTCTTCGGTAAATGAGTTCGTCAGTCCCGTCAGATGCCCCCCGATTATGTGGTCGTCGTGACTTGTAATGACGACCGTAGAATGTGAAAGGTTTTGGGTTGTAAATAACTCCAATTCGTGTGACCATTGGGTTTCCCGCTAGTTTTCAATTTTCTGAGCCTTTGTTTCTAAACTTCTCCCCTTATCTTCGTCAGTACCTTTTGTCTATAACTTCGTCAGTACCTTTTGTAACTTACACCCTTTTAAGGATTTTTTCATCGTCAGTAACTTACATCCGTCGAGGCGGAATCTTTTTACTTAGCCATTTTTGGCTTTTGTGACTTACATCCGTCGAGGCAGAATCTTGTCATCGTCAGTAACTTACATCCGTCGAGGCGGAATCTTGTTACTTGCCATTTTTGGCTTTTGTGACTTACATCCGTCGAGGCGGAATCTTGTTACTTAGCCATTTTTGGCTTTTGTGACTTACATTCGTTGAGGCGGAATCTTGTTACTTAGCCATTTTTGGCTTTTGTGACTTACATCCACCAAGGCGGAATCTTGTCATCGTCAGTAACTTACATCCGTCGAGGCGGAATCTTGTTACTTAGCCATTTTTGGCTTTTGTGACTTACATCCGTCAAGGCGGAATCTTGTCATCGTCAGTAACTTACATCCGTCGAGGCGGAATCTTGTTACTTAGCCATTTTTTGCTTTTGTGACTTACATCCGTCAAGGCGGAATCTTGTCATCGTCAGTAACTTACATCCGTCGAGGCGGAATCTTGTTACTTGCCATTTTTGGCTTCTGTGACTTACATCCGTCGAGGCGGAATCTTGTCATCGTCAGTAACTTACATCCGTCAAGGCGGAATCTTGTTACTTAGCCATTTTTGGCTTTTGTGACATACATCCGTCGAGGCGGAATCCTGTCATCGTCAGTAACTTACATCCGTCGAGGCGGAATCTTGTTACTTAGCCATTTTCGCCCACGCTCTGGTCTGTCTTTTCTCTGATGGCATTTCTCAACTCGTCCATCTCCTTCCTCATCTCTTGAAGAAGATCTGAATTTTGTTTTGCCGGAGTAATGGGTCTTCGATGGTCACTCCTTCTATGGCTATTTCCCTCGTCCTCTACGTTGTTTTTGGATCGATTCTCCTCCTGTTGAAGCCGTAGCTTCATTTCCTGATTTTACCTAGTAAGTTCTTCAACGGCGGCCGCAAGAGCTTGGACTTGCTGAGCCAAGGTTGTGGAATCTTGATTGGACTCCATCTGAATACTGAAGTTGATGGAAGCAGCGTTTTCGAATATGAAAATGAAAACGTCACGTTCCCACAGACGGCGCCAAATTGATGAAGCGTAAGTTCGTCAGTCAAATAAGTTCGTCAGTAGAGTAAGTTCGTCAGTAGAGTTATACTGATGAAGCATAAGCTTGTCAGTCGAGTTGGTCAGATGGAAGCAATCCTCAGCCTGTATGAACGTACTCTCAAAGGTGGTCACCAGTGTGGTGCCTGCCACAATGCCTCCGATGCCAAAGTCAGTATAAGAAGCTCTCTTAGGAATAAACAATGTAATTGAACAGAATGAAAGAGATCTCTTAGTGTCTATGTGTATATCTACCTTGTATTTGGCAATGTGTGGGCTTTATATATGTTTTTCATAGCTTCTAGCCGTTAGGGTAGTTATGGAGGTCTTAATGCTCCTCTTGGTAACGTTTGGTGCTGTGTAATGTGGCTTTAATGTGCTCCAACGGTTCATACAGTTGGCTTTGTAACCGTTCTGGGTGTAATTGTGCTGCATTGAATGGTCTTCCTGCCTTCATCAGTGACGTGGGTATTAGTATGCTCGTCCAGGGATCATGGTCGTCGGTATCATGGTCGTCGTCTTCGGTAAATGAGTTCGTCAGTCCCGTCAAACACAAATTACTCTCTCGTTCTCTCATGAATCTCATCTCATCTCTATTGTCTATTTGACTTTCTACGTATCTCCGACTCTAAGAGTAAAATATGAGTGTTTGTGAGTTTTGAATGTCTCTCTTTATTATAAACTAACTTATAACTCTATGCATATGCATTGATATACTTAAAAGATACACATTAAGATACATAATATAATTCTTACACATATAATTTAAATATTATTGATAGTCATTCTTTTTTTTTTAACTCTTTAAAAAGTCTTGTAAGAATGTTATTAAGTGAAAATGTAAATTATCTATTTTTTAAATATTTTTATATTCATTAATTCTAGACTTTTTGGTTTTTTATACAAAACAAAATATTATTTACTAATATAAAGAATGAATTGAAAAAGAGACTCAGAAAAATCTCTGTACGATATTATTCATTAATTCTCAAAAAAAAAAATCTCTGTACGACATTGTGTCATAACGCAATTGGGATTTTTTAGAAAACAACTACAAAACCCAAACAATATTATTAGTTAGGCAACGTTTCAAACATATTGCATTTCTAACAATTCGACTTCAGAGGAGTCGATTTTACTGTTCATATTGCCTATTTTTTGCACCACGTAGATAAAGAAATCGAGTCTTTTGGACTCATTTTTTATACACAGAAACCGACTTCGCTAGAGTCGATTTCTGTACAAAGAAATCGACTTCAGTGAAGTCTATTTCCATGTGTAGAAATCGACTTCACTGAAGTCGATTTCTCTGTATACAAATTCAAAGAAATCCATTCACGAAGATTGCCATAATTCCCTGAACAACTAGAAGAACCCCAGAAGAAATCAAATCCAAAACGGAGTCGTACCCGAGCATGTTCTCCTCCACTGATCTGATCCGATCACCTGAAGCTTTCGCCGGGGTTTGGTCAGAATCGGCGCCTGGAGTTTGTTCTTCGTTTGCTGGGTTCGTTCTTTGTTCTTCGTGCTTCGTCGTCGGTGTTGCTGGGTTCGTCGGGGTTTGGTGAAATGGGTTCGTTCTTTGTTCTTCGTGCTTCGCCGTCGGTGTTGCTGGGTTCGTCGGGGTTTGGTGAAATCGGAGCCTGGGTTCGTCGGGGTTTGGTGAAATCGGCGCCTGGGTTCGTCGGCGCCTGCGTTCGTTTGCTCGTCGGTGTTGCTGGCGCCTGGGTTCGTCGGCGCCTGCGTTCGTGCTCGTCGGTGTTGCTGGGTTCGTTTGCTGGGTTCTTCTGTCGTCGCATGGGGTTTTTTAACACAACTGAAGCTAGTTGTGTGGAGTCCTTGGTGGTGTTGTGTTCTTGGGCAAATCGACTTCAGTGGAGTCGTTTTCAATACAAAGAAAACGACTCCAGTGGAGTCGTTTTCTTTGTATTGAAAACGACTCCACTGAAGTCGATTTCTATGTATAAAAAATGAGTACAACGGACTCGATTTCTTTATCTACGTGGCGCAAAAAATATGCGATATGAACAGTAAAATCGACTCCTCTGAAGTCGAATTGTTAGAAATGCAATATGTTTGAAACGTTGCCTAACTAATAATATTGTTTGAGTTTTGTAGTTATTTTCTAAAAAACCCCAACGCAATTTAACAAAGGTGTAGGACAGTAGTTTAGACTGCACAGCAAAATATGTCGAAGATTGTGGCTCCAATTAGTTCTAGATTCTAGTAGCCACTACTCGTTGTCCTGATGAAGTTTCCTAATATTGGTAGAGGGAGGCATAGTCTTAAACAACCAGATACAGTATATTAAAGGATTTACATTGAACTCATAAATGAGGATGGACCTGGAGGAACTGAGACTTCAACAACTCCTTCCATCATTTGAACCACTTTCTTCATTGTTGGCCTTAGTGATGGATCCTCCTGAATGCACCATATTGCAATCATCACATATTTCTTCACTCTCTTCATGTCATTTTTTGCCTCCTCGTCATTCTCCACTAACAGTTCCAGTTTCCCGTCTTTATAGCAATCATACGCCCAGTCAGCTAGTATCATCCGATCCTCATCCTTTGCCTCTGCTTCAAAACTCTTCCTGCAGCAAATAAGCTCTAGCAACAAAATGCCAAAGCTGTAAACATCAACCTTGATTGTAACAGGCATGTTTCTGAACCATTCGGGCGCAACATACCCTTTAGTTCCCCTGATTCCAGTAGTAGTACGAGTCTGGTCTGTTTTCAAAAGCTTAGCTAATCCAAAGTCAGAAATTCTAGCTGTAAAAGAGTCATCCAGGAGGATGTTCTGTGGCTTGATATCACAATGTATGATCTGGTTGCTGCATTCTTCATGCAAGTAAAAGAGCCCTCTTGCAGTTTCTAATACAATTTGAATTCTTTGGTACCAATATGGCCGTGAAACCCCAAATAGAAAGCTTGCTAGAGAACCATTACTCATGAATTCATATACAAGAAGACGGTGCTGCCCCTCATTGCAGAATCCTAGCAGTTGGACCAAATTTCTGTGGTTCGTTCTACCAATAGCACTAACTTCAGCTTTGAACTCCAGATCGACTTCTTTCACCATATCATTCATCCTTTTAACTGCAACTAGTTTTCTGTCCTCATATTCTAGAACCCCTTTATAAACTTTTGCAAAAGCACCCCTCCCCAGCTCTTCCCTGAACCCATCTGTGGCTTCTGTTAGTTCCTCATAAGTGTAACTTCGCAAATTCATGCCTGGCATGACTGGGTGTGGTTTAAGGGCCTTTGGTTTCCAATATTTGAAACGAAAAACAAGCAGAAAGACAGCCAACAGGAAGAGTAAATTCAGAAACACCGAGCTGCTAAGGAGCACTGACACAATTAGTATCACAGTTGATTGATCTTTCTTCTTCAAATCTGCACCTGAAGGCTTCAAAGTAGAATTGTCCTTTCTTGTTTTGATCAGAGCTTTTCCTTCAAAACCTGAATCCATCCTCCCATTTGAGAGAGGAAATTTCTTTTTCCAACACTCCCCATTTTTGTAAATGGCAGCAGCGCAGAAACAATCACCCAAGCAAGCTGTCCTGCACCAATCCTGATTTTGGCCTTAAAAGTATTCATAATCAGACCAGCCAGGCCAATCTGTATTCGGCATTGATTTAAAATAAAAATGATCCGATTCTGGCAATGCTTCATCACAACTTTGTGAAAGAAAGCTCTGTTTGCAACCTTTCATAACATCCTCTGGATCAATGAAGGTGTATCCATCTGGGCATAGGCATTTTGGTCTTTGATCATCACCTAGTCTGCAGTAGCTGTTATAACCACAAGGTCCACTACCATGTAGTATTGCCACAAAATTGCATATATTTGAAGGTATGAAGGTTGACAAAGAAGACCAGGTCATAGGCCAACTCCTGGACATTAAGCTGCTTTTTGGGTAGACATAATGCCTTAAAACACCATCATATTCCATGATTGCTCTTTGATAGAAGTCCTGCGTAGAACCAGGATTTAATGATATATTCTTAACTATGCTTCCATTTCTTGTTGTAAAGGTTATAGAACCAGACTGGTTGAAGACCACCTGAAAGCCGCTACCTACAGGTTCTTCTGGCCTAGGCCAATAATCAGTATAAGAATCATCCATGGGGTAAGCTCTAGTTTGAAGCACAAGACTTCCATTCATTCGTAGTTGGAACTGGAACCTTCCATTAGAGTAATTCATTTCTGAGTAACGAGCAACAAGCTTGCTGCCTAGACTCATTATCTGTGAAGGTAACATTGTGTCAGTTGGATGATCAAAACTCTGCCACAAGAGGCTAGAATCCTGGCTTGCCAGCATGAGGTTTCCAGTGTCAAGCATGGCTGCATAGGCAACTCCTGAACCAGCTAAGTCAGCTTTCCATATCTCATTGCTTGTTGGGTCATTGAGTACAAATTTGCCATCTTTGGTAAGCTCAACTTTGGATCCTCCTGGCACAAGATTATCTCCATTGGCTGACCAGACAATGGTTTTTTCAGGTAATTTGTTGAACCAGATGGCTAGTAGATAGCCTCCCTTTCCAATTTGTTGGAAACCAAAAGCAAAGTCACCAGAAGGCGATGCCCAATAAGAGTCTTTTTCCTGTGCAGTAACGGATGAGCCCAGAGATTGGTTGCTGGAAGTTTGAGCAGTGGTGGAATATGACAGGAACAGAATAAGAAGCAACAAGGAGAGAAGATATGATAGTTGTACAGCCATACTAGTTTGAGGAGTTTACAAGTGATACACTTTGTAGTATAAATGATAAACTGTATTATGACAAATCTACTGGTAGAGGAAGCTCTGCATGTGGAGCATTTTGTTAAAGTAAAGATGAACTTGAGCCCTTTATTAAGTTTTCTTTGCTGACTGTGAAGAATGACTTTTCTCTTTTCTATTATTGAATAAACCAGGACATCAACTTTTCTTCATTGACTTGTTGATATTACTGTTTCAATTAATTCATGGAAGATTAAGTCCACACGCACAACAATTGAACCAAGAATTTGACCCATTCTCTTATATTGACTATTTAGTTGCCATTAACCTCACTTCGGCGCAAATCATAACCTTTTATTTTAATATCCTGCACAATCATATTTTTCAAAGAAGACAAATGAGAGGCCGGTTTCTATTCCACACACCGAAATACACGCATTTGTACACACAAAGGCTACACGATTAAATAAAATAATAAAATATCTCCATAAAAAATAAAAGAAAACACAATCAACTATCTCAATTCCAAGCATTCTTCATATTATCCAAGAATAAGTCAATCAAATGACCAAATACTTATTGATATCATTCTCAAGTTCTCTCTCTCTCTCTCTCTCCCAACTGATGGTTCTTGAAGAGCATGGGTAAACGGAGGTTAGTTGTTTTCTTGAAGAGCACGGGAAGAGGTGGGCTCAACCAAAGACACAACCCTCTCCTTCTCCCAAAGGTCCAGCCGAGCTCTTCAAGCGATGGGCTATTATGATCCAACCGAGCTTCCAGCTTAAGGGAATGCAATGGGAAAATCGAAAATAGATATTTGGCTTTTGGGTATTTGAAAGGAAAATTGAAAGAGGTAAATCTATATTGATATGATGACACCCCCCCCCCCCCCCCCCCCCCCCCCCCCCCCCAAAAAAGCATCCACAGTGTACATTATTTAGATTTTGATGTTAAACTAAAATCGTGTTTCTAAGACATTATTTCGGTATAACATGAATAGAATTGAATTTTTGTATCATCCAAGCCTTTTAAGGTTGAGTATCTACTTAAGAATGGCAAAATACAGGTTTAGGTAAAAAAAAAAGGTTGAGAGTATATATATATTTGACATGTGTATTTTATCTTTGGATCAAAATACAATTTTATTGATCGATTTCTATAAGCAAAAGAGTCCTAAATATTGCAATTTGAATCACAAAATTTAAATAAATAAATAAAGGCACTTTAAAAATTGGATTCTAAAATGAGAATAATTATTATTTTGAATAGCAGTAGTTATGAAAGTATCTCACATCTTGCATTTTACATGGTGGGATGCGTGTTTGTATATTTAAATTGTATAAGTCTAAGCATTTGAGTACAAGTAATAGGTACTTTATCACATGATGTTTTACTAGTGAAAACCTCAATAAAGTTGAAGGAAAACCAGTCATGATTGGATATGATGTCCTTGTTATAGGAGCGAGAAAAAAAAACCATATACTTAAACCATATTTTGAGAGAGTATGCTTACTATTGAACCTTATGAGCATCGATTTCTTATGACTTAAGAGAGGTTATTTTGAGAGAGTGCGTTTACTGCTAAAGCTTTCAAGGCATCTGTACTTCTTGGATCTGTTAGGACTTGGGAGAGGTTAGTTTGAGAGAATATGTTTATGGCTGAATCTTATGAGTCATTCACATTTATTGGATTTGTTAGGACTTCTTGGCTAATCAGTAAAAGAGTTGTTTTTTTGCATTTTTTTTTAATAAAAAAGTTACCACCAGACTTAGCATCTATTGTGTATCTCTGTTTCCGTTTATTTTTAATAAATAAAAAAATTGTAGATTATCATTTAAATTTATGCATGATTGTCTCCAATTTGGATTGATTGGTAGAGTAGTGTTGCCTCTACTCATCTTTCATTTGATGGAATATACAATCATCACATCAGCATATCACTTGGTAGAGTATGCGTATTTTGCTATCGATAATTTGGCCGTGGAGGGAGAACCCTAGAGCAGAGGAGGAGAGAGAGAGAGAAAGAAAGAAATACATATACCTTTTTTTTTGGGTTTAGAGATAAGTATGGAATGACATAAATAAGGAATAATAAATGAAATCAATAAGAATATTAGCATTAATGAGTATCTTTTTTTAATCGTTGGATCTACTTAAATCCAATGGTTTAGAAAATGTGTAACTCTTTAGAGTTAGAGTTACCAGGTGTAACTTGAACTCATCTCATATATATATATATATATATATATATATATTAAAAGCCAAAGTTTTGAGAGAAAATCTAATTAGATTTCAAATTGGAATTCAATTAAACTCTAATTTTGCACCACATGTCCAATCTATTCTAAACTTTTAAATTTTTGTGCCAAGTGAGTCAATTCAGTGTAAAAATTGGATTTCAATTAAAATTTAATTTTGCACCACATGTCTTATCTAATTTAAGTTTTTTTTTTTCATTTTTCTACCAAGTAAATTAATTCAATGTAGAAAATGATGAATCCAATATAAATAAACCAAAAAATCTAATCATATATCTAACTATATATATATATATATATATATATAATTAAAGGAAAAGAGAGTTTGAATGATTTTATAGTTATGAGCCATTTTTTGTGTAACTAAAAATAATTCAAATTTATAAGTTATTTATGTAATATACCATGAGCATGCACGATCCATTACTAACTAGGTTATATATATAAAAGTTTAGAGAAAATTCAATTAGAATCAAAATTGGATTTTGCTTTTGTTAACTTTCCATACAAATTAAATTGTTTAAATTTTTGTCGTTATTTTTTCTCTAAACTAATGACCATATTTTTTATACTGTTTCTATTTAGATATTTTGTATGCAAAGATCTTAAACGTAACAAATTGTAATTGAGCTAAACGATTTCATTCACCTATCCCCATTCAATTTAGGAGATATTATTGGAAAATTTTATTCTTTTATTTTGTGTTGTGTTGTGTTTAGTAGAATTTTACAAACAATGATTGTGAATTGATATTGTATATGTAGTATTCAATAGTGACTTTCAAAATTATTTATGTGATAGCAATGTAATGAAAAATTTGGCATAACCAATATCATGAAAATTATAAGTAAAAACCAATTTAGTACCTCCAAATGTCTTGATCGAACTAATGTTCTATATGTTTAATAACCCAAGCTAACATCAATAACACCACTACAATTCATCATTTTCATGTGAAAGCATGGGTTACATACTAGTTATTAATTATTTGAGTAATATCAATTGTAATTATATGATAAGTTTTGGTTATCATAATAATCTCCTTAAGAGAATGAGAATTTGAATAATAAGTTTGAAACTTAAAAATTTGAATTGTTCCAAAATAAATTAGGAAAATATAATGCATAATAACAATAGTTAGAAGAATATGGACCATTTCATAAAAGAATAATATCAATCAAAAACATCAAAAATGATAAAATTATATATTTGTAAAAATAGAGTGATGGAAATTACTTTTTAAAATTGTTTAATTTTTAGAGAGAAAAAATTATCTACAATAAAATTTAGAGAAGAAATTATACATATTCGATATAAGTTTGTTATGAATTTTGATTATCATAATAATCTCTTTTAAGAGAATGAAGAATTTGAATAATTTATTTAAATAAAAATCATATATATATATATATATATATTGCTTGAAGGTATATCAAACTCATGCAATTCATCTAAAAGTAATGACATTAAAACAAATAAGTAATCGTCCTAAAGATTGGATTTGTATATTCATAACCTTAAGGTTTAGAAAGACTTTTACCTAAATTTAACTGAACCAAAGTGGAGTGATCTACATTAATGTGACTCAACAAAAGTATAGTAACAATAAATACTATACTTAAGATTTTAAATATCACAAGTTTGAGATATATATATATATTATAAATTTGGATTTAGAATATGTATTTTCCCTATATGTAAGTGCACAAAAATGGACCAAAGTGAACCAAAATGGACCGAAGTGGACACAAATGGACCAAATGAACAGAAGTGGACCGAATGGGAACAAGGTGGATCGCATAGGACCGAAGTGGACTGAATAGAATAGAGTAGACCAAAATGGACCGAATAAGAACAAATGGACAAATTAGGACCAAAGTAGACTAAATAGGACAAAGTGGACTAATTTAGACCAAATAAGAACGAAAGGGACTGAATTGGACCTAATAAGAACAAATGGACAGATTAGGACCAAAGTGGACATAATGGACCGAATAGAAACAAATTCGACCGAACAAGATCAATTTGGACAATATTGGACAGAGTAGGACCGAAGTGAACAGAATTGAGAGAATAGGACCAATGTGGACTGAATAGGATTGAAGTTGATAGAATGGGACCAATGTGGACCCAATAGGACTAAGGTGGACCGAAGAGGATAGTATGGACCGAATATGACCAACCAAAGTGTACCAAATAGAACTTTTGAATATTTATCATTTTTATTGCTTTTTTAGGCCTCATATTTCTAAATTCTAATGTCTATTTTTTTTAAAACTCAAAATTAAAGAGTTTAACCCAAATATAATAAAATTTCATACTTTTCAACCCAAAAATGATTTTTTGAGCTAAACTTGAAAAGACAACCTACAAAAAGAATCAATTTAAGGACCAATTAGTCCAAAACAGACTAAGGGTCTGTTTGGATACCACTTATTTTGCTGAAACTGAAAACTTATTGTTGAAAGTACTGTAGATAAAGGTAAAAGTTAGTTGAAATAGTACAGTGAAGCTCATGAATAGTGCCAAAAGTGCAGTGAGACCCATGAATAGTAGAAAAAATAAGCTAAATAGTGAAATAATTTATAATTTTAATCCACGTCCAAACGCACACACTAAAGGGGACCGAAATTGACCGAGATTATCCAAATTGGACTAAAGTAGACTTAATTGGACCAAATGGGACAGAAGTAGACCTAATTGGACCGAATAGCAATTGTTTAATTTTTACGGAGAAAAAATTATCTTCAACAAATTTTAGAGAACAAATTATACATTATATTACAATTGCAAAATAATTATTTATTTCTACGCATTACATGGGTTTGTAACTAGTACAAATAGAGATGTCAATTCAGGTTAGCGTGTCGGGTTCATGTCGTGTCGAGATAGGGGTATTCGACTAAATGGCTCAACTCTAACCCGACCTATTTAATAATCGTGTCATGATCCTTCAACCCTAACCCGACCTATTAATAAGGCGGGTTGACCTGACCCAACCCATTTGACACACTTAATAAACGAGTTGTGTTGGGTTGGGTTGACATGAATGTTACACAACCCATTTCAACCTGCATAATATTAAATATAACATCCATTTAGAAATAATTTTTTTTACATCCCAAAAGGAGTGCATGCACTTCAAGTCTTCAACTCACATTCAAAATAATATAGTTCAACAAAAATATAACATCATCTAGAAATAAGTTCTTTACACTCCAAAAGAAATGCATACACTTCAACCCAAATTCAAAATAATATAGTTTAGCAAAAATAAAATAACATGGTTCAACAAAAACAAGTGGGCCATATCATGCAATCAAGAAAAAACACAAGGCACATGGGTTCAAAGTTTATTGTACAAAAGCATTATGCAGAAAAAATAAACACATTAGAGAGAGAGAGAGAGAGAAATAACTGGTTTGAGAGTTGACACTTTGAGTTTGAGAATTGGCCATGAGAAGAGTAGTACAGCTGAAATTTTAAAAAAAAAAAAAAAATTAGATATTTATAAGAAGGTTTAGAGATCTAGGGTTTGTAAAGTTTCAATTTCCAATTATATCTCTTGTAAATTTTTGTAATTACTTACTTTTCTTTTTAAATTTAAAATATATGTTGGATATAAAAGGTATTTGATAAATCTAAAATAAGATGAATATTTATTTGTTATACGAGTTAAACGGTTATATTAAGTGGGTCATTTCAGGTTGACACAAATAAATTGGCGTGTCAAACGTGTCTATTGCAGATTACGCGAGTTGACCCGCTTATGACAGTTTCTTATCGTGTCGCTTTTAGGTCAACCCGTTTATGACCCAAACCCATTAAGGCCCAACCCTAACCCGAAAAAAACCCGTGTCGGGTTTGTGTTGAGTTCACGAGTTAGGTCGAACATTGACACCCCTAAGTACAAATAAATTACAAAACTCTTACATATCGACTATTTATTCTAAGTGGCAGCACAATTGGTTAGATGATCGATCATGTCTAATACAGTTTATGTTATTGATTTGATCTCATTATCCTTTTCTATTGCGGCCAAACTTACTGATAAAATTAAATTTTATATATATATATATATATATTAGTAAGGAATGTGGTGTCTTAACCTTTGACCAGACTATTCCAATCATTTCACCAATTGATAGTGCAATAAGTGAAACTTAGAATCTTCCTGCACATCCTTCAAGTCCACCACCTACTGTCTTTAACAAAAACAAAAAGCTGAGTATTCAGGAATTTATTTCAGCATTATCCAAAATCCTATTTTTGTCTAAGGTTGTGAGTTAATAACTGGCTAGCATGATGTTATAAGAAGCATATTGTGATGGGTACGAATGTACGATTGGTATGAAGAATGAAAGTCTACTCTAGGAAGAGATTGTGACAAGCAGATATGGGTCCTCTGGTATGGGCTGCATGACCTGCAAGAAAACTCAAACCAACTTCACACTTCACAATGGTCCAGTCAATTTTGGGGTCTGTCACACTTCACATGCATACTTTTTTAGCGTGAATTGGGCCCCCAAATCAGGCTTTCCCAGAGGCTTTGAGGCTTCTCACATTAAATATTTGGATGTGAGACACTCCTACACCGCAATTCTAGCAACAAATTTAGTACTCGTCTGTCTTGAAAATGTGGTCGGTTCGAGACAAAATCATAGGTATTCATGACATGAGGACCATAGATATCGAGTTGGTTATTGGAAGTTGGGAGATCTAATTCTTGGAATAATGACCACCCCCTTTTTTAAATCTAAATATTCATCTAAGAAGGGGTAAAATTTGTTGCACACTTACTTTCACACATGATCATTCACACATGCACAAAACAAATGCAATCGGGTCTTTATGTGCGTGTACGGTCATGCGTGAAAGTGTGTAATTAACACTCCTCCATTTTTTATTTTGGAGAAAAATTAACATTCCTCAATATGTTGATTGAAGCCGTGGTTAAGGGCCTCCATTTTAGAAGTTTCTGGATTTCATTATATATATATATATATATATATAAACATATCATGAATCCACTTAAAAAAAACACCCAGAATACAACCACACAAGCAAAGGCGCATAAAGAACAGCTTATGATTATATAAGTAATTCATTATGATTATTCATCCAAAAAAAAAACATTACAATTCATATATTAGTAAATATTCATCACCTCCAAGAAAAGTAAGAAAATTAGATAAAGCAAAAGAAAACATCATCTTGAACAAAAAGCCACACATTATTTGGACTTCCGCAGATAAGTCTGCTTCTCAAATGCAAGATTAGCTTCTTCTTCTTTTTACGCAAATTCCGGACTCATTTAGCACTTGCGAGCTGAGTGCGGAGGAGTTTGGCGGCAGCAACCATGTTGCTAAGAGCAGGCTTAACTTCGGAATATTTACGTGTCTTGAGGTCACAATCAGGGTTCACCCAGAGAATGTTGCTCTCAAGGACTGCAAGCATCTTGTTGATTCGGTCGGCTATTTCTTCAGTGGATGGGATCCTAGGTGAGTGGATGTCATACACTCCAGGACCAATGCCAGCACCGTATTTCACTCCATCACGGAAGACTGAGAGAAGCTTCTCGTCTGATCTGGAGTTCTCAATGGTGATAACATCGGCATCCATGTCTATGATCGAGTGAATAATGTCATTGAAATGTGAGTAGCACATGTGGGTATGGATCTGTCCAAGACAAAAGAATGTTACAATTCCACCCAATATTTTCTTAATATGCAGTCAAAATTCAATTTTTTACAGTGTTTGAATTCTACATTTAACATTAATAAGAAATACTATTACCTTTTAATTAATTGTTGTTTTTGTATTTTATTTAATTATAAAAATATTTTATAATCTCACATTTAAATTATGTAGTATTTATTAAATTAAACAGATATCATTAAAAAATGATAAATTTATATATAATTTTGAATAGCATATGAGTACTATTAATTTTAAGCTCTACCGGACAATTAAAGTACTAATTATGTTCCTAGTAATACAGATTTAATACTAGTACTTATTTTTATTCTGCTCTATTTTAACTCAGCATACCAAATGTGCCCTTAAATTTGCCCACCATGACAAACATTTCTCACTTATTATGTCTCTAAGACTAGTTCAAGACAAAAGGAGGTTAAGAAAAGTAACATGAACCTGTGTTGTGTCATGAACACCACAGTTGGTGATCCTGAAGGAGTGAACAGCCCAGTTTAGATAGAAAGCCTGATCAGACTTCCTAAGAGGCAAACCTTCCCTCAGAGCAGCCTCATCAATCTGAATGACAGTAATTCCAGCTTTCTCAAGATCCTCAACTTCATCCTTGATGGCCAAAGCAATCTGATAGCAGGTTTCAAATCTAGAGACAGGGTGATATATAGCATTAACCCCACGAAACACATCAGATGTACAAAATAAGAAGGCAAGGTTGTTTCAAATTCATTTACCTGGGCTGATCATTTCTCACAAATGACCAGTTCAGAATGGTAACAGGGCCAGTCAGCATTCCCTTCATGGGCCGTTTGGTAAAACTTTGAGCTATTGAAGACCAAAAGACGGTCATGGGCTTGGGGCGGCTCACATCACCATAGATAATTGGTGGCTTCACACAACGGGACCCATAAGATTGGACCCACCCATTAACAGTGAAGGCAAATCCAGACAACTGCTCTCCGAAGTACTCAACCATGTCGTTCCTCTGAATTTGCAAGATATATTGACAACAAAAATAAGATTTTGAAAAAAAAAAAAAAAACCCTAATAAAAACAAGTGATCTAGTAAAAACACCAAGGTGTTCTATTTAAATGCTAACTGACCTCTGGCTCTCCATGTACCAAAACATCAATGTCAAGCTCTTCCTGCAGCTTGACCACTTTGTTAATTTCCTCCTTGATAACCTTCACATATTCTTCCTCAGAGACCCTAAAAAAATAGCAGGAAGACTGATTTAGATAAAAAAAAACCTAATAAAATTAAAATCAGGAGGGGAGATAACACATTTTATACAGGCAGAATGCTCACTTCTTAGCCTTGTACTCACGGCGGACTCTTCTAAGTTCCAATGTCTGTGGGAAAGATCCAATTGTTGTTGTAGGAAGACTTGGAAGATTCAGCTTCTTCTGCTGAGCGTCCAGCCTGGTGCTCACATTTGTTGCCCGGCGGTGTTCAGAACTCTTTAAAGCAGCAGCCTAATCAAGAGAGAAGAGCAGTCAGAGCTAAGAATATGCTGACACTGCATGAAATTCTAGACATTAAGGATAAAATTGCACGCAAGCACTTACAGCCTTTTGGACAGCCTCATTTGTAACCCTTGGGGAGGATTTTCTCGAAGCCTGAGCTGCAGCATTAGCAGAGAAGATCTCCTGGAGATATAAAGGAAATGAGAAGTTAAAAAGTACTCCAACTGTCTGTAATAGACTATCCACTAAAATTCATCAACAAAATATACTTAAGAGAAAGCAAGCCATATCAGTAAATTTGAAAAATTGACAAGGAAGCTTTCCAAAAACACAGAATACATTTTAGGGGAAAATAAACATCCCCCCACCCACTTCCCCCACCCCCAAAAAAAAAACACACACACACATTTGTGTGTGTATATCTATTTAACTTACCAACAAAAAAAAAAGTGTATGCATATAATTATGTATATGTGTTTGCTGTCTGTGTGTATGTACACCTCAAAAGGTGAAAATGTGGAGGAGATCAATTGCAATTATATTGCAGCACCATAGAGAGAGAGTCTGGAATTCATTTTTCAATTGGAAGCCAATTTCTTTTCTTATTCTTTTGGCTCATTAAAATCTTATTCCTTTAGTTCTTGATGAGCTTATAATATTATTGCAAAACCATACATATAATTCATCCAATAAAAGAAGGGATGATATACAATGCTTAAATATGGTCACCTATCTAAATGGAATTAGATTAGAAAAAAATTTAAAAGAAAAACTTTTATAAAAAAAAGACGAACAAATTTTCCAAATCAAGAAGCCACAACTTCTTGAAATTCTTGTTATAATTAAGTGGGAGAACCAAGAGACAGTCCAGACAATGAGCAGGAAAGAGTACCTCATCCTTGTGTCCAGACAATGCCTTGGCCAAGGCATTTACTTCAACAATTTTCTGTGCCGCAAATGCAAGCCATGACTTAATCTCTTTATCCAACTTAGTCTCATTCACTAAATCAACCGCAGTGTGAAGAAGAGAGCAGGACGTTGAGACCACAATCTTGTCTGTAGAACATTATAGATTACATAAATTTACTTGCAGCAGATTAACTATGTTTTGGAATCATTAAGTAACACACTCAATGATGAATACCTTTACCAACAATGCCCTCAAGAGCCTTCAGAGTACTGAGGGAAGCTGCAAGATTGTTGGCCCATATATTCCTTCCATCAACAACTCCAGCAAAGAGATATTTTCCTGAAGGAAATCCACCCTTGATCAAATCAAGTGTTTGTGTTCCACGAACCAGGTCAAAACCATACCCAGCTACACCCTTCAATGAGGTGAGAGTCTTGTATGCAGCAACAGGAATATCAGCAAAGTATGTCTCGATCACAACATTTAATCCAGCTAAAGATGACTCTAGTGCAGAATAGGCATGAGTAAAGGCTTCTAATTGATGAGAATCAAGATCCAAAACAAGAGTGGGCTCATCAAACTGGATCCAACTAGCACCAGCTGCCTTTAATTCAGCCACAACCTCCCTGCATAATGAAAATCATTAATACAGGGGACATATGAAAACAAACCAACGTCACTGAAATGATAAATACATACTTGTAGACTGGAAGAATCTTGTCAATTAGGGAGAGAAGAGAAAAGGATTTCTCCACACCCTTTGCTGGTTTCGATAGCAACAAGTAGGAGACAGGGCCTACAAGGACTGGAACGGTATCAACTCCAAGCTGCATAGACAGAAGAACATTGGTGAACCAAGAACAGTATCAATTTCAAGCTGCATAATCTTTGATTCAAAGACCATGAATGAATTCAGTAAGTTGATGAGAAGTGGCAATCAACATACACACAAAAAAATCAAAATTAACAAATAGTTGGAAACATCCAATCAGCTTTTGAGCTCCCCTTTAACATTTAAACATAGAGGATACATGAAGTCAGAGTACTTATTATTGGCTATTCTGTGGCAGGATTCAAACAGGAAAAATACATTCTTCACTTACAAAGGTAATGTGATAAGAGACTGATCATCAAGTTGGGAAAGATATGTATAACATCCCATGTTAGTAAGTTTGAAAATTTTATAAATTGCTCCCATAATAATTTAACACGCCTCATATACCCTCAACCTTGTTAAGTCAGAGCAAATATATCCTAAAATGTCAATTTGTGATATTATTATAATTCAGTTGGAGGATAGGGCAATCACTCTTCCACTGTGTATCACATATATAATGTGATAAGTTCACCTCACACTCGTAGAGTTTGCAACAAGCAATTCTACTGCAGCAATTTGATTTTAAAGATAGCATCAAATACCTTTTTAGTTGTAAACAACATCTATGGCAATGCAGTCATTCCAACTTTATAAACACTAGTCTTTTATGTATATACGAAGTACAGCAGTATCTAAAAACTCACAGCTTTAGCCTCTTTAAATTCTTCTAGGGCCTTGTGAGATGCGTAAGAAAACTTAACCTCTGGGCCCAATTCAGGGACAATGTAATGGCTGCACCAATAAACATATATCCATTATACCATTGACAATTATATGTTCTTCAAACTTACCAACATTCTTGAGAGTTGAAACATAAATAATGATATATTACTTACTAGTTGGTGTCAAACCACTTGGTCATTTCCATGGCAGGTACAGAGGCATTCCCTCTAGCCATGGAGAAATAGACATCGAAGCCGATCTCACCACCACTCCAACCATATCTAGGGGGAACCGCCCCAAGCATGGCTGTAGTGTCTAACACTTGATCATAGTATGAGAAGGTGTTGCTAGGAATGTGCTTGATTCCTGCATCAGCCATCTGCTTCCAGATGGAAGCCCTAAGATCCGCGGCCACTTTTTTTAAATCCTCGGCACTGCTCTTTTTGTCCCAAAAGGATTCCAAGGCAAACTTGAGCTCTCTTTTGGGTCCCATACGGGGATAACCGACAATGTGGGATGCCATAGCTCTGTTCCACCATATGCCAAAAATGCAAACTTTAGATTTCCTTGTATGCTTATCCACTAATGTTATACCATCACATTTGCAAACAAACCCAGAATAGTTCTTTCAAAAAATTAAAATATAAGAACAGTAAAAGAAATAAATAAATAAAAAAAACAAATGCATAATTGATTTTAGAGAACATATTCAACGGTTTATATTTAAAGACAAATGCACCACAATGTTAATTACAAATAAAGACAAATGTATCACCATGTGTATACCAAATGTTCTCCGGAGTATCATAAATGTGTAATCCCTCTTCTTATATGAACGATGGGTCTCACTGATTAAATTTATGATGGGACCCACCATTCATGTGAGAGTAAAAAGTAGGCATTTATTTACTCTGGAGTCCCTAATAATTTTCCAAAACATGTAGCTTAGCATAAACAGAAAGGAATAACGTAAATAAAGCCAAATCAATTTTTTTGAGTTTCTAAGTTCATGATAGCAAATAGCAATAAAAGATGCAACTTAAATAATAATCATTTCATAGCCAAATCACTGAATCCAATTAAAACCCATTACTACAAACTCTCAGATAGTTCAAATCCAATCCATGAATCACCCACTTCTAGCAATCTTAAGGAAAGAAAGATGAAAAAAGAAATGATTTTTATTAGACTAAAATCCAATCTAAACTGTTCAAAAACAGAGATCTGAATGAACATAAATCCAAAACCCCAGATTTAAACACTTGAAGATCAAATTCACTGATTGGGGTTCCATGTAACCATTAAAAAAAAAGTAAAAAAATCAAAACTTTAACGGAAGATCCAAAAAACCCAGATCACTGATTCATGTATTTCCTCCAATTTTCTCGAGAACCAAACGGAAAACTTACACAGCAAGAGAAACACACAACAACAAGAAGAGGCAGAGATGGGAAGAATGGAAATGGAGAAAATAAATGCAGAGCTTTACCTAGAGAGGAGAGAGAAACGAAGGAACGAAGGACGTTTTGCAGAGAAAGAGAAAGAGAGAGAACGAGAAGGCTTTGAGATAAATCTGAGAGATACGAGCGGCACAACTCTGTGTGGAGAGACTTGGTTCATTTATACTACTAAGCTCACCAACCCCTTTTGCTGGTGTTCTCTTTGGTTCTATTTTCATTTTTTTTTTTTTTTTTTGGCTATTATTGTCTTGTCCTTTTTTATAAAAGGTATATTTTATCTCTCTTTTTAGTTCCTTTTTATTTTTATTTTTTATAAATAGAATAAAAAATATATTTATAGCATTATAATTACTTTTTATAATCACACTCCGGTATCAACTGATTTTTTTTGTACATGGAGTTTGAATTTTATATTATACCTATTGTTTAATGATGAGAGACTTTAATAATTAAACTAATTTAAACTAATTACTTTTTTCTTTGAAAAATGTAATGTTTATAATAATTTTATAACAAATCATACATGGTAGGTTGTTATAAGTTGTTATTTATGAGTAAAAAGTATTTTAGTAGTATATTTAAATTCAAATTGATAACAACTTATCACTTATAATTTGTTGTGAAAATATTCTAAAAATATTATGGACGTAGAACTCCTCTTCTTCTTTTTTTTTTTTTTTTTTTTTTGCTGAATAGCTTTTTAAGTTTTTTTTCATTTTTTTAGATACAATTTAATTTAATTTAATTTAATTTAATTTATTGGGTTTATAAAATAATAATTGTTTTTAATTATCGGTTCCCGACAAATTAGTGTAAAGTAGCTTTTAAATATGTGGGTAAAATATCATTTTCGTCCCTAAACTATCACAAAAGTTCGTTTTTCGTCTCTAAACTTTCAAAAGTTCGCTTTTCGTCCCTAAACTTTTCCAAATGTATTGATTTTCGCCCCTCCCACATCAGCACTCATCAAGCCACGGAGGGACGAAAATCAATACATTTGGAAAAGTTTAGGGACGAAAAACGAACCTTTGAAAGTTTATGGACGAAAAACGAACTTTTGTGATAGTTTAGGGACGAAAATGATATTTTACCCTAAATATGTATTTTAATTTTCCTAAAAAAAATTTGTATTTTAATATTTTTGTTTGTGTACGGAAAAGTTTAATCAAATTATTTAATGTTAGTGGAGTGAAAGAACGTGTCAAGGTTTCTAACCTTTAATCAAAAAAATAATAATAATAATATAAAAAGAAAGGTGTCATAGCTTTATTCCAGTGACCTTTTACTAACCTATATTGAAAGTTGTTATGGTATGGAACTGGTTTTTTCATTGAAAATTTTTCGAACCCACTCTGATGCATACTTCCCCTGGGCCCATCACAAAATAGATAAGCAAAGAGGTGTGAGAAATTTTTGATAAATTGCATAATTGACCATCAATTTCCTCTATTATTATAACAATAAATCAATTTGAACTAAGTTCTTTTATGGAGAGAAGTGAATATTAAGTTACAACTTACAAGACAATAAAAAATGGAAAGTTTATCTCAAAAAAAAAAAGGAAAGGTTTATTGTGTAAATTCCAGGTGGTACAAAAGGTAGAATTATAGTTGACCAATTTTTGGTTCAAGTGTTTGGGAGAGATAATAATAACACCAAAATATCATAAAGGCTATCACGAAAAAGACGATATTGGATAACATATCTATATTTTCTTGAGCAAATGAATCTGGACTTTTTTTCATTCCAAATGTATAATAGAGTTTTTGTTTTTATTTTATAGTATTATTATAGATATATGATGATGGGATTTGATTTAATGGGTGTCTACTTCATAATACTTTTCATCAAATGAAGACACAAACTAGGTTTCTTCAGCAAATGGGAGATTTAAAGCACATTCCAATATAAAAATAGGGGAAATTATAATGTTGATTCCTCAAGTTTATCTTGTATACGCAATTAATTTCTTAAGTTTCAACTGTGTATAATTGGTCCCTCAAATTTAAAAAATGAGTTGTATTATTTTTTTACTAACTACCGTTAATGGTGTTACTTACGTGGCTAACAGAATAATGACTTGACTTTTTTAATTAAAAAAAATTAAAATAACTAATTTCCACCTAAGATTTTAGCAAACCAACCCTATTGCAATCTGAAGCCATCAACATCTTCATCAACTACAGCTTCCGAAGCCGAACAGAAGGAACTATTGGAAACTATAATCACCAATCTTCCATTGGAGAAAAGCTCAAGGTCTTCACCAACAACAAGATTCCTATTTGGGTTGTTGAGGATAGCGAATATACTCAACGCTTCCGAAGCTTGCAAAGCTGCATTGGAGAAGAAGATCGAATTGCAACTCGAGCAAGCCACACTAGACGACCTTGTAGTTTTGCCTAAAAAATAAAAAAACTTTACCATTTTTTAAAAATAAAAATTTAATAGGATAACATTTCAATCTAAAACACCTGCTCTATAATGATTGCTCTTTATTATCATCTCGAAAAGTCAAGACATGAATTGATTCTTAACGTAGATATATTTGGATATTTCATTTGACGATAAACGACAAAAAAATAAAAAATAAAAAATACCAGTTGAGTTAACTATAACCCACTAAACTTTATTAGTTAAGCAAACCATTACCCACCGTAATGATCCATAATTGATAATTATTTATCGAACAAAATGACTAAATAGTTTAATTTAAGCCTTGATGAGCAAATCAATTAGAACATAGGGATAACAATAAATTGAGCTTAGTAAATTTCCTAGTTTAATCCATCTTTAATGGGATGGAGATATATTTAGGGTTTTTTTTTTTTAAGTGGGTATAAGATTTAAATTAAGTCTAATAGAATTTATGAAGGGTATAGGTTTTCTAGATTTGGTATCCAATATTGATTTGATTTGCGTGTGTTACAACGTGTTTATCATTAGTTTTATTAGACTATAACCTCATTTATAGTCCAAAGCAAAATTAAAATTAAAAAAACTATTTTGTAATTACATGCATACACATAGATGATTTTATGAATAAACATAATTACATATACATATTAAACTTCATATCTAAGTAGAATACTACTAATGTTCTTTTCTTTATTTTTTTCAACTCTTGAAAAAAACCTTCTAAGGATATTATTTAGTAGATTATGCCACTTCTTGATTGTTATAGTTTAGAAAGGAAAAAGAATAAGATAATTTCACTAACCATTTAAAACATCTGTCTTTCTCATATTAGTTATAAATAGCTTATAACCCATGTGCTAAAACATTTTCAAAATAAAAGACGCACAAACCTTTCAAACCTTTTTTTTTTTTTTTTTTTTTGAGAAATACCTATCAAACTACATTATTATCACATTAGCTTTGCAACAAAGCTGTACCTAACAATACTTCATTTAAGTTTTAATGTTAAAGTTTGAATCATCATGTGTCACAAAATCAAGTATTGAAATGGACTAGTAACACACAAGAGTAAGGTTACAATGAAGGGCCCTTCATAGACCTTATCGTGGTCTCCCATTATATGAAGAATTTTTGCTTGGGTACATAATATCATGCACTCATCATGCTGTTGTGTGATGTATCATTAAAAGACTCATGTGATAATATGATCAGATCACATCCATCGGTAAAAGATAATTAAATTTTGTTAATCCAACATGTTGAAACAAAATAGAGGATTCCCCTTTTATTTTTGCCACTTGCATTATGCAAGAGAGTTTTAAGAATAAATTTTATTTTTAAGAATAAATATAATTAGCTACGATATAAATTGGAAACGTCAAAAAGTACTAGTTAGGCTACAACCAGTGAAAGATGAAGGATTTAAATCATGATTTTTCTTATAATAGAAACCAAATAGTACCATTGAATAACCAAACTCTTAGCAACATGCATATTGTTAACATGTAAGAAAAATAGTTATATGAGTCCAATTTATTATTATACCATTTTTAAGAGATTAAGGGCATGTTTGGTGGATTGTTATAAGCATTATAATGTAATACTTATTCATATGGTTTAGTTATTTAGTAGTTTGATTATATTTTTATTATAAAGAATAGTCGTTCCTTATGAATAGTTATTCTTTAAAATGAGAAATAATTATTCCTCTCTAAAAGAATAGTAATAGCTATTCTTTAGCGGTTGTAATAATTTCTAACATTAATATACTTCCAAATAAACAAACTTTTTATATCTACATAACAATTATAAATAAATAAATAAATAATCTACAAAAAATAACTCATTTCTCTCTCAAATCTCAAATATATTATGTTCTAAAAAATATAATTGTATGAATATGATATTTCCTAAAATAAATTTTAACTTTTATTCTAAAATTACAACTTATAGCCAAACTTATGAATAGATTTATAAGGTTACAGCTCATTTTAAAGAATAGTTATTTCCAGTAATAAAGATTATCCAATTCAGGTGAAAGACGTCAACTGAAGTCGCATAATATATATCTCTATGATGTGTTATCAAAATACTGGAAATATAACCCATATATCATTATTCATAAAATTCTAAACCAATTTTATTTTAAATTAGCTAAAAAGTAAAAATTGAAAGGTAACAAAAAGAAAGTACATCCAGCAAACATTTTGTCTCAATCGGTAATAGATCTCATTGTTAAGTCAAATTTCAATGCTCAATCCTACCAAATCTTAAAACAGAAGAAATGCACCAGATTGTTCCCTTCCTTTTGAAAATTCAACTCAAAATCATGTCATGAAGTTGGTGGGCAAGTAGTGGTGGTCACTCACTGAAAACGAAGTTGCATGTATGTTACTCAAACTTTCAAGATATTATTAAAAAAACGCAAAAAAAAATCTAAAACTTGATAAATGAATAGTGCACCAATTTTTATTTCTAAACAAAAAACACACTAATTTTCTTTATCTTTTTCTTGCAAATTGGAATTTTGTGTTGGCTGGCTGAGTAGGTGAAGTGGGACCCTTATTATTTATTGAAATTCATGTAAGCCACTTTTATTTAATTATTATTATGAGAATAATACATGGTGGATGCCAAAAGTGAAAGGCAAGAAGAAAACATTTTAGTCGGAGTAAGGATAGTGTAACAAATTTTTTTTACAATTTTGCCGCATAGCGGTTCATGGATGATGAAAATAAAATAGTAAATCTATTATAATTTTATCACTCACAAGTCGCTGTGTAGTAAAACTCTGACAAAATTATCAAAAAGTTTGTGACAGTATACCCCCTCTTTCTTCTTATTTTTTGATTTGTATTACTCATTTAATCGTCTGCTTCACACTGTTTATAGATCTGGCTGAAAATTCTATGAGCTAACTGGATATTCCAACAAATATCTTGATTGCCATAACGGGTGGGTTCCACATCTTTTGATGCAATAACCATGAGGACTCCACTAAAAACCCCCCACTAACAATTTCGGCCCATAAGAGGGAGAAAACTTATATGCTATCGGAGCATTGCTCCGGGCTCTCAGGGCCCACTCTTTATGTAAGAGCTCGAAACACTGCTTCAAGTATATAAATATTGCCCCCATAATAGACATTAATGCAGGGATGAAGCATACACATCAGAGTTTGCTCAATACAATTTAGAGTTTTAAGGCAATAATTTTAAAAGAGATATATATATATATATATATATATTTTTTTTTTAGTTATTAATTCTCGCTTCTTGATACAAAAATCATTAATTAAGTTTTTGCCTATAGGTTTTGTTAACATCTTATTTTTAATGATGATATGACCAATTCAATCGATTTAAATTAGATTTATCAATTTTAATTTTTTTTTAAAAATATATCTCCACCAATGCGATTATTAAGATGTAAAAAAAAAAATTTATTCATTCACAAGATGGGATTCCCTTTTTATTAGGATGAGGCTTTTTTAATTGGAGGCCTTAGGCTTTGAGCCGCCCCCTCAATAAATGTAGAGTACCGTGCTTTGGAAAAATAACATAATTTTTTTTTAGTAAATTATATTTTGATATCTAAAATTTGGGATAAGTTTGATTTAATTTTTCAAGGACATCGAAGACAATAGCAAATAAATTAGTACAAACATCAAGCTACAGAATAACAGGTCATACTGGAAGTGGCATTATTAAATCAAAGACTAATTAAACAAGTGGCATTGTTATAAAATACTGCAAACCTTTTCAGTTTTGGTCTGTTGCTTTAACTTTCTACAGATATTAGAATGATTCTTATACAGAATATCTACTTTTACAAACATTAAAGCGAGAAGTGTAATCATAAAGCATCAGCAGTCAAGGAACAGAAACTTCAGCCCAAGCTGATGATGACATGATATACCTTAATTTTATAAAGTTTGGCAGGATGTAACTATACTTTTTCTTCTTCTTCTTCTTCTTCTTCTTTTTTTTTTAATGACATGGAACCTCGCCAAGACAAGGCCCTCTAGACCCACCTTTGTAGAGTAAACCACAAATACATGATCCCACCCGGCAGAACTGTGTATCAGGTAATCTAGGGAAACTTCTAGCGGAGATCAAATTCAGGATGTCTAGATCTACAACTCATCCCAAGCCTCCCAACTACTAGGCTATACCTTGATGGGTAGGCATAACTACACTTTTAAGTTTTAATTAAAAAATTTCCGCATACCAAAATGAGATCTTCATATGACAGGTTGAGGATATGTGGTTGCATACAACAGAGCGACATCTGCTACAGTAAGAGGAGCAGGGCATCTTGTTCCAAGCTACCAAATAGTACTTGCACTGATGATAATCTCAGCATTCCTAAAAAGAAATGTTCCCCCTCCCTCAGGGTGATCCTCCTGGCTCCTACTAACACACATAAAGGCATGCATGTGGACACACACACACAGTGAGAGAACACCTACGAAAACAAATTTCGTAAGATGACATTTTCAATTGCATGAGTATGCTTACAACCAAAGCTAATCTCCTATCTTCTGTTGAACTAATAAAGCTACAAGTCAGTCCTAATCAAGCACAAAACTCATGAGCAATGAAACATAAAGCTAGTCTCCCCAGCTTTATTAATTATGAGACCATATAGAAAGTACTTGAAACATACTCATTCAAGTTAAACTAGGAAGCAATTGACAGGCAGCCAAGTTCAACAAAATTTAAAGATAAAAACTATCTCAGTTCAACATCCAAAGTCTACCAAAATTAAGTAAGAAGAGGAACATGGACAGATCAAATCAAGTTGTAACATATTATGCAAACAGTAGACTATACAAACCAATACATGAAACTAGGTGTTTGTCATTATCACTATGGGAAAGTGTATTATATTTGAGAACCAACTTTGAAAATTTTCCTACAGCTTTTCTTAATAGGAAGTATGAATATTTTATTAACAAAATAAAATCCAAAGTATACGGAAGTGTATACAAAGAATTTCCCTAACGATAAACAAAGAGATTTAAAGTCACTAAAGTCCACAAAAGAAGCAACTGAAACATTGCCAAACACCTTAGCGCACTAAAACAAATGCACATAAGAATAGAATTAAGATCCAGAATAGGTATCTCCACCCATTAAAACTGTGATTATTCCTCTCTCCAAACCATCCCCATAAGACAAAGAGCATAGTGTTCCAAATAAAAACTGCCTCTATTCCACCCAAACATTCATTTCCAATAAAAGTAAATGCCAACCATCTTGTAAGCATCATCAAAGTCACTTCCAAATAAAACTGCTTCTATCCCATAAAAACATTCCTTTCCAATAAAAAAATATGTTCACCATCTTCTACGCATCACCTATGTCACCTCTAAAATTACCTAATCTTATATAATTTAAAAAATTTGAAACTCAAACAAAGTTTAGTCCTAGTTGAATGGTACCCAAATTGAAGATATACACAGTAGACAAATTCATAAACATGTGATCTGCATAATTTTACATATTCGGAAGTATTTAACGTTAAAACTAATTTCAAGAAATTTTATCCTTATTAATAAATAAAAAATATGATGGTACTTGATTTAAGTATGTTTCACTAAAAGATTTGAATAAAGAACTATTGTGCAATGGCCATGCCAAGATACAACCTAGATGAGCCATTAGAAAAAACTTTTATTGCTATTTCACAAAGAAATGAGAAATGAAGCTTAACGGGGAAAAAACAAATAGAACGAATTAGCAAAGTATTTTTTAGCAATAGTTTCACTCTGCAATGATGATGGAAAATATATTGTATTGTAGAGTTTGAGTTTTTTGAAAAAGCTCATTAATAAATGCAGCAATGTTTTTAACCAAAAAAACATTTCATTAGATATTGAACACAGATTCATATTATGCATTAAAAACTGATAACCACTAAGATAATTTAACGAAATTAGCATTCAGACCCTACATACAAGAGACAATAACAGGCAAATTTTTTCTATCTGATTTGCAATTGCATGAATTAATTAAAAACTAGTTTTAGACTTAGATTTCCTCTAAAAGTCAATAATTATGGGCAATTTGCATGGTTATTTGTTAATAAGTTCAATTTATATTGTTCTAAAATGCAAGATATTTATATTCTATAAATTTTATCACTGGACTAAACTATGCTTTTAGAGTAATTTATTAAATATATTATTATATTTAATTAAAATAAAAATAAATATATCGATTTTAACCAAAATTTGCCAGTAAAAGAAAAATAAAAGTAAAAATGCCCATGCATAGCGCTAGCAAAAATAAACGACCACAATTATTAACAAATTGAGCAATGTGGTAAACAAGCAAACAACAAACCCACCACTGAATTTACACATGCAACACCAATTGGTCAATATTTATTTTAATATAACATCCATCCAAACATTCTTTTCTTTCAAATTTCACAAACTAAAACAGATTACAAATGATAATAAAGGAAAAAAAAAACCATTATCTAAAAACTCCATCTACTGCTTTTCGATTTGACTGATATTCATTCACCCATTAATGTCAATTTTTCTCAATTTGTAATTATTGAAACTTGTTTTTTCTTTAAAAATAATCGCTATAAACCTATCTGAATTAAGTAAGATGAGAACACCTTAGGAATTAAGGAAATTATGGTAATTGCTTTGCTTCAAGAAAGAAAGTAAAAAAACATTTTACCGAGTTTGTTAAGTTTGCAATAAAGGTTATTGTTCTTATTGCATTACTAAGACAAGAGCATGATATCAAGGCCAAATACAGTGAAATTCAATTGTAAACATATTGATAAAGCAGATATAACTCAAATTCAATGAAAAAGTTTACATACCTGGCCTCCCTCACAACCCAAGGACTTGGAGCTTCAAGGGTGAACTTAGCTTCTGCATCTTTTAGTAACTTCAAAGGGAAACCAAGCACACTCAAAAGTCAAAACATGGCTGTAATGCTTTACTGAAAGTAAGATGAAGCATTCAAATGGGAGAATTTGGATTGAATAAAGTTATACTGTTCAGATTAGCATTTTCCAGAAAAGATACAATGATACAGAATGTTATTTTAGAGAGTTTCAATCATCAAGAAACAGGAATTAATTAAAAGTTCATAAAAATGGATTTAGATCAAAGCATTTCATATTCACATAGAGGTACATAAAACACTAAAAAATGCTTACAAGAATATGCTTTTAGAAGCCCCAATAAGGATATGGTTAAGACCAATCATTAACATTGTCCCAGGAAATTAAAATTACAACAGCCAAGCTTTAGTGCCAAAGTTTTGAGTCGGAGGTCCTCAACAAACTAATCAGGGTCATCCTAATGTATTCTTTTCCGCCATCTATCCTACCCAACATCATACATTCAATTACCTCCTTAATTGACATGTCCGTTTTTACTTTTTCTACTAATGTTAATTTAGGTCATCCTCTACATTTTTTCGTTCCTTTGACTTGAATCAGCCACTCTTCCTTATTGTTGCATTAATCACTCTCCTCTGCACATTACCAAACCATCTCAAGCAACTTTCTATTATATTTTGATCAATAAAGGCCATTTCATCTTTTAGTGAATTTCTTCATTTTGAATTCCATCTTTTCATATTTCAATTTATACAGCTTAACATTCTCATTTTAGCTGCACTTATTTTATGAATATGTTTTTTTTTATAGGTAATTAGAGAAACTATTATTAATGAGAAAAAACGGAAAGTACAAGTTTATCATAATGATGAACAACAAGGAATAGTAAACACAAACGACGAAACAAAAGAGAGGGAAGATCAGAAAGATAAACTAAGGGAAAACATAAACTCTGA
Source organism: Quercus aquifolioides (assembly GCA_019022515.1). Taxonomy (NCBI): domain Eukaryota; kingdom Viridiplantae; phylum Streptophyta; class Magnoliopsida; order Fagales; family Fagaceae; genus Quercus; species Quercus aquifolioides. The sequence continues at coordinate 9,655,447 of CM032326.1, forward strand.
AGGAGACGAAAAATCAGTAAAGCCCCAACAACGAGACTACTCAAAAAGACTGCGCTGGTGTAAAATCTTTAACTCCTCCACCGTCTTCTCCAAGTTCTCAAAGGAGCGACGATTTCGTTCCAACCAAACAATCCACATTATACACCCTGGAATCAAATTCCAAATATGTGAGTTATGTTTCCCAAGCCACTGATGCCAACAAGATAACAAACCCGCCACCGATCCTGGCATAACCCAATGAATACCAAAAGCCTAAAGCATGAAGGTCCATAAGGTATGAACAACAGGACAACGAAGAAGAAGATGGTCTACCGACTCCCCATCACAACAACACATACAACACCAATTTACCAAAGGGCGACCCCTAAGCATGAGATTATCCAACGTGAGAATTCGATCATGAGTAGCTGTCCACAAAAAGAAAGCCACTCGCTTAAGAATCTTTGGTTTCCAAACACCCTTCCAAGGAAACAAAAAATTTGAAGTACCCTAAATTGCTTGGTAGTAAGATCGGGTGTCAAACTTCCCATCTCCTTTGAGCCGCCAAAAGAGAGTATCCCTCCTATCACCCCGAGGAATACGAGGTTGGATAATCTGAAGAAGAGAATAAAAAGCAGCTAGTTCCCAATCTTCAAAAGCTCTATAAAACCTTATATCCCACACTCTACAAGTACCTCACAAAACCTCAGAGATGCAAGCATCTTTGGTAGCTGAACACACATAAAGCTCAGGATAAAGATCTTTTAGGGTGTTATCCCCAATCCACCTATCATGCCAGAAGCAGATACAGGTACCTTCACCCGCTGCAAAAGACAGATGCTTAGAGAAACTATCCCACCCTTCATGAATGCTTCTCCAAAGGCCACAACCATGAGTCCTCCAGCGCACTTTCGTACACCACCCCCCTTGACCCTCACCATATTTTGTGGAGATAACTCTCCGCCAAAGATGGGTAGCTTCATGCCCATAACTCCACAACCATTTCCCTAACAAAACTTGATTAAACGACACCACACTTCTTATCCCCAAACCACCCAATTTGACCGGTAAACACACCTTTTCCCAAGCCACCAAACGATATTTGAAATTCCCCTCAGAAGACCCCCAAAGAAAATTCCTCTGAATACTTTCCATTCTAGCAGCCACGTCTTTAGGAATAGTAAAGAGAGATAAAAAGTACATTGGGAGACTTGAAAGAGTACTTCTTAGAAGTGTGAGCCTACCACCCTTAGATAAGTAGAGACGCTTCCACCCCGATAGTTCTTCTCCATCCTCTCCAAAATAGGATTCCAAATCAAAGCTGTCTTAAAAGGAGTTCCCAACGGCATCCCCAAATATTTCTTAGGCAAACTCCCCACTCTACATTGAAGAATACTAGCCAAAGCAACTAGATTATTCACCTCCCCAACAGGGACAATCTCGCTTTTCCCAACATTAACCTTCAAACCCGTAAAAGCCTGAAAACAAGACAACGCAAACCTTATGGACAACAACTGTTCCCTAGAGGCATCACAAAATAAGATAGCGTCATCCGCAAACAACAAATGAGAAATCCGCACACCAACAGAATTCACTGCTCCCACATGAAACCCCCAAATAAGGTTATTCTCCTCTGTCTTCTTCAAAATTATGCTTAAAACCTCCATTATCAAGAGAAACAAAAGCGGGGATAAAGGGTCTCCTTGTCTCAACCCTCGAGAGCATCCAAAAAAACCTTCTGGGGATCCATTTACCAGGACTAAAAAACGGACAGAAGTAACACAAGCCTTAATCCACCCCTTCCATTTCAACCCAAAACCCATCCAGTCCAACAGATAAAACAATGCCTCCCAATTAACATGGTCATATACTTTTTCAATGTCAAGCTTGCAAACCACACCCGGTAACCGGTTCTTCATCCTACTATCCAGACACTCGTTTGCAATGAGCACTGAATCCTGAATCTGCCTTCCACCAACAAACGAATTTTGAGTCTCAGAGATGTGATTATCCAAAACCGCCCTCAACCTGTTAGCCAACACTTTGGACAACAACTTGTACACATTGCCCACCAAACTGATAGGGCAGAAGTCCTTAATATTAACAGCATTACACTTCTTAGGAATTAAGGTGAGAAATGAAGCATTCAAAGATCGTTCAAACATAGAACGCCGATGAAAATAAGCAAAAAAATCCATGACGTCCTTTTCCACAGCATTCCAACATTTATGAAAAAAAGCCAAGGTGAAACCATCAGGACCAGGAGCTTTATCACCTTCCAACTCCCTTAAGACTTGGATGACTTCCTCCTTCGAGAACTCCTTCTCTAAGGACAGCCTCTCCTCCCCTTCAATACATGAAAAATCTAATCCATCCATAGTAGGGCGCCCCAAATCAGTTTCCTCTTACAGCCCCTGATAGAAGAGAACTAACTGAGAGCGCACATCCGACTCATCCTCATAAAGAACACCATCCACCTCGATCCTCTTAATATGATTAGCATGTCTATGAGAGTTTGCTAATTTATGAAAGAAGCGAGTATTATAATCTCCCTCCTTCAAATACAAAGCCCGAGATTTTTGTCTCCAGGAAATTTCCTCAAGAGAAGCCAACTGTTCTATGTCTCCTTTGAGTTGAATACGACGGAGCTGTTCCTCATTCGAGATCCCCAGCAACTCCTCTCTCGCATCTAAACCCATCAATTCAGTCAGCAAATTTTTCTTTTTAAAAGCCAAGTCACCAAACTCCTCCTTGTTCCACTTTTTTAAATCTGCTTTCAAAGCCTTCAATTTTTGAGCCAAAATAAAACCTGGTAAGCCCACAAAACTGTACCCATTCCACCATTGTTGAACTCTGTCAACAAAACCCTCAACTTTCAACCACATATTTTCAAACTTAAAGGCACTTCCACCACGTCGGACAGCACCAGCTTCCAACAAAAGTGGACAATGGTCTGAAATAACACGAGGAAGCACCTTTTGGGATACACTCTGGAGAAACCAAAGCCCTGTCAATTCTTGACATAGAGGGAAGACCAGAATCTCTAAACCAAGTGAAGGAAGCCCCTTCTAAAGGTAAATCAACTAAAGAATTACTCTCTATAAAGTCCGAGAATGCAAACATAGCCGGGCTGAACAACTCACAGCCAAGCCTTTCACTTGGGTACCTAATGATATTGAAATCCCCTACAAAGCACCATGCCATGGGCCATCTGGCACGCACCTAAGAAAGCTCCTCCCACAAAGAAGCTCGCTAACCATCATCATTGGGGCCATACACACCTGTACAAGCCCAAACAAAGTCATCCAACACTCCTCTCAATAAGACACTGACAGAAAACTGTCCAGCAATAACATCCAATTTTTCAACAACCCTCTTATCCCAAACCAGCAAGACCCCTCCTAAAGTCTGCACAGCGTCCAGAACTACCCAATCAGTAAAGGGACTCCCCCATAAACTCCGAACAAAAGCACCATCAGTAGACGATACTTTCGTTTCTTGAAAACATACAATATCACACTTCCAATCTTTGAGGAGATTCTTACAAACCTCTCTCTTCCGGGGATTATTAAGCCCCCTTACATTCCAAGAAAGTAGTCGTAGAGTCATTTACTACTACCAACACCCCCCACAACAATCGAAGAAACACTGCTCCTACTCCTAGAAGAGATCCCATTGTAATTAACATTACAGATAAGCCCCTTAAGCTCCCTGAGACCTCGTGACCCTAAATTTGCAGGTCGTTTGGGCACCCCAACATCAATCACCTTGAGACACTCCTGTTCCAAAAGGCGAAACAAAGCCAAACATTGAGCTTCGTGTTTCACGATAGGGAAACCCACCATGTTACAGAAATTTTTCATCAACTGGGACACCCAGTTCGAAGGTGGCCCTGACTCTATCACCTGAGTTCCTTCAGTAGAGTCCTGGACCAACACCAAATCTCTGAGTTCATTGGGTTCCCACCGAGACAGAGGGTCACACTCCAACACACCAATATCCTCACCTCCTTATGAATATGTTACTTCTTAATAGCCCAACATTCAAAACCATACAAAACCATACAACATAACTAGTCATAATTTTTTCCTTTACCGTAATAGGTATTCTACAATCACACAATGCTTTTAATGCAGTTTTTTGTTTCATCCACCTTGCTGTTATCCTATGATTCACATCATTTTCAATCTCTCAATCCTTATGAATCATTGATCCAAGATATCAAAAGAAATCACTCTCTGGTATCTCTTGATCATCAAGTCAAACAACCTCTTCATCTTTGTTCTCTTACTAAACTTACACTGTTGTTATCCTACTTAGTCCAAAGCCTTAGATTCTAAAGTATCTCTCTAAATTTCTAATTTGACATTAACTCTACATCTAGTCTTATCCACTAAAACTATATAATCTGCAAAAAGCATACAGAAGGTACTTCATCCTAAATTGATCTAGTGAGCTCATCTATAATCAGTGCAAAGAGATATGGATTCAATGTTGATCGCCTTGGGAAATTAAAATTGAAACCCGAAAAAGAAAAAGAATAACTTCTCACTATTTATTATTGACATCATGGTCAACAATATCCAAAATCTTTGCGTAGCAATTCAAGATTACTTTGACACTTAACCATTTTCTAAGGGGAATAAGTGCATTCTCATTTTCCATTTCTTTAATCTTATATAATTTATCAATCAAACAATAACAGTAGGCTTAGAAATTGGAGTCCCTACTGAAATACCACCCCTCCTATGGTTTGAAACCAAGACCTTTTCTTTTTTTAATGAAAGGGACATCACATAGTTATAAAGGGTATTAGATTTGTAGAATTTGGACCAACAAATATGTTTATAAAGGAAACTCTAACTACAACCAAGTACAAAGACATAGCAAACTGGAAAAAGGTGTCAAGTAACTCCTCTTTTTTTAACAAAACAGAACTTACATCTACAAATATATATATATATAGCCTTCAACAAATAAGTAAACACTGAAACTGCAACAAATAACTGAATGAAGTATTCAAAGAAGAAAATGTTGAGTAATTAGTTTAAACTAAAAACAAAATTTGTAAACATGCAGTTTCACATTCTATATAAGGTACACCAACATTAAATTAAGAAATTACATGCTTTCTGCTCCTCCACAATACTTCTTCAATGGGAACAAGAACAACCAGGCTCTTTGCCACCACCAGATGCCATTTTATAACTATGCTCCCACACATCTACAGGTGCTGCTTGTGTATGAGGGACATGACGGGGATGTTTCTCTCTTTTATCCCCCTTTATCTGCTTTAATGCATGCTTTAGGGCAGGCAACAAAGCTTCCACACACTCAGCAACAGCATTTGGATTCCCAGGCATGTTGATGATCTGAATGTAAAGAAACTTATATCAAGGGAATAGAACCACCACACCTTGACAACCAAGTTATTTATAATTTTAATAAGTAATAAAATCTTATTAGAGAGAAAAAAGGCAAAGCCATTGTGCACAGGGAATGTACAAGAGCACCCCCAAGAATTAACATCTAGATTTACAAAGATCTAAAAAAATCAATAAGAGAAGTACAAGAAAGGTTCCCAATGTCTCTTAGCCATTTGAATAAAGATATCAGAAACAAAAGCCTTAATTGAAGCATTGATGTCTGAACTTCTTCAAATGTCCTGTAATATCATTCCTTGCATATACTCCACATCAAACATAGGAGATTAAATTCACAACTCTGAAATATGGTTTCTCTAAACATCTCCTCCCGATCAAGATGCAAGCCCCTTCACTGATCGTGACATTACCCAAGAAACTTCAAAAAAGACAAAACCCAAAGACCAAAACCTCCCCAGCTATAACACAATTTAGAAAGAGATCATCAACATCTTCCCAACAACCTCACACATGCAACACCAATCTAACAATAATCATGCCGCACCTATGAAAGTTATCTATTGTCAAGATTTTACCATGAACCATTTCCCAAATGAAAAATTTTACCTTCTTATGAGTCTTTTTTACCCACTGAAGCTTTTCCGCAAATTAGCAACATTAGCAGGGATCATAAATAAAGACAAAATATGAGGGCACACTTGAAAGAGTGCTCTTGATGAGAGTAACTCTTACCCCCCCCCCCCCCCCCCTTTTTTTTTTTATAATTCAATAGTTACAACAATGGGGCCTTTGAAAGATATAGTATTTTCCACCCTGCCAATGGCCTTTCAGTCCTTTCTTTTAAACCATTCCAAACAGAAGTAGCCTTGAAATTAGACCCTTAAGGAGGACCCCAATAAGTCATAGGAAGTGCACTTACCTTACGTGAGTTACATCCCATAATGGTTGCTCGAGATTCCAACTCAGTCACTTCTCCCACTCGCACCATTTCACTTTTATTTAAAATCGCCCTTAACCCCATAACTACTTCAAACCAAAACAAATATCTCAATGCCTGAATATGCCTGAAAAGAATCCCCATGAACTAGGGAAAAATCCAAAAGGACACCCATTAAGCAAGACTGAGAATGACACAAAAGAATGCATATATGAATCCGGTTCCTCCATTTCTCCCCAAAACCATCTCTCTCCAGCATGTATAGAAGACATCCCCATTGGACATGATCATACGCCTTCTCCACCATCCACGCATTCATTTACTATCAAGTATCAACACCGACTCGAGGATATGACATCCCTTTGCAAAAGCATTCTATGAGTCATACACCAATTGACACTACTCATTTCAGACAGTTTGCTAGCACCATTGCTAAAACCTTATACAAGCTCCCTACCTAACTGGTAGGCCAAATATCCTTGATATTTTTAGCACCAGTTTTCTTAGAAATATTAACTATAAACAACACATTGATACTCCTTTATTTTTGACAAGTAACACATTGATACTCATCTCAAAGGACTCTCTCCCATTAAATTCCTAAAGGAATTGCATTACATCTTCCTTTGACACATCCCATCATTTTTTGGAAGAATGCATAGCAAAACCATCCGATCTAGGGGCCATCTCTCCATTCATTCCTGTAATAGCTCCACATACCTCCCCTTCATCAATAGTCTTTCTAACCAACCACTCTGCTCCTTACTTATAGAGGAGAATTGCATCGCATCCACTTTTTGTCACCAAGACTCTGTTTCACTATATAGGTTCTCATAGAAGTGGGTTATCCCCTCCCTAACCCCTCTTTGCTCTACTTGTAGCCTCTCATCCATCTCCATGCTCCAAACGTGATTTGACAGCATATGTGAATTTGCCAACCGGTAAAAAAAACTTCGTATTTCCATCTCCTTCTGTCAAATTTATCCTCCATATTGACTTCCAAGGAAAATCCAATCTAGATTCCCCTGGCAAAGCCCAATAGTAGATATCACATCAAATTAGATATAGACCCCCATCCTATCCATACCTTTCTCAGAAATTTGAATCTTATTAAGAAACTCAAAAAAGTTCTATACAAAATTCTAACTCCGAATCATGTAAAGCATGAGAAAAAATTGCACACCAATGAAGCACCCCACTCTCTCAATGAATGTGCTCTGAGATTATAGCACCTTTATTCACTAAAATGGCAAATAAATCAGGAAAAACACATCTACACACCAAACGTGCCAAAATGGAATCTGAATTCCATCCCCAACAATGAATCTCACATGCTTTGGAAATCTCTCCCAACCGCTTCGAATATGCTTCCACAAAGAAACCCCAGAAATCTTTTCTTTTTTGGATTTGCAAATACAACTAAACACCAGTACAGGACTGAACCTATGACTACACCTTCAACCCCGTGTTTGCAATGGTAGGAGATGCCATTGGTCCAAAGATCATTGGCACTTATGAAGCAGAAAATTTAGGTGATGATATTGATTCATGTGATACATACATTTAACATACTATGTAAAAGATTATTAAGATCATCCACGAAGAAATTAAATCATTCCATTTGAAATAACATAGCATCTTATAATAGCAATTCAAATAGCATTTGAAATGACAACTATTAACTACAATATTGTTCATAAAACCTCACAAGCTGTCAAATACCATTGCTATCAAGATTATTTGCAATGGAGATAGGTTCTTAACTAAATCTATCATCATTTTGAGGTAACTTTCCAAAAGGGCAAACTTATGCATGCAATTGCTATGGGAAGAAAAACAGAAAATTTCCATTCTATGCACTTTCCAAATTTTCCATTGCATTTTGTATAGCCATATTATTTATAGTGAAATTGAGAAACCATTCCTCAGCTAATACCGGGCCATTCTGAAGGTTTTCACGGCAGGCCCCCTCCTAATTTCCCCTTTAAGAACCCAATTTCCTCTTTATTTGCCTGTTGACTTCACCAATAATGTTGAATTCACCATCAACGGGAAATTTTAAAGACTTGCAATTCCTTCCCATGTCAGTATATTTAAAAAAAAAAAAAATCTGATTTCACAAACAAATACACCATCATGATAAGAAATTAGCAAACAAAATAATTAGTGGCCTTACCAATGATGATCCCCGTATTCCAGCTGCAGAGCGTGAGAGCATAGCAAATGGTGTCACCTGTTTAAGAAAAGACAAAGGGGAGAAAATCAGTAACAGATAAGATTAATTTAATGAATGGATTTCAATTAAAGGACTAATATAGAGTAACAGGTCCGTTGTTTCAACAACTAAATACGTATTTTTTTTATTTTTTTTATTTTGGTAGGGAAAGGGGGTTTATGGGTAGCATTTAAGAATAGCAATCATTGATGAGGCTCGTTGGCTCAATACTTTGACACCTTTAGATTAAAATGATACTTTCTTGGCGTACATGAAACTATCATGCATTTAAAGGACAAGAAACTGCAGTTCAAGACATCAAGCTCCTGTTTCTTAGAACGTTATACAGATGGATAGCTGCAACAAAATGCTTTTTTTTTTCTTCTTCTATGTTGAAATTTAGATGTTATTATATTTCTGTTTGTCATTTATACCTTTTGTGCTCTTGTAATATATGTTTATTACTTATTACAAAGAAAAAAAAAACCTTTTTCTACAAACTGATAGGGAGCAAATATACCCATGCAGAAAAGTACCACGAGGGTCCATTTAAAGTGATAAAAGGAACAGTGTTTTATATAGCAGAGAACAGTAAAAATCAGATTAGAATAAAAGGTAAAAACATAATAATAATAATAATAATTTTATTATCACTATTATTATTAAAAAATATGAAATTTCTTGCAAATCAGTCTCTGATCAGGACTTCATTTTAAAAAAAAATTCCACAAGGAAATAATAAAAGATTAATAATTACACACGCACACAGTGGATCATGAACCCATGACCTCATCCTCCATCTTGCTTTTACAAGAGGAGGAAGTGCCATTTGAGCAATTTAAAACTAAAATAATAAACAGAAATGCAGACAAGTATTCATCCCTTTATACACAAAAGTACTGAATTAGTAACAAACATACATAAATTGGTAATACCTTTAAACTCTCTTGCGTCATTACATGTATGAGACCAGGTGTTTCTTTCTCAATCAGCTCTTTTGTTGCTTCAGGGGTTACATCTCTTGGGGTGAAACCAGTGCCACCTTCATTGAGAATATTTGTCATAAAAAAGGAAGAAAGGTCTTGGAAAATAAGATAAAGATATTATCGTACATTCATCCAAGGAAATGAAAGCTGGAAGAAAAGCAAGAATCTTACCAAGGGTAAGAATCAGATCCATTTTGTCGATATCACTCCATCTCTGTAGAACATCCTTAATCTTGCTCACTTCATCTGGAACCACAGCTGTTGCAACTACCCTTGCTCCTCCTAACCTTTCTGATGATGAATTTACAACAGAAACTGCCCTAGGACCACTGAAGATGTGAAAACATTAATGGAATAATTAAAATCTTAAGATGTAGAGGCACAAATTGAGGGAAAAAGGTAAGTACAAATGTCAAATTTATGGCCAGAACTTAAGCTTCTCAACCAAAACAAAAACAAAACTAAAAAGTAACCTAATCTTTATAAGTCGCTGGTTTCAGATGAGAAATGCTTCTAAATAAAAATGGAAACTGCTTCAGCATAAGGACTGTAGTCAATTCAAGTTTTCATATATTTCTGATAAGCAAGTCCAGCATAAGTCACAGCAATTCACAACATTTGCCAACAATCAGCTATTTACATGACCCTTGGAGACCACAGCCCTAGTTTCACAAGTACTGAGTGAGGAAGCATTAAGGCATTGACACAAAAACATAGTTACATACTAAGTTGCAACCTGCACCTTTGCTGTTGGGGATGGTTTGGGGGAGGAGGAGTTGGGAGGGAGTATGCATTGGCAAGAGCTTATTGAGCTGAGCTCCAAAGCTATCACAAACATATTGTGGCAAAGTATTTAGTGCTTCCAATGTTCCACTTTGACAAGGAGCAACATCAACTTTGCTATTTTGCTTTGGCATCAATTAAGTGACCTTTTTGAAACAATCATTCAAAAAGGAGTATCCAGATGCATTTCCAGTTTTGGCATTAACCTTCCAATTTCAAGTTGAACATCATTAGAAGGAAGAAAAATCAACAAACAGAAATATCCAAGGGTATTATTAGCCATTATCAGTGCAATAGTTGATAAGCTACTAATTCTCCCAAAAATTTAAGCCAGGAAATAATGAATTTAATCATTTAACCATAATTCTAACATACCTAACCAACTAATGATACCTAAAATAAAATACAATTTACAAAGAAAAATACAATGTACTTCCATAATTAAATTAAACCAATTCAAAAGTAAATATTTCTATGTGCTTCCCCCATCGAATGATCCGCTAGAACGAAATAGTGTTTAAAAATCTAATTAGAATAGGAGGATGATAAACCAAATATGTGTTTGTTAGCATCGGAATTAATGACCCAAGATGGGAATGAATTGGCCACTCATGAAACATTAACTGAATTTACTAATTTAGAAATGGAAGAAGAGGGAAGCGTGGTGCATAATTGTTGAACGAGCTCGCTAATCTGAGCAGTGAATGCATCATAAGAATCAAAACCAAGAGTTGCATGCCTAAACGGAGTAGTAGGTTGTGGTTGTGCAGTTTTATAAATGACCTGATGCACACAATCTAGCTTGTCATATTTTACCTTACAAAGGCTCATTATGATTGATACCAATATTGATAAAAGCGCACTTAAGCGTGAAGCATCAATGCCCTAGGGCTTTTCGCCTCTAAAGCGAGATGCATTTGAAGAAGCGTGCCTTTTGGAGCATGTTCAATAAGCTCAAAGTGCAGTTTTCTGAGCTTGTTAAAATTTTTTGAAAATAAAAATATAAAAATTATGAATTGTAGCCATCTGATCTTAATACCATAGAAATAAACCGTTGGTATGGCATATAAAGTCAATTTTATAGTATGCTACTATACACTTAGTCCCACCTCTCCACCTTTACGCATATTCCCTTGAATTTTCCGCTTCGTACCAAAAGTTCCATGCCCCAAAACTCCTAGTTCATTCATGAAAAAAAAGTATATTCCCTTGAATTTTCCGCTTCGTACCAAAAGTTCCATGTCCCAAAACTCCTAGTTCATTCATGAAAAAAAAGTATGATTTAATTCATTTGTGACAATTTTTAAGTTACTTTAGTCGTTGATGTTGAACACATAATGTACCATGCACTTAGACTTTCTTTTATTTATTAGAAACTAGAAAAGCATCAAGTACACAGGAAGTCTACTAGATGTATATCATGCTACAGTAATCAATGAACTTTAAGAAGTTTGAGCGTGAGAAACTTCTCAATGCCATCACCCATTTAAATAGAGTTCTTAAAAAGTGAGCTTTCAACTCTAGAATTCTCCTCTCACACCCGTCAAAGTTACTTTCCTTTCTATCCTTCCATATGCACCATAGTAAGCAATGAGGGATAGCCTTCCTATAGCAGTATTCCAATGTGACCCAAATCGACCTTTCCAGCAAACTAGTAAATCAACAACTATTCCAGGCATCACCCACCAGACCCCAAAGAGAGCAAAAACCATATTTTACAATTCTCTTACAATAGGAGAACGCAACATCAAGTGACCCACTGTCTCCCCACTAACCTTACACATACAAAACCAACTCACCAATACAATGTTTCACTTCCTCAAGTTATCTGTTTTTTTTTATAAATAACGTAAGAATATTATTAATAAAAGAAAGAGTGCCAAACTGAGTACATTGGGGATGTACTATAGGGGCACAAATCAGGAAACAAAAGAACAACAGTCAAGAAAAAGAGAAAAGGAAGAACAAGAAAAATGAGAAAAAATCACACTCCATTCAAAGAGAGTGGGTAAGAAAAGAGACTTAATCTCCAGCAAAGAACGTTCACAACCCTCAAAACTTCTAGCATTCCTTTCACACCAAATCAAGCAATGAGGCACTAATCCCCAAACATCAATGTGACGATGTCGCGCAAACTTTCCTTGCCAAGCCTCAAACAACTCAATAACAGTATGAGGCATAACCCATTGAATACCAAACAAGCAGAAAACCAAGGACCACAACTCCTAAGTTACGGAGCAATGAAGTAGAAGATGATCCACTGACTCCCCACACCTCTTACACATATAGCACCAGTCAAGCACTATCACTCGTTTTTTACGAAGGTTGTCTATTGTTAAGATCTTACCTAAGGAAGCAGACCAAGAAAAGAAAGCCACCCTTGGAGGAACCTTCGATTTCCATATCATTCTCCATGGAAAGGAAACAAGAGTAGGAGGGTAGAAGGAGCTATAATAACCTCTAACCTCAAAACCTCTATTCCTTGCAGGTTTCCAACAAACCTTATCTAGGCCAAACCCCCACACTGTCGAAGAATAGACCAACCCCATAAACCGGTCAAAGGCGTCTTCTTCCCAATCTTGTGGCAGACAACGAAATTGCACATTCCAGTGAAACTTCCCAGCAGACCAACCCATAACTTCAGCCACAGAGAAATCCTTTGACCTACCAAGACAATAAAGTTCCGGAAATGCCTCTTGGAGAGTACAATCCCCACACCACACATGCTTCCAAAATTTCACTCTAGTACCTTCCCCACATCAAAAACAAGGAGTTTAGAGAAGTTTAACCAGTCACTTCTAATGTATCTCCACAAGCTGACCCCATAAGGACTTGTCACCTTTTTCGTACACCAACCACCCCAAATGTTCCCAAATTTTGCCTCTATAACCCTCCTCCATAAAGCACCAGTCTCTATGCCATACCTCCACAACCATTTTCCTAGCAAGGCAGAATTAAAATTCCCCAACCGTCTTATACCCAACCCCCCATCCTGCAAAGGCCTACAAACCTTAGCCCAATTAACTAAATGTATTTTAGGTTCACCACCATATCCATTCCACAGAAAATCTCTCTGTAATTTCTCCATACGCTTTGCCACCTTCCCCAGTAACAGAAAAAGGGAAAGAAAGTATGTAGGTAAAGACGAGAGTGAGCTTTTAATGAGTGTCACCTTAGGTTATCTGTTGTTAAGATCTTCCCCAATGAAGCAACCCAAAGAAAGAATACCACTTTTGTTGGAACTTAAACTGTGCAGTTAGACTTACATTGATTAATACTCATTAAGTCATTAAGTGAATAAACGATTAAAAGAATGATATAAAAAATTATATTTCAACTTACATGATTACTTGATCACTTGACTGTTGTATCACCCATTGATAATTATTTTCAAATTTGTTACACTATATTTTTATAAATGTGTGCTTCACTTCAATCAAGTGCGCGATTTGCACCTAGAGTCTAGAAGGAATTTGCGCTTAAGTACGCCTCGCACTTTAACCTACAATAATTGGTACCACCACAATGATCACACCATGAGAACCACAACAAAAAGCCACAGCCTCCACAACCACTATGAAAATCACCAAAAGAATATCACAGCTTCCACTACTCAAAACTAAAGTAGAACACAGTGGTGCCATTCACTGTGGAGTTTTGTCCCAAGGATGAGCGCAATAATCAAGAATAAGTATTAGCAGCTAAAGGTAAGGTCTCACTAGCAAGAATCCAGTCTTTGAACCCATTTAGATCAGAGTCAAACCAAATAACAAAGAAGCAATCATTAAGACCTCCCAATGTTGCTTCTGTTGCTTTAAATCAGTAGTAAAAGGTCAATATTGTAGTAATTGATTCCATACTTTCTTAAGATTACTATAATACTTAGAAAACAGTTTCTTAGACTGTAAGTTTAGTAGTGAAAATCTTTTCATATATCTCATAAACATGAGAAACGTTACTCTGATACGACAAATTCTGCAATAGTCTCAAATCTTTTTAAAAAGAGTCATAAAATTCAATTATAGTAGCAATTTGATTTCCATGCAATGCCACAACCATCCCAAATCAATTGAATCCTCACTCATCCAAATCTCATAAGTATCTTCCTTAAAAGTAGGGTTCTCCATCAAATATTTCAACATTTGTTTGCCCACAATTTGATGTTCACTGCGTGTGTGCAAGCCAAATAAATTATAACATTTGACCAAAAAAATATAGTCACATCATCACCCAAGGCAAGAGATTTTTCTTCGATCATATCAAACACATTTAAGCAAACATAAAACGCTAACAAAACTCAACAAGAATGATTAACCCAAAACAAAGGAAATCTACCAAATCAGAGCACACACATAAACCCAAGCCACCAAAAAAAAAAAAAATTCACAAATTAAACAACAGCCCCGCAGAGTAAAATTGCAAAAAACTTTCAAAAAATTTCATTCTCCAAGGCTGACCAAACTTCCCAAAGCCAGAAACAAATCAACAAGGAAATCTAGATTAAAATTTTGTGAACGGCCGAAACTTTGAAAGTCTCAAAATCCACAAAATTATCCACCAAACCCCATACATCAGCAAACAACCATCACTACGGGCTTCCTAAGTCATATCCGGGCCTCATGGGAGTAGACCCACCACAAAACTAGCATACTAACTCCGAAAATTGCAAATAAAAAATATAGTGCCAAAAATGCCCAAAAAAAAACCACTGAAAAATATTAAAAAATCATATAAGATGGCTTCAAAATACTATGGATCACCATAATCACCAGGGGAGGCCAGCAACTCATATCATGTGGTCACCGGAATCTAGTGATCATGTTGGTGTTGAAGTCAGCAATGTACGAATGCTAACGTCGGCACACCTTGATCATCTAATGACAACCTCTAGATTGTTCAAATGTGTTCTAGGATTGGATTGGTATACTTAAGTAATTCTAACATGAACATATTATGATATTTTTCTTATTGGATTTTCAAGTGAATTGATGATCAGTATGAATTTAATTTTCTCATTATTCACCTTTTAGGGAATTTGAGGAATTTTGAAATAAGTATAAAAATGTGTTTTGAAAAGAGAGAGAGAGAGAGAGAGAGAGGGAGCTGTATGAGAATATGGTGGTGATGTAATGCAATGAGTTTAATACTTGCATTTTCTACACACACAAAGACTCTAGAGCAAAAGTGGGAAGGTAGAGAAAGAGAGGGAATTCACACCTCAATATAAACTCAAATCTGAAAAAATTTAAAATTTACTAACAATCAATCTCCCTTTACAATGCATGTACATGGATATTTATAGCTAGAAGTTAGTTATTTCTGATGAGATAATCCATAACTAACTCACATTTATCACATGCTAAAATACAATTGTAACATATTAATCACATAATACAAGTTTAATAAAGCACATTGGCTTTTACTTCTAACAACTTTTTAAAATCTAGCATGAGCATGTGCCACTAGCTTATTTTCCCTCCAAATGTTAAATACTACAACAAACTTGGCACATGTGGAATTTACTACTATAACCATATAGCACGTGAAATTAAGCCCTTAGGCTTTTCTGGCCTTGTGCCATGTCACCATGCCACATCATCATCATCATCCATGTTATGCATTAGTGATGACGACAAGGAAGAACTCAAGGAAAAAGAAGATTAAATATACAAAGTTTCAAGAATTGTGGTCTAGTTTTGATGTCGGACCTTCTTTGCACCTTTGATAGGTCATTTTAGTTATTAGTATTGAGTCTTTTAGGTTGAGAAGCTGCTGGATCAATTTTAATTAAGTTCTATTAGAATAAGGGCAATTTGGTAATTTCTAGAAATCTGGAAAGGGCTGTCCTTGGCCGTAACAAAGGCCCATGAGTCTTATTTTATGTTTACGTATTATTAAGTTTTTTATTTAATTAGTATTAGTGTTTCTATTCATTCTAGGAATAGGTTATTTAGAGTCCAAGTCCTACTAGGAAAATGATCACTATAGCCTCTATATAAAGGCTCTTTTGTAGTCATGTTATTTCAGAATATTTTGATTAATAAAATTCAGCAACTTATTTTAAGCTTTGTTTGTGTGATGCAAACTTCTCCGAGGTGTGATGCCAAGGAACCCTAGGTGTGATGCTTAGGAAGACCTAGGTGTGATTGCCTAGTGTTTTATTTATGTTATTTTTTGTTTATCCCCTGTTTCAACCCAAACAGCCGTCAACATTCATACTTTTCTGGCCTAAACTCTTAAACATCACTCCTTATTCAAGAATTCATCAAGAAACCTGGTATAGTGCTGAACTTTCTTAACAGTCCCACATCAATTAGACTCCTGAATTATGGTGTAAGCATTTTTTCTACTTTTTTCATTTTTATTTTTTAAAAACTAATTCAGGAAGATGTGTAACAGATGTTATAAACACAAAGTGAGAATGTGCCACAATCTCATTAGGCAGTGCATATGTGAAATTTTCATGAATGTCGACAGAAAAAACAACAGTACCATCAGGTGTCATAAACTGATATTTAGGGGTTAAGTGTTTTACAGTCAAACTAGCCACCAGGGGGAGGGAGCTATAATAAAAAGGTTCTACTTTCAAGGAGAAAAACACAGAAATGGTCACAACATAGAGAAAGCAACTTGTAGTACAATACCTTCGATCAGGCCCAGCCCCTGATGCAACAGTATCACTCACTGTAAGAAGAGCTACTCTGACCTCAGCATTCTGAGACTCATCTGAAATTATTTCTTGCGATGAACTTCCTTTGGAAGCAGAAGTTGAATCAAATGATAAGGAACTATTGCAAATGGAAGTACTGCTTAAGTCAGAAATTATAATGGCTGAAACAGAAGTCCCTGCAGATATGACACTGCCTTTTGCTGGCAACTCCAACAAAGCATTAGCTGCCTTCATACTTAAAAGCCGGCTGCTTCTCTGATGACCAGTGCTTTCAGCAACAAAACTGATAGAAAAAATGGATCCATTATATTAATGCAATTGGGAGCAGAAAATGAAATAAATAACAAAATCAAGGCAAAGTCAAATAGGAAATCATTTCCTACAAAGGATCCACTTCAAACTTCAACCATTAAAGTATTACGCTCCCTATCCTAAATGACACCATATCAAAAGAACTTACCCAGGATTGCCTGAGCCATCATTGACTTCCCACCTAATAATGGCACGATGGAATTCTGGTCGAGCTAAATCTGTCTTTATGGGCTGCTGAAGACGAGCCTGCACTCTGCATATTATAAAAGAAAAGCAAATGACTATCAATCGCTCTACTAAATCACTATTAACAAAATTGAAAGGGGAGAGAGAGAGAGCCCTATTTTTAAGCTTTAGCAACCTGAAAAGATGAGTGTTTCCCCATCCAGAAAGATGGCGGATGGTGGGGACCACAAAAAGATCAAAACAAACTATACAGCTCACTGGATTCCCTGGCAACCCAAATGCCAGTATTTTTTTCTGCATTATGCTCTCTGCTCGTTCTAAATTGATCTCAGCAAATGTCAAAGGTTTCCCTGGTTTCATGAAAACCTGAAAATGCAATCATTTATTCCCTATTTGTTTAGTTACACATGCACCTAATTGGTATTGAACCCAATCAAATATCAAACTATGATAATATATTTATATATCTATGCTTATCAAACTCCAGATATCTGGATCAAGTCTCACACATCATGATACTAAGCAGTTCGTTCCAACTACCAAAGTACAAGTTGCATCAGACAACTTCTCAAAAAGAATAGGCCATCGGTCTACCTTACTATAATACACTGTCCCTCTCTTTGCAAGCAATGGCTTGACAAAATCCTTGTCTCCCATGGAAACACCTCCAGAAGTTAGAAGAATATCAATCCCAGCAGATAAAGCAGTATCTAAGATTCTCTCAAGTTCATCTTCATCATCCCTAGCAATGCCAAGGTCAAGAACTTTGCACTGCTGTTGTACTGCAGCTGCCAGTAACATAGCACGGTTGGAGTCCCTAATCTGCAGTAGGTCAATGAGCTTAACTTATAAATGACATAAAAGATATAAGCTAATCTTGCCGAAAATCCAATGCATTTTAGGAACCTCAGATGAGCCCCATAGTGTAAGTTTTGGACAGAAAAACCAATGTGAATATATTCCCTTTTATAACAAAGAAGTGTTCTGAGCCCTTTAACAACTATAAGGCTTATCAAGAAAAATAATAAGAAATGGAGAGAGAGAGAGAGAGAGAGAGGCCAAATTATGCAGTTTGAAGTTCTTTATATCAATTAACAATCGGATTGGTCTTACTTTTTTTTTTTTTTTTTTAAATGCAGTTTGGAGTAAGCGTGGTACCTGGCCACGACTCAGAACCTTGGTTGCTGGCTCTGAGAGCTCATCTCCAGTAGAAAGCACACCAATTGTTGGGGTAGGATATACCTGCATTACAACATTAGCCCTCAGTAACAAGAATTTTTTTGGAAAAAAAAAAAAGTACAGATGGTTGTACACTATATCCTCCCCAGAGATCAGTGTTCGACTATATTTTAAAATACAAAATAAGTAGTATTACTACCTTCACCATCATTACCCCCATGGCAGCAAGTAAGCCAATTTCTGAAGCACCTACTCTTTCTCCAGATTTTAAAACTATGGCATCTTGTTCAATGTCGCATCCCTGGCAAACACTTATCAGCTTAAAGATATGATAGCTCAAACAAAAAATGATGCTACACACATGATAATTTGGGCTTTTATTGGATCATATTGAAGGAAGACAAAACCATGCGGAAGTGTCAATTGTAACTCCCACATCAGACTCTTCATAGCAAGCATCTCATAACGATCCTTCTATTTGTAAAACGGTCCTTAAGTAACATACTTGACACATGAAACTAGCAAAAAGGGGCAGAACTCTGAGTTTTTTTTTTTTTTTTTGGGGGGTGGGGGGGTTGGGGGAGGGGAGGTGGGAAATAAATGTATCCTTCAATAACAAAACTGACAAGTGACACTTGCATGGATTTTACAATCCCTCTAGTCCAAAAGTTTTCCTTAAGGATAAAACATTCTTTTCCTCTGCTCTGCATGCATCTTACATAATGTCTTTAAAAAAACTTGTCCTTTCGTCCAAAAGAATCCTTAATCTACTTTCTTTATAAGTAATAAAGTCAAAAAAGGCAAAGAAAATGGGTGACCAAAAAAAAAATCTGATATCAACTCCTAACTAAAAATTTATAAATCATAAACACAAGAATAACCGTTTGCAAAAAGCCAAAAGCCATGGATCTTAATGTGTCTTAGGAGTTGGCATTGTTGCAAGAATCAACTCATCTAAATTTAGTAACAACTACTCATGCTACAACCACATTGTTAAAAAAGTTGATGGGCCATAGCCCTTTATTTTAAAGTAATAAGAAAATGTAAATATATTCATAATTGTCTGAATGATTTGTATCTCTACTATTTTATTTATCAAAAAATAATTGACTGAATAATTATTTCAATAAAATCATGAGCATTATTCTAAAGAAATAATGAATCATACCACTGGACGTATATCAACACCTTCATTAATTTGTACCAATATTTTTACTCTTTTTGATTCAACTGAAGCATTTTCAATTTGCTCAGTGTCCTCAACTTGAACAACTGCATCAGCACCATCAGGTATTGGTCCTAGGAGAAAGCAAAATCAAAGAAGGGAATGGAGGGATCATATATTGATATGAAAAATGAAATTTAACTTGCAAATGAATACTTTGAAATATCTGGAGCTTAAAAGTAATTTCAATGGCTACAGAAATTTTCTATGACAACTTTTAAATTTTATTAGGTAAACATTATTTTTTTGGACAAGTATGACCTACCACAATTTAGGATATAGATGGATATTTTTAATGTTCCAATACCCTAACCATTGCAAAAGACAACAGTTAAATTTACCACAGTACATCTAACTAAAGGACTGATTCATCTGTCAAGCTGTATCTTTGTATTGAAAAGGTCTTTCAAACTTGACTCAAGATTAATTACCAAATAGATGATGCAAAAGTGGAAAGAGAAGGCAGCTTCCAATTTTTAATTACAGTATTTTAGTATGTGGGCAGCACATGCATCATCTAACAGACATAACTCTTTATGGTTTCAGAGATCATGGCATATGGTGATTTAAGTTCAGAAGTTACAACAGTTATTTTACATAAGATTGAAAACTTCATGCAGAAATTTAAAGGATCTCTTTGTGAGTACTTTTATATGTGTGTGATGTTGACAATTTTCCAGAAGAAACTTACTGTCCAAAATCTTTCTTGGGTTCCAACCTAGTCCCTGCATACTTATTAGAAAGATTCCATTATGGTAACAGATTTGGACTATATGGTTATTATATACATTACTTAGGTCTGCAGAAGGTCCTTCCCATCAAGTGAGTTTGAGTATTTTAATTTAATGAAAGCCTAATTCTTAAATTCTTCATCTACATTTTCTATTTATGCATCATTACTAGTGCATTTCCACTACCTTTAATTTGAAAGGCAGTGTATGAACTTGAGAGTTGAGACTACTAAGCTATCCTGCTTTGGTAATACTTTACTACCCTTTTTTTTATAAGTACTTTACTTCCTTTCTTAAAGCACCATGTTCCAGCCACATTGGATTACACCAACTTATTAGATATAGCATGGTGTTACTTGCACTTTAACATTCCAAATGAACTAACTTTGAGACTTGATGCTCTAACTCTAACATGCACAGGTACTTGTCCCAAAAGCTTAAGAAAACAGATTTTTTTTTCTTTTTTATATCAATAAAATCTCACAATCATGCATAACAAATTCAAAGTAAGCATAACCAACCTCCAGTTGTTACATATGCAACAGTTCCAGGAGTCACAATCACTCCAACTCCATCATTCCCAGCTCTTGCTTCAGCAATAACCGAATATTCACCTGGCCCATCTGCAGCAATTACAGCATAACCATCCTGCCCAAAAAATGATCTATATCATCAATGATCCCAAAATTAAAGCATGAACTAGATCTAGTATAGCTTATCAATTATTTAGAATATATATATATATATATATATATATATCCAACTTTGGTTTGGGTCAAGTTTGATTTGCCAACCTAGTGTTTAAAACTTGCATTTTACCTACTTCAAGTCAATCCTTTAATACTTTTCTACCCTCAAATCATTAAATTTCGCATGTATAAATTAAAAGTCTCGGAAAAAAATTCAAAAACATGCAATAGCTTCCTTATTTCAGTCCAAATACATTAAACTTATAAACCAAAAGCAGTACAATAAGACCCGGTGTAATTTGCAACCCGAAGCACAAGTGGCTAAAGTGTAATCTTCCTCGAAATTAATTACCTTAACAGAAGCTGGGTAAGGGGGCAAAGGATCAGGTGCGCGAACGTCCTCAGCCAAGACCTTGCCAAGAGCATCGAGAAGGGGAACGGTCACAGGTGGTAGACGTTGAGCCACACTCAACACTATTTGGAGAGCCTCGTCTACTGAAACCATCGTTGACTTGGTTCTACATTCAGGGAGCTTAGAAGTGTCCTCCATTCTGATTTTACCCATTTTTCATGACAACATAGTTAGAGAGGAGTATGGTTTAAGAATACTGATCTAATTGAAATGCAATGCCACTCATATCTTTGAACAAGTTTTTTTTCCTGTTTCTTCTTTTGTTTTTTGGTAAGTTATACGCGCACCCAATGGGTCTTTGAAGTTTGAACCTGTGACCTCACCCTCCACTTAGAATTTGTAAGGGAAGGAGTGCAAGTTGAGCTAGAGCTCATTGGCTATATCTTTGAACGAGTATAGCAATAAACAAAACCTCTATTACACACAATTGAAATGCAAAAACCAAATACTGTAGAATGAAAAGGTCTAAAGGGAAACTGCCAAGACAAATGCACACATAGAGTCAGAAAATTGTGAGTAAATCATTAGCATTAAAAAATATAAAACCTTAAACAAACAGAATTTAAATTTAATCTCTACCTATACCATACACCAAAAACCAATTGATGTAATAAAGAACAATCATCACAAGCATACACCATAGGTTAAAACTATCTCTCAAAGAAATAAAAATCTCAGGCTACTCATCCATGTGGGCATTCAAAAAATAATGAACTAAGAAAATTAGAAATAATGATAAAACTGGCGCCCATAAGACTAGTATACAGTGTAAAGCAAGCTCATGAAATATAAAATATGATCACGCACAAGTCAATGCGTCCAGTCAAACCGATAATCAAATGGTTTAGAGGCATTAGAGAGAGTTACCTTACCCCCAAAGCTTCAGGCGACGGCGACGGTGAGGAGCTTGCGGTCACGGCGGTGGTGTGCGGTGAGTGGTGATCGATAAAGGTAGAGGTGAGAGTCGTGGTGGTTAACAAAGAGGAGATGGGTTTGTGTAGTGCAGGTAAGGTGTTTGAGGTTTGGTTTGAATGAGAATTGTGGACTTGGGTGGGGGCTTAAAATGGAGGTGTGATGGTTTAGAGAGTGAGATGGTGCGCTGTGAATGCGGTTGTGGGGAGACGACTGGAGATTCTTTGTTCTTTCTTCTTCTTTTTTTCTTTTTCTTTTTCTAAGATAGAGACCGGGGCAGGTCGAAATATTGGCGCTGTTTGTATGGCTCATATGGAGAACGAATAGGATCTCCCAACAAAAATTAAAAATAGTAAGTTTTGAAAAGTCTTAGCCTAATTGGCATTAGGCTAAATTTAAAAATAAAGATGTATCATGTATGTCTTCATTTGGGGCTTTTTTTATATATATAATTTATTTTTGTAATTATTTAGTGATAATTCAATAATCGGAAATAATCGAGGATGTAGGGTCTTAGATGACTTATTTTAGTAAATATGTTGGGTGACAAAACTCTTTAGTCATTTGGAAATTATTTTATCATTCAATTATTGGGGATGCATGAATGAACGGGCACATATCATACTTGCACAAGCAATAAAATATGTATTCACACTAATAAGTATATCATTCACCACTATATTTTCAACAATATGAAATGGGATTTGGTTCGAATGGAACATACTCGTGTTGAGTGGTGAGATCATATACTTCGATTAGTGTTGGCATTGTAAGGAATTAATGATAGCGTACACCTTCATGTTGCGAGGGGTTGCATGACCACCACAACCACTGTTGTATGTTGTAATTCTTTATCATCGCATTTAGTAAAAAGCTCCACATTTGGAAATTATTTTATTGTTAAATTATTGGGGATGCATGAATGAATGGGCACCTATGATACTTGTGCAATGAATAAAATATGTAATTACACTAATAAATATATCATTCACCACCATACTTTCAACAATATGAAAAGGGATTTGGTTCGAATGGAACATACACGCATTGAGTGGTGAGATCACATACTTCGACTAGTGTTGTCATATATTTTAAGGAACTAACGATAATGTATACCCTCATGTTGCGAGGGGTTGCATGACTACCACAACCATTGTTGTATGTTGTAATTCGTTGTCATCACGTTTAGTAAGAAGCACCACGTTTATATTTATGATTTATGTATTCAACATACTAATAATTAATACAAACTATTTTAAGTGAGGCATAGATTATAACATGTTAAACACAATTTTAACAACCTCATCGTCAAGGATAGAGCCAACAAAAAAAAAAAAGTTATTAGGGGCCTAGTTGTGGTACTAATTCACTAGCTAAGACAAACCACCACACATGCACAAACACACACACACATAAAAACTTAGCATCTTTTATCAAAATTATGTTCAACAAGATCTTTCATATAATACAATTAATTTTTTACCAAATTCCATAATTGTTATGTATTGATTATTTTTCTTTCCAATTCTAAAAAGTCCCATGGTCAACCTGATTTCTTGAAGTTTGATAATAAATATTACATAAGAAAGGTAATTGATAAATATAGGTTATTTAGCATGATATTTAATTTATTCAATGGATCGTCAATACAAAAGGAGTAGTAAATTTTGGGTGAAATTAATTTTTAGGGACGGAAAAAATAAAGTAAATGGGTGAAAAGTTGTGAATAAGTAGAAAGACCACAAAAAAACACCTTAACACGTATAGAATTTATGCGTTACGTCAATTGAAATTATATATTCAAAACATGATTTTAGTTAAATTGTAAAACCATGCTTTGAACTAGAACAACAAATATGGACACCGTAAAAATGTAAAAATGTGGTTGATAAATTGTAAATTCAATGAAAATGAAAATGATTAGGGTATGTTTGGTAACTATTTTTTCCCCTTATTTTTTGTTTTCAAAAAGAATTTTATATTTTTGAAACTAAAAAACTTGTTTGGCAACTCAAAATGAACAGAAAACAAAAAATGTTCTCAAAACTCAATTTGTAAAGGAAAATGAAAACATGCAAAAGAATTTCAGTTTCTAATTTTCAAAAGTCAATAAAAACATGCATTTAATTTAATAAATCTAACTCATTTAATGAGTTAGCATTAGAGTTCAAATCTTAATAACAACATATTTTAGTATTTTCTATTTTTTTTTCAAAAAACTATCTTTTTAATTTCAACTAATCAAACATGTTTTTTATTTCAAAAATACAAGAAAATTGTTTTTTATTTATATTCCCAAAAACAAGTTTTTGAAAATATAAAACAAAAACTGTTACCAAACATAACCTTATTATTTTTATTTTTTCATCATAAATTAAGCGAACTCGTAAATTTAAAAGAAGTTTTCAACTTTACGTTAGAAATAGTATATGACTAAAATTATGGACTTCCTTTATGCACTCTCCACTGATACAAATTAATTCTACGTTCATCTGCTTTTTTTTTTTTTTTTTTTCCCAAGCTAGAGAAGCTTTTATTTTTTTGGGTGTATATAATAAAGGAGTCTAAATCTTTTATCCCATTTTTTCTGCTCTATTTTATACTTCACTAATAAATATTTGCCACGTGTTCACCTAATTAATTAAATATTATCATTATTGACTTATTAATATTACCATTATTAATTAATAGTAGTATTTAATTAATTAGGTGAACACGTGACAAATATTTATTAATAGAGTATAGAGTGGAGCAGAAAAAATGGTACAGAAGATTTACGCCCGTAATAAAGATCCATTAAAGTTTAAAGCTAGAGAAGCATTAAATAATACAGATTATGAGTTTGCTCTAAACCTTGTGAAAAGAAACCACGCCAAATTGGGAAAGCAGATATGGATGATCCTGTTGAAGTGTTTTGGATGGAATTAGCATTATAGTGCAGGATCTTAGATGTTGAGAAAATTTAGGAGATGGATGACCTTCGTTTGAAGCTACGTTTACGGGCTGGGTTGGGTCTCTGTTGTCCATCTCCAGTTTCATCATCCCCATCTAATTTTGCATGGAAGGAGTTCCTGATCTTCCTCCAACCGAATGCCCAACCTGATGCATTCTTTGGCTTGTTGCTTAGCTTTCCATACTCCTGTTGAAGCTCAGAGTAGTCACTCTGTAGCGCTTCCATCTTCGTCTTCATGTTTTCAAGCTCTGCCTTCATAGTCTTGATCTCCATGTTTGTAGATGACTGGTTTCCCTGATCCGGCTCAGAGGCATTGCCATTCTTGTCTAGCATTTCTTCCCTCATCTTCAGTTGCTCCGACAGTAGCACCTGCATATCTCTGTTGGGTTACACGTGTGAGTGAAGTCCCACATTGAATAAAGATAAGAAGAATAAGTGGTTAATATAACATAAAAGTGTGTTTCTATATGTTATATTAATTACTCAAGGAAGCTCCCCAAGGTGTTTATCTCCCCATCAAGTGGTATCAGAGCCCATGGTGGTGTGCGGCGAAGGTGGTGAGGTGTTCATGGTCCCTACCCAGCGGGGACAGAGAAAGCCTTAATGGCCCACACACAAAAATCCTGGAGAAGAAAAAAAAAAAAAGCCCAACAAATGAATATTGCTAATGGTGCTAAATAATGGTGTGATGCGAGGTTCCCATGGACATGGACGTGCGGGGTTCCCATGGATGTGCGTGTAGGGTTGACACGTGGTTCCCATGGATGGCGTACGAGAGACCCATGGATGACGCGTCGATGAAGTGAAAAGCCCATTAGGCAAGGGGGAGCAAGTAGGACTTATTCATGGCTTGCAAATGGTGCTAAACAATGATGAGGTGCGAGGTTCCCATGGACATGGACGTGCGGAGTTCCCATGGATGTGCGTGCGGGGTTGACACGTGGTTCCCATGGATGGCGTACGAGAGACCCATGGATGACGCGCTGATGAAGTGAAAAAGCCCATTAGGCAAGGGGGAGCAAGTAGGACTTATTCATGGCCCACAGAGAAGTCTTGAAGCCCACAGAGTGGCAGAGACTCACACGTGAGGGGGAGATTGTTGGGTTACACGTGTGAGTGAAGTCCCACATTGAATAAAGATAAGAAGAATAAGTGGTTAATATAACATAAAAGTGTGTTTCTATATGTTATATTAATTACTCAAGGAAGCTCCCCAAGGTGTTTATCTCCCCATCAATTGGTATCAGAGCCCATGGTGGTGTGCGGCGAAGGTGGTGAGGTGTTCATGGTCCCTACCCAGCGGGGACAGAGAAAGCCTTAATGGCCCACACACAAAAATCCTGGAGAAGAAAAAAAAAAAAAGCCCAACAAATGAATATTGCTAATGGTGCTAAATAATGGTGTGATGCGAGGTTCCCATGGACATGGACGTGCGGGGTTCCCATGGATGTGCGTGTAGGGTTGACACGTGGTTCCCATGGATGGCGTACGAGAGACCCATGGATGACGCGTCGATGAAGTGAAAAGCCCATTAGGCAAGGGGGAGCAAGTAGGACTTATTCATGGCTTGCAAATGGTGCTAAACAATGATGAGGTGCGAGGTTCCCATGGACATGGACGTGCGGAGTTCCCATGGATGTGCGTGCGGGGTTGACACGTGGTTCCCATGGATGGCGTACGAGAGACCCATGGATGACGCGCTGATGAAGTGAAAAAGCCCATTAGGCAAGGGGGAGCAAGTAGGACTTATTCATGGCCCACAGAGAAGTCTTGAAGCCCACAGAGTGGCAGAGACTCACACGTGAGGGGGAGATTGTTGGGTTACACGTGTGAGTGAAGTCCCACATTGAATAAGGATGAGAAGAATGAGGGGTTAATATAACATAATTGAGCACATACCCATTGGGCTTAGGCCTTTTGGGTTAAAATGTGTCTCTATATGTTATATTAATTACTCAAGGAAGCTCCCCAAGGTGTTCATCTCCCCATCAAATTGGCAGAGACTCACACGTGAGGGGGAGATTGTTGGGTTACACGTGTGAGTGAAGTCCCACATTGAATAAGGATGAGAAGAATGAGTGGTTAATATAACATAATTGAGCACATACCCATTGGGCTTAGGCCTTTTGGGTTAAAGTGTGTCCCTATATGTTATATTAATTATTCAAGGAAGCTCCCCAAGGTGTTTATCTCCCCATCAAGTACTTGATGGGGAGATAAACACCTTGGGGAGCTTCCTTGAGTAATTAATATAACATATAGAGACACACTTTAACCCAAAAGGCCTAAGCCCAATGGGTATGTGCTCAATTATGTTATATTAACCCCTCATTCTTCTCATCCTTATTCAATGTGGGACTTCACTCACACGTGTAACCCAACAATCTCCCCCTCACGTGTGAGTCTCTGCCACTCTGTGGGCTTCAAGACTTCTCTGTGGGCCATGAATAAGTCCTACTTGCTCCCCCTTGCCTAATGGGCTTTTTCACTTCATCAGCGCGTCATCCATGGGTCTCTCGTACGCCATCCATGGGAACCACGTGTCAACCCCGCACGCACATCCATGGGAACTCCGCACGTCCATGTCCATGGGAACCTCGCACCTCATCATTGTTTAGCACCATTTGCAAGCCATGAATAAGTCCTACTTGCTCCCCCTTGCCTAATGGGCTTTTCACTTCATCGACGCGTCATCCATGGGTCTCTCGTACGCCATCCTCACACGTGTAACCCAACAATCTCATCTCATCTTCTCTTCCACATGCGAGAAATGTTAAGTTGATATGCTACATACTGGTGAGCACTGAGCTCATGGCACTTTATGTCTGTTGAGTGCATTTACAGTCTATTACTTAGCTACATGTCTATGAACTTAGTTTTGCAAAGAGCCTCTCGATCGGCTCAGTGGCACTTTTGTCTCTTCCCATAGGGAAGAGCTTGGGTTTGAACCCTGGGCCAAGGTCCCCCTCAACTTATTGTAGCCCACAAGAAAGACTATGAACTTCACTTTGTGGAATCTTATAAATCTATAACGATAGGCAGGCTGTGCTCGTGACATCATAAATACAAACATGCATAACTTTATATATATATATATATATGAAGTATCAATGTACTTTGTTAGAATAATGATATTTTGGTCTAGTGTCCATTCTTTATCCAACGTTCATTATTTAACTACCTAGTATTGTTTGTTGATGAAGTATGTAAGAGTAAGACTTGTATGGATCTAAAAGTTTCTTACTTTTAGCATGGTTTTGAAACCCGGACCGGACCGTACGGTCCGACCGGGTTAACCGAAAACCGCTCCTTGAGACGGTTCTTTAACTTCCAAAACCCGTTCTACACAAAAAATCCAGTGGACCGTGCGAACCTCGGTCGAACCGCACGGGTTTGAAAACCGTGAACGGGTTTCACGGTTCAGGCCTAAGCTCTTTTAAAAGGAAAAAATGAAGAAGAAGAAGAAGATGAAGAACAGAAGAAGATGAAAGATGACAATGAGAACAAGGATTAAAAGAAAAGGGCCTAGTCGTTTTGCTGCGAAGTAGACCCTTTGCCGGCTGTTGATGGCTACCATGTGACTGGCAAAAGCTAAAAGGCTACTGTGCTGCTGGCAAAAACTGAAAAATTGAGATTTGAACTAGTCGTGTTTCAAGAGAGAAAAGAAGGATTTGAGAAGTTGATGTCTAATGAGAGAAGAGATAAAAGTGAGATTTGAAAGCTTTGGGTACCTGACAGTGGACTTATGGCTGTGAATTTTTGGGATTTTTTTTTTCTCTTAAAGCTTGCACGCCACACGAGATTGAAAAAGAAGTTTTGGACCTCCTACGTGTTGTTGACTTGTTTCTTAGTTAAATATTTTTAGTGATTAGTCTAATTCTTAATTCTACAAAGTACAAACCCACCAATTCTTACATTAATTTATTAAATTTATTTATTGCTTTACACTATAAGATTGTCCGATCAATGTAAGATTTACACTATAAGATTAAACAAATACACACAATATTATATACATTTACAGCAAAAAAGATATATAACATTATACATGCTAATGTCCCCCACCATTCAAGCTACTAACTTACTACTCTTTTAAGAAAAAATTTAATTTCTTGAGAAAATGTCTATTAAATTTTTTATTGGGTTTCATAAATTAATTTAATGTGAAATTTCTATTAGATCTCTATATTTATTTGGATTTTTATGTAATTTTTCAATTTTTACTAATTTAATATATTTATTTATATTTTAAATAATTATTAAATTAATTATGACGTCATCACGGTTCGACCTCGGTTCAACCTCGGTCCAATCTCAAAAATCTTGAACCTCTCTTTTTTACGGTTCATTGAACGGTCCGGGTTTCAAAACCTTGACTTTTAGTACTCATTAAAAGATCTACAAGGCTTGTGTAAGACAAGGTCTAGAATTCATAAAATATATACCTGGACAATGGTTCTTAGAGGCAATCGATCATTTTGTGCAGCATGCATGCGTGCATCAAGAGACAGTTTCTCACAGTTCATTATCTTGCACAGCCTTCTTCGGTCGTGCTCAGATAGTGAACGATTAGTCTGAAAAGTAGATTAAATTGTAGAGTTCAAAAATTTCTTTCACTCCCTCCTCCCAAAAATAAAAGGCAGATTAATATAATACAAAAGAAGAAGAATGAGAAAGGATAACAGGTAACCTTGAGGTAGGTGTCAATGGCTCTATAGAGACCATCATGACATGTTCGAACATTTTCTGGCAACGATTTAGCCAAAACTTGGAACTTAGTGACGGAGAGATTTGGGTCTCTTGCAATCTCAGCTAGGTAATTGTCTAAGAGCTTACTTATATTGCATTTGCCAGACTTCTGTTGCTGCTGCTGCTGTTCATTCATCAAAAAATATTCCACTATCCTTTGCACCACATCTATGTCATGCATTGTGCATTGTTCAAGAGAACTGTGCCAGCCATTAATGAAATACCAAGGAAGAAAATTTAGTATTATTAGTTTCTTGATGGGGTGTGTTTAGTTATTCTTTTTATAGAGTCTTAGTCTATTTGGTTAGTTATTCAACAACTTTTTCTATTAAAATTTTTCTGGACTGTAATGTCATGTCACACAATTTAGGAAGAAAGAGGAAGTTAGTATACTCACTTTGTTAGTTTCCCCTTATCAAAATTTTTGTAACTTGGGATCAGAAGATCATTCACACTGGCATCTTCCAACATCATCCCCACTCTCTTTTCAAGCTCCGAAATCAAAGCTGGTGTTGCGGAATATACCATTGCCATCTTTAGCATCTGCAACAGGAATTTACATGAAACAGCTTCTTGTTGAGGAGGAAGCATGCTTATTAGGCTCTCAATAATTGCTTTTTGCTCCTTGCTGTGTGCAATGCCCCCTTCCTCCTCCTGACTACAAATACTGTACTGAAGCTCATTCTTTCCATGGCCATATCCTCTAACTCCTATCTCCATGACCATACCTGGCAACCATCTCTCTGCATAGTGCATGATGCATTTACCTATGATCTCTGGTGTTGTTCCCTTAGCCCTTATTGCTGTTATAATCCTCCTTAAATGATCAATACGAAGGATAGCTATATCATCAAACCACCAGCCTTCTTCATGAACTGCATCTCCAGTTGATGAGTTTTTCCTAGAAGCCTTCCAAGCTAGTGAGTCACAGCATCTTCTAACAATTTGTAAATTTTCAGCCCATGGAGATAGAGCTTCACAGGATTTTAGAACAGTAATGGTATCTTTCCATGAGCAAAGGACTACTAATGTGAGGAAAGCTTCAGTCTTGGTGATGAGATTTCCATCTTCAAATTCTTCAGTCATCTCCAGAAATTCTGACGCACATCTTAGTGAAGCTATGTTATTAGGGTTTAAGTCCACTGGGAGACCATAACAGAATTTTAAAATGATTTCAAATGTTTCTGATCCTCCTGGGAAGTTTTCAAGCTTGAGGTTGTACCCATAATTTGAGATTGAAGGCTGAAGTTCCAATCGGCCTATGTAGCCACATTTTGACACCAAGGGATACTGTTTCAGGAGAATTGAGTTATGAAATGAGTGAATACTTCTGGTTATTTATCTTACCCCCTATATTCATCTTTAATTTTGATGTCAAAGTTATATCTGGCCCCCAACAAAGAAAAATCAGTATGACAAAAACACTATGGTTTTATTTATGCATTTAAGTTCTCACATGGTCACATAAAAAGGAAGGGAGACTTCTCGTTTAGATTGCTTCACTAGGCAATAGTCACATCATTTTTCCCTTCCTAAAATTGGGTAGAGGAATTGGTCTTTAATGTTGTTGAGTTTAGAGCTTTATGAAGAGAAGAAATTCTACATGGAGGATTTTCTACTTTTTTTCTTGATGCACCTTTAAGACATGTTCCTTTAAAATAAGAAAAGAACATGATTCTTATTCTTTTTGCTCCCCCCCTCTCTTTATTTTCCCCTTAAAATTATAAAAAAAAATGTGCTTAGTTATTTTTTATGAAAATTTATCCAACAAACAAAATAGCCCCAATTATTCTACTTTTTTGTGCATCGGTATGGAGTATTATATCTACCATATCAAGTAGTCCCTTGTATTATATTTATCAGATCATGTATAGTACACACAGTCAATCACTCCAAATGAAACAAATTGTATCAATGCAAAGTGGTGTACGTGACACATAGTTTCAAGTGGTGTCTCCTAATATATATATATATATATATATATATATATAAACACTTAGTTTCAAGTTACTTATCAAAAAAAAAAAAACACTTAGTTTCAAGTTTTTGTGTGTTTCATAGTGAATATTGAATATTGAACATTGTTTTTTTGTCTTGTTTATACCTTGTGAACATTAAAGGTAATTTCTTGAACTTGAATTGATAAATCTGTTTGTATTTGAGACGTGATAAACCTGCAAGAAAGATTTTATTAGAGAGAGAGAAGCCGCTGAAAACAAAATGGATTAGAGGAAAAAAAATGCCAAAATTGAATATTCAAGTCAAAGATGAGAGAACTCCTATTCCTATATCAGCTTACACATTCTCTAGGAAGAACATGCTGTGGCTTTCCTATGATAAACTGATTTGCTGTTGCCAATTCTAGACTAATACTTCTATTACCGTGAGTGTTCTCTCTTGTCCAAGCTATCAGCTATAGAGACGAATTTGGTGGAAATTACGATGCGTTGGTCATGAACTTGATCAATGCCATCCGAATCACTCCCTGGGTTTTGTGGTTCAGTTACTTGAAGAGACTTCTGCATGGTGGCTTTCTAGCTGGAGACATGAGTGACAATACAAATGGTCTAATAAAATGGTATAATAGGGTGGGTCGTTGTTGTCTACATAAATGCCTGAGAAGTGAGTATGTGGCTGGCTTAGGAGTATGAGAGTATCATTATGAGGGTTGGTGGGTTGTTCATTTTTTTCTTCTTCTTCTATGTCTATCCCCTGTCACAAAATTCGATTGTGACATATTGAGGCACATTAGGTTAGTGTCTGAGAAATGAAGATGATATTGGCTATGCCAGTTCCATTTTGAACCGCACAAATGTGGACTGGACCAATGGATGATTGTGTGGTTCATATGTAGGTTGACTGTTCCCAACATTTGTAGCATATGTGTAAACATTATTATTATTTTCTGTTTATTTACCAGGAAAAAAAAATGAGGATTTGTTTTAACTATAGATTTCTTGTAATGTAAAAAAACACGCATACGTTTATGCTGACATTTTTTTTGAAACAAAATTTGGGAACAACAGACGATTTTGAAACACGCATACATTTATTTCCATATTTGTTTCATTTAAAAAAATACCTTGTGTGAAATATGTGAAATAGAAATGTATTCAAAACTGTACACCCTTGATAATGTGCTGGGTATTCAAAACTTCTATATTATTGTCTGTTCAATTACATGTCAAAGATGTCCAAGGGGAGATACCCCATTGTTCACTGGTAATTTGACAGCCAAAATATATTCAAAATATATATATTCTCACATTTTTTTAAAATATTGATGTTGATGGTGGGCTACCATACATTTGCGTGTATCCCATATCTTGATTGGCTTCATATTGGAGCAGCTTCTAGAATATGAAATCCTTACCAGGCAACTTTCATTCAAACTGACTCGGCTCGGGCAAGGCCAAGATAGTTCCAGGCTAGGATCCTCAAGGCTTGGGTGGGATCATGATTGTGATAGTTTTTGAGAAAGAAATGCAAAACAAAATTTATATTTTCATTTAAAGATCGTTGTACCACACAATTATAGATTCTAAATAGAACAAAATTATGTACTTCTCTTAGAGCATCTTTATCAAATGTTGCAAAAATTATGTCATTTTGCCACACTAAAAGCTTACTTTATTATTTTACCACATCATTTTACAACATCTCATTTATCAGATGTTTTATCATTCAATTCTATATATTAAAATAATATTACTACACATTAAAATAATATATTATCCTCTCCCCCATTACCATCAACAACAGCAACAACATCAACGGCACAACCACCTATCCAACCCAGTCACAGCCTCGCCGAACTAGCCACGGCCACAGCTCTGCCGAATTAGCCACAGCCACCACCCACTGCACATCCCAGAAAAACTGAAGTCCACCCACTACACAAACCAAAACCCACACACGACACAAATCGAAACCCACAAAAGCCACAAACTGAAACACAAGCCACCACACACAGCACAAACCAAAACCCATCAAATCCCAGCCAAATCCTCCACGACCCAAACAAATCCCAGCCAAACCCCAACCCAAACAAATCCAGCCAAACCCCAGTCAAATCCTCCGCGACCCATCAACTGCCTCAACCAATCACCGACCCAAAACCTTCATCACCACCACCCATTGACCTTCAACTGAAAACCTAGCTTCAAACGAAAACCCATTCAACCAAAAACTCACCTTCAGCCGAAAGCCCCTTCCACCGAAAACCCACCTTCAACCGAAAATCCAACAAAAAAACTCACCTTCAACTGAAAACCCTTCCACCGAAAACTCACCTTCAACCGCCCCACCTTCAATTGAAAACCCACTAAAAAAAAAACCACCTTCAATTAGAAACCCACCTTCGCCGACGTGGAAGAGCAGTGAGGGTTGGGGTTCAGAGGAGAGGATTAGGGTGAGAGCGAGGAGAGGATTGGGCTGAGAGAGTGAGACTGACGGAGAGATGAGAGAGAAAGAGGAATAAAAAAATAATAAAAGCATTTGCCACATCTGTCCGTACAGTGGCAAATATGTGAGGATACTGTAGCATGTTGCAAAAATTATAGCATTTGGAACATTTGATAAAGGGGGTTTTTTGTGTTTGGTGTGCCAAATGTGCCAAATATTTTGCATTTGGCACATTTAGTACATTTGATGCGGGTGCTCTTAGCAACTCAAGTGTGTTGCCTCCCAAGGTATTCACGTCTCTCTCTATGTTCATTTTTTGGGTTTTCAGAAGACTGCAGTATCACTCAGTAGTTCTGATGGCCAACAACTAATATGATATATATATATGTATATATTTTTAAAATCTTATTTTATTTTAAGACTTGTAAAACCCAATAGAGAGATTGGGCATGGGATCCTTAAGGATCCTAATCTTTAGCTGTAGGATTAATCAATTACTTTTTGAATGTTATTAACTTATCTTGAAATTCTTTCAAAATTATTCCTTAATTTTCTCAACCATATCAAGAAAATATTTGAACTTCTACAGATTGCAATAATGTCCATCAACACATTGCAATTGACCCCTAAAGATTAGAGAATTACAAATGAGGTCTCATTACTTGCAATTTTATATCTATGTCCTTCCACCACACTATATTTCCACAAGCCACTAGGACTAGATTAATATCACTATCATGTCCCTAGCTTATGTAACTCTTAATTTCTTGATTTCATAATTTCTATTGGACTCCAAAATATCTTTGAAAAAACTCTTTAAATATATATATACAATATTATATATATGAAAAACATTTTTGAAAAATGTCACCGACCGGTTTTGTTTTGAGTCCAACTTCAATATGAAAATCAACTGAATATACTATCTTCTTTAAAGATTGGTGGATTCATTGTTGAGCATTTACATATTTTACTCATTACACACATAACCCAACATATCTGCATATAGCCTTTAAAATTAGCATCACCAGTTGACATTGTCAAAGTTATGTGCATAATAAATAAATATACACAAACCTCTCATGTTTGAGGACAATAGAAAAATTGTGATAGAACAATCTTTTAATTAACAATGATCTTGATCGGATCCGATTCAATGTGTGTACTTGTTACATTATACCCACTTGTCTGCTTAAAGTCACTACTTCAATGATGGAGTAAATCATCATATTCACATAGCAGTACAACAAGTGTAGGCTTCAATGGTGATATTCAATTAATATCCATAGCCTAAAACAACTTAATACTCTATGAGAAATCATTACTCCCTGTCTTTGGTTCTTTAACCATTAACATGATTTTTCTACAGAGGCGACATCACATGCCACATTTAAACAATGAAATATACCTATGAAAATTATGTATGTGAAAATAAAATTTTATCAAATAAAAAATGCATAGTATTGTTTTTAAGGGCACATAATTCTAACAGATTGGACCTGCCTCCTTAGCCAATTTGGACAAAGTGAAGCATGTCTGAAAAATTATTGGTCTCACCTCATCTGTGTACTCATTCCAAGAAAAAAGATGTTCTCTTGCATTAGTTTTTCCAACCTTGCCTAAGCCTCAAACTTTTTGTGAATCCCATTTCAGTGTCCCAGCTCTAGGATTTGAACTTCCTAGGCTTTTTGGGACTTGTTAGCTAACTTTATGGTCTGCTTAGACTGGAGAGAGATGGAGAGGGGGGAGAGGCAAGGTCCCTCCATACAAACATAGGGTTCAGTGACTAAGATCAATTGGGGGGATTGGGACTGTTGCACTTGAATCCAATTGGGGGGTGTCAAGTACGTTTGTCATTAACTTTTTAATTTAGCTTTTAGCTTATTTTGTTTAGGGTTTGATTTACCTCCAATACTTTTTTAACTGAAATCTTATTTTGTTTTAATAAAAAACTGTCACATTACCACTAACTAAATAGAATGTGGAGATTAAAACTTACTGCCACTTGCTATTGTGTATTTAAAATAAAAGGATACCTCCAGTTAAAAAAGTACTAGAGGTAAGCCAAACCCTTTTGTTTATGTATATTATTTAAAACTTCATTTCTTCCCACTTTTCAATGTATAATTATAAAACACACTTTTAATAAATAAAAACAATCTACAAAAAGCCCAATACATTGATGTCAAACGAACGGGGTTGATATTTTGCATTTGATGCTAGATGGACATTTGTTGTTTTTTTTTTTTTTTTTTTTGGGTTAAAGGGAAAACAGATACAAAGCGTTATCTCACACAAGCAGTGAGACTAGTTCCAGTACTTTCAATTACATACATGCCAGCTATATCCATATTTACTAAATACAAAACATCAAGGCTTGGAGGAGAGCTAAAAACAACAAAATCTTCCTCCATGGTACTCCCCCACCTTGTAAGCGCATCCGCGCATCTATTGCCTTCCCTATATATATGCACCACTTGAACCCTAGGAATTCTTCTCAGCAAACACTTGCAGTCGCAAAAAAGAGGAGAGTATGGTTTATTAGTGTCCACATTAGAGTTTACAAGATCAACCACAACTCGTGCATCCAACTCCATAATCAAATTCTGGATCCCTTCACTTAAAGCTAACTTCAGACCGTCCCTTAAAGCCTAGAACTCAGCTGAAACACTGGTGGCAAAACCAATGGATCTCGCATATCCTTTAAGCCACTTCCCACTGCAATCCCTAATTAATCCACCACCTCCGGCTTTACCTGGGTTCCCACAAGAAGCTCCATCCGAATTGAGCTTGAACCACCCTTCAGGAGGTTTGGACCACTGCACCTGCCAGCTATATCCATATTTACTAAATACAAAACATCAAGGCTTGGAGGAGAGCTAAAAACAACAAAATCTTCCTCCATGGTACTCCCCCACCTTGTAAGCGCATCCGCGCATCTATTGCCTTCCCTATATATATGCACCACTTGAACCCTAGGAATTCTTCTCAGCAAACACTTGCAGTCGCAAAAAAGAGGAGAGTATGGTTTATTAGTGTCCACATTAGAGTTTACAAGATCAACCACAACTCGTGCATCCAACTCCATAATCAAATTCTGGATCCCTTCACTTAAAGCTAACTTCAGACCGTCCCTTAAAGCCTAGAACTCAGCTGAAACACTGGTGGCAAAACCAATGGATCTCGCATATCCTTTAAGCCACTTCCCACTGCAATCCCTAATTAATCCACCACCTCCGGCTTTACCTGGGTTCCCACAAGAAGCTCCATCCGAATTGAGCTTGAACCACCCTTCAGGAGGTTTGGACCACTGCACCTGCATTAAAACTCTCTAATTAACTTTCCTTATTTTTCCAACACAAAAGAAATACTCCACGGCTTGACTTAAACAGAGTCCATGAAGATTAGTGTTGAATAGAGTATTATCAAAAACCACTCTGTTACGGTACTTCCATAAACTCCAAATAGCAAAAGGAAAAATAACTCTCCAAGGCACGTTACTATGATGAATTCGATTATTGTGGCAATTATCATATAACCAGTCACCCAAACTTTGGTTATGCAGGGGCGGTATGATATGGGGAGATCGAATCTTTAACCAAAACTAGTGAGCAAATAAACATTCCCTCGGCAAATGATCTATGGATTCACCTTGCTACCTGCAAATAGGACATAAAGGGTTGCAATTGATACCCCTGCCCGCAAGAACCTCCCTCACAGATGCACTATTGTGCATACATAACCAAAGATAACTCATGATCTTTGGAATAGTATCCAACTTCCAAATCCAAGCACCCTTGAACGTGTTTTCCATTCCCATTTCAGCCTTAATACTAAGGTAAGCCGAGTTAGTGGAAAAAACGTCATCCTTCGTAAATTTCCACATTAAAACATCCTCTCCAATACCAAACTCTTGAACTGGGATTGCTCGAATTTTCTCCTTGATACAAGGAGGCAAGGCAAAGGATAAACTCTCCCACCTCCAATCATTGTTAGTCCGAAAATTAGCTATGGTTAGCTGTATATTCTCCCTTGTTAAAGGCCCCTGCCCACAGATCCAATTATCCATCCAAACACTCTTTCTGGAGCTATTCCCAATCCTCCATCATATTCCTTTAGAAAAATAAGGGAAGCCAACCTTGATAGCATTCCAATTAGAAGAAGAAGGAAGGCTATCAGGGTTATTGGATCTGTTTCTGACATTAGAATAGTACTTAGTTGACAACACCCTTGCCCCTCCTTTTCATGGTACATACGCCAATTCAATTTGGCCAAGAAAGCTAAATTCTTGGCTCTGGCAGACTGAATCCCCAGACCACCTTCTTCCTTGGGTCTTATAACTTTTTCCCATCCAACTAGATGCATTCTTCCCTTCTCATTGGTTGACCCCCATAAAAAATCTCTATTTATTTTATCCAATTTATTGCACAAATGAATTAGTAAAACAGCTCCTTGCATAACATGGTTTGGTATAGCTGACATCACAGACTTCACCAAAATCGTCATTCCCGCAAAGGATAAAAATTTGGTCTTCCATCCAGCCAATTTCTTCATAACCCGATCAACCACAAAATTAAACTGCCCCCTCATTGCTCCTTTATGTTTAAGGGGAAACCCCAAATACTTCCCAAAATTATTCATTTCAAGCATACCCAGCTTTTCACAGATTCCCTCCTTCAAATCAGCTCCAACATTTGGAGAAAAATATATTCTGGATTTAGCACAGCTGATTTTTTGTCCAGATTCCATACAAAAAGTTCGTAACACCTCAAGTAGAACTTCACCAATCTCATTAGTAACCTTTGCAAACAGGATGAGATCATCAGCGAAAAATAAGTGAGAAATTTCGATATTCTCACGTGATGCCTTAAGGGGACACCACAAATCTTTGGAACACTTCTCTTCAATAAAACATCCTAAGTACTCCATACACATGATAAACAGGTACGGAGACAAAGGGTCACATTGCCTAATGCCCCTTGAGGGGTTAAAAGATTCAAGAGCACACCCATTCACCAACACAGACAAGGATGAGGTCGAAATACAACTCATGATCAACTTAATGATGTCATGTGGAAATCGGATAGCTTGGAGCACTTTATGTATAAAACTCCATTCCAATCTATCATAAGCTTTTTCTAGATCCACCTTCACTACCATATAACCCTCTCTTCCCTTCATTCTATCCATCGTGTATAGTAGCTCTTGAGCAATTACTACATTATTAACTCCTTTCCTCCCCAGCACAAAGGTATCTGAATTGGGGATATGAGGTTATTGAGAAGTGGCCTGATCCTGGCAACAAGCACCTTAGAGATGACTTTATACACAGAATTGCATAAGCTAATCGTCCTATAGTTGGCCAAAGACTCAGGATTAGTACATTTAGGAATAAGAGTAATCAACGTGGTATTCAAAGAGCGAAGAATGCTTCCAAGAGCGAAAGCCTGCTTAACTTCATGGCAAACAGAGGCTTGCACATCATGCCAGAAGTACTGAAAAAATCCAGCATGCAACCCATCAAGACCAGGGGCCTTAAAAGGCTTAAGAGACCATAAAATAGCCCTAATCTCTTCCTCATCTACCTCTCTACCCATTTTACACCTCTCCTCTTCAGAAATCATGCAGCAAGAGAAATTCATAACTGGGGAACGTATCTGAGCCATGCATAATTCTAATGTATACAGTTTAGCAAACTCTCGCTGAATATGCTCCTTAATCTTTGCCTCATCATTTATCCAATCTCCATTCCCATCCATTATGCATCTAATTTTGTTTCTCTGCCTCCTAACCACAGTTGTGATGTGAAAATATGAGGTGTTTCGATCCCTAAAATTATTAGCATTCAGCCTAGACTTCAAGGCCCAAAACTCCTCCTCTTGAAGCATTATCATGGCATGCTCCTCGATCAATGTTTTCTCCAACCTAAGGAGGCTTTCACTCGGATTACAAGCAATAGCTTTTTGGGCTCTACCCAGTCTAGCTAACACCCTTTTTTTCTCGCAAAAAGATTCCCAAATACTTCAAAATTCCATTTTTTCGCTCTAATGGTAAAATCAGAAATAGCTGAAGGAAGAGATCTATCTCCCGCCCAAGCTTCCTCAACCACCTTTGGGAATTCAGGGTGTAGTAACCACATAGTGTGAAAACGAAAAGGTTTATTAGTAGAATTGACTCTACTCCCCAAAAGCTCTATTAACACTAGGCAATGATCCGAAAAATTTCTAGGAAGATGGGTTACATTAGCTTCAGGGTATAATATTCTCCAACTAGGATTTGCAAAACATCTATCCAGCCTTTCAAGAATGAGACTAGTCACAGGCCTCTTATTGGTCCAGGTAAATTTTGGGCCTGCAAAGCCCAAATCCAAAAAGTTGCAATTATCTAAACATTCTTTAAATTCTAAAGCCCTATTTAAATTTATCTGGTTCCCTCCATATTTCTCCTCACTACTCAAAACTTCATTAAAGTCACCAAGCATCAACCAGGGATGATTGTGGAGTTTAGCAATTTCCGAGAGATTAGACCAAACAAGCCTTCTCTCAACTAGACGAGGACTAGCATAAATAGCCGAAATAAACCATGTCAAATTAGAACGACGTACCTTTACTGTGGCATGAATCTCCTGCTCCGTAGCTGCAAGAAGTTCAACATCAACTTCCTCCTTTTTCCATAACACCCAAAGACCCCCCGCATAATGCAGTAATGAAACCATCAAAAGGGAGATCAACAATAATCCTTTCAGCCCTATCTCCACCCACTCTAGTTTCTGTGATCACCATAATAGCTGGATTGTGATTGACAACCATTTCAAAAATACGTCTTTTGAAATCGGGGTTCAAGGCACCCCTACAATTCCACATTAAAATATTCATTGCAACAAACTG
This sequence comes from Quercus aquifolioides, assembly GCA_019022515.1. NCBI lineage: Eukaryota > Viridiplantae > Streptophyta > Magnoliopsida > Fagales > Fagaceae > Quercus > Quercus aquifolioides. The sequence continues at coordinate 9,697,040 of CM032326.1, forward strand.
ACCCAACGACACCTCCACTGGGTTAGGATTCATCATTGTAGCATCCATCATGGACCACCCTAGCCTCCTCAGCAGATCCTTGGAAGAGACCCACTCTAGCTTCCATATCATCATGTACTTGAGAATCCCCATTGTATCCTCCCTGCATCAAATCAACAGATCGCATTCCTTGATTGGGACTAGAATTTGAATCAACTTCAACATAGGATGATTCCCCATGTGAGTCGAAGCCCATCCTCGGAAATCCACAATCCCCCTCTCTTGAATGATCTATCTTGATTCGTCGAAGTGGGGCACGACTGATGGCCTCCTCTGCTTGCTTAAAATCTCTGCCTCCTCCCAGGACAGCAGTGGAGTTCGGTGATGGACCTCCACCATGGATTGGGCATTTGAGCCCATGCCAAGTGATCCGGAGCGAGCTCCCCTGTTCTGATACTGGTGGGAGTAATAGGAAAAAGATGTTTCCAAGCATTGCATAGCATTGGATTGAACTACCTCGGTGTCTCCATCGGAGCAACTCTTATCTGAGCAATCATCTCGTCGGATATTACCACCACCCTGTTCCTGTGCTAGATTGCCCATCCTAACCAAGGAAGAGGCATCAAACCTAGGAAACTTGTTTCCATTAAAGTCAGCTTGAGCGCTTGTTGAGATAGACGAAGTTTGAATATTCAAACTTCTATTTCTTGGTGATGCAACCTGGTGCTTCAGTATTTTGGGAGTTTTAATCCCAAGACTCTTAGATGGTCGTGGTTTTGAATTCTGAGATACTTTCTTAAGAGATGCCTCTGGTTGCTTATAATGAGTATCAGCTAAAAAATCCTCTTGACACACTTGAAGAGATAACATGTCATGTTCCGCATAAAATACTTCCTCACCCAACACCTATGTAGTCCCTTCCTCACGTGCCAGATCAGATACATTTGCTTTTAAAATCCCAAAAGGGGATTTGGTTGTCACGTCAACATCCACTGCTTGAAATTTGGCTTTCCCTTTTTGCCCTTCTAAACCCGATATGCCCTTGACTTGCATGGATCCTCGTCCATTTCGAACAAAATTTCGTCTCCTTGTAACCAACATCCACGGCCCATAGTTGGGATTTAACTGAGTTTCTTGACTAACTTCCTGGGCTTTGGAGTCATTACCGTGTTCTCCATTCTCTTCACTTTGTTTGATATTGTAGCAACATTTATCTTGAGTATGACTAAGACAGCCACAGTTGAAACGTAGCACAATAATACCCTCATATAGTACAGCTTGCTTGCACTTCCCAATTCTTATCATGTTAATAATGGGCTTTTCTAAATCCACCTGACACACATAACCTTGCATAACTACCCCTTGAACCAGAGGTCCTGTAAGCATCTATGCGCAAAACTGGTCCAATGGCGTCGCCAATTTCTTTAAGGACCGCTCTGTCATAAAACTCTATAGGTAGTTCAGGAAATCTAATCCAAACTGCCACAGACATTAGTTTAGCTTCAAAAGCTTTGAAATAAGGCTCTTAAGGTCTGATGGCAAGAAAATGTCCCCCAATAAACCAAGGACCTCCTTTTAACACCTTATCAAAATCATCAACGCAATTAAACCTTATCAGCAAGAAGTCCCTTCCCAAATCTACACAATCCATTTTTGCTGCTGGTTTCCACAATTCGTTGATTTTAAAAGTAAGGTAGTTGTAGCCAACAGTCCTACCAGAAACTTTTACAATCAACGCCTTGGACCAAGGCTCCCTTATACGCCTCATAGTCTCTTTAGACAGATTAATACCAACCATACCTTCAATAAGGGGCTCCAAATCAGCCTATTCTTCTTCCTCATCTGTTCTCACAATATTAAACTTAAAGGTCTGTTCATATGCAGCTGGTATCTCCCCCACTAAAGTGTCTCTGTAACTAAAAGCCACACGAGGTTGAAAGGCTTGCCTTACACCAGCATTCTCTTTAACCCTTTTCACACTACGCCCTAACTCTTCTTCTTCTTCCCTTGAGCTAGGAGGTTTAGAGTACTCAACTTCCATGGCTTTTCACTTATCACTAACCCTCAGTTCTCGATCCACATAAAGTTATTTTTGGATTGTTAATGTCCTTGTAAAAGTGCTTTATTTGTTGGTTTTTGGTTTAGCGGTATTGGTGTTGGTCTGTGTGGGATATTTAAGTATTTATAAATGTTGTTATTGGTCTGAGTAGTTGGAATCTGGGCTGATGGCATTAGGCCTGTTGTGGGCCTTATCTAAGATTTGTCGATCTTTGGCATTAAGGAACTATAAGCATGTAAGGTTTGGGCTCAGCCCACCTTCAAAAAGCATCACAAAATTTTGATAAAATGGTCAGCCTGCCAGTCAAGTGCCTCTGGTTCTAAAAATAGTTCTGCGTGCCCTGTCCAGAAGGCAACTTACATTCCAGTCTGATATATATATTTTTTAATCCCCAATATATATCACAAAGTTTTTAGTCCTCAATATATATCCCTAATTTTTTCATTCATATCATGTTTTGTTGAATGTAATATCTGAAGCTTGTGGTTTTTGTTAGCTTAGGTGTGTTGCTTTGTTTTTGTTCAGTTCAGAACTCCATGGTTCTTGTTCTGTTATGGTTTTGTTGCCGTTGGTTAGTCTTTGTTGGGTCTTCTTGTTGTATAGAGTCTTTGTTTGGGTCTTGTTGTTGGTCCTGAGGGTCTTCTTTAGTTTTTTTGCTCTATTTATGGTCTACTTCAAACTCTCTCTCTCTCTCTCTCTCTCTCTCTCTCTCTCTCTCTCTCTCTCTCTCTCTCTCTCTCTCTCTCTCTCTCTCTCTCTTTTTTTTTTTTGGAGGAACATTTCAAACTCTCTCTTTCTATTAATAAATTCCAGCCTTGTATATGTAAAAAAATATCATATGATTCACTTTGTCTTGCGCGGGTATATATATGGTCAGTTTGGTATTGTCATAATTCAAAATTCACAGTCGATAAGTGCTCTAGCCCATGTCAAAATAACGGGCTCTCATTCGACTGCTACCCAGTCACTATCAACAGCTCAATTGTGCGACACCAATTTGGTGGGTTGGCCCAAATTAGTGCTTGACCACCCCTAATTGCAATGAAACACTGTTATTTTTATGGTAAAATTTCTATTTATCACAGGCAAAATAACACAAAAATAACACGATAATCATAAAAGAAGACGACTACGCGATATGATTCATATGCGAATCCAAAACTAACCATGTGACATTATCATTTCTAACTAGCATCGTATTAAGGCCCATTTGATAAAGGAGTTTGAGTAATATTATTTGTATTTTTTTGAAATACGTGTGAGTGAAAAAGTGTGTAATGTTGTTTAAAAACTAAAAATGTGTTGTTTAACTACTCTACCATACGAGGCCTTAGGGGGTGTTTGATATATGCACTTGAAAACTGAAAATTGTTGTTTGAAAATATGTGTGAAAATACATGTAAATGAAAAAGTGTGTGAAAATACGTGTAATGTTATTTAAAAATTGAAAACATGTGTTTAAGTGGTGTACCAAACGAGGCCTTAAGGGGTGTTTGGTTTGTGTTTTTAAACAACTATTTTCAGTTTTTAAACAATATTTTATGTATTTTCACACACTTTTTTACAAATGTTTTTAAATAACAATTTTCTGTTTTTAAACACATGTACCAAACGGCCATTAATTTCTTTTTTTTTTTTTTTTTTTTTTTCAGACATTTCGACAAGCCGTAACGGAAAAACCAGAAACGGCACAAAGATAAACGAGCGCGAGTACCAAAGCAGTACTCTGATGTAAAACCAACAAAACCCCCCTCCACGTCACAAAATCACAGTACTCCCTCGTCATTTCACAAAAACAAACAGGGACAATCCAGTCATTTCACTCTACTTCAAAGTTCAGATAAACTAACCTCGAGAGCCATCCTCACCATGACGTGGCACTTCCATCTCCGACACGCACCGTGACCCCCCTTTCCTCTCTTCCCAAAGAGAAAACCCTAATTCTCTCTCTCTCTCTCTCTCTCTCTCTCTCTCTCGCACTGAGTTGCAGAATCAAATTGAGAATTCAATTTCAATTTAATTTCCGATTTCCGATTTCTATGAGCTGAACCCTAGAAAACATGGCGGAGACGAGTCCATCGAGCCAGTCGCGGTCGCTGACGGAGACGGTGAACGGTTCGCACAAGTTCGTGATCCAAGGCTACTCGTTGGCGAAAGGCATGGGAGTAGGGAAGCACATCGCGAGCGACAATTTCACCGTCGGAGGATATCAGTGGGCGATATATTTCTATCCCGACGGGAAAAACCCCGAGGACAATTCCGCCTACGTTTCGGTCTTCATCGCGCTCGCCAGCGAAGGCACCGACGTCCGAGCCTTGTTCGAATTAACCCTAGTCGATCAAAGCGGCAAAGGAAAACACAAAGTCCATAGCCATTTCGATCGCGCACTCGAAAGCGGTCCATACACTCTCAAATATCGCGGTAGCATGTGGTACGGTACATTCCATTCCATTCCATTTTCATTCACTCTTTGAATTAAGCTTTTGATCAATAATCAACATGTTTTAGAAAAATTTATCGTATTGTGTAATTTAGGGGATACAAGAGGTTTTTTAGACGAAATTTGCTTGAGAGCTCAGATTATTTGAAGGATGATTGCTTGAAAATAAACTGTACTGTTGGAGTAGTGGTTTCGGCCACGGATTGTCCGCGATTACATTCAATTAGGGTTCCAGAGTCCGATATTGGAGCACATTTTGGTGTGCTATTAGAAAATATGGAAGCTTCCGATGTTACTTTCGATGTGGCAGGGCAAAAGTTCCGTGCTCATAAGCTAGTACTCGCTGCTCGTTCCCCTTTGTTTCGATCTGAATTTTTCGATGGCTTGGAGGAAGATAAGCAGGAGATTGCTGTAACCGACCTCGAACCTAAGGTTTTTAAGGTAAAAAAAGAAAAAAAAATAAAGAAGAAAAAAAATATAATTGTTGTTTCATTTCTGTCAGTGTTTGTGTTAATGTTGAGGCATGGGTCAGCATTTGTGCTCTTGTGGTGGTATTTTACAGTTCACTACTGCTTGTCATGGTATGTCCAATAGGCCATGCTGCATTTTATATACAGAGATTCCCTTACAGAAGAAGTGGAGTCTGTGTCGTCAAGCTCGTCTTGTACGTCCCCGGTATCAGACACGTTGACAGCTAAGTTGTTAGCAGCAGCCGATCGGTATGGTTTGGAGAGGCTTAGAATGATGTGTGAGTCTCACCTCTGCAAGGATATATCAGTCAACTCTGTTGCTGAAATTCTTGCCTTAGCTGACCGCTATCACGCCACCGAATTAAAAGATGTTTGCCTTAGATTTGCTTCTGAGAACCTTGCAGGTATATTTCCAGTTTAACACAAAGTATTTTCTTCATATTTAAATTTTTCTGGTAAAGATTATGGAATGAAAAAATAAATTTGTTTACATGAATTCATTAATGTTGATTAGAATATTGCCTTGTTAACAGTTACACAACAATTTGTATTTTAGAGAAGGTGTTGATGTTGATGCATAGCAAGGTTTTCTTGAGACTGTTTAGAAACCCCAAACTCAGCCAACATGACAGCTTTATATTCAAACATGTTTTTAGGGATTTTGGCTATGACTAAAAATGGTTGTTCTCTTTGCTATCAACTCTTGTTACTTCTCGGTTTAAGGGAAGCAATTAAAATGGAAGTAGTTTCTTCAAAATTTTCTGTAAGAAGTTGGCAAACAAATTACATTTCCAGGGTGTTCTGTTGCAAATACTTTTGTGGATTTTTAGTACTCTTATCTGTCTATTCATATGGCTTTTTCAATTTAGGCTGAGACTGCATATATATATGTGATGTTATATATCTTTATCTGTATATGCGTGATTGCATGTATGTGTGTATGTATATGTTATTTTCAGTTATTAACACATTACATATGTAGATTTTTTGGAAGTATAGGGGAAGGCTTTTTTTTTTGGGTAGCAAACAAGAAGAAAATACGAAGTCCTACCAGACCTTCCTACACATATTTTTTTGACAATTATGAAAATCCTTTACTTTAAAATTCACATAACTAAGGACAGATTTTTTTGATAAATAATAGGGACAGATCTGAGATTAAGTATCAAAAAAGATTTGAGCTCAAGTATCTTTCAATTTGGCTAGAAGGTATCTAATAAAAGGGGTTTTCACCCAGTAAAAGGTGGAAGACAGTGCCAGGAGAGGGTTGTGGGAGGAGTTGGCTGGAGCTTATGAAAGATGAAAGTGGTTTTGTGTGTAGTTGGGGGTTTTAAAGTCGTTTGCTTCCCTAGCTAGAGGCTGGGTTGTACTAGATTTTTTGCTTCTATTATGTGATTTTCAGAGTTCATTTTAGGTATGAATTTAATTGATCTACCTTTGGAAGGAGGCTCTTATACATGGTCGAGAAACCAAGACAGTCTGTCCATGTTTCAGATCAATAGGTTTTTGGTATCCATGGAATAGGAGTATACAGCGGTTACTTCCTTGCCTATTTTTGGACAATGGTGGTATGAGGATGGGAAGATTCTTCTTCAAATTTGAAGATTTGTGTTTTTTGGATAGGCCTGTGGGTTGGCTATAACTTTCAAGGGCGCTTGAGTTTTGTTTTAGCCAACAAACTCAAGGTGCTCAAGGAGGATTTGCAGGTGTGGAATAAGCAAGAGTTGGAGATGTGGGGTTACCAAAAAATAAAAAGGCCGTTGGCTGATATTGCGTTCCTAGATGCAAAAGAGGGGATAGGAAGGTTTGGCCTGAGATTAGTAGAGAAGAGTTGAAGCAAAGTTGTGAAACCTTGCTCACTTGAAGAGATCTTACGGCGTCAAAAGTTCATAGTGGTTAAGGAGGGAAAAAAACAACACTAGATTTTCCTACAGATTTCATTTAGGAGTTGGAGGTTGATGGTTATAGATTGTTGTTTATTCTGGTAGTGGAAGTTCTTAGTCACATGCTCTTGAGAGTTGTGGAGGGAGGTTTATTGGATGGGTTTAGAGTGGGCAAGGCCCCCTCCAAAGCTTTGTTAGTGTCTCACTTTTTGTTTGCAGATGATACCCTTTTATCGGTGGTGCACTTGAGTGTAATCTATGCTTTTGTGCTTTGAAGCTGTATCAGTTGGAAGTAAATTTGAGCAGGAGTGATATAATTCCAGTGGGGGAGGTTGGGAATGTGGAGGACTTGGCTGCATTGCTTTCTTGTGAGCAGTTAAACCAGGTTCATAAGCTGGATGTGCTAGAAGGAGAGAGAGGACTGTATGATGGTGAGAGAAATCAAATCCAGCCAGACAAAACTGGAGTTGGATTTGGTTTTACTGCTGGAAGAAGCTGGAGGAAAAAATGAAGGGTTCTCTTGAAAAAAGGGGATAAGGATATGGGATTTTTCCATCGTCTAGCTAACTCTCATAGAAGGTACAATGCCATCAACAACCTTAGAGTTGATAACATGATGCTGTCTGATACAGAGGCACTTTGAGAAAACATTGTTCAATTTTATAGCAACATGTATTGTGAGCCTGAGAATTGGAGACCTGAGGTAGATGGCTTGTTTTTTTCAACCATTAGTGAAATAGAGGCAGCTCAGTTAGAGAGTTTGAAGATGATGGAAGTATTGCAGGATTTGGAAGAAAAATTTTATTACTTATCAAAAAAAGGTGGGTTCATTGTAGATGACTTATTTGTGTATTGCCTTTGGGTGATTCATGCAAGGTATCTATGGTTGGAATACAGTTCTTGAAGGAAATAAAAATGGCTATTAGAGTGGAAAAAGTTGTACCTTTTAAAGGGGGGCTCATCTTACCCTTCTCAAAATAACACTTTCTAGTCTCCCTATTTCCTATTGTTTTCTATTTCTACTCAGGTGGCTAAGTGAATGGAGAGATACAATGACACTTTCTGTGGGGTAGGGGGTGGTGAAGTATCACTATATTGTAACTTGCGCTATGCGTGGGATTATTATTGATAAGTATACAATATTGTAAACTGTTTAATTGTTTGATTAAATCGAATGGTACATATATTTGCTCAAGATTTTGAAACCAAATGGTTTGATAAAAAAAACCCACCCAAATTTTCCATTCCAATAGCCTTTTGTATTAAATTTTAGTGCTTTAAATTAAAGATACATACTTATCAGGATTTCTATCAACACAAATTTGTGAATTTTGTCATATGGCCTTCATACGACAAAATATATTGTCAACATTTTTAAAATGCTTGAATCTGCAAAAGGTGCCCTTATAAATTAGAACAAGGAAAGGCATTACCAATAACTAATAATTTCATTCTTTGAAAATGGTTTGTACAGATTGTGTTATGTGTCATTTTTTCTAATAAAAAATTTTATTTCTAAAAAAAAAAAAACCCTAATAATTGCATTAACTGACAAACAACCTTAGAAAAATTACAGAAAATTTTTACCAATAAATTCAAAGAAGCACAACAAAGTTAGGAGTATACATATGGAATGAAATAAATGCATTTATTTAGCATCGTATTTAGGTTCAAGTTTGAATCCTTATTTGTAAGTATTATTTTTTTTCTCAGGTTTATCATCAAACAATAAAACACTAATTTCTTGCTATATAGATATAGTTTCAGGAAGAAACCAACTTTGGTTTTTGCCTTATTTCCTAATTGTGACATATTTACTATCAATAGCTTTAGATTTTCATGGTTATGATAACATTTAGTAATAAATTGATTTCTTGCCTCCTATATATATATATATATATATATATATATTTGATAAGTAAGAAAATTTAACCCATCAAGATGCAACATAGTGGTTGGAGGCTTGTGATGACTGTAGACCTAGACATCCTAGGTTCGATCCCCACTAGGAGTTATCCTAGATTACCTAATACATGGTTATGGTGGGTGGGATTTTGTATTTGTGACTTACTTCCCAGGGTTGAGTCCAAAGGGTCCTACCTTAAGAAAATTTATTAATATTGATAAATTACCGATTGTCTCAAAAGTTTAAGCTGTTAGGAAATGATAAATTTAATTATTTAACCATAATTCTAACACCCCCTCACGTGTGGGTCTAAAGACTCTAAACTCCCCCTTAATAAATGAGACTCAACACTTGAGATTTTAACATTTTAAATGAGATGTAGAGCGGAGACGTGGATCGAACTTAGAATTTACTACTTTGAAATGGTGAATTTAATTATTTGACCATAATTCTAACAAATAAAATAGATTGCATCGTGCTCATGATGATGAGAACTCTATAACCTATAAGTGTGTCACAATTTGTAAGACCCCCATACTTGAGACCAATCAAATTAAGTGCGCACCAACAATGCTTCCAGTTGATTCATTGATCTGTTTGAGATCTGTTTGTATTCTCAAACGTATGACTATTTCTCTCATTCCATAATAGCCACATTAAAGATAGCAGTACAATGTTCTAGATCGCCGAAGAGTTTATCCCAAACCAATTTCTTTATCCAAACAAAGCATCGACCACCCTCCTTGTTAACACCCAATGAATCCCAAAACTTCTAAACGCTAGGCTACATAAATCATAGGCAACACCACAATAATCAACAACTTATCTATTGTCTCTCCACTATACCAGGACATACAAGATCACTTAACTTAGTTAAATCCCTGCTTGATAAGATTATCACAAGTAAGAATTTTCTCCCATGCTGTGGTCCAAACAAAGAAAGAGAGCCTCTTGGGAGCCTTAACACGCCAAACAGTCTTCCATGGGTAAGAGTTATTTGGTGCACCACAGAGAGCCTCACGATAAAAGCGAACAATAAATTCATTGCTCTCTTTCAATTTCCATATCACCCTGTCACACCCCTCCCTCCTAGGGATATTGGATTATAGAAGATCTAAGAAAGAACCAACTGACTCCAACTCCCAATCATGAACTTCTATGAAATCTCACATTCCAAATCTGGGATTTCACAACCACGGACTCTCCATTTCTGATTGGACTGATTCATTTTGATCAAACAAGCAAGCGTACGGTCAAGGTACAACTCCTTTAGACAATGACTTTTACACCAAACATCATGCTAAAACTTAGTCAAGTGCCATCTACCACTTCAAAAGACAAATTTTGCTAAAAAGTTCCCATCCTACCTTCATACTCTTCCACAGGCTACACCCTTGAGGTGCTCTTACTGATCCCAAAGATCAGCCACCACATTCCTCACCATATTTTGTAGCAATACGTACACTACAAAACGACGCTGTTCTGAAGTATGTATAGTCAGCATTATAAATGCACAACCAATTAATGCAATTTTAGAAAAATAAATAAATAAATAAACAGCCACTCAAAAAGGAATGGTTAGGAAAATTGATTGGACAAATTTAAAATTAATGCTCACAGATAAGAATGAACTTGGACATAAAAATGATGCTAAATAAATGCATTTAAGCTCCTCAACACATGGCACATATAAGGTCAATAAATTTGATGTATTACATTTGCTGACTTGTCATGATGTGTTAGCCCACATGGTTCTGAATAGATTAAAGAAACTGCCGCATTTCAAGCAGTGGATGCTCTAATCATGACAAAGGGTGGAGCCTTAGCATAGACTTTTGCTATATATATGATTTGATGGATTGGAGTAAGGTTTTCTCTTTGATAAATCATGGAGGGTTGGGTGTGAGGAAGATGAACACTTTTAACCAAGTCTTGCAGGGTAATTGGTTTTGGAGGTTTGGAGAAGAGAGTGACCACTTCTAGAGAAGTGGTATTAGGTGTGTGTAGGGGGTGGTTGGACTATTTTGGATGTGTGTAGGCCACATGGGTGTCATCTTTGGAGAGGAATTAGTGGCGGTTGGGGGAAATTCTCGACTTTATTATCTTGTAAATTAAGGGTTGGTACAAGAATTTGATTTTGGTATGATGCGTGATATGGTGATAGGTTCTGATTCCTAAGTTTCTATCTCATTTGATGTCCAACTCCAAGCAAACCTAGGTGCCGACTCCTAGGTTTTTAACCTCTTCTTCTTTGTCTCTTTTATTGCAATTGCTTTTGGTGTTTGTCCTGCATCAGTTTCCTAATGTCTGTTGCACTGGGGAGAGGTGGTCAAGGGAAAACGTATTCTGAGTCAATGGTAAAACACCCTCATTAGGTGTAGACAATATGGAAGTTCCAAACCCCATCCTCTGCCCCACAAGCGCGGGGTCCTGTTAAGACTTAAAGACACTAAGAGTTTACGTGATAGACCTATGAGTTTTGAACTATTTTTCATTGAAATTTATTACCTCTCTCTCTCTCTCTCTATCTCAATCCTACTCTCTACTCCTGCTGATATGATGAGACCAAAGGACTTCTTGGGATTAAAGATTCTTAGATCTGAAAAGGAGCGGACTTCAGATATATGGTTTACTGGATTTTATTTGGTCTAATTTGGTCCATGGGAAAAGGGCTATTAAGAAGTAACCAATTGTCAAGAAGTGCCTTGAGAGCCATGTTTGGCAATCTTAGATGATGTGCGATATTGGTAGGAGCTCTGTCTCTGCTCTCTCCATCCTACATCCCTACTCTTTAGTTCTCACTAATATATGATGAGACAAAGGGGCTATTTGGGAATAAAGATTCTTAGATCTGAAAAGGAGTGGACTTCATTAGATGGTTTACTGGATCTTGTTAGGCCTAATTTGGTCCATGGGAAGGCTACTTTCAGGTAGCCAGCAGTCAATAATTGTCTTGAAAGCCATGTTTGGCAATCTCAGATGATGTTCAATACTATTAGGTCAGGAGCCAGCTTGAACAAGGTTCCTGGATATAAGTTTAGGTTTGGCACTTCTGACATTTTCTCTTGTGGGCTGGTTTGATCAGTGTGAAGTCCTACACCATTGATTAGAACACTTAAGGAAGAAAAATAGGTCTTTTAGCTGACATGACTAGGTATTTTTTAACAATTGATAATCTTCTCAAACAAGGTATTACATTAGTGGATTTCTGTTGTATGTGTAAAGCTAGTGGAGAGACTATGGATCGTATGTTACTGTATTGTGAGTTTGCTGATTTGGCAGTTGACTCATACTGGTGTTTTTGATGTGCCCTCTTTTTGTAATTCATTATTATTATTTTTTTTTATAAGTCTCTTTTTATAATTCATTATTGGAAGCCCCTTATGTTTCTTTCCCTTGGCAGAGCATTTGGTGTGTTTAGGTACCTAAAAGGGTGGTCTTTCTTTTTATGGAGAGCTGCTAGGTGTGGGATTCTTATAATAGATAACCTTGTTAAGAAGAGCTTGCCTCTTGTTAATTGGTGTTGCCTATGTCGTTTTTTTTATAATTATTGCCTATGTTGTGATGAGGAAACTATGGATCATCTTTTGCTCCATTGTAAGTTTGCTCATGCTCTGTGGAGTAAGTCTTCCTTATGTTTAGGGTTTAGTGGGTGATGCCAAATACAGTTGTCTCTTTCCTGTTTGCATAGAGAAATTGGTTGGGGACTTATTCTTCAAATGTTTGGAATATGGTACCAGCGTGTCTTATGTGGTTAATCTGGAAGGAACGCAATACCCGAACATTTGAGGACATTGAGAGACTTAGAGATCGGTTGAAGTCTTTGCTAGCTAGGACTTTGTTTGAGTGGTCTCGTATTTGGGGTTTTACGCATTGTATTTCCATGTTTGATTTCCTTATTTTTGTTAGCTCTTTCCTCTTATTTGTTTGTATTTGCTTCAAGTGCAATGAGTATACTATCATAAACACGATAGTAAACACATAGCACTTTTCTTATCAATAAAAATTTTATTACCTATAAAAAAAAGAATGTTAAATGCTACAAAAACAGTGATACAACATTTCTTGCAAAGCTAGGATATGATATGGTGGCGATACAATAATTAGTATTACTAAATATATATTTTTAGGAGCATTTAATGTTAATTTTATGTTAAAAAAATAGTAAAATGCATTATGATTGAACACAGAATTATGATTCCCCTTATTATTATGATTATTTTTCCCTTATAGTAAATATATTCATTTTCTGCTCTCCATTTGGCTTTCTTATTACAGCTGTGATGCGATCAGATGGTTTCCAATATCTAAAGGAAAATTGCCCTGCACTTCAGTCAGAGCTTCTGAAGACAATTGCAGGTTGTGAAGAGGATTGCAGCAGTGGAGGGGCGAAATCTCGGAGTGTTTGGGCCCAACTTTCAGATGGTGGTGATACTAATGGCAGGAGAGTCAGGCAAAGAAGCTGATGTCTGATAGTTGTATTGTAAATGCAGGTGATAATGTCCAAAAAAAAATGCAAAAGAGAACAGATACGTTCTATATTGTCAAAATCTGCTATGTTTTCATGGATAATACTTGCCCAAAAGCAGTAAAAACTAGATACTAAATTGTAGAGTTTTGCTTGTGTAAAGGGTGGTTTTTGTGTTAGTGCAATGTGTATGTGGTTAAGGGGCATGGTTTAGGATACTTGTCTGCAAAACAGCCAGGTGCTAATCCTTTTTGTTTTTTAAGGATTCAGATCCTCTAGATTTTCTAGAGTATTCTACCAAATAGATTTTCTTAAATCTTAACAATTCTTTAATGATTTAATGGTCTAGATTCTGTCATGTCAGCATTCTACTAATAATAATATTAATTGTTTTGTTTGCAACATTATTTTATTATTTTAAGAATATTGTTAATGGAATGCTGACATGGCAGAATCTAGGGTATTAAATCATTAAAGAGTGGTTAGGATTTAAGGAAATTTATTGGTAGAGTACCCTAAGAAATTTAGAGGATCTGAAATCCGTTTTTTAAAGGATATACATGGGTTCCTTTTAGTTGGTCCTCCAATGTTGTATTTTCTTTTCTTTTCCTTTTTTGTAGGAAAAAACGTTTTTTCCTTTCTCGGAGGGAGGAAGTATAAATTCGCTAATCTTTACGTCACTGATTTGTTTTTAGCATCTAATATTCATGTGATATAACGATGTCTGTGATTATGATAGGCTTGCCTAGTTAAGCAGCAGATTTTGTTTCCTAGTAGTGGCAAGCTCGATAGGAACTCATGCAAACATGAATGGATGTGTTTAGATTTACTTGTTTGTTTACTGTTCAAAGGCATTTATCCATTATATGTATATATGATTATTGTAAATCTGTAACACTTGGATACTGTTTTCAATAATAAAGTTAACCAGGTTGGCGAATTAGATGATTTTTGAAGGTCTAACAAAAGTAAAGAACAGATTTGGAATCGACGCCGAAGGACGTTCACATGTTAAGTAAAGGATTCTGGTTATGTATTTTGTTCTGTGAGAAATTACAAATAATGTTTCTCTTCAGTTATTTGTTCATGGCTTGGGTTTTGAGGGTGTTTTTGTTTGGTTGGAAGACCTGTGTCATGATTGAAGTTTATCTCTCAAAAGGAGACTTTTACATGTATTGTTTATTGTTATATTCTGTTTTAACAGTTATAAACTAGTCAAGATTAAAACAACACTTGTGACATGGCCGGACACTTTTATTTTTATTTTTTTAGATGTAATGTTATATTCTATTTTGACAGTAATAAACCTAGTTCAAATCTCCCCTGCCGATATATATATTAAAACCAAAATAAGCCTTCATGAAACTTTAGAAAGATTTAATAAAATATATATATATATATATATATATATATGTATATATATATATATATATATAACTGTTAATGAATTACAACATGAAATCAGTAATATCAAAAAAGAAATTATTGAATTAAAAAATGAAAAAAAAAAAACAGTAGAAATTATTGAATTTTTTTTTTTTATTCTTAGAAATTATTGAATTAAAAAATGAAAAAAATAAAGTAAGATTATGAGGGTAGATGACTGGGAGAGTAAGGGAGAAAAGTATTTCTTTTGGTACACCCACTCAAACACATGTTTTTAGTTCTTAAACAACATTACATGTATTTTCACATACTTTTTCACTCACACATATTTTTACACACTTTCTCATTCACACGTATTTTCATACATGTTTTCAAACACACATTTTCAATTTCTAAGTGCATGTACTAAACACCCCCTAGATATTTGGGGAAGAATAAGGGAGAATAGTAGATATTTGGGGAAGTAAGGGGGAGTAAAGAAAGATATGAAAGCTAAAAAATTAAGCCCTAGTTACAAATGAAGAGAAGAATGCCTTTTCATAGGCAGAAACATACACTATTTGAATAGTGGGGAGCAACATGAATCACGTGTGTGTAGTTTAGTATCATAATTTTCTACTCATTCCAATTTAAAGTATATGCATTTGTCCAATAGATTCACTAATTCGTGTCTTCCAATTATTAAAAAAGTTAGGGATGTAATGAGATACTTACACAACAATAAACACATAAATAGTAGAATACTATAGATATAGATAATAATAATAATAATAGAGTAGCAACTGGACTCAAGTTAGTTCTTATGTGGTGGTATTTTGAAAAATATTTTTAATATTTATTGGTACAAAAAAAATCATTAACGAAATTTATATAAGAAATTTCTCAATGGATTAAAAAAGAAAAAGAAAAAAGAATACACGTATATTATACATGTCTTCCTCCCCAAGTCTTGGACTTGTTTTAAAAACTGAAAAAAAAAAATAAAGGAACGCCCAACACCTAATGACTTTTGGAGTGAAATAAAAAAACGTGCAACAATTTTTTATTCAATAAAATAAAAAGTAAAACCTGTACCTGTTTGCTCGGTTAAGGAATTGTGGTCAATTGGTCAAAGAAACGTTGACTGGCCTCTCGCACCGCCTATATAAGAATCTTGGTTCCCAAGTAATAGTAAAACCAAAACCAAAACCAAGACCCAGACTCTCTCTCCACAATTTATTTGCTTCCGAATCTATTCCTTCTCCTTATTAATAGTAGTATTAAAAGAACTATTCCGCAAACTTTTGCTACGATTGTAGGAAGAAAGAATCATATAGAGAGAGCAAGCAAAGGGGAAACAACAACAACAACATGGAATGGTGCAGTCACTGTCTCAAAACCATCAAGACAGATAGCATTGGCGACTTCACGTAAGTACCTTCAAAACCATCTTAATCTTTCTTTTTGTTAAACCTTATTTGCATCAGTTTGATTCAATATAATATATGTACTGAGAAAAAAAAAAAGTTTCTTGATGCCCTTCTAATAGTTCAAGGTTAATAAAGTTCAAAGAGAAGTTTTTTTTTTTTTGAATCTTTGATTCTCATGGGATTAAGGTGTGTTACATTGCAGGGCATGTTCTACATGTGGAAAGATTTTGGGTCATGTCAGTGTCCAAAGAATTTCTAGAGTGAGAGCAAAAAGAATTAACAAGAGAGCAAAGGAGAACAAGCATGGTACAATGGGAATAGATTCTTCTTCTTCTTCTTCTTCTTCTTGTTCAATTTCTGGGATACATGAAAGCAATGGAATATTCAATCAAGCTACTGAAGACAACCAGATCATTCATGGGTATGTACTATATTTGTAAAATATTAGGTACCTTTCCTTTGGATATTTAGAAATTTTTTCATATTCCATGTTTTGCTTTCAGAGTGTTTTAGTTATATACACAACATTTGATCTATGAGGATTCCTTGATTAGACTAAAATCAAGAATAATTAATATTCCTTAACATGTGTTAATTGTGATTTATGTGATACAATAACAAAGGCTAATTGATATTGTTGTGTGTTTAAGGTGGTCAGACAACTTTAGCTTCAAAGAGATGTGGTGCTCTCACTGTCTCAAAAGCATCAGGACAGAAAGCATTGGTGACTTCACGTAAGTATTTCCAGAGCTTCTTAATTCTGTTCTTTTAAAACCTAAGTTGCATCACTATGTTTCAATATATAATATAGGTACTGAGAAAAAGAAGTTGCATTAATGAAATTAATAAAAATGTAAAGAGCACTGAGATACTACTTCAAAAACATGAGCACTCTTTTTCTCATGATTAATCTGTTACATTGCAGGGCGTGTTCTACATGTGGAAAGGTTTTGGGTCATGTCAGTGTCTCAAGAATTTCTAGACTGAGAGCAAAAAGAATAAGCAAAAGAAAAAGGAAGAACAAGCATGCTATAATAGGACTAGATTCTTCTTCTTGTTCTTCAATTTCAGAGATGAGTGAAAGCAAAAAGAAGTGGTGCACTCATTGTCTCAAAGCCTGCAGGACAGAATGCTGTGGTAACTTGATGTAAGTATTTCATGGCTAGCTTCTTACAAATCTTGTTAGACCCTTTTTCCCCTCCTTTCTCTTCTACCACATACACTTGATAAGTGTTTTAGGATTGAATTTCTTTGAAACCAATCAAAGCCAGAAAACTTTATTTTTAAGCAGGCTCTGATTTTTATTAATTTATTTCCTTGCATATTCCTTTCTTATCCAAATTAATTTGTGTTATTAGGGGTTTATTTTTTGGTCTTCATTACAATAAGATCTTCTCTGAGGCAAAACCAACACCACCTCTTGTAACATAATTTGAAACACTGTCCAATATAGGTACTATTTTTTTTGATAAGTAAAAAGATGTATATTCAAAGAGCTACCTCATGAAAAACAAAAGGTTCTACTGAGACAAGTGTGTGTGTGTGTATAAATAAAATGAGCACATTAATTGTTCTTATTTATTTATTGGTTATGAAAAACAAGGTTCTAAGACACAGGGGATGCTGTTTATACAGTCTGCTTTCGTGTTAAATCCTCTATAATATATTTCAAACTGTATATCTCAGGGAAATTTTAGATAAGTTTATATGAAAAAAAGCCAACTCTCCCCATGAGTCAAAGAAAGAATTGTATTTTTGACATGATCCTCTTTCCTCTTCTTTCAAGTTCACTTCTTGAGTATACCACGAAATAGATTCATTTTAAACAAAGACTACTCCTTATGGTTTTCAATTTACTTATCTTAATGCCTCAGAGTTCTTTTCTCCTTTGTTCTTATCGATGAATCTGTGATTATTTTGTAGATGTTGTTCTTGGTGTGGAAAGGTTCTTGGCGAAGTCAATGTCGGAAGTTCATCAAAACTGAGGAGGAAACACAGATACCAAAGAATCAAAAGAACAAAGAAGAACAAGCACGGTACATCACTGGAAGTTGTTGAGGATTTGAGCGCTAGTGATAAAGAAAAGGAGTACCAATAGAGTGCAAGCAAAATAAATTGATAAGTACTCTATTCCATTGAGAATTTGCAATTGAAATTGGAGATGTATTTTTTTTATGTAAATAGACAATTTAAATCTCAATATTTGTCAAAAACAGTGTTATTCTTACGCTAAATTCTTTTACACATTGGTTATAAATTGATGTATCTGTTCAAGTATTTGTCACACTGATTGCAAGCTTTATGTGCCCAATTCTTTTTTTAACTGTCTCTTTTTTCATATGAGATAATTTTATTTATGATGGTAAACCTGAATTACAATTCTTATCCTCAACAAGGATTTGTTGAATCCATATAAGAGGCGAGTTGACGAGCTGGTCTATTTGCACTTCCATGTACATAGTGAATGCACAAAAATGCTCTCTCCAAATTTCAGACCAATCTTTATCCCCTCTCAAATTGCTACCATTTTCATTTTTTCTTTGCAATGGCAACACTGCTCACTCTTTTTGTCACACCAACTAGAAAGTTTCCTTCTTCATCCCAGAATATTGGTTATGACTTGTGAAGGCCACCTTCGCAGAGAGAGAGAGAGCATGGGCTGTAAAAGTGAAGTCAATGGATCATAAAGCCATTTGGTGAAGTAAGAATTTATGGGTTGCGGGAAATAATATGTGAAGTGAAACAGAGTGGGGCTAGATAAGTAGCCCATTTACTTGGAGAGAAATTGAGTAAAAAGGCCCAGCCCGCATACACATTAATTGTACTCTTGGATCTTGCACATGCTTGGCTCAATTTCCATATCTTATTTGTTTTTAAGTAGGCATTAATTAATTAAAGAGAGGCTGCCACATAGCCAAGGAGGAAATATGGTTTAGAAATTTCTTTTTTTTTTTTTTTTTTTTTTTTTTTTTTTTTTTTTTTTTTTTACAATAAGGTATTCATCAGACATGTCACGTGAATCTATTGCAGAGCTTTACTTTTTTTTTTTTTCCTTAATAAAAAGTGAGACCCTTTTACTATAACCCAAAAATAAGAGTGTCAGTTGTTAAGACATGGTAAAACAGCTCAAAATTGATTGACCCAACCCGACCTAAACCCGAATTTTCTTGACATGAAAAAAAACGAGTTGACCTGTTACCCGTCCTATTTTTTGCAAGCTAACCCGATCCAACCCGTGAACCAACAAAAAATTTTAAAACTTTTTCTTTTGATAAAAAAAAAATATATCTAACTATTCTCTTAGGTACTCATAACAACAAATCTAGATTCTATTAGCAAATTTTGCAGTTTTCTATCATTACTATTAAATTTTGATAGATGATTGTTGTCCACACCTAATTTATAGTTTTGAATTAAAATGACTATTTAATCAAAAGAGAATGGCCTCCAGAACTTGAAGAGCTTATCAGTCGTGTGGTAGAGAGATTTGTAGAATCCCATCAACATGTAATATAATAAAGAGCATAGTGTGGTCATGAAGGTAATTGAGTCTGTTCAAAACTTTTTTAGAAATGAGATTATGCCAAACGAATCAAATAAAAATATATAAAACATTAATTCTAAAACTCTGAGTGTTGACAATTTTAGTCAGTTTAAAATTTTACTTTTAAAATTAACAGCCTAATTTTTTTTTCCAAACGAATTCATCCCCCCCCCCCCCCCCCCCCCGCAAAATGAAAATATACTTTGGTCCCAACTTAGCAAATGTGTTCCTGATTTTTTTTTTTTTTTTTTGGGTAGGTAAAACTGATTTTAAAAGAACAAAAAAATTGTTGAACTGAGAATATTCCTAAACAGGTAAAATAGTAAACTGTCACTGTCATAGTTCGACAAGGTAAACATGCTTTCTTGTCACACTAACTCTGGTTTCAAACTTCAAAGGATGCAACTAAGATGATCAACTGGAATGGAGATGTACACCTCAAAGCAACGATCATGAGTTGAATGAAAAGACAAAAGCAAGTATTTTCTTCGACTTCTTGATATATTTTTCTTGGAAAACTTCAACCAATCAAGACAGCCAGCACAAAAAGTCAGATATTCAACTGAGAAATCAGCATAAGACCTGATCACCTCCGAACTCCCATTCTGGCCAGGACTGTAGACAGCACTGTATCCCTCTAGCCAATTGTCATACCTTGTTTCCTTTGAGAGGCGGCAACTTTGGAAGCACCCAATCAGGAGAACCATTGAGCCATAACCCCTCACCAGTATCCTTGTGCTTAAAGTCAGGAGCTCTTTGATTCCTCTATGAACAGAAATGAAGAGGCATGAGATAAAATAGTTGAAAAAGAAACACCAAAAGATAATCAGCACCTGGAGTACCTTGTTCAATCTATTGTCCCACCATTTAGTTGGATTTTGCACCAAGTCCTTCCATGATTCCTCACCTAAATCAGTATAGTGATGATGTCAAACACAAGATCACAACTCTCTCTTTACCCATTACTTAAAGAAGAAAAAGACAGAATGAAAACTTTGAAAAACCAGATTGATAATTTTGAATTTTAAGAACTCAAAGAAACAAAATGGATGTCAGAAAAAATAAATCATATGAAGGAAGATATCTTCCTGATTTTATATGAAATCATTGTAATGATAATGAGATATATCACTTTTATTCTTTTAAACAAGTGATTTTTTTTTTGTCTTCCTGCCAAGCCAAAAGTTTCCGTGCTCACCTCTATGCTGCTTCACTTGTTTTGGTTTTTGAGTTTTCACATCAACTTCCGCTCCAAGTTCTGACAAAACCCAACTTGGTGCATCGGTAAGCCAGAGTGAATGACCACCAACCTTATGTTTGAAATCAGGACTCTTTGGATTCGCCTGTAAAGAAAACAAGAAAGTCATACATTTCACCAACAAAATCATTCGGACAACACAATCACATGAAGAGAGGGGTCCACACCGATCCACTGCGCTTACTATCACGGTTATCCCACCATTGTTTCGGATCATCAAGAAGCTCTCTCCAAGAATTAATTTTAGAGTCCTCGCTTCTCTTCACATCAGCTGAAAAATGAGTAAGTCCCCACTTCGTGATTGGAATAAAGAATATAATCAGTAATAACATTCTAAACATTTTGACACGACCAATTCACCCAAGTACTAAAACAGAGTTTTCAATGCATATGGTAAGTACTTCTCAAGCTTTTTTAACTGAGTTTTGCAATCAAATTTTATTGAGTCAAGCTTCTTTTTGACCAATTAGGGAGTTGAATCATAATACCGAGTTCTATCGAGTCAAGCTTCTTTTTGACCAATATGGGAGTTGAATCATCAATACCGAGTACTAGGTCATCTTCCTTCTGTTCATATGCTGCAACTTTTGGATTATCCTACAAGCAAATTACACAACTAAATGAGTACATCATTATCAATTACCTGGAGGGCAAAAAGAAACCACCAAAAAAAAAAAAAAACACACGCACACACATGAACAAAGCAACTACTCTAACCTCTTTCAACCTGATGTCACGCAAATTGGACTGGGAAACTAACTTCCATGATTGGCTAATATCATCCTCGTTTTTCACACTTGCTACAGTGAAAAGAAGATATCACTAAAAAATGAAGGTTGTAAAAGGCAAGGTAATGAAGCATTTATGTTTGTACTTCAATCAACTGACACCTGAACCTGGACTTTTAATAAGCATTAATATTTGCCACATCATGCAATTGCTTTTAATTTTTCTGTATGTACAAAATATAATGCAGATAGATATGTCAAATTTGAAGTGCTTGTTACTGATGTAGGACACCAATTTTCCACCAGATTTTTTTTTGGGGGGATCATGAAAGTCTAATTTAAAGAGAAGAAAAAAATCTAATATGGAGAAATTTTGCAATTAAAAGATCCACAGTTCTGCAGTAAATAGAAATGCAAACAGTGGACAGACTGATCAAAGGAAAAAGGTTTAAATTTTTTTGATAAATAATAAATTTCAATAAAAAAAGCACAATGAGGGACACAACCAAAGTACACAAGAAGTATACAAGAGAAACACACAAAATAAAAGCAATTCTATAGCATATATTTTTATCAGCAAACTCAAAAAGTGTGCACAAGACCATTCTTGCCATCACCCAACAAAGGGAATCCAAGAGACTACAACTCTATCATGAAATCACAGCAAAGAAATAAGCAACCCATTAACTACACATTTAATTTACACATGCAACACCACTTTGCAATGATTATTCCACACGTTTTCAAAAGAGAAGGTTTCAAATTCACACTCACAATAGTTCTTTTCACAAGATTACAGCACAAAAATCAATCCCCAACCCCAGCAATCTAGGAAAACTATTTGTTACAAAGAAGGACAACCATCCAGGTAATATTGTTGCAATGACAACCAAACTTCCCTTGCCAACATGCTAGAAGGTCAACCACAGACTTCGGCATGGCCTTGATTCAGCCACACTAGCAAGATCCCTCTTACCAAGCACAAAAAGAGGTGCATCATGCTGTCAGCATTCAACATTGGACATGTGTGATATAAGTCATTAGTTGCTCACCTAGGCAGTGTGCTTGCATGTGTGCATCTGTGTATTTTTAGGCTATGCTTATCATGTTTAAGACCTTAGCTAGGAAGCATGGACGTGTCGGACATGGATACCACACTGGCACTGCTGCGTATGTGTCCCGAGGAAAAAAAAACAAAAAAACAAAACCTTATGGGGATACGGCCCAAACACAACTGCAACACAGCTGAGCAAATTATGTAGTTCTCAAATTTCTTGGCGGGGGGGATGTAGTTTTGGTCCATGGACATTCTTTTAAAAAATGGCTAATTACAACTTACCTACTTGTAGTTTGGCCGAAATATAAGTTGCCTACCATTGATTTGAAATTTTTTACTTTACCCACCTGAGGTTATCTCAGTTAAGGTTCTGTAACCCACCTCCATTAAAACTAGGGCTAAATATGTAATTTTGCTCCCCTTTATGTCTCTCTCCCCCCAAAAAATAAAAAACATAAAAGAACAAGAGAAAACAAGATCAAAAAGTGAGGGTTTTGTAAAAAGTAAGAACAAACTTTAGCTATATCTCATCTCCACCTTCTCCCCCACAAGCTTTTTATATCTAAACCTTTCAATCCAACCCTTTTTCAGACGCACAACAAACACAAACAAACTGATGCGGGAGATGCAAGAAAATTATTATTTAATATTATTTATGTGTGCAAGTCAATTGTATTTTTATGTTTTAGGTCCTATTAGTTTATTGGGCTATTAGTATTTTAATTTAGAAGCAAGGTTATTTTTCCTAGCCAATTAGAATTAGGGTTTAGCAATCCTTTATAAGCAACCTATTGTACTCTTTGAGGAGATAGTTGATATTTTGATAAATGAAAACAATGACCGTTTGGTCTTTCTTTGGTCTGGTGCTGACTCCAAGTCTACCCTAAGTGCTGACTCCTAGTGGTTTCCCCGCTTGGTGTTGACTCCAAGCAAGGCCTAGGTGCTGACTCCTAGGTCATATCTTTTATTTTTCCGTTATTTCAATTTTGTTCTGGTTGTCCTGCGTCACAAACTCTCTAGAAAACTCACCCAAACCCACCATTAATAAACCCTAAAAACCAAACCCAAACACAAACCCCAACCTCCTTCACCAATTTAAAGTAGCAGCAAAGAATCAAAGGGTTTCACTTTTAGCCATGAAGTTCTAGCAATGAGATCGAAGAAAGAGAGAAAGGTGGCTTCAAACAAAGATTGGCAGGTCTGCCTTTCTCTCTCTCTCTCTCTCTCAAACCCCAAGGGTGCTGGTGGTTCAATGAGTTAGGGTTCTGGTTATGGTGGTGTGACCAAGTGATGGTGGAAGTCTTGGGTGTTGGTGGTGGTGGTGCACATTAGCAAATCGGAGGAGAGAGGGGTGGTTCACGTTGATGCTTGGATTGGGTTTTGGGTTTGATTTCTTGGATTGGGTTTTTGGTTTGGTTTTGAAGTCAAAAAAAAAAAATTTGGGTATTTTTTGGGTTTGATTTAAGCTTTAGATGCTATGGCTTCAATGTTTGCTTAGAAATGAATGAAGGAATTTGTTTTTTTCTTTGCTGGATCTGTTGATCCTTAATGGAAGCTTCTATAAAGAGAGCGAGATAGAGGCTTCTATGATGGTGGTAATGTTTGTTCTTAATTTTTACAAAACCGTCACTTTTTGATCTTTTTATTTTTTTTTTAATGTTTTGGGAGAAGAGAGACATAAAAGGGGAGCAAGATTGCATATTTAGCTCCATTTTTAACAAAGGTGGATAACAAAATCCTAACTAAGCTAACCTCAGGTAGGTAAAGTGTCAAATTTCAAACCACGGGTAGACAACTTAAATTTTGGCAAAACCACAGAGCCCTTTTCAAAAAGAAAGAAAAATTTTTTGGTATGTAGATATGAAGATAATCTTTTGGTGCATCATTGGCCGACTTTGTGCAGATTTGTCAGACTATACAGACAGAATTGGAGAAATGAATGAAGTCCTGTACTAAAGGAGAATTGTGCAGATTTGTCAGACTATCAACATGGTCATATCTCTGTACTAAAGGAGAAAATTTTAGCCATCTTTTAAAAATCTTCTTAAATACCTTGGATTCGCCAGTGATCTCAATAACAGGCTTGACTGACACCAACTGCACATCAATGTCATATGAAAAATGAATGCAGTTCATATTTTGATCATACTAAAATTGCCTGAACATTTATGACTTCTGGTCTTTAGCACATTCTTTGGACTTGAGACTTCCACTCCCTATTTACAAAAGGCCTGTTTCATTGGAAAAAAAAATGTATCCACCTATCTAGAATTTAGTTTTTTAGATCATGTTATTATTAGGTAATTTTTTTGGTCATGCTAATTTAAAATCCTATCTTATTACAATTTTCTTAATGAAAAATGTCCTACTAGGTCATCCTTTCATTAAAAATTCCAAATATTATTCTCAGCTTACCCAAAGATATTTCTTGCTTCTTTCACCTCCAAAACTAACCACTTTCCTTCCCCTTCTAACTTTGCTAACCTTTAACTACCTTTTCTACCCTAACCATCCTGAAGCCCCAAAACACCAGCCATCAAAGATGCCTTGCAAACTCTGGTTTTTAACAACATAAATCCATCGAGACTCAATCTATTAAAACCCAAATAAAAATTCCAGCCTCTAAAGCTAATCCCTCATACATTTTTTTTCCCAACCTTGGGCCATCAAAACCTCCCAAGAAACAATAGCCTGAAGGCCATCTGTTGCTGGTACCCTACATCTTATTAGAAAAATTCCTTTTATACACTTATTTTGAAGTCGTTTTAAAGAAAACATGACTAGTTTTATATTGGCTATCAAATGTACCACCTCCCTCTCTTCCAAGCTGTGGGAACATTAAGGCACTAAACATGACAAAGCCAAGTTCATTGAATGCATAGCTAGTATCCAAATTATTAGCAATGTGACGCAAGTTTCCAAATAATTATTAAGTTAGCAAGCACACATCATAGGACTGAGACCCAGATATATGGATTTACCTAAACGTTTTAGGGACCATTTTTGTTCAGGAGATGTTGAGCTATTCTTCATTTGATAAGACGGTTGGACAAAGTTGAGGCTATGCACCATAACCTGATATTGTCAAATATTGGATGTCAGATTCAACACATACAATTAACATAAATAATAAAATCTCATTATAAGAGAGACATGAGCAATAGTAGCTTCTCTCTACCCTATATGCATAAATAAAGGAGTATTACTCTTAACAACAATGCATGGGCCTTAAGATGTCATTGCTTGTATTTCTGCAGTTGGGATTCATTGGGTGATGCTTGAGAAGTTATTAGATGTCTACGCTTGTTGGAAAGGGTTGTATGGTTGCCATAATAATAGTCTCATTTGCAATGCTGTATCGTGTTATGTGGAACATTTGGAGAGAGGAATAACTGAAATTTTGAAGCAGTAGATATAATGGTTATTGAGATTATAACTAGCCTTTTCCATTTTTTTTTTTGAATATTGTGCTACAATTGGTAGGATATCTTGTAATTGCCTAGTAGTTTTAAATTTTAATGGATCCCTTCAACCTCAATCTTTAGCAGACTTTAATCATTTTTTTTTTTTTTGGATAAGTAGGAGACTTTAATCATTTTTATTATTTTGATAAGTAGGAGACTTTGATCATTTTGGAGTTCTCCTTTCAATAAAATTCATTATTACTTTTTAAAAAAGACAATGTATTGACCTTGAATTGTCCAAAAGGGGTAGAAGGTTTGGGATTGAAAATAAAAAAGAAAACCAAGTTTTGGGTGGCTGCTCTAGCCAGTGAACAGTGCCTGTGAACAATAAAGGTAGCTACCTTTTAGTGATTTGGTTTAAAAGCCCGAATTATGATGCTTCCCTAGATTAAAATCAAATCCAATCACTGTGGACTAATGCAGGGTGCATCAGTCCACAGCAAAATAACTCGGCTCAATTTTAAAGTTCAGTTTGCAATCTCTTAGTCTATTGACATGTGAATGAGCTATACTCAATATGAACATCCTCCTCCCATAATAGTGGGATGGAGGGTAAGGTCGTAGGTTCACGAAGCACCAGGTGCCTGTGTAACTTGTCAATAAAAAAATAAAAATAAAAAACTTCTAGTCCATTGACCATGATTTTTTCTCGTTTGTAAGATGTATAAAAATTCGACGATAAAGGGGCACAAGTGCACCACCCTAATTTTTAGTTTTATACATAGCAACACCTCATAAGTATTTAAAATTTTGTGGAAACAAATAATTTGTTACCTCACACAGTAATGAGGGCTTACCAAAGTCAAAACCACAATTAGTGTTAAATAAATTCTCAAAAACTCAAAATCTAAATGAAGTCCATGAGGCCACATTTTTAATCACAAGGCTTGCATGTTCACTGCAAAGATCCAACTAGGTCATACCTGTATATTGGCTTGACCCTGATTTGCATTCAAATGAGGGGGATCTGCACTCAGTCGTCCAGTTACATGAACAAAATTTTTTTCTTTTAAATGGCAAGCAGCAATATGAGCCAAATCGCCCTCAAAAATTATCGGAATCCTGATAAATGAGAAAACAAAGAAGACAGTCTTGCTAAGTAGGACAAATGATACAATAAATAATTATGAAAAGATTGCGAAGGGTCCATTTGGTACAGATTATTGAGTCCAAAAGGCGTTCTTTAATGCTAAAAATTTATTTTTAGGTGTTTGTTACAGTGTTACCTAAGATCAATTTTTTTATTATAAGTATTGTTACCTAAGATCATAAAGCACTTTCTATACAAAATTTTGCAAAAATATATATATATATATATATATTTTAAAAGTATAACAAACAAACAAACCCCCCCCCCCCCAAGACAATTAATAGAATGAAGAAATTAAAATTAATAAGCAAGCAACGAAAATTTATCAACTATAACAATGAGAACTAGGCAATGCCATGACTAGAATAATATAGGTCAAGAAAATTAAAATAGAAGCATTAATACTAACAAAAATTAGCTTGTAGCAGATTCACCAAATACGTATATTTCAGTACAACTCAGAGTGAAAACTTTGAAATGAATTAAATCACATAACAAACATTCTTGAAAATCAACCTAGATTGTCTAAAACAGTCTCAAAAAGTTAGCCACTTATCTAGATTAATCCTTCTCAAACCTAAATCAGATCCCAATGTTTGCCCTATCTAGCACCAAAAGCGTAAAATTAAACTAAAAACAAAAAATCATATAAATAAATAAACAAGTTTTGGGTCCCGGGGAGAGGGAAGGAGAGATTCGAATTAGTGACCTATGCTTCACGAGGCATGGTCCTCAGCCAATTTCGTTACCCCTTTTGGTACATGTGACCAGTCAAGTTACAATTGGAGTTCCTCGTAATCACTTATATAGCCAGTTCAACCAACTAAACGCCCGATACGGGACACAAACACACACACACACACTTATCCAATCCAATCCATATAGTTCAAAGTATCACACAAGCAATTGCAAATAGCGTAACATATAAAACTATACAGTATCAACTTACAAAGAGTAAGAGAAGCCAATATTTTTCATTTTACACACATAAAAAAAGGCATGAATATAACTCTTAACACTAATACCATAATGCAAAAAAAAAAATTAAGAGAGAAAATTATTAATTTGGTTCATACCAAAGAGGAGGAGAGTCAGGAGAAGGAGGAGGAGAGGAAATTTGGTGAGTCTGAGTAAGCACAGTGCCAGCCCAGCACTTGCCATCAGGAGACGATTCGAACTGAACCGGAACGTGGACATAACCAATCACGTTCACCGAATTCGCTATCTTCGCCTGGAATGGAATCTCGCTCGGCTTTGCCCATTCCGAACTCGCCGCCGCCGCAGGCTCGGCCTCAGCCTCAGCCTCAGCCACAACCTCCGCCGTCGATTTTGATTTTGATTTTGAACTCGAACTCTCTGCTGCTCCTCCGCGGCGCTGATTTTGTCTAGGGGTTTTAGAAGTGGCGGTGGTGGCGTAAGCGTAAGATTGAAGGAAGAGAGAGGCGTAATGCTGCCATTTTTGTGTGGAAAGGGTTGGAGATGGAGAGGCGATTTTGGCAAATGCTCGGCTAATCACTGTATTCATTTTTTTTCACACTTTTTTTTTTCTTGTACTCCTATAACTCCATTCAATATGGATATACAGTACAATACAGAGAGAGAGAGAGTGAAGAAGAAGGAAAGCAAACTGTGTGTGTTTCTAAAACCCTGCCTTGCTTTGCTTCTCTCTCTAGTCTCTGCTCTCTGCTCTCTGCTCTGCTAGTAGTGCTTGGTCGGCTTGGGTTACACGAATCCTTTTAAACTATAGGCCCAAAGACACTCCTCGGGCTTGGTTCTGTTGGGTCCTAAATTACTCTTTAATTCAATATTCACTTTTTTATTTTATAGCAATTCAATTCTTTTTTCTTTTCTTTTCTTTTTATAGCAATTAAATTGTCAATTTGGTCCATTGAGCTTCTTTTTTTTTTCTTCTTTTTTTAATATTAAAAGTCAGAAGTCAATTTGGTCCAATAACTATTGGTTATAGTTAAATTTGATTTTTCTTCAACTATTAAGCATAAGATCTTTGTAAATGGTTCAAAGTGATTCTCGATTCATTTAAAATTGAGTGATGATTTCTATTCTTTGCTCTGGCCCATGAGGCCTGTGGTGTAGTCTTGAGGCTATGTGTAGGCTAGGCTCACATTGGACAACATAGACTGTTTGATTGCAATCTATCATTGGATACCTCTATTGAAATTAATGGAACCCGAATTAGGGCGCTCACATCATCAATAAGGACCACCATTATCTTTAAGCAAATATCCACATTCTAAATCCTAACTTTCAGTATATTATTACCATTTATCCATCTTAGTATTCTATTTTAGTCACACACATTTTAACTACATTTAATACCATAACTAATCTTCTAGCAATGTTATGCAATTTTCTCTTTAACTTAATAGATATTTTCTAATCATACAACACTCCCAAATTTCATGCACTTCTCTACTTCACTCACCTTGCTCTTATTTTATGATTCACATCCTCTTCCATCTTTTTATCTTTTTGAATTATTGATCTAGGATATCAAAAACTCTCACTTTTTTTCCTTTTTGATAACTCTTAACAATCAAATCTTATGGTCTATATCTTCGTTTTTAATTTTAGTTTTTTACTAAACTTACGTTCCATCTACTTTGTTTTAGTCGTAGTTGACTGCAAGCCTTTATATTCTAAATTGTCTTATCGAATTTCTGACTTAAATGTTGAATTTCTAATTTAAACGTTAACTCAACGTCTAGTTTTATCCACTAAAATTATATCTCAAAAAGTATAAATATTAATTAAATTATTTATAATATCATCAATACAGCCAACGATTAGACCCTTCTCAAACTTTAAAAAAAAAAATCACTCTCTTTTAGAGTGCTCTGTTTGACCCAAATTTTAAAACTATGATCCTCATCCTTACGCATTTATTCTCTTAATACAAGAAGAAGAAAGAATATAATTTTATTTACATGGAATAATTAATTGGTCACAAGAAGATACCGAAACACTAGACACACCCAAGTTGCACATGTGTGTAACGAGTCTTCTGCAGAATTGTTTTACGTAGCAAAAGAACAAATGCAGCTGAATGATAGGAACAAAGGTCATACTGAATTTTGTAACTTCAATGGCTGTCTAGCGGGAGTGGCTCAATGGCTTGACCCTGTCCCTGTGACGGTCTGGTGTACATTGGGGGGTCCTTGGGCCATGTGATGATGTTTGGAGTCGTTCCAACGAGGCTAGCACATCAACCATGGGAGGCCTATTCTTGGGATCTGTGTGAAGGCATTTCAATGCAAGTGCAGCTGCAGCTTGGACTCCTTTTTTTGAGTACTGGCCCCCCAACCTTGTATCCATAATCCTCAAAACTCGTCTGCTCTCGCTCAAAAATGGCTTCGCCCAATCCACCAGGGTTTCCTCTGCAGACCCAGGTCTATCATCATCCATAGCCCGTTTTCCTGATAGTAACTCTAATAAGACGACGCCGAAGCTATACACATCACTCTTTGGGGTCAGGTGACCTGTATGGTTTAAACCAGTTCATCAGAAGGAAAGAGCAGCTTGGAAAGTTTACTCATAATGGATGCGTACTTCCCTTTCTCTATTCCTTGAGAGAGGAAAATAATAGTACAAATAAAACTAACATCATAACTAATCCAAATCCACTTTAACCATCACACTTAGTATTAATAAGAAACATTAAATTTAGAGTTGAACATATTTACATAGCATACATTTTTTTTGCTAAGAATGCATGTGCTATGGAAATTATATTAGTTCATACCACGATATATATAATGATAAATTTTACACGACCTAGTATTGACATGTTTCCACCATCCCTGAAAATTTGTCCATTTGGTTAATATAGGATGTTTAAAAAATCAACCTCATACACATTCTCTTATAATTGTCATTATAATTTATGAACATTTCAATATTGCTCTTACTATTTCATAAAATATGTGCAAAATCAAATGAATTATGCTATTGCAAAAGTTATGAAGTTACGATACAAGATATCATGAGAGTGTAAAAATTAATATTTGATCTTTGACAATTGATGGCAAATTTAGGATAAAAGGAGTAGTGTTATACTGAGGGTTTAAGTATTTAATACTTGCTTATTCAACACCTAGTCTTTTCCTATGAAATGTAAGAAATTTCCTCTGGAAGAAAGATAGTAGGGGGACTAGGGGTGATGGATATATCCAGATATATACATGACAAGGAGGCGAAGAGAGAGGGGAAAGATAAATAAAGGAATCTTGTCCAATCAGTTGCTCTCATAAGTGGGCAAGAGAGCGTGGCAAGCTTGAGAATTTAGAGCAAGTCGGGAGGTGACAGATGACTCACCATCTCACTGACTCACTGGTCACCTCCCCAGCGGCTTAGACATAATGTTTCAATGAACTGTTTTAAAAATCATCACGATGAGCTCGACTTAACTACTGAGGGCAAGCCGGACCGAGGTTCGCTCAGTTTTTACTGGATAATTAGGTAGTACGGTTTCTGAAGTTTATAAAATTGATATCTGCGTCTATTTATGGTAAAGCTGTTCAGACCATCCGGTCCGATTTAGATTTTAAAACCATGAAGTTTCCTACAAGCATCTACAAACCAGTAGCAGGGGAAAGTTTCACAAACTGTATAAAAAGCACTAGCATAAAATGCTGAAAAGAAATCCATGCTTTCTGCAGTTCATATATAAGATGAAAATTATATGTTCAGAAGACAAACAGAAAGGTGAGGCTTTGAAAAATTCAGCAACCTAGTGGGTTCTTTTTAACTGCATATTCAAAATTGCATGGTCAAGCATGTCAGGGTATTCTAATCCTGATGTTACAGGAGTTAGAGCAGCTATGTTCTGCTTCTCTTCTGGGGGGAGAGAGTACTCTTGAATTAAATCTAAAATCAAGGAGAAACTCAGCAAAAATAGGGAGTTGTTACAATCCTGGTTGGGGGTTGGGCTGCAGTTCCTTGCACTAGATCTTAAAATCATTCGTCTTACTCTTTTGCTGAAGCTTCTAATATAAATTTTGAGGATATGAGTTGGGGCAGCCTACGATCTAACGCAGGAAGTTAATAAATATCAGGATTTTGGGCCCTAGCCTCTCCATGAAGCAATAATGAGCCAAAATAAATAAATATTCAAACAAAACAAAAACTACGCAGTTGTTCAGGATAGGCATAGCATGGGATCTTCTTTGTTATTGCTTTAGTTTTTTTATTTCTTTCTTCTTCTTCTTTAGGAAACAAAAAATAAGTCTCTCTCTCTATCTGTGTCCTACCCACAAATGTAACCTACTGATAAAAGACAAACATATTAAAGATTCAACAAAAAGGTAATATCTACCTGTAGCTACATATTCTGGGGCAGCATAACCTCGAGTTCCCACTACTCGGGTTGAAACATGAGTATTATCTCCAGTTGGGCCATCCCTTGCTAAGCCAAAATCTGAAAGCTTTGCATTGAAATCCTACAAAACACTTAAATCTAGTCAGTTAGGCACAAAAAATTACTATGCAGCATAGCTGTATAGCACTCAAATTAAAACTTTCAGCATTTAAGCAAAGCATACCGAATCAAGTAGAATGTTAGAAGCCTTTAAATCACGGTAGATTACATTGGCGTCTAAGCTATGCAAGAAGGATAGTCCTCGTGCAACACTAATTGCAATATTCATTCGTGTAGGCCAAGCAATAGGTTGAACACCTTCTGCAAAACAAGAAAAAAAAAATATTCCCAGTATTATTAATTAAGAAAAAATATCACTTAGATCAAGGTGATGAATGGATTGCTTTTCTGTGGTGAACCACACCATAGAAGAGGAAAGAACTAATGTATGAAAAAAGAGGAAACCTAGAAAAAACATCAATGTAACTATCACATAAGTTAAAATTACAACACTTTCATTACCCCATACTTGCCCTGACTGGAAGGATACCTGGGACAAGTTTGGGACATGGTTGGACCTATTCAAAGACAACAGTTCTCCAGGAATATCAAAAAGAAGAAATGACTTGGAAGCTTGTCTAAAAAGCATTTCCAGAGACTTCTCTTTGTTTTCTGGGAACATCAAAAGTTGTTGTGTGTCTTAGTTTTTTCTTTCAGCTAAAGAAAGGCAAACTAATTTGAAACAGCATGTCCCTTAAAATTCTTCTTTTTGATACATTTTTTTGTGGAACATATTCTGAATCAGATCCAGGTATGACCTTTATTTGCGGTTTCTAATACAACAACAACCAAGCTTTAGTCCCAAATTATTTGCATTTTCTAATAATAACAGGAAAAAAAAAAGAAAAAAAGAAGAAGGAAGAATAAGAAGAAGGAAAAGAAAAGGCCTAAGTTACCCCACTAGAAATTTTACCATCCATAATTGCTAGACCTGTTCCAAAATCATCCTAGCTGTCCCCTTGCTTGTATGAAGTAAAAGGGATGCCAGATGTTTATTTTGATCATTCTGTTATGAAATACAACTAGAATTATTATCACATAAGAATATCTACACACAAGATACAGAAAAGATGATGGATCTGACCAGAATCCTGATTTAAATGTATCTCAGCAAATAACCTCCTTAGTTAACTTAGACCAATTTTCAGACTAAAAAAGGGGCCCTAGATTCTTGTAGTTAGAACAATTTATTCTATGACTAGCTGGTAAATTTATGTTATTGATAATGACAGTTTGGCCATGCATTATGCTGCTGGGTTTGTCTATCAATTCATGCTGTTCCCTATTCTCCAGTAGTGATTTCTTTTTTAAGTCTCCCAAGGAAGAGGTCTAGTTACCATTTGCCTTCTCAAGTGGCTAGCTGACACAGGACAGAAAGAGCTGCTACTAATTTGATGCAAGATCTTAAGGAATTCACAGTAGATTAAGTTTCTTGAAGGATTTTTTTTGCCTGCTTGATATGAAAACAGTGAATTGAAAAGAGAGAGAGAGAGAGAGAGAGAGAAGAGAAGAAGAAGAAGATAAACTCTAGGTAATTACACCTAGTTCCCTTAGTAATCACAGCTAGGAAGGAGAAGGCAATCACAACCTTTAAGCCTAAAAGAACTGTTGAGATTTATTAAATTCAATCTATCTATGTTTCCTAGGCGATCACATTCTCAAAGGTTTAAGACTGCTGTTGGAATTTTATTAAACTCAATCTTTGTGAATTTGATAGATTACATAAAAGACTTTATATAGGCTATTCCAATCCTTTTGCCTACAAAGACCTGGATATCTAAGTTAAACCACTTAGGAAAGAACAAAGTTTTCCTCCAAAATAGTTTGAAGTAAATTCCCCCAACCCACTACGTGGCAATTCATAGAACCATCCACATGTATAAACCGCATGACTTATTGAATAATCTAAACAACTCACACGACTCATTGAATATTCATGTGACTAAAAGTAATATGGATGGTTGTTTGAATCACTATGTACTGGGTTGGAGAAATTTTCCTCCAAACCAATTTGGAGGGAAACTCTATCCATTAGGAAACTACTAAAACAATATAGAAAAGAACTCCAAATATAAAATTGAACTCATGGCCTCAGTTACAGCCCATTCCAGCAAATTTGAATAGTACCAAATAACCCCTATATCAATTGAACTTAATTTTGAGGGGAAACAAATGAACTTATTGAAACTGAAATAGCAACTTCCAAACTTAAGTTACTTAGTTTATAGGATTCCAAATAGAGGGGTACTTAAAAAATGACCTTAAGTTACTTAGTTTATAAGATGCGGACTTCTAGAACTCTTATTTTTAGATTCCAATCAACATGTGTTTCATGATAATCCCTGGCTACCACCCATATTGCAAGTGATACTGATTTCAACAGCCTAAAACACTAACAACATAATTTTTTCTAACTTTGTTTTTGAGAAGAACACAGTAAACAGGCAGTTATTATCTTTATAGTACAATCTCTCAAGCATATTCTACTTCAAAGATGCCAAGGTATACAGTTCTAATGGGAAGGAGAAAAACAACAAATAGAAATAATACAAAGAATCACATGAGCACAGTTATTTTACTTGTTTATGCTTACAGTTCCCAAGGCCCAATACAGGGAAGAAAGTTTTACCAAAAACAGTTGAGTGAAAAAAAAGAAGAACAAGAGCTTCCGGGGTCACATCAACCAGTAGTCAACAGTGAACTGTCCCTCTATCCAATTCAAATGACTCTTATACAGGCTCAAACACATGAAACCTATCCATAACTTTTATATGGCAAATGTACCCCCTTGAAACATTGCTTGGACCCTTCAAAGTTCAGGGTCAGTTCCCTGGCAATTTTGGCCTTGGACTACCCCAAACCCTGCATATGCCAAGGCAGAGACATAATCTAAAAGGATTGAGTAGCAAAATAATATTAACATAACATCTTCGCATGAAACTGCAATTTCTCTGATTTCATCTTGTCTGTCTCATTAACAAAGGTATATAACCATTAATACCTTGAGAATTTAAATTTATTGGATAGGTGAGAATGTATATAAATTCATTAAGTAAATAGTTAACTATCTAAACTATTGATGGAGTACCATACCAGTACAATAAATGTTGCACTTAAATCTATAAGAAAAAAAGTAAACCATAACACGGTGATTAAATTTCGTAATGTGGGAAATACACTTACTTCTAAATAAATGATTCTCCAAGCTTCCTTTTGGCATAAACTCATAGACAAGGAGTCTGTTCTCAGACTCTGAACAATAACCAATGAGTTTAACGAGATTTTCATGGTGAAGCTGGCCTAGATAATTAACTTCTGCCTGCCAAGTTTAAAGGTCCAAAACAGACACAAGAGTTAAAATTTTGGTAAGGCCCAACAATGAAGAAAATAGCTTATTTTTACAGTTCATGTTGCACGTACAAGCCATTCCTTGTGGCCCTGAAAGCTTTCTGGCTTCAGTTTCTTTACTGCCACCACTATTCCACTTCCTGGTCTAGTGGGAGCTAATGTGTTTGCATCAATCCATCCTTTGAAGACACACCCGAACCCTCCCTCTCCAATTAAACTTTCTGGGCGGAAATTCTTTGTGGCATTCTTGAGATCATTGAAGTTAAAGGACTTGACATTGTTGGAAAGAGATGTATCATCCTTGGATGTTATAGAAGATGTGTTCAAAGAACGAGAAGGTGTTTGCTCAGTAGAACTGGTCAATTCCTCCATTGTCTTACATGGGGGCTGTGTAATTGTATAACCTAAAAAGGATCAAATGAATAAATAAAAACATTTAAAAAGATAATACTCAAAGTTAAAGGCAACCAACAAAACTTCCTTCAAAGAGAAATAAAGTACTCCCAACTCCAAGTTGCAAATAAAATCATGAAATCAAGTACATTATGCTAAAAGAAAATTGGAATTAGGATTTTTTAAAAACATCCTAATCTACACGTAAATGAACTAACGTTGGCAAATCATGGTCTCATCACATGCCCTTTTTTTGTTTTTTTTCATGTTTCGATGAAGCCCCTATCCATGTTCAGACAACAAATGTTCCATTGATGTGTGCAAAATATATTAAAAAAAGCTTGACTTATAAGTCTGCTGCTTTATATATATAAAGCTCAAATTGCAAAGCCTCTTGTCCTTGAATAAGGATAAGAATCCTTCGATATCTTGCCCTGATGATAAACAGCAATCATCATGATGCAGATGCCACAACGTCTCATATATATATATATATATATATATATATATGAAGCTCAACTGGTAAAGTCTTGTCCTTAAATAAGGAAATAAAATCATTTGATCATCACGAAGCAAAGCAGACGGTCATAACGCTGATTTGATTCTCAAAGCAGCATACATACATACATACATACATACATATATGATATATATATATATATATATACACATGACTGATTTTAATTTTTAACCAGAGCATCTCCCCCAACACGTTCAAATTACCCATTTTTTTGATAATCAAAACCGCCACATCATCCAAACAAATACAGAAAGAACCAAAAAAAAAAATCAACAACTCAATCCAAGAACATAGCTATCAGTTCATAGAGAACAAGAAAAAAGAAAAAAGAAAAAAAGAAGGCACTAACCAGGAAAATTGGTAGAAGAAGCATGAGCACACTTGACGGGTTTTCTGAAGCAGTTTCCCATCATTGAGTTGAAGAGAAATGGGTATGGGTGTGGGTGGGAGTGGAAGGGGGTGGAGAAAGCAAGAAGAGGATTTGGGAGAAGAAGGAAATGTCAAAGACGGAGATGCGAGGTCTTCCATTTGAAAGTGGCAGTACATAATTGCGAGCAGGCAGCTCAAGCAGCTCAGCTTAGTCAAACGGAAGAAATATTGCATCGTTTTTCCACTAGTTGAATGATAGGGAAACAATACTATTTTAATATCTC
This sequence comes from Quercus aquifolioides, assembly GCA_019022515.1. NCBI lineage: Eukaryota > Viridiplantae > Streptophyta > Magnoliopsida > Fagales > Fagaceae > Quercus > Quercus aquifolioides. The sequence goes on from CM032326.1 coordinate 9,734,529, forward strand.
GTTGAAGTTTGAATGAATGGATTGTTTATAAAGTAAAATTGAGGATATATTTTATGAGTCTAAATCTTCCGTCCTACTTTTTCTGTTTCACTTTATACTCTACTAATAAATACTTGTCACGTATTGATCTAATTAATTAAATATTACTATTAATTAATAACTTTAGTATTAATAAGTCAATAATGATAGTATTTAATTAATTAGGTGAACACGTGACAAGTATTTATTAGTGGAGTATAAAGTGGAGCAAAAAAAGTAGGACAGAAGATTTAGACTCATATTTTATCTACTTAGGTTACGTTTGGATACCGCTTATTTTACTAAAAATTAAAAATTAAAAACTAAAAATACTGTAATAAAATAATTTTTAAATATGTAAATAGTGTTGTGAAACTCATTTTTAATTAAAAAGTTGCTGAAAAAAAAAAAAGTTTGTGAGTCTTGTGAACAATGCACAGGACCCATTAGTGTGACATAAAGCCACATAAACACACTTTTGAAAAAAAAAAAGTTGCAATGCAGACGCAAGACGTAGACACATTCCAAATGCGTACTTATTCGTTAAACTACTTAACCAAAAATAAATAAATAAATAAAAACTTAAGAGCCAGGCGTTGAATTTGTTAAGGACATTGAATTTGGACTCACGAAAATTGATTATAAATTGAAAATAAAATAGACCAAATTAATTTGTTGGGCTTTGTGGGGTTTAGTTGTGTTTGATCTGGATTATGATCCGACTTGAAATAAATGTGTTATGGATTTTAATGGGATTTTTGCTGAGGCTTAGTCTATAGAGCAGAGACTTGGGCTGATAGAAAAATTTTTGGCATGTTTTGTAGCCAATTGTGAATCTTGTGCGTATAATAGAGAAAAACTATTGTTTTGGAGATTAGAGTTTGGTTTCTTGTTTAGAGAAAGAGAGTTAAAATTGTAATGCCACATTTTGTAATTTTTCTAGTGAATAATGAAATCACTGCAACTTCGTAGACATAGGTAGATTGTCAAACCACATAAATATTGTTTTGTGTTATTGTTTTTTTTTTACGCATATTTTTTTTTTATTTTGCATTTCACAGATCTGAAAATTTCGTGTATATTCCCTTCAACTACTAATACCAAAATATATATACCAAAATGGTATTTTCACCACTTAATTCGTTAAGTAATATTTTGAGAATGAAATAGTGTATTACATTACTTCCTTCTCTCACATCATAGTAATTAGTAAGTTACACTAACTAAATTTATAACAAGGCACATTATTCATTTGATGTGTGATGCTAAAGATATTACATATTTTACTACATAAGTCTAACAAATCAATCACAAAAGGCAATTCAAATACTTATTTATTATCTTGTTGAAGTAGCACCAATTACATTTATTGTTACATTAAATTGTAAGTTTTTTTAAAGTAAAATTTATAATAGTTTTATCATTGTTCTTATGGAAATTTATAAAATACTATGATTATAATAAGATCATACTATTTCTCTCACATGAAGAATGTTGTTATAGATACTATAAATTATATCACATATACCTTACAAACCTAACTTACGTGGCAATGAATATTATTGGTGAGTTTCAATTACTTAATAATCAAATGCTTGAATAAGTTTGTTGTGATTAGTGTCACATCAACTTGTAAGCTTTTTGTAACAAAATTTGACGTACTTTTAATTTTTTTTGTTCATAATATAGTTGTAAAACATTAGCAAAATGTCAACCAATTAAGTTACAAAACTCTTGATGTGGGGTTAAAGAATTTGGCAACCTTGGCCCATTTTATACTAAGCCCAAGGCCCACGCCGAGAAGGAAGAAATGTCCGAGGACGAACGAAGAAAGTCCAAATTGCCAAGAAACATTGCCGAGGACAATCTTGTTCTCGGCCAACCGAGATCATAGAAGGGAAGAGCGGCACGCCATCAAAGGCAGCCTCCCAGAGCATCCCAAGAAAAAGGACAAGTACAATAGGTCAGCCATGGGAGCATGATGGAGGAGCAATTCAAGGAGAAACTGTCACCTCCGCATTAAATGCCCACAACTAACGTTTTAGCCGCATTAATCAGGAAATGACCCCTGAACAGTGTTGCCTTGGTTGCTGCAACCCACAGAAGGTTTGGGAAGGCGGCTGATGGGAGTCATGAGACAAGCACTCGAGTAGTGACCTGCATGATCAACAAATGGAGGGCCGAGATCAATTGAAATGGGATATATAATGTAAGAAATCCTTCAGGAAAAAGGGATCAGGAATTAGAAACAGAGAATACTGTAGCAATTTGTATCATCTTTAAAACCTTTGTAATCAAGCGCTGAAGAAATAATTAGAACTACAAGCTCCTCAGATAAGGGCCGAGGACAGAATTTCACACTTTAGTCCACATTCTTGGTATTCAATCCACTCATAACCATGTCTAGTTGTTGTAACCCTCACTAAAGCCTAGTTCTTAAACCCATTATCTATAAATTTAGTGTATTGGGCTAGTTGGGCCTGAGTTCACTCATTCAATAGAAGAAGTGCTCAAACCCAGTCCCTACACTTGATATTTTATTACAATTACTTTATAATTTTGCATCCGCAGAACTTTTGGTGAAGTATAATTATTTTATGGATGCCATCTACAACATTATTAGGAATACAACATTTTTTTACAAGATATAAAATTATAAATAGTAGAATTAATTTCTTTAAAAAAAATTATAAATAGTAGAACATCACTAGGACATTTACCTTACTTTTTTTTTTCTTTTTTTGAGGAAAGGACATTTACCTTACTAAATGACTGCTGTTTGGTATATCATTTTAAACCTATGTTTTCAGTTTTTAAACAACATTATACGTATTTTTATACATTTTTTCACCCATATGTATTTTCAAAAAATCTGAAAATTGTTATTTAAACATACGTACCAAACTGTTCCTTGATTTTTATTATACAAAAATAACGAAACTTTTTGTGTGGCTGCAGGTTCCAATCTAATATTTTATGGTATTTAGATGTAGGATTCTAAAAATAAAAAATAAACAAATAATAAATAGATTAGATGTTTATACTTTGACCGCTGGCCTGGTCTATCACAGAGTCGGCTGTGGACAAATTAAAGTCATATAGGCACGCGGTCAGTCAAGGGAGCTTGGCCTCAGGGAGTGGATTTCCTGGATAAGGGAAAATGAATCTGAATTCTCGTTTTCTTTCTTTAGTTTGTTTCTTGGTGTGTGAATACAATATTAAAGAGAGACGGCATAAAATTTATTTTTAGGTAAAATATTATTTTAGTTCTCAAATTTTATTAAAAGTTTGTTTTTCATCCTTAAACTTTAAGAAATTTATTTTTTGTCTCTAAACTATTAAAAAGTTCATCTTTTGTCCTTAAATTATTAAAAATGTTTTATTTATGTCCTTAAAATTTATAAAAAGTTTGTTTTTCATTCTTAAATTATTGAAAAAAGTTCTTTTTTCATCATTATTTTTATCTCTAAACTATTGAAAACACTTTTTACAAAATTTAGAGATAAAAAAAGAACTTTTTAAAATTTAGGGACGAAGAACAAACTTTTAATAAAATTTAGAGACCAAAATAGTATTTTAACCTTTATTTTTTGTGTTTCATTTCATGGTCCTCCAATTATGATATGTTAGAGCATCTCCAACAAGCTAGCTTTATCTAAATTTTGGAGAGCAAAAGCTACTGTTCACACAAAATCACTCCTCCAACAGACTCGGCATCTCCATTTTTTTTTTAGATTTGCTACAGTAGCTCTCCAGAAATGAAGAGCACTATAGCAATCACTGTAGCTCCTCCAAACAATATCCTCCCTTAAAATATTACCCGGTTGAATAAAAAAAAAATTATTTCTCTCTCATTCATTTTCTCTTTCGTTCTTCCCTCTCTCGTGCTTCTCTATCTCAACGGTAACATACCACAATCAAAACAAAAACACAAAACCCAATCGAAAGATTTGAAACACAAAAACAATATTTCTCATAAGCCTAATGAAATCTGAGCAATAAAATAAAACTAATCAAACCAGAAAAAAAAAAAAAAAAAAAAAAAAAAAAAAAAACCATGTAGAACGCCGATCTGTGTAGAACACCGATCTCCACTTCTTTGCCGGTGATCTATGTTTGTATGAGAGAGAATTTGTTTGTGTGAGATAGAGGGAGAGAAATTTGTGTGTGTGTGTGTGTGTGTAAGAGAAAGAGAAAGAAACAGAGAGGGAGAAGTGAAGATATGTTGTTGTTCTGGAGGCTACCACACAACTGATCCGGAAAGAACTAGAAAAAGAAAAAGAAGGGTAGATGGAGATAGTGGGATACGTGTGTGGTGGAGAAAAAACCAAGAGAAAAAAGAAAAAGAAAAAGAAAAGGAAACGTATGGCTGAAAGAAAGGAAAAGAATAAGAAATGACCCTTTAGAAATATTCTCACAATATTTTCATAATATTTTCACAATAAATTTTAAGTAATTAGCTAATATTAGTGAGAAAAAAAATAATTTCAACAGTGGGTTTAAATTAGAATTAGTAACAACTTTCCACATAAGATTTTGATGTGAAAGTATTGCGTAAAATGTTGTGAACATAACACTTCTCATTGAAAAATATAGTTGTTAAAAAAAGAATAAAAAAATAATGAAGAGTAAATGGGATAGAGAAAATGATATAGAGTCTGTTGGAAAGTGTATTTGAAAAAGTGGGTAGGTAAAAGCTAAATGTCACTATTCATTCTCCAAACAGGCAAAAATTTAGAGAGACTGCTGGAGATGCTCTTATGCGTCTAAAAATTTTTTTCATTTAAAAATTAATTATGTTATAAGAAAAGCAAAAAAAAAAAAAAAAAAAAAACCATATTGCAAGTTGTGATTGATAAAACACAAAAAGTTGTATAAAGAAATCCAACCGCTTAAAAATTGGGAAAACAAAATATTAAAGGATGATAGCGAAATTGGATTCAAATCCACTATGTTCAATAAAAATAGGTTATGGGTATATAGGTTAACCTGAATTCCTCCTAATAAAATAGTGGGAGAAGTCGACCTATTTTTTTAGAATAAAAAAAATATGATTTTTGTTTTTTTATTCCTTTTTTTATTATAAATTTACTAACAAAGTGAAAGAAAAATTATATGAAAGAAGCAATAACAAGAATCTTCAATTACTCAATTTGTTTTAAAAATTTTATCTAATTTTTCTTTAATTGTCTATATTATATAAAAAAATTTCTCAAAATTATCATATAAATTCACTATTGTAAAATAATAATAATATTAACAACAATAATAATAATAGTACGATGTTATTTTTATAAAATTTATGTAATATGTTCTTAGTGTTAATTATTTTCTATGAGATGTTATTGTTAAAATAAAAAAATAAAAAAAGCTTCTTGATATTATTGGGGCTAAACAAATGTTGTCTTGCATAGTCTATGTGTAATCCTACCATAATACTATTTTTTTTTTTTTTTGAGAAGGGAAAAAATGGGGGTCTTTATGGTCATATTGCACCCCCGGGCAGGAAGCCAGTGGCCTTAGTGGAGGTAGCCCGATCTCGGGGGCCCGACTATACCACTGTGTGGGAGTCACCTCATCTCTGAGTACACCTCACCACTAAGTTTACCCACCAACGGAAACCTGCTGGCAGCGGGACTCGAACCTAGGTGGGTTAGACGAAGCGTCCGAATCTTACCAGCTGAGCCAAGCCCCCGTTGGCAATCCTACCATAATACTAGGTTGGCCTAACCCGTCAAAGATTGAGTAAGAATTATAGGTTTTACAACTCATTTTAGTCCAACAAGTTTATAGCTTGAACCTGGCTTGACTTATACCCGATTGGGTTAACACAAACATATCCAATCCAATCCAATCCATTTGTCAAGTCTAATGTTATAAAATATGAGAAACAAATTTGATACCATAAAAAAGTATATGAAAAATACAAGAAAGAGAGACTTGCGTCCGCAAAAGAATGTCCTTAATTACTACATATTTACTATTAAGATTACATCACGACTAACATGTGGTTATATTATTTGCATTATAATTAGACTATGATAACTTTTTTTATAATCCAATAGTTATAATAGAAGAGTGATATTTGATTTCTTTGTTTGATATAAGGAATCAATGTTCCTATTGATAAAACACTCTAAAAATTCTATTAATCGATAACTTAGTATGCGTTTGGCTCCAGCTTAAAAAGTTAGCTTATTTTACCATTCAGCTTATTTTTGCTACTATTCATGAGCCTCACTACATTTTTTGGTACTATTCATAAGTCCCACTATATTATTTCAGCTAACTATTACTTTTATCTACAGTACTTTCAGCAAAAAGTTTTCAGTTTCAGCAAAATAAGCGGATTCCAAACAGGCCCTTAAAAACTCTAGATTTATGATACGTCATTTAAATCTATTGAGCCTACTACCAAAATGTGACAGATTATGATCACTTGACTACTACATATAAGTATTTAAAGTGGAAAGGACGATAGTCAATGACTCACACTTAGGGGTGAGCAGAAAGTCACCGGCACCGATCCAACCAACCAGTGCTGATCATCCTGCACCGCCATTGCAACCGACCGAAGAAGCCGATGCCGGCGATCGGAGCGCGAAGGGAATCCCGATGCCGGTGCGGTGCGGTCACCGGAGCTGGAAATCTGAAACCGATACATGCCAAACCGAACCGATACCTGAGTTCTCTATTCTTCTGATTTGAGTTCTCTGTTCTTCTCCCAAGTTTTAGTTTGTTTAGTTTAGATGGTAGATACGGCGTCGTTCGAACACAGGTTTTCGTTTTAATTTTTTTTTAATAAAACATTGTCGTATGATCTGGGAGTTATTAAAAAAAAAAAAAAAAAAAAGACAAAACGGTGCCGTTTTGGTTTAGGTTTTCAGATTCTGCCCACTATAAATTCATTCTTTTGTGACCATAACCCTTTCGTTCTCACCTCTCGCCTGAGTCTGAAGATGGGACTGTTCGTATATGGCATTCTACTACTTTATAGGTACTTTTCTTTTCCAGTAAAAGTATGTCTAAAGTTTTATATGCCTCTGAGGTTGGCTTGGCGTAAGAGCCTCTTTTGTTGACTCTTTTCCTTTAGAAATTTTTTTCTTTGGTGGTAAATCTAGAGTTGATAAAGGTGTTCTTAGATAAGGTATAGGAAACAACTGTTCAAGTATATTATTTTAGCATTTCATTTCTTTCGTGGCCTATATTTTCCTTACGTATCCTTAGCAAATAGTATTCCGTCACAAGGAAGCCACAAGGTGCTGGGGCTTTTCAGATTGTTTATCCATTCTTGAGTTCCTTGTTTCTCATTTTAATACTCTAATATATCTTCATGCGAACAGAGTTTTTGCTCAGGTTTTGGATCATTACTGATTGGGTGAACAGATTTTTTTTATAAAGTTTCTGTTGAACATTTTTTTTTTAGGTTGAATAGATTATTTTTATAAAAAAATAAAAATAAAAACAGATTGTTAGTATTTCAAACCGACCAAACCGATTAAACCGAGCCGATCAAACCGCACCGCTATAGGTCGAAAAACCGACCCTAATTGGTATGCATCGGTTTTACTTATTACAATACCGATCCCTATCGGTTCGGTAACAAATTTGAGAAAAAACCGAGCCGACCGAACCGCGCACACCCCTACTCACACTATGTTTGGTTGCAAACGAGGGAAGATAAGAGAAGAGAAATGAGTAAAAGGGAAGTAGATGAGAGAGAAGAGGGAAGAAAATAGTATGTTTGGAAATAAGGAGGGAAAGGGTAAAGAAAAGAGAAGAATCTTTTTTTTTTTTCCTTTTTTTGAGAAGGAGAAGAATATTTTGTTTGGTTTGCAAAAAGAAAGGAAACCAAAAGAAAAATATATGTCATTTTACTTTTATACCCACATATATGTAAAATATGGATGAAAGTTATGGGCAAAAATGTAAAATTGGTTCATAAGTAGTTTTTTTTTTTTTTTTTGGGTAAAAGAGACGATATATTGCAAAAGAAACTAAACAGCTACATCATGTTCCAGGTAAAGCTTGGTCATATACATGCCATGAAAGTCTTCTTCAAACACATTAACTAAGTCCACAGGCGGACTTTCGAAGGAAATAAAATCTAAATTCCTATTAGCAGCCATCCTAGCAAGCATATTGGTACACCGGTTAGCTTAGCGGAAGCAATGCTTAAATTGAATCCGTTGAAACCTACAAATCAGCTGTCTGCAATCATCCAAAATAGGGGAAACTACATTATTCTTATAGTCTGAATTTTGAAAGATATCAATAATAGCTTTTGCATCTAGCTCGATAATAATAGGAGTAATATTTAAATTGCAGCACAATATAAGCCCATCTCGTAGTTCCCACAACTCAGCCACAAAGCTATTAGTTAACCCAATATGTCTAGAAAACCCAGCAACCCAACCACCTTGATTATTCCTCACAATTCCCCCACATCCAGCTAGACCCGTGCTGCCCAAAACTGAACCATCTGTGTTCAATTTGCTCCACCCTTTTGGCGGTTTTTCCCACCTAACTTCCTTCACAATGTATCGAGTTGGGCCTCTATTTGAGCATGCACAGTACATAAACTCCCTGGTTTGCGCGATGATGTCTGCTGCCAGCCTTGGATTGGGATTCTTCCTATTAAACACGACATTATTCTTGCTTTTCCATATATTCCAAATTGCAAAAGGATGGATCATCTTCCATGGGGGTTGACCAAGGAGTAAGCTACGATTCATCTTCCCATTCCACGTAAGGCTTGGTTAGTGCTATCAACACCCAGCTGCATCCACACGTCCTTAGCCCAACCACAATCTCTAAGGGCATGCATAACTGATTCCACCTCCACTCTACAGATAGGACAAATCTCTTCATCACCTAATCCTCTTCTAACCAGACATGCCTTAACTCCAATACTCTTATGGGCACATCTCCAAAGGAAAGTCTTTATTTTTGGAAGGGTTTTAGCCTTCCATATCCAACCGCAGCAAAATGAGGACCAGGACCAAAGTTTTCAACAATACTATAAGCACTTTAACGATCAAATGCACCCCTTGGATTCTCCATCCACACTAACCTGTCATAGCTATAGGAGTAGCTTGAATCATTAACTTGATATCCATAGGGACCTCAAATGGAATTCGATCCCAATCCCAACCCGAATCCACCATAATATCTTTCACTACCCACTGAGATGCTTCCTGAGTTAAAGGCCCCTGAATTTGCTGTCGAAGGGGCCCTTTTTTGTCCAATTCCCTGACCAAAAGCTCAAACTACTCTCCCTCCCAACTGTCCATGTGTTTCCTTTGTTAAACACCTCCTTTCCTTTTCTTTTTTTTATCACAGGCCAAATATGAGAGCATGGCAACCTATCCGCATTGGCTGCATTCATCCTTTGCTAATTGCAGTATTTCTGCCTTAAAACTTTGGCCTATAATGCTTCTTTTTCTGTAGCCAGCCTCCAATTTAGCTTTGCCAACAGTGCAATATTCTGCCCCTTCGTTGTTTGCAGTCCAAGACCACCTTCCTCTTTAGGTTTGGTCACCTTTTTACACCCAATCCAGTGCATCTTCTTGACTGAATTCGAGGAACCCCATAGGAAATTCCGATTAACTCGGTCAATGCCTTCAAATATTTTCCCAGGAAGTTGTGTACACTGCATAACATAGGCAGGTACCGTGGCTGAAGAGGCTTGTATAAGAATTGATCGACCAGCCAATGAAAGCATATTTGCTTTCCAACCCGCTAGTTTTTGCTTCACCCTATCCAAGATGAAATTGTAGTCTTGAGGAGACGTTCCGGGCTGCTTGATAGGAAATCCAAGGTACTTGCCAAGATTTGGAGTGGAGGCAAATCCAAGAATATCTCAAAGCGATTCTCTAGTATCTATATCAACATTAGGTGAAAAATAGACTCTAGATTTCGCTTCACTCACTGTTTGGCCCGACAAGTTACAAAAATCATCGAGGACATCTCTAATGATTGAGTAATTAATATAATCTGCTTTTGCAAAGAAAACAAGATCATTCGCAAAGAGCAAGTGAGAAAAGGCTGGACCATTTCGAGAGGCCTTAACAGGCTGCCAAAGGTTTCGACTGCATTTCTCTTCAATTAATTGACCAAGGAAGTCCATGCACAAAATGAAGAGGTAAGGTGATAAGGGATCTCCTTGTCTTATCCCTCTTAAGGGGTATATTGGGTCAAGAGTGTAAGGTTGAATTTAATCAACCATCTTGTTGGCTTTATTCCGTACCAATTTGCTTGTATTTCAGCACTTAGAAACCCTGTATTTAGTTGGGATTCATGCAAGGGTAGTGTGTGAGAGACTGTGAAGAAATACTCAAGTTTGTGCAAGATGCAGGGATTCGCAGCTAGAACTTGCGAGTGACTCGCGACTGGCAAACTGCCAACTGCAGCACACAAGTGAAGCGTGCGAGAAGATGAACAGTCACGCCAACTGGCGCACTACAGGACAAAAGGTCCAGCCTGGCCGTTCTGTTATCTCGCAGCTTGAACTCGCTACTCAGTCAAGTCGCGAGGCCAAGCCGCCAACCAACCCTGTTTGGGAAAAACTGACTCTTCGCATTCCTTTCTCACCCAAGTATAAATACCCCTTAAACTCACGAAATGTAAAGAGCTTCCAAAGAGAATTTTAAGAGAAAAACCCTAGAGAAAAATAAGATTGATTCATCCACAATCTTCACATAGAGACTCTTCAAATTCCTCTACTCTCATCCTCTCCATTGTTACATCCTTGAGAGGTTCTTACCCAAATCCTTTTCTCACCATACCCACATCTGTGAGAAGGCTATTTGGTGCTTTGGAAAGCAATTAGGAAAAGACCAATGGTTATTGGTTGATGCTATGGGCTATAGCGGAATCTGGTAAGCTAAAGAAGACAAAGGTTCGGCGTAATCTCGTTGGAGCAAGAAGCTTGGAGGGCTTAGGTACACTGGGTAGATTAGGCTTGGAGGGTCTTTTGCTGTTCATGTATCCTAACTTCATTCTTTAGGGGATTATTGACCGCTTGGAGGGCGGCGGAGAGGTTTTACGTCGAGGACTTTAGTTTCCTCTTCGATAACACATCGTTGTGTTGTCCTTGTGTTTGCATCTCTTTTCCCTTAATCTTTGCCATTTAATTTCTGCCGTGGATGTGATTTTATTTGATTTAGATTGTTTATCAATTTCGTTATTAGCTTATGTTCATTTTTCGCACATGTATTGTTTGACATTAAGCTTGAATTGGTAATTTGTAATTTTGGGTCAAAACGTTCATAGTGTTTTATACGATATTTGAACATTCAAAGAGCTTCGCCATTAAATAGCACCGATATAGACACCGTGGAGACACAACTCATAATGATGTTAATGAGATCTGAAGGAAGGTTAACTCTAATAAGAGTTTCCCTTATGAAGCTCCATTCTAGCTTATCATATGCCTTCTCCAAATCAATCTTCAATGCCATATACCCAACTCTCCCTCTCTTCTTACTTAGCGTATGAATGACTTCTTGAGCTATTATGGCATTATCAACTCACTTCCTGCTCGGAACAAAAGCTGCTTGAAGAGGAGAGATTAGCTTATCCAAATAAGGTCTCAACCTAACAACAATGATCTTGGTTTCAATCTTGTATCCTGTGTTACACAAGCTTATAGGTCTGTAATTTCCTAGGGTTTTCGGGCCTTGAATCTTAGGTATAAGAGCAATATGGATGCTGTTTAAGTATTCCAGAACTCTCCTCTCAATAAAAACCTTCTTTACTTCCTCAGTATCAGACTTGCCTACAATCAACCATAATCTCTAAAAAAATTCTGCATGCAACCCATCCGGTCCCCGTGCTTTAAAGGCTTTAAGAGGCCATAAAGCGGATTTAACCTCATCCTCTGTAGCATAAAAAAAGTCCAAAATTCCATTAAAACAGACCATTAAGAGGTTGTTTGGTTCACCTGTTTCCATAACTCAATTCTCAAAAATGGTGGGACCCATAGCAAAATACTTGTTTGGCTACACAATTTCTTTGTTTTCATAACTCTGTTTCCAACACTCAATTCTCTAATTTTTGAGTTATGAGTTATGGAAACTGAAAACACATTTTGGCTGTTTTCAGTTTCTATAACTCATAACTCAATGACATTTTTGTAATTAAACACACATGGTGGGACCCATTACACAACTTTGTCAACTCAACTCCTGACACTGTCTCCTTCTTTTTCTCTTTCTTTCTTCTCTTGGGTTCGGTCTCCATTGTCTATTGTTCTTCCTTCTTTTTTTTCCTTCTTCTTTCACTGGGTTCGGGTTTCTGGGTTTCTTTTTTTTTTCTTCTTCTTCTTTCACTGGGTTCGGTCTTCAGTTCTTCCTTTTTTTTTCTTTTTTTCTTTTTTTTTTCCTTCTTCTTTCACTGGGTTCGGGTTTCTGGGTTTCTTTTTTTTTTTTTTTTTTTTTTTGTTCTTCATCACAGAATTTTTTGGTCTGAAGCTGCACTCCATGACCGGGTAAGGATGGAAACTGAAATTTGGATTTGGGGTTTCAAAATACCCATATGAATGGGTTTCAAAAAAACTGAGGAAATTACCCCTCTCAAACCTAACCTTATTCCACAACTAAGCAATCCCAACGCCCAAACCCAATAGCAGCAACCTCAAGGTTCTCAACTAGCGAACCCAATCCGCGACTCCAAGATGGCGACCTCGACCGTCGCCGTATCAATTCTGTATCGGCTCGTCGTTGTCGTCCTCCCATCGTCGCCGGCTGAGGTGGAGGTGGAATTAGCCGTCTGATTGGCCGCATTTTGTTGTTGTTGTTGTTGTTGTTGTTATTGTTGCTGTTGCTGTTGCTGTTTTTGTTATTATGGTTGAAGCTGGGTTCGGGTTTGTGTTTTGGGAGAGTAACAGGGGTGAAGGAGGGGAAATGAGAAAAGAGAAAATGGTGGGGCCCACAAAACAGTTTTTCTCTGACCAAATGACAGGTATGGGACCCACAAATAGTGTGAAAAATATTGAGTGATGGTGCCAAACGGGTGTGGTATTTTTGAGTGATGAGTGATGGAAATTGAGTGACGGAAATTGAGTGATGAAAAAAGTGGTACCAAACAGCCTCTAAGTATGTGGGGTTCACTTATTTTTATTCCATTACTTCTCTTTAAATAAGTCCAAAATTCCTTCTCCAAAAAAAAAAAAAAAGTCCAAAATTGGCGAATTTCAAAATTTGGGCCCAGGGAAAACTATTTCAATGGCTTTTTCTTCTCCCCTTCAACCAAACAGAAGAATATACAACTTTCCCCTCATTTCTCTTCTTTTCCCTTCTTCGTGTTAGTAAATTTTCATGTACATATATTTAATGGAATAAGTTCAAATGCATATCGGAATCTACTTCGTAGTATAAGACAAAAAAAAACACATTGTAATCATGAGTCGTGACCTCTCGGAGGGTCGGTGCCTTTGCTCAGAGTTCTTTGTATGTATGGTTACCACTTGGTGTAGTGTTCTTTCATGTTATAATCCTGTGACACTGATATGTCAAGGAAAGCATCATCAAAAAGTTTGAACCAACAAAGATGATAACCTGCTAACCTTGACTACCGTAACGGGAAATATTTGTCATCCTTGTCCAATATTTTCCCTAATTACGAGTGTCCACTTTGCAAATATATAATGACATGACTAGTCTAAAATTGATGGATCTAGATTCTTAATTTACTTGTTTCTCCCAAAAAAATAAAAAATTCTTAATTTACTTGGCTTTGTTTTGGGTTCAAATGTTCAAATTCCAAATAAGAAGTTTAACTAAGTTCACCTATAAAATTGATTGTAACTTTAAATTACAATATTACTCAATATATTTTTATTGAAAGTGAATTTTGACAAATTCACCATTAAATTAAATATTCTTCTTATATTCTCCATACTTGCAAAATTTCTAGAAAATTAAAGATCAATAACTATGTCATCAATAAATTATTTAAATTGCAAGTTTTTGTAATTTAAAATTATGTATAAAATATAAGCTTAGAGATCATATAATAAATAATATTTAATTAATACAAAATTTGACATGTGTATTAAGAGTGTAAAAAACATGCAATTAAACGGTTAGATTTTCAAAATATGTATTAATGTTTATTTTATTGAGTAAGGTTATAACCTCAGTTTTGTAACTAAATTTTGTTCTCGATATATATATATATATATATATTTTGGTTAAGTGAAAAAATAAAAGTGGCTTGCACCACTTGTACCTTCTTGGCTCACTTAAACTCAAATTTAACTGGAATCATCTAACTAATAGTAAAGCTTACCATTATTCGAATTCACAACCTCAGACTTAGAAGGTAATGAAACACAAGGACTTCATATGTTATCTTTGATCTTTATACTTAAAAAAAAAAAAAAAAATGTAAACGTTGACCTTTACATTTAACATTTAATGTACTTTGATACTTAGGTGGGGTTTGAATACACGTTGCGTTTACTGCGTTGGCGTTTCCTGCTTTTTTTTTTTGCTACGGCACACATTTCAAGGAGGACAAACGGCTACTATTCATAAACAGTAGCCGTATATTTCTGACTTTTCCCATACTTTTCATCAGTTTGTGGATCCGTGCACTGTTCATGGGACTCACAAACTTCATTTTTCAGCAACTTTTTCATTAAAAAATGGTCCCATGACACTATTCACATATTTAAAAATTATTTTGTTACAGTGTTTTCATTTTTCAGTTTTCAGTTTTCAGTTTCAGCAAAATAAGTTATATCCAAACGGACCTTTAATGAATATAATGTACTTTCTATCAACCAAAAAAAACGAAAAAAAAAACTATAAATACTCATTCGTCCACTTGGAAATAAGGAAGAGATTTCCATAACAAGAGATACGACTTTATATCTCATACACATTTAGGGTCACCATAATTCATAACATTTCACCTATCTTTGTTTGTGAATTTTGTTATGCCCTTAAATTATATCTCCTTTAAAATTAGACACTGTTGCCATGTAGTTATGTTAATACGTTTCACTAATTTAAACTATATCTGCCTAGGCTGCCTTGCATAATATATATATATTGTCGAATAAAAATATCATTGAACAAGGAAAACCACGAGAAACATTACAAAAAACAAGCCCTGCCCATCTTCACCGGAAGGGCAGAAGACCCACTCCACTTTGGGATAGAGGAGATGGGCCGTTTGGGCACATAGGAAGTAATGAAAATTATGAAACAGACCCAGGTTTCTGAGGTAATTATTAAGTATACGCAGTGACGCAGAGAAACATTGAAGTGGTCATTCTAACCATTGAAACGATGTTACCTATGCAAATATTTGAGTTAGCTTTTTAACAAGTACAGAATAAAAAATCATCAAATGATGTTATATTTGCATAAATGACAGCATTTTATTGTAGTTAGGAGGATTAGGGAGGACCACTTTTACAATCTTTCGGTGGATCTAATAATGAAATGATGCTACCTATGCAAATGCCTAAGTCAATTTTCTAATAAGCAAAAAAAAAAAAAAAAAAAATCACCAAATAATGTAATATTTGCATAAATAACGGCATTTTTTTTTTGGAGAGAGTTTCAACTTATGACGTCTGCTCCTGACGAGCGTTCTTTATCACCAGACCAAAACACAAATCAATTTTTGATGTAGACGGAGATTAAACTCCAAATCTTTTAAATAAGATCATTTTTTACAATTTTCCGGTAGACCTACTTTTGAGGCCCTTCATAATTCTTGCTATTCCCTTTGATAATTAATAATATTGTTTGTTGTAAAATAATTGCACGTTTAAAACGAAGTATATATTTTAAATTTAAGCCCCATAAGTCCACAATAATAATGATAATGGTACGTAATTGTTGAATGTGAAAACTGAAAAGTTTGAATTGTGCACCCTATTTATTCCTATCTTTAAGAAAAGAAAAAAAAGAAGAAGAAGAAGAGAGTAATAGAATGTGCAAGAAGCAGAGAGAGAGAGAGAGATGATGTAACTGTTGTTGCCGCTAACGGGTTAAGAGTTGGCGTGCTGAGTAGACGTGACAGCTGACTGGTGTGTGGAAATTTTGTACGTTTGAAGAAAAAGAAAAACCACAACATAAAACACGTGGTCCAGATTCTTTTTTTTTTTGGTAATCTTGGTCCAGATTCTCTTCCTGCATATACAGAAACAGATACAGATGCGCACTAATTTTCACATCTTTAAATTCCTGCATATACGTAAAAATTAATACGTGTTTCTTTAACGGGGAAATAACAAAGTTTAAACATAAATGAATATGGACTTAACTGGGTTTTTTTTTTTTTTGACGTCAAAGATAGAATTAACTGGGTTATTTGAATGGTAGGTAAAGTATGTTTATTTGGTATATGAGACTTCAACGTAAATTAAGAGCTCTTAATTTGAGTAATGCTAGAGGCACGTCGGTCCTTATGCCCATAATAACATTTTGTTTATGTCAACTGACTTAATTTTTGATTGAATATTAACATTTTCAAGTACATATAGATTTGGGTACGTGTCAACTCTCTCTCGTACTCCTAATTTAAACAATTAGTCCACCACACTATTAGCATATATCATATGGGAATTTTGAGTTTTTTTTTGTTGGTAAACTGGAATTCAAATAAACAAAAGCTACGAAACAGAGGCACCAACAAAGCCTACTCTGTCCGTGTACAAACCACTCTTATCTGCGTCAATGAGGGGGATCAAGTCCACAGGCGGACTAGACAAGGAAATAAAGTCTACAGTTTGCATGAGACCTAACCTAGCCAGCTTGTCTGCACACATGTTGGCTTCACGAAAGATATGTCTTACACGGCATTGAGGGATACAAGCAACCAGCTGTTTACAATCATCAAACAGAGGGGAGAGTATAGTGTTGGCATAGACCAGGTTGTTAAGAGCTGTAACTAAAGCGCAAGCATCCAATTCAACAATGACAAAACGATGATTCTTAAGGCAACAGAGTTGAAGACCGTCTCGAAGCGCCCAAACCTCAGCTATGAAGCTATTAGTGTGCCCAACATATCTTGAAAACCCCCCAAGCCAGTTCCCTTGGTCATCCCTTATCAGTCCACCACACCACGCAGCGTTCAAAAGATTAGAGGCCAACCCATCTGTGTTTAACTTCACCCAACCTAAGTCAGGCTTTTCCCATCTGATTTGTCTAACCATTCTAACTTGGTTCCTACTAGGCCGGTTGATGCACAATGCATACTTCGTGGCTTGTGTGATGATACTCTTTGCTAGTTGAGGATTTGGTCCTTTTCCCTTGAAGACCTTTTGGTTTCTTTGATGCCATATCAGCCAAATAGCAAAGGGAAACAGCACATTCCATGGGGGGTGATTCGAGGAAGACAGCCACTTTGACTTAGAGTTGGTGCTAAGCCAATCTTTAATTCCTTGAGAGAAAAAGGTAGAATTGTTACTGTGAACTCCAAGTTGGTGCCATGTTGGTTTCACCATAGTGCAGTCTCGGAGAGCATGGATAATGGATTCATTTGCTGCATTACACATTGGGCAGGAGCCATCTAACTGCATGCCCCTCGCAGCCAAGCACTCTTTCACACCTATGGCCTGATGTAAACACTTCCATATGAACATTTGGATTTTAGGGAGGGTACAAATCTTCCAAATCCAGGTACCATCAAAGGCGTTTGTGTCATGGTGATCCAAGGCTAAGAGGTAGGCACTCTTAGCATCAAAATCTCCCTTGGGGGAGTATTTCCACGCTAGTTTATCCCCACTTCTCGCAAATATGGGAGTAAGAACTGCCTGGACAGTGGCCTTAATTTCCGGAGGAAGATCGAATGGAATAGTGGACCATTCCCAACCACTAGTAGAGCAAACATCCCTGATTTTGAGGTTCTCGGAGTCACAAGGGAATGGGCCTTGTATGAGACTCCTTAACGGCCTAAGATCCAACCAGCAATCATACCAGAAGCTCAACTTACTGTCGTGGCCAGGCACCCATTTAACTCCCTTCTTAAACACCTCTTCCCCTTTCCTCAGCCCTTTCCACGTGGGGGAGCAAGCAAGCCTGGCTGCGTTTCTAGAATTGATTCTTTGCCTAGTGCAATATTTCAGCTTTAGGACTTTAGACCAATTCGCATTGCCCTCCGTGTGCATCCTCCAATTAAGCTTGGCTAAAAGGGCTGTGTTTCTGAGGGAATTTTGAGTTATAGACATTTAGTCCACCGCTCTACTAGCAAATTTGCATGTGGGATTTTGAGTTATCTAAGGACAAAAAAAGGGGCTGTTTGGCAGCTAAATTCTAACACATTTTCACACATTTTAAACAATCTTACACACGTTTCAATACATTTTTTTTACCCACACGTATATTAAAAACACTCAAACAACATTACTCAAACTAACCAATCAAACAAACCTTTTGGTCAAAAGATTATTTTCGTAAAATGCTAATTATTATTATACACGCCAAACGGTAAGATAGAAAATAAAGCATTTTGTTCAAAACTTTCAAAACACTACTTTTCATAGATGAATAACGCTAATTATTGTTGCACAAGCTAACTAGAAAGAGTTCTCAAAACTAACTGTGCTTGTCATACACACTCTATAATACCTCTGTAGAAATATAAAATTACATGTACCAATGCCCCCAACAAATTGACACTAGATTAATTTATTCCACTTTTAATTCTCCATCACAAGATTCACAGCTAAAATATGAGATTTAAAATATAAAAAAAATTAATTTTTTTTTTAATTGTAACCGCGTTGGTTTTGTCAGTTAGTAGTGACACGGATACACACAATACCAGAAGTGGTCAAAATCTGTCAATCATAATTTATTATATACACTGACTTTGAAAGCAAACTCAAAAAAAAAAGGAAGCTTTTTCAGTATTCACCCAGAGGCAAGAGCCTTTGCCATTTTCCTTTCTTCTTATCTCTAAAAACCACAAGTATATCCTTTTTTCTCTCTCATATATATATATATATATATATATATTATATTATTGTGTCATCATCATCCTTCTGCTTTTAATAAATAATTCATGATCTTGTTTCTATATAAGTATGTGTGAATGTGTCGGATTTGGTTCTTTTATTCTGAGCTTTCTGATCTCTTATCTAGTGCCCTTTACAACTCTTCACAAGCTCAACAACCTCCCTATTTTGCTTTAAATTTTGTTTGACTGTTTTTCTTACAGTTTGAGGGTTCTGCCATATCTTCAAGACTAGTTGGTGGTGTGCTCTGCTGGGTTTTTTCTTGTTTTTATATTGGGTCTCTTTTGCTTCTTTTTCTTAGTTCGGATTAGTACTGAATTTCCGGTTGTTGATGTCGTCGTACGGAAGAAGGTGACCGCTTGTAGGGCGGTGGAGAGGTTTTACGTCGAGGACTTTAGTTTCCTCTTCGATAACACATCGTTGTGTTGTCCTTGTGTTTGCATCTCTTTTCCCTTAATCTTTGCCATTTAATTTCTGCCGTGGATGTGATTTTATTTGATTTAGATTGTTTATCAATTTCGTTATTAGCTTATGTTCATTTTTCGCACATGTATTGTTTGACATTAAGCTTGAATTGGTAATTTGTAATTTTGGGTCAAAACGTTCATAGTGTTTTATACGATATTTGAACATTCAAAGAGCTTCGCCATTAAATAGCACCGATATAGACACCGTGGAGACACAACTCATAATGATGTTAATGAGATCTGAAGGAAGGTTAACTCTAATAAGAGTTTCCCTTATGAAGCTCCATTCTAGCTTATCATATGCCTTCTCCAAATCAATCTTCAATGCCATATACCCAACTCTCCCTCTCTTCTTACTTAGCGTATGAATGACTTCTTGAGCTATTATGGCATTATCAACTCACTTCCTGCTCGGAACAAAAGCTGCTTGAAGAGGAGAGATTAGCTTATCCAAATAAGGTCTCAACCTAACAACAATGATCTTGGTTTCAATCTTGTATCCTGTGTTACACAAGCTTATAGGTCTGTAATTTCCTAGGGTTTTCGGGCCTTGAATCTTAGGTATAAGAGCAATATGGATGCTGTTTAAGTATTCCAGAACTCTCCTCTCAATAAAAACCTTCTTTACTTCCTCAGTATCAGACTTGCCTACAATCAACCATAATCTCTAAAAAAATTCTGCATGCAACCCATCCGGTCCCCGTGCTTTAAAGGCTTTAAGAGGCCATAAAGCGGATTTAACCTCATCCTCTGTAGCATAAAAAAAGTCCAAAATTCCATTAAAACAGACCATTAAGAGGCAGTTTGGTTCACCTGTTTCCATAACTCAATTCTCTATTTCCATAACTCAATTCTCAAAAATGGTGGGACCCATAGCAAAATACTTGTTTGGCTACACAATTTCTTTGTTTTCATAACTCTGTTTCTAACACTCAATTCTCTGATTTTTGAGTTATGAGTTATGGAAATTGAAAACACATTTTGGCTGTTTTCAGTTTCCATAACTCATAACTCAATGGCATTTTTGTAATTAAACACACATGGTGGGACCCATTACACAACTTTGTCAACTCAACTCCTGACACTCTCTCCTTCTTTTTCTCTTTCTTTCTTCTCCTGGGTTCGGTCTCCATTGTCCATTGTTCTTCCTTTTTCTTTTCTTTTTTCCTTCTTCTTTCACTGGGTTCGGGTTTCTGGGTTTTTTTTTTTTTTTTTTTTTTGTTCTTCATCACAGAATTTTTTGGTCTGAAGCTGCACTCCATGACCGGGTAAGGATGGAAACTGAAATTTGGATTTGGGGTTTCAAAATACCCACATGAATGGGTTTCAAAAAAACTGAGGAAATTACCCCTCTCAAACCTAACGTTATTCCACAACTAAGCAATCCCAACGCCCAAACCCAATAGCGGCAACCTCAAGGTTCTCAACCAGCGAACCCAATTCGTGACTCCAAGATGGCGACCTCGACCGTCGCCGTATCAATTCTGTATCAGCTCATCGTTGTCGTCGTCCCGTCGACGTCGGTTGAGGTGGAGGTGGAATTAGCCGTCTGATTGGCCACATTTTGTTGTTGTTGTTGTTGTTGCTGTTGCTGTTTTTGTTATTGTGGTTAAAGCTGGGTTCGGGTTTGTGTTTTGGGAGAGTAACAAGGGTGAAAGAGGGGAAATGAGAAAAGAGAAAATGGTGGGGCCCACAAAACAGTTTTTCTCTGACCAAATGACAGGTATGGAACCCACAAATAGTGTGAAAAATATTGAGTGATGGTGTCAAACAGGTGTGGTATTTTAGAGAGATGAGTGATGAGTGACGAAAATCGAGTGACGAAAATTCAGTGATGAAAAAAGTGGTGCCAAACAGCCTCTAAGTATGTGGGGTTCACTTATTTTTATTCCATTACTTCTCTTTAAATAAGTCCAAAATTCCTTCTCCAAAAAAAAAAAAAAAAAAGTCCAAAATTGGCGAATTTCAAAATGTGGGCCCAGGGAAAACTATTTCAATGGCTTTTTCTTCTCCCCTTCAAGTCTTCAACCAAACAGAAGAATATACAACTTTTCTCTCATTTCTCTTCTTTTCCCTTCTCCGTGTTAGTAAATTTTCATGTACGTATATTTAATGGAATAAGTTCAAATGCATATCGGAATCTACTTCGTAGTATAAGACAAAAGAAACACATTGTAATCATGAGTCGTGACCTCTCGGAGGTTCGGTGCCTTTGCTCAGAGTTCTTTGTATGTATGGTTACCACTTGGTGTAGTGTTCTTTCATGTTATAATCCTGTGACACTGATCTGTCAAGGAAAGCATCATCAAAAAGTTTGAACCAACAAAGATGATAACCTGCTAACCTTGACTACCGTAACGGGAAATATTTGTCATCCTTGTCCAATATTTTCCCTAATTACGAGTGTCCACTTTGCAAATATATAATGACATGACTAGTCTAAAATTGATGGATCTAGATTCTTAATTTACTTGTTTCTCCCAAAAAAATAAAAAATTCTTAATTTACTTGGCTTTGTTTTGGGTTCAAATGTTCAAATTCCAAGTAAGAAGTTTAATCAAGTTTAGCTACAAAATTGATTGTAACTTTAAGTTACAATATTACTCAATATATTTTTATTGAAAGTGAATTTTGACAAATTCACCATTAAATTAAATATTCTTCTTATATTCTCCATACTTGCAAAATTTCTAGAAAATTAAAGATCAATAACTATGTCATCAATAAATTATTTAAATTGCAAGTTTTTGTAATTTAAAATTATGTATAAAATATAAGCTTAGAGATCATATAATAAATAATATTTGATTAACACAAAATTTGACATGTGTATTAAGAGTGTAAAAAACATGCAATTAAACGGTTAGATTTTCAAAATGGGAAATTCTACGGTACCCCCCTAAAAAAAGGGGGGGTACAGTACCCACCAGTAGATAACCTGCTATACCAGGTTACTTTTTTCTCACATTTGACGGTTTCATCCTCACATTATGCAGTTCCAACATCACATATGACAGTTCTTTTCTCACATTTGGTAGTTCCCTTACTTTTTTCTCACATTTGACAGTTCCATCCTCACATTGTGCAGTTCTAACATCACATGTGGTAGTTCTTTTGTCACATTTGATGGTTCTCTTATTTTTTTTCTCACATTTGACAGTTCCATCCTCACATTGTGCTGTTCTAACATCACATGTGACAGTTCTTTTGTCACATTTAGTGGTTCCCTTACTTTTTTCTCATATTTGACGGTTCCATTTTCACATTGTGTAGTTCCAACATCACATATGACAGTTCTTTTCTCACATTTGATGGTTCCCTTACTTTTTTCTCACGTTTGATGATTCCATCCTCACATTGTGCAATTCTAACATCACGTGTGATAGTTCTTTTGTCACATTCGATGGTTTCTTTATTTTTTTTTCTCATATTTTGACAGTTCCATCGTCACATTGTGCAGTTTTAACATTACATGTGACAGTTCTTTTGTCACATTTAATGGTCCCTTTATTTTTTTTCTCACATTTGACGATTCTATTTTCACATTATGCAGTTCCAACATCACATATGACAATTCTTTTCTCACATTTGATGGTTCCCTTACTTTTTTCTCACATTTGACAATTTCATCATCACATTGTGCAGTTCCAACATCACATGTGATAGTTCTTTTCTCACATTTGGTGGTTTCCTTATTTTTTTTCTCACATTTGACGATTCTATTGTCACATTGTGCAGTTCTAACATTACATATGACAGTTCTTTTCTCATATTTGGTGGTTGTAGACGACTAAATTTCTTAGTTCGAAATAAATCAAACAAGTAAAATAGTTGCACAAATGCGAATTTGTATTGATGATTGTGTGGTACAATTCTCTGTGATTACAAAAGAGTGATCCTCTGATTCGATCTCCTTGAAGGATTTGTTGATTGGAATTGTGGTAAGGTGATTTTGATCTAAACACCAAATATACTTCAATTTGGCTGAAGAATGGATCGAAGACCTTTGAAACAGAATTGCAATGAATCTCTGGCTATGAGCTTGTTAGAAATTCTTTGTTCTTCGTGTTCTTCGTACGTTCTTCGTGTTCTTGGTTTGTGGTGGAAGTTCTTCGGGGCCTTAGGGGCTTGAATCCGTAGAGCTTCACTGATTTGTGAGTTGTTGATGTTTTCGGACACTTTAGGCTTGATTCCCGCAAACTTTTGGATCTTGGCGGATGATTTGGATGATTTCTCTTCGAATGTTCTTCGTATTCGAAGTTGAAGTTCTTGAAGTTCTTGGAGGCTTTAGAGCTTGGTTCCGGCAGAGCTTCTGGATTTCTGAGTGCTTCAGATGGCTTCTTGTCCTCCCAAATGTCTTAGGAAGGCTTCTATTTATAGGAGTTTAGGGGTGGATGAGTGACACGTGGCAGAGTCTGATTGGTGACACGTGGCAGAGCTTGATTGGTCCGCTTATGTCATCGCCTGCACATGCTGGACTGATTGTGTCATCGCTTACATGTGCGAGGTTGCTTAGGTCATTGCTTACATGAGCTGATGTGTGATTGGTTCTTGCATGACACTTGGCAAATTTCTATTGGCTTCTGAACAGCAATAGTAAAACCTAGCAGCAGTATGTGGTGCTTTGTAATTGGTTGTATTTTGTGGACTTGGTAGTGTGACGTGTCAGCTTGTGATAGGTCGAGAATTTTCTCTCTCTACAAATGCCCCCTCGAGACTCGTTCATGCACACAGTTTTAGAGTGTGGTGTGAGAATGAGTTTCGAAAATAGATTTTTACACTTGGTTCTTCAAATGAAGTAATCGAAAGTGGTGGAGCTTTCAACAGGATGAAATAATTTCCGAGGAGTAGACCCACCCATATGAGAGATTTTGTTGAGACCGAAAAGAGGCCTGCGAGTATTTGAATGTACCTGCATGACCAAGCCTTCTCAACAGAGGTTAAGTTGAAGTAACTTCAGAAGAGTGTTTTTGGATCGTTGGCGGCGATCACAGGGTGTAGAAGATGGGGAAGAGGTGAAGATGTTGGTTGGGTACAACATACAGAGTCATGGGGCCAGCCTCGTGTTTTTGAGAACTTTTGGTGAAGTTATATCGGAAGAGTATACTTAGGATTAAGGCTAGGCCATGTGGGAAAGTGGTTGAGTGCGCATGTGTCATTGTTTCACTCAGGTTAAGTTGAGGTAATTTCAGAAGCTTATGGATTCTGGGGATGATGGTGTTGGTGGTGAAGAAGACGGGGATGAAGCAAAGCGAATGGGTGAAACACACGCCACCATGGTGCTGACCCTGTATGTTGCTTGGGGTCTGACAGTAAGTAATTGAATGTGCATGTGGAAAGGGACCAAACCGACAGACGTTAAGTTGAAGTAATTTCAGAAGAGTACCTTCTAAAATACTTCAAGCTAGATTTAAGTTGGAGTAATTTCAGAAAATGTGTTTTGAGGTACCAGCAACGATGACCTTTGAGTCCCGTAGTGGTGGGGACATGGAATAAGGCTCTGGTAACCATTTACCGACTCCAAAGGCTAAACTCTGATGAGCTGGTGCCTTGAAGGTTGTTTCAAGTGTTGGATGAAAGACAATTTGTAGGATACCCCAACACTTTTTACCATCTTCATTTACTGCTTCTTGTTGGAAAAGCACAGAAGAATGAAAGATGGAGCTAACTTGTGACTCTGGTCTTAAAAACCAGCCAAGTTGCTGTTTGTTCCGAACCGCTGCCTCTGCTGGAAGACCAAGCAATTGGAAAGAGACTACGGGAGACCTGAGGTTAGGAACGGGTGCTTCTGCTGGACTTGGATTTCCTGGCCAACCAAATCCGAGGAAGCATGGAACCACAGTGCAGACCTTGTTATGAATAATTTTACGAACAACTGTGGTCGTTAAGAGGAGAAACAAAACTTGTTTGGATCTCAAAACTACAATGATGTTGTGAAGAGGGTTTCTACCGAACCATGAGGGGCTTGATTTCAGACGGATTATGAAGCAATATTGGTTGCTAAGAGTTGAGAATGATGAGGCCATAGTGAGAAATGGCTGTGAGAAGGAGGACTTGAAAATTTGAAAGAAGCAAATCTTCATTTCATGACTCAGTGTGTTTTTCTTTTCTTTTCTTTTCTTTTTTTTTGATGAGTTTTTTTTTGAACCCGGCCCTTCTATTTATAGTGGAGAAACGAAGGATGGTAGATGGGTAGTTGAGAATGGTGGTTGGGACTTTTTGGTGAGACTAGTGGATGAGAATGGTAGGTGAGAGACCGGTAGGGAACGAGAATGGTGGGTGAGAGAGACGAAGAATGGTAGGTGGGAATGTTTGGCATCGAAAGGGGACTGGTAGGTTGGACGGGTGACCTGATGTGATTTCAAGTTCAAGACACACTTGTGAGAGTTCATCCGTACTTTTGAAAGGGAAGCCTTGATGAAGTCTGGAGAATAACCCTGAGGGGATCCAAACTTAATGGATGAATCTCAAATTTTGATATTGAGAGCTTTAGTTTTGGACATTGTCAGTACTTCGAAGATGTGAGTTAGATTGGTAATTTCCAAGTCACAAAAAAAAACTATGCAAGACAAGTCTGGTTCGAAAATCTTGACTTTGGGTTGATTTCAACACAAAAGACAACTATCTTGGAATTGAGTTATTTGTGAAATTTCCGAGTCTCAAATGATGGAACGGACTCCAAAATTAGAATGTACGCGAAAAATTGAGCAAGATAGGTCCATCTTAAAAATTTTGACTTTTGGTCAACATTTACGCAAAAGTCAACTTTTTGGAAATTGGACGTTTGCGGAATTGCCGAGTTTCGAATGAAGAAATGGATCCCAAAATCGGAATGTACTTGAAAAACTGAGTGGGACAGGCCCCCTTTTGAAAATTTCGACTTCTTGGTCAAAGTCAAAAGTCAAACTTGGTCAAAGCATTTTCTTTTCTTTTTCTTTTTTTTTTTTTTTTTTGGTTCGGACCGGGTCAGGATCAACGGGTCAAACCGGTCCGGTCTGGTCAAACGGGTTATGTCAGACCGGGTCAGCTGACGTCATGCAGCTGAGTGCGTCTCAGGGCAAAGCGCGTGAGAGCGCGTCGCGCGTGAGAGAGATGCGCTGGCGCGTGTAAGCGCGTGAGGACTGAGGGAGGCGCGTGTAGGCGCGTGGATTTGACGCTGTGAACGCCGGAGTTTCAGGCGGCGCGTGGAGGCATTTTTGGTCTCGAAATTCTTGGGTTTTGTAGATCTGAGGCCGTATAATCTCCTGGTATTGTCTGTTTTCTGAAATTGTGAACAGATTTTCACAGTTTTGAGAAATTAAACAGTTGGTTACCGCGAGTTTGTGGCGGCGCGTGGTGGCTCACGCAGCCGTTTTTGGTCTTGAAATTTTTAGGTTTTGTAGATCGTGGGCCGATGGATCTAGTGGTTGCATCAGTTTTGTAAAATTTTTCTCAGATTTGCGCAGATTTGAATGAGAAATCCGCGGATCGTTGTGGACTTATGGCTGCGCGTGGCGGCGCGTGGTAGCTCCGTTGTTGATGATCTTTCTGGGTTTTGTTGCTCGAAGTCCTTACAAGATTTCGGTGGGTTGATTTTTTGTGAAATCTTGTCAGAAGTTTTAGAAATCTGGACAGCAGATATTGTTGATTTTGCTGGTATTTCGGTCTTCTTTGGCGTTGGCTATTCTGCAACGTTGACAACCAAGTCGGGGAGCAGTTCCAGCTAACCACTGAGTGTCTCTGCTGTTCTCAAGAGTTGGTGACCCAGTAAAATAAGCTACTCCTCTTTGCCGGCCAATAGCTTCATCCAAAGTCAGTGCCATGGTTATTCTTAGAAGACATGTTATCCTTTGTAGACCAGTTCTTTCTGAAGTTTAGCGTGACCATTTCTTTCTGTGATCCTTTTATGAGCATTTACTCTCTTCCCTTTTTTTTCAAGGTTCGGTGCAGTATCTTTTGAAAATATGGCGCGTAACCATTTATGCACTTTTTTTTATTTTGTCCACAAGCTTTTCAAGGATCCCTATATAAAGCCATCTGGAGCATACATTAAGTTTGCACAAGCACTGTCTTCAGCTACCAATACTCTTTAAGTGTAGAGAAACTCTGCCTTTTTACTTTTCTTTTTCTTTTTCTTTTTTTTTTTTAATATTTTGTCTAATTCCTTTTTTTTTTTTTTTTTTAATGTTTTGTCTGTACTAATTTTTTTTTTTTTAATTAATTTTTTTTTTCACATGCTTGGTTTGTACTAACCATTTTTTTTTTTTTTTTGACAGGCTAGAGATTAAAATTGAAGCTTTCTCCTTATCGATTCCTTTTTTTTTTTTTTTTTTTTTTTTTTGGTTGAGACATGCCATGAGATTTTTTACTGACAAGTTCTTTGTTGTTGCTTGTTTTTGTCATGCAGCATGCTTTCTTTGGCAATTAAGCCGCACCAACACTTGTCTTTTCAACGCAGCCATCTCAAGAGTCTTTGCAATGTAGCCACATCAAGAGTCTTTACTATGAAGATATGCCAACATTTGTCCTTGTACTGAAGCCATGCCAACATTCATCTTTGCCATGAAGCAATATTTGCACTTACATATGTCATGAAGTCACACCACCATTTGCACTGAAGCCATGTCAACATTCATCTTTGCCATGCAGCCACGTCAACACTTCAGTTGCATCGAAGTCGTGCCGACATCCATCTTTGCCATGTCAACAATTCATTCACACCAAAGCTGTACCGACATCCATCTTTGCCATGAAGCCACAACAACACTTCATTCGCATCGAAGCCGTGCCAACGCTCATCTTTGTCATGAAGCCATGTCAATAATTCATTCACACCAAAGCCGTGCCGACCTTCATCTTTGCCATGAAGCCACGACAACACTTCATTCGCACCAAAGCTGTGCCGACATCCATCTTTGCCATGAAGCCATGAAGCCACGACAACACTTCATTCGCACCAAAGTTGTACCGACATCCATCTTTGCCATGAAGCCACGACAATACTTCATTCGCATCGAAGCCGTGCCAACGCTCATCTTTGTCATGAAGCCATGTCAATAATTCATTCACACCAAAGCCGTGCCGACCTTCATCTTTGCCATGAAGCCACGACAACACTTCATTCGCACCAAAGCTGTGCCGACATCCATCTTTGCCATGAAGCCATGAAGCCACGACAACACTTCATTCGCACCAAAGTTGTACCGACATCCATCTTTGCCATGAAGCCACGACAACACTTCATTCGCATCGAAGCCGTGCCAACGCTCATCTTTGTCATGAAGCCACGACAACACTCCACACTAGCACTTGCACTCGCATTTGAAGTTGCCCCCATATTTGCCTTTATAATAAAGCTACAACAGCATCAATTTTCAGAGGCAACATAGCTCAGACATCGAGGTGCATAGCACTGTAGCTAGACATCAGGATTTCAAAGATGCCAACAAGACGTTGAAGATGCAAGGAAAAGCCAACAAAACCTTGAAGATGAGGGAAAAAATGATGCCAATACTTTGAAGATGTCAGAACATGCCACCAAGAATTCGACACTGCATGAACATGCCCATAGAGGAGAGATGATGCAACACCGACTTCGGATATATAATCTATCATCATTCTGGAGGAAGTTGACGTCATCCAAATTTCAGAGACATGATGTAAAACGACACCACTCAGAAGGGAGATGATGTGGTTCAAATTTCAGATCTATGAAGTGGCACAACCTAGAAGAGAGACAATGCAGCTCCGACTTGCAAGGTACAAGAAGATGCCCCCAGGAGATAAGTAATGCAAAGCATACTTCAGAAACGTAGGAGAATGTCCATAGAAAATGAGCGATGCCATGCAGACTTTATTTCTTGAAAAAGAGGTCGAAGATTTTATTTTGCTCCATGACCAAGAATCAACTTATGCTTATCATCATTTCCAGGAAAGCTAAGCAACGTCAACTCCTTACAGTCTTCATCTTTGACTACAATGGTCTTCAATCATCCTATCGAGCAATCGACTATCTTTAAGCAATGCCTTACCAACTAAAGGAGCCTTTAAAAGCATATTGACAACCGTTGCAAGATTCTTCAAGCCAGACTGACAATCCTTCTTCTTTTCATGTGACTGAACTTAGTGACAAGCACAAAACTGCCTACGTACCCCGGAGAGGGATCAAGTCATCACGTAGTTCAACATAATAATTTTTTTTTTTTTTTTTTTGGTGTATATATATATTATTTATTATTTTTTTTTGATGATTTTTTTTGATATTTCCTTTTTGATATTTCCTTTTTTTTTTTTTTTTTTTTTTTTTTGACATAATTTGATAACTTTTTTTTTTTTTAGTGCGTGACTGAACTTAGCAAAAGATACTAAGTTGCCTACGTACCCTCGAGAGGGATCAAGTCATCACGTAGTTCAAAATATATATATATATTTTTTTTGTTTTTTTGTTTTTGTTTTTGTTTTTTTTTTTTGTTTTTTTGTTTTGGTTGTTTTTTGCAAAAAGGGGGGCTCAGTGTGTAATAATGGGTATCACCACTAATCGAACCCGAGACCTCTCAAGGGCGAATTGGGCATCCAACCACTACACCACACTAGCAATTGGTGACATAGAGTGGGATTAATTCCTTCTTATTGGTACGCTTTCAGAGGTAATGGAAAGATATCATGTACTCTTGAAGCGTTTCAGTGGGTAGTTTAAGCTCTTGCCGGGGAGCAATTTCTTGACTTTTAGGCATAGAAGCGTTTGAGGAACTTCCCATTGATGGGGCCGATCCTTACACCATCATTATCAATCAACTTGTAAGCTCCATTGGTGTAGACTTCTTGCACAACATAAGGTCCATCCCATTTTGAAGTGAACTTATTGCCTGTACGATGAGTTGTGATGATAGGTCTTCGAACGGCAAGGACTAAGTCACCAACTTGGAATGATCGTGGTTTAACTCTTTTATTAAAGGCGCTTGAAAGACGAGCTTGATAGCACTCAAGGCGTTGTTGGGCCTCGAGCCTTTTCTCATCAAGTGCCTCTAATTCTTGCAATCTGAGCTTGGCATTTTCTTCTCCAGTCAATCCTTCTTGAATGGCAATCCGTAATGATGGGATTTGACGTTCCAAAGGAAGGACGGCTTCCACTCCATAGACAAGAGAATATGGCGTTGCTTGAGTAGGCGTTCGAAATGTCGTTCGATATGCCCATAATGCTTCTCCGATTTTTTCATGCCAGTCCCTCTTTGTTTTGGATACCACTTTCTTTAACAAACTGCCAAGCGTTTTGTTAAATGCTTCAGCTAGTCCATTTGCCGGGGCATTGTACATGGAGGAGTTGTATTGTTTAAACTCAAACTTCTCGCATAATTCCGTCATCAACCTATTGTAGAACGGCTTTCCATTATCAGTTATGATATACTGAGGGACACCATACCGATAGATCAAATGAGTTCGAATGAAATTAACCACCGTCTCTTTTTTCACTTCCCTAAGGGGCACAGCTTCCGCCCACTTTGAAAAGTAATCAGTTGCAGCCAAGATGTACAAATGGCCACCGGATGACTTTGGTAATGGTCCTATCGCATCAAGCCCCCATGCATCAAAAGGCCAAGAAGCTACAGTTGGGTGTAGAGGTTCTGGCGGTTGGTGGATGAAGTTTGCGTGATACTGACAAGCTTCACATTTCTTAGCGCACTCCATGGAATCTTGCACCATTGTAGGCCAATAGTAACCCATTCGTTTGATCCTATAATGTAACTTAGGACCTGACTGATGTGCGCCGCATATTCCTGAGTGAGCCTCCTCTAAAGCTTGTTTAGCCTCCTCCTCTCCTAAGCAACGAAGAAACAATCCATCAAATGAACGGCGGAAGAGAGTGTCTTTGTAGTAAATGAATCGAGCAGCCCTCCGCCGAACTTCAGTCTTATGGCGTTTATCATCCGGGAGTCTTCCATGTTGAAGGTATTCAATGATCGCTTGTCGCCAATCTTCTTTTTCAACAAGGCATGCCGAAATTATGTTGGCTTGCTCTTCTTCTTCTTCTTCAATCACAAGAGGTACCACCCACCTCTGGGAAATAGCAACTTTGGTGGTCTCTTCTTGGGATAATGCCAAGGCGGTAGCCAAATTAGCTAAAGCATCGGCCTGTCTATTCTCCTCTCTTGGTATATGCTCCAATGTGATGGCCTCAAAATTTGTTAGCAACTTCTTCGCATATTTGCAATAGGGGATGAGGTCTTCCTTCTTGACGTCATACTGCTCCAAGATTTGGTTGATAATTAATTTGGAATCCCCAAAGATCTCAAGTTGTGATATGCTCATCTCAATGGCGATTTGTAGACCAATAATCAATGCTTGATATTCGGCTACGTTGTTAGAGCAAAGTTCGCTTAATGAGAACGAGTACAGAAGTATTTGCCGTTGTGGAGAAACAAACACTACACCTGCCCCCGCTCCTTCTCGACGTGCAGCCCCATCGAAAAACATCATCCATGGTGGCATTACTTCAATGTAAAACATGTCTTCATCCGGGAAATCATCGGAGAACTCCCAATCAGATGGCACTGGGTGATCAGCTAAGAAATCTGCCAATGCTTGTCCCTTGATAGCTTTTTGTGGGACATATGCGAGGTCATATTGTTGTAGCAAGACCGCCCATCGAGCTATACGACCAGCAACCACTGGCCTAGAAAGGACATACTTAATTGGGTCCGCTTTTGCTATCAAGCGAACTGTGTATGCTTGCATGTAGTGCTCCAGTTTATCTATAGCAAAGAAAAGAGCGAGACACATCTTCTCAATAGGAGAATAATTTAATTCAGCCCCATTGAGAGTTCGACTTAGATAATAAAGAGCTCTTTCTTTCCCCTCTTCATTTTCTTGCGCCATAAGAGCACCCAGAGACTTTTCTTGTGCCGCAATGTACAACACTAGAGACTTTCCTGGAATAGGAGCACCTAAAACTGGAGGATTAAGCAAGTAACTTTTGATGCGTGCAAAAGCATTGCTACAAGCCTCATCCCATTCAAAGTGCACATCCTTCTTCATTAATCTATTGAAAGGTTGGCATCGACCAGCCAAATTCGAGATAAATCGTCGTATGTAGGCTAGTTTTCCTTGCAAGCCTCTAAGTTCTCGCAGATTCTTGGGCTCTGGCATTTTCTGGATAGCTTCAATTTTGGACTGGTCAATTTCAATACCGCGGTGCCTCACAATGAAACCAAGAAATTTCCCCGATGTTACGCCAAAGGCGCATTTGCGTGGGTTCATTTTAAGCTGATATTTTCTCAAGCGGTTGAACACAGATCGCAGATCTACCAGATGGTCTTCCCTCCTTTTTGTTTTCACCACCAGATCATCGACATAACACTCCACGTATTTGTGAAGTACATTATCAAAGATCTTTTGCATGGCCCGTTGATAAGTAGCACCAGCGTTCTTTAGTCCGAAAGGCATCACTTTGTAACAGTAAATGCCCTTAGGGGTACGAAAAGCTGTGAGCTCTTCATCTTTAGGATTCATTCGAATTTGGTTGTAGCCTGAAGAACCATCCATGAAAGATAAAGCTTCATGACCAGTAGTGGCGTCAACCATGACCTCAGTGATGGGTAATGGAAAATCATCCTTGGGACATGCACTGTTCAAATCACGGAAGTCAACGCACACCCGGATTTGTCCATTCTTCTTTTTGACAGGGACGATGTTAGCGATCCATTCCGGGTACTGCACTTCACGAATGAAGCCCGCTTCGATTAGCTTATTGACCTCAGTTTCTATTTGCGGGATAAGTTCCGACCGAAAGCGTCTTTGGGCTTGTTTAACTGGGCGCACGCCTTTCTTTACTGCCAAATGGTGTAAAGCAATACTTGGATTGAGCCCGGGCATTTCCTTGTAAGTCCAAGCAAACACATCTTTGTATTCTACTAGGAGCTTGAGGTACCCTTTTTCTTCTTCAGGGGTGAGAAGCGTACTGATGAAAGTTGGCCGGGGTTCTTCAGTAGTTCCTAAATTGACCTCTTTAAGTTCATCAATTGTAGCTTGTCCTCCATCTTCCAAGGCTGGAGGAGCTTCATCAACCTCTTCAGCTTCAGCATCTGAAAGTGTATCCTCTTCTATTGTAATATGAAACGAGGATGATACCTCTTCAATTTGCTCTTTGTGGGCGAATGACTGACTTGTGTGTACAATCGTTCGTCTTTTGACTTTGAGCGGTCCTTCAGTGCTGATATCTAAGGTAAAGTTACGTTTCATGCGTGAAGGAATGCTACTGCGGATCTCATCATTAGCTTTCTTCTCCCCTTGAACCTCAAAGTTTATTGAATTTTGAGACTGACTATCAACAGGCCTTTTTGTTGCCCCCAATCTATCAAAGACTGATTTACAAGCAAGAGTGTCACGATTTTGTGTTAAGCAAGTTGTATTTAACCTGTCGAAAACTGTAACTCGTGACGATGAGGCCTCGATGCGATCGAATACTGAGACATGTGATGAAGAATGATCTTTTCTTTGATTCGAACTTTCGCCGACCTCCACTGTTATGTATTGGGAACTTGAAGCACTGGTTCTCCTCTTGATCCATATCTGAGCTGGTTGTTCCGGAGTATAACCTAATCCGGTCTTTGGGATAGGAATCTTATGCCCTTCAAGCCGCATTTTCCTTTGTGTTTTGCTAAGGCCATGCATCTTTTCTCCGGTGGCTTCTGGAATTAATTTCCCTAAGTCTCCTTGTTTTGAGAAATCGTAGCCTGCTTTGGCTAACAACCTATATGCCTTTGGGTCAAACCATTCCTTCGTCCGCTCACTTGGTAGAATATCATGCTCTGTTAGATTTTGTGAAGACCTCATGAATCCATTTAGTGGCTTTGAGGGCAAAAGATTTGTGGATGAAGTTAAAGGCATGACATGATTTTCTTTCAATATGGCTACATCCTCCATTGTAAGCTTTGCAGGAGGCTTTTCCATGTCTTTTATAGATTGAAGGCATTCCACAAATGGTGACTGTCCATTCTTGCGGCGTGATAATGGTACATAACGGAGGAATGGAGGATTATTGGAAGGTGTTGAAATTTCAGCTCTTATTGAATTACTGGTAGATTCACTAGAATGATCATTCCCGCATTCTGGACCTTTCTTTGAGGAAGGATTATCCTTTTCAGTGATGAATCTAACATGCTTCTTTTCACTCTGCTTGCTTTCCATAGACGGGATCTCAACTGGGAGGACTTCACTAGCAATGTTATCTTCTACATAAAATTTTGCGTCAGCAAAATGAGCTTCAGTCTCAGCAAAAGGCTTTAAGTCGGCATTGACCTTCTTTATTCCACCTTGAAGATACTTGAAACATTGATGCAAAGTTGATGGCACTATTCCATTTCCATGGATCCATGGACGTCCTAACAACATGTTGTAAGTTGTCTTGGCATCGATGACATGGAACAAAATGTTACTTGTCAATTCTCCAATGATTAATTCCAAGTGTATCATGCCGATTGCGCGTTGTCCTCCTTGGTTAAAACCTTGAATGACCAAACGACTATGCGATAATTCCTCCATAGCAAGACCAAGTCGTCTCATCGTCATTTTTGGTAGTATATTAACAGCTGAACCTCCGTCAATGAGAATACGATCGATCTTTTGTTCACGAGTATAACCAGAGACATAAAGTGGACGATTGTGGGGCTTAGAGCCTAACAACAAATCCTCATCAGTGAAAGTTAAGTCTGGAGAACACGCGTAACATTCCTGGGTTTGTTGAAGCGTGTTGGTAGGAGGAGTGTATATCTCCGGCTTTTCAAAAGCTTGAGTGAGTGCTTCTTTTGATGAAATGGAGGATTGCAAGGGTTCAACTTCATCAACTCGAGATGGGAGTTCCTCCGCAGATGGCAAAGTCTCATTTGGACCACCATGGTCAACATCCTCCCTTTCATCCTGAATTTCGCAACGAGAGACTGTGTGAACGGCCTCGGCTGAGTCATTTTGAAAGAATTTTCTGGGGAAGAATTCTTCCAATGTGATGAGATTTCGAAGTTTTTGGGTTTGTGCTGAATCGTCAGACGCTTTTGTTCCCAGTCTTTCTTGCTTTTTGTCACTCCTTCTTCTTGACCAAGGCTGAATCTGGTTTTGTGCTTTTCTAGACTCTTGGGTGATCAAATGAAGAGGGAATGTACGTCTCTTCTTCCATCTCCTGCGAGTAACCACCGTCCAGCCTTCTTCCTCATCCATTGTTGACCTTTTATCATCATTTGAATTATAATCAGATGCCTTTTGTGAAAGCTGAACTTGAACAGGTTCTAGAGAACCAAACTGAACGAGAGTGGTATTTGCCCCCTGTTTAGTAGTTGGAGACATGCAACTAGGTAACCCACAAGCAAAGGTTGCAAGGTTTGATTGAGCAACATCATTAAAATCCAAGTCGATTTTCCTTTCCTTGGCGAGCTTCATGATGAGTTCTTTAAGAACAAAACATTTTTGGATTGGATGGCTTATGATGCGATGATACTTACAATAGTTTGGGTTATCAACTTTTCCCATCTCTTCCGGTCGTTTGCATTCTGGCAATTCAATTAATTTCAACTTGAGCAGTTGTTCTAGCATTTCTGGCATATCGGCATCTAGGAAAGGATACACCTTTTGTTCCCATTCCTTAAGTGATGAGCGTCGCGTCTCACGCTGTTGGCCTACCTCGGGCCTCTTTTCATTGGCCTTCACATTTCTTGTTGAAATTTTGATTGGGGCAGGGTTGACATTCATTGAGTCTTTGACATTACTTTTTGGATTCTTGTCATTTTTCCTTACTTCCCGTCTTTCTTTCCTTTCCTCAGGTACGGGAGGTTTCGTATTTCCATGGCTAGAGATACTCAATTCCATATCATGTGCACGAGTTGCCAACTCTTCAAATGTTTGGGGTTTTATCCCTTGAAGGATGTAAAGAAGTCCCCAATGCATGCCTTGGATGCACATTTCTACAGCAGATATCTCAGAAAGTCTATCCTTGCAATCTAGACTCAAAGAACGCCATCGATTAATATAATCAACGACGGGCTCGTCTTTCCACTGTTTGGTATTGGTAAGCTCCATCATGCTCACCGTGCGCCTTATGCTGTAGAATCAGTTGAGAAACTCTCTTTCAAGTTGTTCCCAACTATCAATTGACTCGGGTTCTAGGTCTGTATACCAATCAAAGGCATTCCCTTTCAGTGAACGAACAAACTGCTTTACAAAGAGGCCTCCTTGAGTCCCTGCATTCTCACAGGTTTCTACAAAGTGAGCCACGTGTTGCTTAGGGTTTCCTTTGCCATCAAATTGCAAGAACTTGGGGGGTTGATACCCATTTGGCATCCTCATATTATCGATGCGCTTTGTATAGGGCTTCGAATATATGAGAGAACTTGTAGAAGAACCTCCATATTGCGCTCGAATGGTGTTCGTTATCATGTCCTGCAATTGTTGGACAGATATTGAAGCCATTGAGGTGGAATGTCCGTGTTGAGAAGTGCCTTCACCTCCTTTTACTTTATCACCCTTAGCATTTTCTCCTTTCAAGGTAAAGCCAGGTGGGCGCTCAGGGCCATGACTTGATTCACCCGAATCTTCTACCTCCAGCTTGTTCATTAGGGTTGCAATTTTGACGTCCTTTTCTTCAAGTGATTTTGTGAGGAGGATGATCCTTTGTTCCATTTCAGCCATTTTTTCTTCCATGGTAGAGGTGTTAGTCATCATTACTGGCATGACTTCTAGATATGATGGAGAAAATGATGAAATAGGATGAGTCAAAGGTACTTTATTCCTTAAGTTTCTCATCACAGGTGAAGAGTTGATAGAAAAGGTTTTTGTTGGGGATGATTCATTACTGCTCTCCAACTCTTTCGAGACATATGAATCCTTAGTGGTAGCTTTCCTATTTGCAAGAAAGTCCAGAGAGATGACAGTAGGAGGTTGGCTTTCTTTGGTTGGTTGGGGTTGAAGTTGATCAAGAGCTTTGGATTGACTGCGAGTGATTGGGCCCACGTAATCCTCAGCACTGGAAGCATCAACTATTGATTTTTGGGCATTCTTGCTAGAGGCCATTGAAGCTGGTAGCAAGATGATGTCGAATTTCTTTTCTTTTGAAAGAGAAAGAGATGAGAGGCAGAGATGTCCCACTGGGCGTGCCAGAATATGTAGACGACTAAATTTCTTAGTTCGAAATAAATCAAACAAGTAAAATAGTTGCACAAATGCGAATTTGTATTGATGATTATGTGGTACAATTCTCTGTGATTACAAAAGAGTGATCCTCTGATTCGATCTCCTTGAAGGATTTGTTGATTGGAATTGTGGTAAGGTGATTTTGATCTAAACACCAAATATACTTCAATTTGGCTGAAGAATGGATCGAAGACCTTTGAAACAGAATTGCAATGAATCTCTGGCTATGAGCTTGTTAGAAATTCTTTGTTCTTCGTGTTCTTCGTACGTTCTTCGTGTTCTTGGTTTGTGGTGGAAGTTCTTCGGGGCCTTAGGGGCTTGAATCCATAGAGCTTCACTGATTTGTGAGTTGTTGATGTTTTCGGACACTTTAGGCTTGATTCCCGCAAACTTTTGGATCTTGGCGGATGATTTGGATGATTTCTCTTCGAATGTTCTTCGTATTCGAAGTTGAAGTTCTTGAAGTTCTTGGAGGCTTTAGAGCTTGGTTCCGGCAGAGCTTCTGGATTTCTGAGTGCTTCAGATGGCTTCTTGTCCTCCCAAATGTCTTAGGAAGGCTTCTATTTATAGGAGTTTAGGGGTGGATGAGTGACACGTGGCAGAGTCTGATTGGTGACACGTGGCAGAGCTTGATTGGTCCGCTTATGTCATCGCCTGCACATGCTGGACTGATTGTGTCATCGCTTACACGTGCGAGGTTGCTTAGGTCATTGCTTACATGAGCTGATGTGTGATTGGTTCTTGCATGACACTTGGCAAATTTCTATTGGCTTCTGAACAGCAATAGTAAAACCTAGCAGCAGTATGTGGTGCTTTGTAATTGGTTGTATTTTGTGGACTTGGTAGTGTGACGTGTCAGCTTGTGATAGGTCGGGAATTTTCTCTCTCTACAGTGGTTTCCTTACTTTTTTCTCACATTTGACGCTTTCATCCTCACATTATGCAGTTCTAACATCACATGTGACAGTTCTTTTCTCACATTTGGTGGTTCCCTTACTTTTTTCTCACATTTGACGCTTCATCCTCACATTATGCAGTTCCAACATCACATGTGATAGTTCTTTTGTCACATTTGGTGGTTTCCTTATTTTTTTTCTCACATTTGACAGTTCCATCGTCACATTGTGCAGTTCCAACATCACATGTGACAGTTCTTTTGTCACATTTAGTGGTTCCCTTACTTTTTTCTCACATTTGACGGTTTCATCTTCACATTGTGCAGTTCCAACATCACATGTGACAGTTCTTTTCTCACATTTGGTGGTTCCCTTACTTTTTTCTCACATTTGACAGTTTCATCCTCACATTGTGCAGTTCCAACATTACATGTGATAGTTCTTTTCTCACATTTGGTGGTTCCTTACTTTTTGTCTCACATTTGATGGTTTCATCCTCACATTATGCAGTTTCAACATCACATTTGACAATTCTTTTTGTCACA
Source organism: Quercus aquifolioides (assembly GCA_019022515.1). NCBI lineage: Eukaryota > Viridiplantae > Streptophyta > Magnoliopsida > Fagales > Fagaceae > Quercus > Quercus aquifolioides. The sequence goes on from CM032326.1 coordinate 9,773,584, forward strand.
TTCAGTGGTTCCTTTATTTTTTTTCTCACATTTGACGGTTCCGTTATCATATTGTGCAGTTCTAATATCACATATTGTTCTTTTGTCACATATAGTGGTTCCTTTATTATTATTATTTTTTTCTCAAATTCGATGGTTCCATTGTCATATTAAGCAATACCAACATCAAATCTACTCTATTTTTGTCACATGTGACAATTCTTTTGTCACATTCGATGGTTTCCTTACATTTTTCTCACATTTGACAGTTTCATCCTCACATTATACAGTTCTAACATCACATGTGACAGTTCTTTTGTCACATTCAGTGGTTCTCTTATTTTTTTCTCACATTTGACAGTTCCATTCTCACATTGTGCAATTCTAATATTACATGTGACAGTTCTTTTCTTACATTTGGTGGTTCCCTTACTTTTTTTTCTCACATTTGATGCTTTCATCCTCATATTGTGCAGTTCCAACATCACATTTGATTGTTCTTTTGTCACATTCAGTGGTTCCCTTATTTTTTTCTCACACTTAACAGTTTCATTCTCACATTGTGCAGTTCCAACATCATATTTGACAGTTCTTTTGTTACATTTAGTGGTTCCTTTATTTGTTTCGCAAATTTGATGGTTTCATTATCATATTATGCAGTTCCAATTTGACAGTTCTTCTGTCACATATAATGATTCTTTTTTTTTTTTCTCAAATTTGATGGTTCCATTCTCAAATGTTTACAGAAAATGCTATAGATTTGACACAATTTTTTGGGAACTAATATACGAAACCAATACAATTTTCTATTGATAACCCTTGCATCATTACGTAGTGTTGAGATTGACCATAACATTTAATTTGAAGCTCCATTGAGGGCATGAAAGCATGATTTGGCATCCTCTTTCACTATGAAGTTCTTGAATTCCCTTATCTTGGCTAACTATGTTGCTCATAAAATGGCCGTTACTTCTGTCATTAAAGGACCACTGGAATTAAACTTTTTTGTCTAAGCTTTAAGATAGACTGCATTTCATCTCGAGCTACCTCTCTCTCTCTCTCTCTCTCTCTCTTAGTGAGTCTTAGAATCTCTCTCACCCTTTGCATTTGAGATATTTTAAAATATTTTGAAATTTTCAATTTCATATTTTAATAAAAAGATATTGGATTGTATAAAGAGTCTCAATCTCTCTCACTATCTTTACCTCTCCAAGTAACTCTTTCAAATGGATGGATGGCTCAAATTGTCGTTGTTCGTCAATTTTAGTGAAACACTTGATAATAATGTCCTATGAGTTCCAAAATATCGTCATTGTTGTCTCAAAGCTAGAGAAATGCTTTAGATTATTTTTTTATTTGATAATGAAATTAAAGGGCAAATGGGTCAGAGAATATTTTATCATTCTATTCCAAAAAAATATCCTTAAGCAAATGTGAGAAATCAAATCAAAAGAATATAGAAGATGATTCAATATGATTCATGAAGAAATAATAAATGAACAAAAATTCATTGTGGTTGATACCACAGATAGAGAAGGTTATTGCACCTACACTTTTATCTTAGTACAAACTACAAATGTCAAAACTCAAAATTGAAGGTTGTGTAATATCTAGATGATGTATACAGTGCTCTTGTTTGCTAATAGATAAAGACTCACATTCACACTTATACAAAGCATTGTCATTTGAGAGGCAGAAAAAAGAAATCCAATAGCTCTATTTTTTAGTGCTTTAAATAATTTAAAACATTGTTGTTTATTATCCTTTGAAAGCACTAGCTCTGCTGCCAACTTGTATCGAAAAAGTTCCAACAAGTCCTCCTACAAAATAATGACAAGTGTAATTAAAAATTATTCCACAACAATGGAACCAAATCTTAATATAATTCTCTCTTCTAAAATAGAAAAAAGAAACAAACATAAATTTATTAGGCATACCTGTATAACTGCACCAATATTAAAAAAAGAATTCTGCAAGGAAGGAGCCACAAGAACCTGCTTCATAATGGATATCAAAAGTTGTCCTGCACAAATATTCCGTTAAGATGGATATCAAAAGTTGAGACATTATAAGAGCTTTGTATAGAAAGTGGTTTTGCACTTACATAACATGAATTTCCTTTCATCTTTGATGTAGTCTTGAATTCATAGGGTTGCTTAACTTACCATAAAGGCATAAAGTTATAATCCAGACTTTGTTTGGCATCTATAAAAAAAAAAAACATATAAATTCATTAAATTGGAATTTTCTATGTGCTAAGTTGAATGCTTGATGGTAACAAAAAAAATAACAAATAGCTAGCAGTCAAGGAAAAAGCATGTAGTTATAAAGAAGATGAAACTACACTATCGGTCCCTGAACTCAATTATTGAAACCAAGTTCCTTGTTTTATTCTAATTTCTTATTTTTGATATCTGTTATTTCTAGGAAATCTGGAGTACGTGCCCCTAGAAGAAAATATTGTTGCATAGGGAAATAATTTGGCAAGGAAGAACTGAACACCAATGCTTTCTCATAACAATATTATCCTGAAGAGGTTTTTCAGAACCAAGAAAAAGATGGATTGTTCAGTACAAATAGAAGGTGACATTTCCTTGTTCCTTCAGAATCTGAAATTGGTCTCCACTAATTACTAGAGCATTGGAGAAAAGCTTCATTTCTTTTTCTTTTTTCCCACAGAGGTACTTTCCATTTATCAGACTTCTTAATATTATATAGTTGAAAATTTTCATTTTTTGCACTCACTAGATTTGGAAATCAAAGTTCGTATGATACAGATGTTTGAGAATATATATGTTAGTCCATCTGAATTTTGAAATATATATTAAGAAATTAAGGTGAAAACTATTGTAAAGTTCTATGTGATGTGGTTTTAGTGGTGCTTGAGTCCTTGTTTTGTTGTTTTAGATGCCCCTTTATCCACTGTTTCTTTTCTAGAAATATGAAGGAAATATGAAGACATATTTCAATGAAATGATTTTTTAGCAAGATCTCTGACAGTACATCTAATAGCGGGTTCTGGATTTTAGTAGTTCTGAGTTAGGACAAAAACAACTCTCTTGATCGCTGTTAAACAAATTGCCTTTGTTTCACTAGTACTCAGTCCCTAAAGCAAAATGCCAGGATAATATTTCACTTAAAAGGACAAAGATGTTGTTGGAATCCCAATGTATTTAGGTTATCATTTATAAGTCCAAAGTTATTGCTAATTCATATAAAAATGATGGAAAGACAATTGTCTCATATCCTTCTATATTTTGTTTCTTGTGGATTTCAGGATTGAAAGACACGAGTTTTGGCATATTGACAATTAAAGAATTTTGGTCTCAAGTTGCAGTTTTTAAATTACTCCAACATCCATAAGAGTAATAGAAAAAGATGCTACTAAATGGCAAGCTGCAACGGGCTAATAGAAGATTAAGTTTTAATAGTTTTAATTCTTTCCCTAGCAATGTGGCTTCTTCCATGGGTGATTTAGATCCCTATGCATTGGCCTAAACCTTCTGCATTGTGCCCCTTTGGAGAAACTATACCACATCTTTATCTGTATTCTTCTTCTTTTTACATTCAATGGAAAAGGGAGGATGGTTCCACCATCCATCCCACCTCCATTATTCAAGGATGAGAATTTGACATTGTTTTCCTGTCTTTTGAGTTATAATTTGTCCCCATTTTTGAACTTTGTATGGTTTCCACTTTCCACTGTGTTTTTCCCATTCTAAATCATTTATTTATGCCAATACTTGTATTATAAATCAACAAATTCTTAACAAAACTAAACCAGCGCAGTTTTGATCCTTACCAGTAGATACAAACCCACAAAAATCAGAAACAAACCAAACAAAACTCACAGACAAATAAGAAAAAAATCAAGCGAAACCCCAAAAAATCATAAACAAATCAAACAAAATCAACAGAAAAATCATAAACAAATCAAATGAAACCCACAGAGGCACAAATAAACCTAGACAATCCTATCAATATTTTGTGATTCAGGTCTACAATTGATGGAAGAGACAGAATCCATGGCATGCAAACAGATCACTAGGGTTTTTCCCTAACTTCAACAAATATAGAGGAAAAGGATTAAGAATCAAAATCCCTAAATGAATGCTATAAGAAATTTAGAGACTCTAGATTGTAAAGACACAGGATGCCAAAAAATAGATTCAGTGATTTACCTAAGAACATCAGCAATGAATGTTGGAGAGAAGAGATGCCGAGATGCGAGAGAAGAACCTGCTTCAGTCAAGTCAGATGAGATGCGAGAGAAGAAGAAGCAGAACCAGAACCGAATGTTTTTTTTCTTTTTCGGTTTTATATGTTAACCTGACTGGCCGGTAACTGATATCCTATTAAAATTACATAAACGGCTAAGATTAAAATAAGTAAATCAAACGGCTAAAACTTATGTGGGTACTGTACCCCTAAAAAAAAGAGGGAGTACTCTTTCAAAATATGTATTAATGTTTATTTTATTGAGTAAGGTTGTAACCTCAGTTTTGTAACTAAATTTTATTCTCGATATATATATATATATTTTTTTTTTTTGGTTAAGTAAAAGAAAAAAAAGTGGTTTGCACCACTTGTACCTTCTTGGCTCGCTTAAATTCAAATTTAACTGGAATCATCTAACTAATAGTAAAGCTTACCATTATTCGAATTCACAACCTCAGACTTAGAAGGTAATGAAACACAAGGATTTCATATGTTATCTTTGATCTTTATACTTTAAAAAAAAAAAAAATGTAAACGTTGACCTTTACATTTAACATTTAATGTACTTTGATACTTAGGTGGGGTTTGGATACACATTGCGTTTATTGCGTTGGCGTTTCCTGCTCTTTTTTTTTTTGCTGTGGCACACATTTCAAGGGGGACAAACGGTTACTGTTCATGAACAATAGTTGTATATTTCTGACTTTTCTCATACTTTTCATCAGTTTGTGTATCCGTGCATTGTTCATGGGACCCACAAACTTCACTTTTCAGCAACTTTTTCATTAAAAAATGGTCCCATGACACTACTCACACATTTAAAAATTATTTTGTTACAGTGTTTTCAGTTTTCAGTTTTCAGTTTCAGCAAAATAAGTTATATCCAAACGGACCTTTAATGAATATAATGTACTTTCTATCAACCAAAAAAAAAAAAAAACTATAAATACTCATTCGTCCACTTGGAAATAAGGAAGAGATTTCCATAACAAGAGATACAACTTTATATCTCATACACATTTAGGGTCACCATAATTCATAACATTTCACCTCTCTTTGTTTGTGAATTTTGTTATGCCCTTAAATTATATCTCCTTTAAAATTAGACACTGTTGCCATGTAGTTATGTTAATACGTTTCACTAATTTAAACTATATCTGCCTAGGCTGCCTTGCATAATATATATATATATATATATATATATATATATATTGTCGAATAAAAATATCATTGAACAAGGAAAACTACGAGAAACATTACAAAAAACAAGCCCTGCCCATCTTCACCGGAAGGGCAGAAGACCCACTCCACTTTGGGATAGAGGAGATGGGCCGTTTGGGCACATAGGAAGTAATGAAAATTATGAAACAGACCCAGGTTTCTGAGGTAATTATTAAGTACACGCAGTGACGCAGAGAAACATTGAAGTGGTCATTCTAACCATTGAAACGATGTTACCTATGCAAACATTTGAGTTAGCTTTTTAACGAGTACAGAATAAAAAATCACCAAATAATGTTATATTTACATAAATGACAGCATTTTATTGTAGTTAGGAGGATTAGGGAGGACCACTTTTACAATCTTTCGGTGGATCTAATAATGAAATGATGCTACCTATGCAAATGCCTAAGTCAATTTTCTAATAAGCAAAAAAAAAAAAAATCACCAAATAATGTAATATTTGCATAAATAACGGTATTTTTTTTTTAGAGAGTTTCAACTTATGACGTCTGCTTCTAATGAGCACTCTTTATCACCAGACCAATACACCAATCAATTTTTGATGTAGGCGAGAATTAAACCCCAAATCTCTTAGGTAAGATTTTTTTTTACAATTTTTCGGTAGACCTACTTTTGAGGCCCTTCATAATTCTTGCTATTCCCTTTGATAATTAATATATATTGTTTGTTGTAAAATAATTGCACATTTAAAACGAAGTATATATTTTAAATTTAAGCCCCATAAGTCCACAACAATAATAATAATAATGGCACGTAATTGTTGAATGTGAAAACTGAAAAGTTTGAATTGTGCACCCTATTTATTCCTATCTAAAAGAAGAAGAAGAAGATAGAGAGAGAGAGAGAGAGAGAGAGAGAGAGAGAGATATGATGTAACTGTTGTTGCCGCTAACGGGTTTAAGAGTTGGCGTGCTGAGTAGACTTGACAGCTGAGCTGACTGGTGTGTGGAAATTTTGTACGTTTAAAGAAAAAGAAAAACCACAACATAAAACACGTGGTCCAGATTCTTTTTTTTATTTTTGGTAATCTTGGTCCAGATTCTCTTCCTGCATATACAGAAACAGATACAGATGCGCACCAATTTTCACATCTTTAAATTCCGTACAGTACAACCAAGCCACGTAGTTGGAGTTAGTGTAAAAATTAATACGTGTTTCTTTAACGGGGAAATAACAAAGTTTAAACATAAATGAATATGGACTTAACTGGGTTATTTGAATGGTAGGTAAAGTATGTTTATTTGGTATATGAGACTTCAACGTAAATTAAGAGCTCTTGATTTGAGTAATGCTAGAGGCACGTCGGTCCTTATGCCCATAATAACATTTTGTTTATGTCAACTGACTTAATTTTTGATTGAATATTAACATTTTCAAGAACATATAGATTTGGGTACGTGTCAACTCTCTCTCGTACTCCTAATTTAAACAATTAGTCCACCACACTATTAGCATATATCATATGGGAATTTTGAGTTATAGACATTTAGTCCACCGCCCTACTAGCAAATTTGCATGTGGGATTTTGAGTTATCTAAGGACAAAAAAAGGGGCTGTTTGGCAGCTAAGTTCTAACACATTTTCACATATTTTAAACAATTTTACACACATTTCAATACATTTTTTTCACCCACACGTATATTAAAAATACTCAAACAACATTACTCAAACTAACCAATCAAACAAACCTTTTGGTCAAAAGATTATTTTCGTAAGATGCTAATTATTGTTACACATGCCAAACGATAAGATAAAAAATAAAGCATTTTGTTCAAAACTTTCAAAACACTACTTTTCATATACGAATAACGTTAATTATTGTTGCACAAGTTAACTGGATAGAGTTCTCAAAACTAACTGTGCTTGTCATACACACGCTATAATACCTCTGTAGAAATATAAAATTACATGTACCAATGCCCCCAACAAATTGACACTAGATTAATTTATTCCACTTTTAATTCTCCATCACAAGATTCACAGCTAAAAAATGAGATTTAAAAAAAAAAAAAAATTAATTTTTTTTTTAATTGTAACCGCGTTGGTTTTGTCAGTTAGTAGTGACACAGATACACACAGTACCAGAAGTGATCAAAATCTGTCATTCATAATTTATTATATACACTGACTTTGAAAGCAAACTCAAAAAAAAAAGGAAGCTTTTTCAGTATTCACCCAGACGCAAGAGCCTCTGCCATTTTCCTTTCTTCTTATCTCTAAAAACCACAAGTATATCCTCTTTTTCTCTCTCATATATATATATATATATATATTATATTATTGTGTCATCATCATCCTTCTGCTTTTAATAAATAATTCATGATCTTGTTTCCATATAAGTATGTGTGAATGTGTCTGATTTGGTTATTTTATTCTGAGCTTTCTGATCTCTTATCTAGTGCCCTTTACAACTCTTCACAAGCTCAACAACCTCCCTGTTTTGCTTTCAATTTTGTTTGACTGTTTTTCTTACAGTTTGAGGGTTCTGCCATATCTTCAAGACTAGTTGGTGGTGTGCTCTGCTGGGTTTTTTCTTGTTTTTATATTGGGTCTCTTTTGCTTCTTTTTCTTAGTTCGGATTAGTACTGAATTTCCGGTTGTTGTTGTTGTTGTTGTTGTTGTCGTACGGAAGAAGGTGATTAGTTTCTCTCTTGTCTTGTCTTGTCCTTTTCGTGTCTGAGTGGTATTCTCACGTTATAAGAAATCAAACATTATTGGTTTGCTCTTGCTCTTGTTACTCTTAAAAACTGAGGAAAAAAGAAAAAGGAAAAAAGGTTTGTTTTTTGTGATCTTGGTTCTTTTGGGCAAAAAAAGATTGAGGTTCCTGTAGGAGATAATGAATCTTGCTTCTTCTTTTTTAGTTGGGTTTTTGTTTTGGATGTCTTGATCTATAGGAGATAATGTCAGTGACGCGCAAAAATTATAATAATAACAACTCTATAATCATTATTTTAAAAAAAAAAGTGAAGATTTTGATTCATAGAACTCACTGGTGTTTTGGTAATGTGTTTTGAGGCAGATTTATTGAAGTCGCTACCTCAAAGAACAGTAGTTGAGAACAGTAGAATTAAGGAGGAGAATGAGTCAACCAAAAGTGAAGAGGAGGGTAGGCAAATATGAGGTTGGAAGAACAATTGGTGAGGGGACATTTGCCAAAGTGAAATTTGCCAGAAATTCTGAGACTGGAGAACCTGTGGCTCTTAAGATCCTTGACAAAGAGAAGGTTCTCAAACACAAGATGGCTGAACAGGTACCCTCATTCATTTCTTAATTGCTTTCTTATTTATGTATGTATGTATGTATATTATACACCATTGGTGATTTCTCTTTTCTTTTCCATAATGTTACAGATCAGGCGGGAAATAGCAACAATGAAGTTAATCAAGCATCCCAATGTCGTTCGATTATATGAGGTTCTCTCTCTTTCTTTCTTTCTTTCTTTTTTTTTCCTTTTTTTCCTCAATTGTTTTGGTAATTGCATGAACTTTTTAACTGTAAGCAATTTTAAAGACTGAAAATTAGTGTGTGATCCAATGTTATGTGAGAGGAAAGAGTATAACGTTGCTGTACTCTCGGAGTATATTATTTTATACCAGTCTTTAAAGACAGCTCTTGAATTCGATGATGAGTTTCTTTCTGTCAGGTAGTTAATATAGCATATAGAGACACCACTTGACCCAAAATCATAAGCCAATCGGTTTGGGCCTACTTATGCTATTAGCTCCTCATTCTTATCATTAGTATCCAATGTGGAACTTTACTACTTAGTTAACAACACACGTTACTCGATAATATTCCAATACTTTCCTTATCCTGCTTATTGTCTGAGTTATATATTTTTTTCCTGTTTTCTTTTTTTCCTCTTACTTTTCAGGTGATGGGGAGCAAGACGAAGATATTCATTGTTATGGAGTTTGTTACTGGTGGAGAACTCTTTGATAAGATTGTGAGTTGTTGAATTTTCTATTGTTCCTGTTCTATACAATGGTTTGCCAATCAATTGTAAGGGGTCCATGAATAATACATTCACTCCAGTTTCACAGTTCCCATTTGCTTATCAACCATTCTGTGTTGCTTTCTCTCATTCTTGTACTTGGATTAGATATTTAAGATAGCAAACAATTTCTAAAGAAAATGTCTTTCGTTGTGAAGGTAAACCATGGACGAATGAGAGAGGATGAGGCCCGCAGATATTTTCAGCAGCTTATTAATGCTGTTGATTATTGCCATAGCAGGGGCGTTTATCACAGAGACCTCAAGGTGTGTAATGTCTTTAACTCCCTCTGCTAGAATCAGTTAATATGGCAGGAAAGATTCATTGCTTCATAATGTTCTTTCATTTTTATGGCTTGTTTTGCAGCCAGAAAATTTGCTGTTGGATGCTTATGGAAACCTCAAAGTTTCTGATTTCGGGTTGAGTGCACTGTCCCAACAAGTCAGGGTAATATAGTGCTGTTTCCTCCGAACTTCTCATTGGTCTTTTGTTTTCAGATATTGTATCGATCTTGTTACTGTTATCTGTATTGTCACTTTTAAGCTTGGCATTGAAGGATAGTGATATTATTAAATGTATATTAGTAAGGAAGATGAAAGCGAATGGTTCTTGGTTGTACTGTGATAAAGGTGGAAACCTTTTGAAAGTGAGGATAGCTTAAATGTGCACACTGAAAACTTTGTTTTAAGTAATTTGGAACATGTAAAAGCTATACATAGATTTATTGTTTTGGCATGACAGCAAGGTTTCATCGCATACTAGGTTATACATAGATGTCAATACCTTCCATTGTTTTGGCATGAGTGTATTGCTATAGCAACCTAAATTCTGTATCAAGCATGGCCACCCTAGTTATATTATGTCATATGTGTTTTAATTCCAAGTTTGATTTAAAATTACTATGGCCAAAAGCAACAAAAAAAAACCTAGATCTTTTTATGTAGTAACTTAATGTCATATTTGATGAATGAATGGTTTAATCCACTCTCATGCACATAGTTTGTTCTATTGAAGGGGTTCCCTTCTAATTTTTTGCAAATTAAAATTTATTTTCTTCAAGTAATTATTTTAACAAAATTCTATCATGGACCCCATTTTTTCTCTGTACTTGGAGAAAACCTGGACTGCTGAAGTGTGCTGAATGATATATAAAGATAATGTTCATTGAATAAGTACATACTTATTAGAACAGCCTGGTGATTCTGAAGCTTCAGAAGAAGGAAAAATGAATCTGGTATTGTTAGGGTTAAGTTATTAGTGTTCCTTCCATTAATTTGTAATTAATCTGTCAAATAAAATATAGTTAAGATCTATTTTTTGTTTGTATTTCCAAGGATTGCAATATACTACTTTGGTAACTACATTGCTGCCCTCTCTCTCTCTCTCTTAGGACCTTCATCCATTGTTAGCATTGAATATCACTTTTGTTTCTTACTGTATGGTTAAATCTGGCAGGATGATGGCCTACTTCACACTACCTGTGGAACACCAAATTACGTTGCTCCTGAGGTGTGGACTGTTCACATCATGCTTATATATACACCTGTGTTCCTATTTCATAACAATATATGATCTTGCTGCTTAGGTCCTCAATGATAGAGGCTATGATGGGGCAACTGCGGACTTGTGGTCTTGTGGAGTGATACTCTTTGTACTGCTTGCAGGTTACTTGCCTTTTGATGATTCTAATCTTATGACCCTGTATAAAAAAGTGAGCCTTCTATCAATTCTTTATCACAATCCTCCTATTGTTTTCCATCTTCTATATATTACCCACTTTCTCTATGTGCAGATTTCAGCTGCTGAATTTAGTTGCCCTCCTTGGCTGTCATTCAGTGCAATGAAATTGATAACTCGAATCCTGGATCCCAACCCTATGACTGTAAGTAAACTTGTCAGTGTCATTCTATTGATGATTTGTGGCCTGTCTGCATCTTAAAAAATTTTAAGAATAGACTCTGATTTTCATAGTATCATTGTTGGTAAGGACTGCAGTTCATACTGAAACCTAACTTTTCAATAGGACTGTTAAATTAGAAGATTATGAAGCTTGAAGTACAAACTCAAGGTTCTCAAGAATATCATTACATACATTGACATGCACTTCATTAATATATAGTGGTCATGGAATCCTGTGACTTTTTTCTCTCTCTGTTTTTTTTGGTTGTTGAGAAAGGGAATCCTGTAACTAATACTTTCTGCAGTCACCAAAAGAAAATCTGAGCATAATGACAAACATTTCCATTGGACAAATGAAACCCTATCAAACATTCTATCTTGCTTTAAATACATTAGTTGAACAGACCCTCCAAATATCAGGAGCTGTCCAAGTTCACCCAGACAGCGAAGGATGTTGTACTCTTATGTGCTTAAGCTATTTGATTGAGAAAGTACCCATCAATTATTTGGTGAGGTAGTAAAGGCCAATTATACTAAATTCTAATTGCGGTGCTGAAAGTCAGGCATGTTCAGGCTTCCTCTCTCTTGTATTTATTTATTTTCCATTTTAGATTTTACCACTAGGCTTTTGCATATTGTATAATCATTAGTTTGAATTTGAGCAAATTTGCAACAGGTTTATTATGGCTAATACTCTTATGTTTTGTCACAAAGGTTGTAGATAATTTGGTTATGTGGTAGCTTATTTAAATCTGGAAGTTTATGATTAATCTTTTTCATTGTTATTCATATTAATAAATGCTTTTCTTTTTGTCTATTATTTTGAGATGTGTAGGTTATCTCTTGCTTTGTTTGTCCTACATTCACCATTGTTAGGAACTTAGGATGCCTTGTGATTGTTCTAAGAAGTTCAATTATATATGAATATAGGCTATCAAGGCATTAACTCTATCTTATCGGCCTACCTAATACTTGCCATAATCTAGGATGCATGATGGATGCCACTTGCCAGAGTTTGTCTATACAAACAATGCAAGAATGCCTCTGAGCAAATATTGGCATCCCTAGCGTTTGCTGGAGGTCTTGTTAGATTGTATGGTTCTTTGAGAACCAATGTACTTGTGTGGGCTTACATACATGAGCAAAATGGTTTAATAGTTATCCTTCTCTAGGTCATGTTACTTGTTCCAAAGAAATCTTAACAGTTTCTTTATAAGCAACAAAAAGTATGTTACAAGATCAAGTGATCATCTAGAAACCAAAACTTTACAGATCTAGATTTGTGCTTTATTTCTTGACCATTAGCTTTGGTTTATCTGATGACAATAATCATCAATTAGTGTAAGCAATTGACTATGATGATAAATGAAAATTAGACATTTATTTTATCATGGTGCCTATTGTAGCTTGTGAGTATACAACAAAGGAGTTACACCTTGTGCTGTTTTTTTTTTTTTTTAAAGTTCCTTGTAATATACTTCATTTCATGTTTTCCTTTTAGTAGGCACAACAGTTGGGGATTCAAACCAAGAAACCTGCAAATTAACAATTAAAATGTATTATTCTATCTGCTTCATCTTCTTGTTTCCTTTATTTTCTTCTAAATTTTCCAAAAAGGCATCATAACAGTTTCTCAAAAATAATGTTTGGAGGGTTACTCAAAAAAATAATGTTGAGGGTGAAAGAGTTTCTTTTTCTCTTGTATTTTAACTTATTAGATTCCTAGTTAGTGCCCAAGTGTTGCCATGTACAAACTGTCTCCAACTGCATATGCATCAGTGTGATTCTTTTAACCATATTGCGCTTATGTAGTCTGACCTTTGGAACCATAAGCAGACGATTTCTGCCCCCCCCCAACCTAAAAAATAAGAACAAAAATAAAATGAAAATGGACTGTAATTGTGCTTTTCACATTGCCACCAAAACTTGCAAAAATTACTATTAATAAAAAATTATTATATGATTTCTGTAACCGTCTCTCACAACTAGCTAGATATATGTTTCTCTGATTTGCTGTGATCTATGGCAGCGTATTACCATATCTGAAATATTGGAAGACGAATGGTTTAAGAAAGACTATAAGCCTCCTGTGTTTGAAGAAAAGGAGGATACGAATTTGGATGACGTGGAAGCTGTCTTTAAAGACTCAGAAGTATGTTCCAGATGACTATTACTATAAAAAACCTTCTGCATTGTTTTTAACAAGTATTTGTCTCAAAAACTGTGTTTTTGTTATTGTAACAGGAGCACCATGTGATGGAGAAGAAGGAAGAGCAACCAACAGCTATGAACGCATTTGAGTTAATTTCAATGTCAAAAGGGCTAAACCTTTCGAATTTGTTTGGTATAGAACAGGTTCGCAAGTTAAAAATATGCTCTCTGTATTGCCATGAAATTAATATATTCCTTTAAGTGGTGATTGACTATTTGTTTTTACTCCTGATTTGGGAAAGTTTGGTGGTTGATGAAATTACATTCCATTCACAAGGAAAAGAGAGTTAATAAAAAATCAGTATAATTTTGTAGATCATAGGTTCTTGTATTCTTTCATCTTTCTCCTCGTTTATTCTTCTTCAAGCAGGGACTAATAATATTTCAAGAAGGGTCACTTTGCAAAAAAATTTGGGAAGGGAATCTAAACTATATTATGATGAGTTTATCACTGATATTGAATTGAGCTAGGAAGGCTCTGTTAATCAGGACACTTAATTGATGATAAAAGATTCTCTCATTCAGTTTTGGCTCAACATTTGTCTTTGAATTCAGATTAGTTATTTCTATTATTTTTAAAGTTATTTGTGCTAGGAATTTTTGGAAACTTTGGTGACAAAGGTTTCTGTATTGAGTACATGATTCTGCAAATGCATGACCTGTGGAAACTATCAGCTGTGAAAGTTATTTTTGTGCTGTTACGTTTTGTAAAATAGACCCAAGGAGGATTTTGTTTAATACTGCTGTGTGCATATGATTTAACAAATATCTGTTTCCTTTGGTAGGCAGACTACGTATTTGGTCAGTGAGGCAATAATTTACATTTCTTGAAAAATTTAAGATAAAAAAAATATTGCTCTGTATTTATGTTGGGGTTTGTCATGATGTCATTTCATGCAGGGATTTAAGAGAGAAACAAGGTTCACATCCAAATGCCCTGCCAATGAGATCATCAATAAGATTGAAGAAGCTGCAAAGCCTCTTGGTTTTGATGTACACAAGAAGAACTACAAGGTGGGCAAAATGTAGGCAGCAGACTTAACTAGCGTTTATATAACAAGTATTTGTGACTTATCAAAAATAAATATATAACAAGGATTTGTGGTATTTTCATATTTTTTTTAAATTTTATAATTATTATGCATTTTGGATGAAATTAATATGTATCTTATTAAATCTTGTAGATGAGGCTTGAAAACATGAAAGCTGGAAGAAAGGGGAACCTTAATGTTGCCACAGAGGTACATGACAATTACGCATCTTGTTATTCATTAGCTGGAATTACGCATTTATATTCTTATATTTTAATCAGATATTTCAAGTGGCACCTTCTCTTCATATGGTTGAGGTGCGGAAAGCAAAAGGGGACACCTTGGAGTTTCATAAGGTATCCTCCTGTTGTTTTTTTGCTTTTCCATCAATTATATTTTCATTTCTCTCACTTTTTGAGGTAATTATTATGTTTCCGAGAGTATCTAAACTTGAAAAGGGGTAGTTGCTAGAGAGAGAGAGAGAGAGAACTGAAGGCGGGTGAGATTTACCATATCTAAAGTAGGCTCTCTCTTATTAGTTATGGCTGTCGGTGAAGGATTTCAGGACATTAATCTGCCATGTGAGGGTCAATTGTTGTCACCCTAAAGCTGGTTGTCAAAAACAACCATGTGGCTGCAGCTCTATCTTTATAAATTCAGAGGCCTAATAATTAGAACATTGGAGTTGACACATCTAAACTGCTGTTTTTTTTTTCCCTGCGCAGTTTTATAAAAGCCTCTCAACCTGCCTGGAGGATGTTGTTTGGAAAACTGAGGAAGACATGCAAGAAATGAAATAACATCCAGTTTCTGCTTTTAGTGTGTTGTATCCTTAATGATTTGCCATTCAAGCTACCTTGGTAAATGTTGTTCTATATGCTCATTCTTTTC
Source organism: Quercus aquifolioides (assembly GCA_019022515.1). NCBI lineage: Eukaryota > Viridiplantae > Streptophyta > Magnoliopsida > Fagales > Fagaceae > Quercus > Quercus aquifolioides. Next base: position 9,789,052 of record CM032326.1, read on the forward strand.
TTTTTGTTTTTTGACCTCCATAGATTAGACAGACATGGGTTTTACCAATTGTTTTCCATGTTATTATTGTTGGAAAGCATAGCGGTGCAATGTTTGTTTTTTACTTTTTTACAATCAAACAGATCAACCTTAATTTGAGGTGATGAAGTAAGAATGATGTGTAATTTTTTGTTTTCCTCATCCATCGCCTTACCATGACTATCTGGTACACTTGTGGTCATCGTCATGCCTTGTTTTCTTGAGCCTAGGCAGTCTTGTACTAACATTTGTTATACTAATTGTTGTTCAACAGAGAAATTTTCTCTCTCTCTCTCTCTCTCTCTCTCTCTCTCATGCTATGAATTGATACCTCCCACCTAAAATGTAAAGGTACTACCAAATAACAAGATCATTAACAGGCTAAGATAAGATTGAAACTGATAGCTTTTGAGAGGACAGTTTACACACACGATGGCTAAAGTTGAAACTCAGCTTTTGTTAGACTTGTGGTCCAAGCATAAATGTATGATGGTTTCAAACCTCTTTCCTTCTAAAGGAGGAGAGATACTACTAATAACAAGATGTTGATAGGTAAATATAAGAATTAAACTGCAAGATATGTGATCTAAGGATTCTAAGCAATTGAGCTTTCAATCCCTGCCACAATAATGAGAGAGAGACCTGCCACAATAATGAGAGAGAGAGAGAGAGCATATATCATGCCAAAATCAAAGGCATAATAGACGACTTAAAAATGAGCAATATTCTTTTTCATTTTGTGAAAATTTGTATATATTCAGTCTCTTCAATTCATTAAGGTCCATTTGTACATTTTCCATTTAATATGGATTAAATTTAAAAGATATTTAGTTTGCTATTAATATACATTTTTAATTTCTATTAATAGACTTTTAATTATAAATATTATTAATTCTTTACCAGTTAAACTATCTAGAATTCACAAATATATTATCAATTTTAACAATGAAAAATGACACTACTATTATTGATATTTATATTGATTATAAAGAATTAAAGCACAGCGATGAAGTACATGACCCGCTAAAAGCTCTTTTTATAGTTTTGAGTGGCCTCCAAGTCCACCCCATTCCACGAAGGAAGTTCAAGGGCCAGTAAAAGAAGTGGCTAGAAGCTACATACACGTCACTCAGCCTAAATAAATCTTGTCTGCAATATTTTTGCTACGGAAAATACCGTTACACACACTAAAAACATACACAATACACATTGCTTTCTAACTTAAAAGTCAAGATTTCAGTTCAAAATTAATGTGTTTTTGGTGTCTGCACGCATTAGTGTGTGTAATAACAATACTCTTTTTTGCTTAGTGCCAAAATCCCTTTAGATTTTAAATCCTCCACTAATTAAAATTTTAAAAGAAGTTGTGTGAAATCACAATTTCAGTTAAAAACCAATGTGTGTACGGTGTGTGTTAGTGTGTAATGTGCTCTTTTTACTTGGTGCCAAAATCCCTTTTGATTTTAAGTCTTTTACTTGGTGCCAAAAATTTGAATTGGAGTAGCGTGAATGCTTTAAATTCGGTAGTGACACGACACTGACACATAGTGTGTGTTTATAGAATATAGATATGCTACGGCCCACTTCATTATAAATCATTATTTTCACCAATAGCACAGGAAAGAAGAAGCATGTAAATGGATTAAACAGAATCATTTGTGTCCATAAAAAAATAAAATAAAATCACTGTTGGGTCAATTGGAGATACTCGTGGTAATATTATATTGTATTATTAAAAAAAAATTGAGTATACTATATAGTGTTGTTATCACTCATATTTATGGTAGATATATATATATATATATATATAAAAGTATATGTCAGAGTCATTCACATAAATTGGCTGGTATAGACTATAGAATATGACGTGGAATTCAATCAGCTGAGCAGTAGGTAAAGGCAGGTTATGAGACACGTAGGCTGTCTTCAGATGCCAGCCTGAGGGTAGGACCTACCACAGATGTGTACGCTGCCCTTCTTTTTGTGGCAAAATAGAAACTAATGAAGTTTAAAAATAATCTAAATTGATATCTTTATCTCAATTTCATTAACTATAATTGACAAATATATATATATATATACACATATTATTTTTAAAATGTTTTTTAAATAGTAAAGTTGTCACATGTACACCGAGTAATCAGTTTCTATCAATTATCTTTAGAGACAGAACAAGACTTTTTTGTTTGGAATGGTCAAGACTAAACAATCATAACCCATTAATTACTGCACTAACGAATTTTCAAACAATAATTTCAAGATTTGCTTCTCCAAAAACACAAAGACAAATTTATTAATTTTTGCATGTGTCTTAGATTTTTTTGGTTAGATTAGTGGTATCACGTATTGGACTATGAAGATTTATGTTATAATCTAGTACTAGATGTGTTTGTCATACCAAATCCTACCTATATCTACTTGTTTGAGTATGGTAGTATGATTGCTACATGAAAATAATGAATAAGACTATCAATTGGTTTAATATATAGTAAAAGCAAAGTTTTTTCTAGGTAGAATTGTGGGCTTGTATCTAACATGTTAGGAGAAGAAATCTATATATATATATATATATAACTAAGAGAAATTCAATTAAATTCTAAATTGGAGTCTAATTTTGTGCCACGTGTCTCAGCTAATTTTTAAATTTGTGTATCAAGTGAATTATTAGATACAAAAATCAAAGAGTCGAAATTCAATTAGATTATAAATTGAAGTTCAGTTTTGCATCACGTGTCTCATCTAATTTTTTAAAGTTAAATACTAGTATATATAAAATCAGAGACCTCATGTGGGAGAGCATAGGATAGTGATACATTTCTTGAGTTTCTCTCATTTAGTCCACCTTATCAAAGCTCGCATTTATGTCAAATTTTTAGTTCATTGAATGTGTCAATGAAGTAAATACACATATTAATTATCTATAGGTGTGCACTATATATATAAAGTATTTTATTTGCTTTTTTTAAAAATTTTATATAAGAAAATAAAAATCTTACGTGGGAGACCATGCAATTATGTCATGTAAGGCTTAGTTAGAGTAATTTTTCATTTAGCATTTCACCTCACATTTTTTTTTATATATCATTAGTTTTATATATCATGTTATTACTTAAAAATATTTTAAACATTTTATATAATCTTCTCACATAGTAGCTTACAGCATTATCTACGCATTGTGAAGGCCTATTGCTAGTATGAGTAATGCTAGAATCGCGTGAGAAGAATGCTCCGTACAAAATCGCGTGCTCTCTCTAGAGAAGAGGAAGCGGAGCTTGAACGCAGCAATAAGAAGGTAAAAGACGTTCGTTATGCCGAGTTCACGGCTAGCCGGGAAGGAAGTCCTCACAGTCAGGGGGGTAGTGAGGCGCCTGTCATTGGGGAGAGCTCGTCTTTTAGAGCTAAACTGCTGGGGGAAATTCCAGGGGCATACAACCAGGCTTTTGCTTTTGATGAGAATATGGATGCCGATATTGAATCTGATGAGGAGATGGAGGAGCTTAGGGAAGGTTTGGCTGCGGTTAAACTATCTAAAGGAGTGAAACACCGCATTAGAGCGGTTTGGGCATCGTCACTCATTGTTAAAGTTTATGGGAGATCTGTGGGATTCACCTATATCCAGGCTAAACTTAATGCTCTCTGGAAGCCCACGGGTAGATTGGATGTTATTGATTTAGGGAAAGAGTTCTTTCTTACACGCTTCAGCTGCAAAGAAGATCATGCCAAGGTTCTCAGGAATGGTCCGTGGTTCATCGGCGAGCACTTCCTGTCGATAAGACCATGGGAGCCAAATTTTAAGCCCTCTACGACGAACGTCTCTTCTATTGCGGTGTGGGTCAGACTTAATGAATTGCCCATTGAATATTATGAAATGGAAGTATTAAAACAGATAGGGAATACAATAGGCAAGATACTAAGGGTTGATACTCATACTGCGGCTGAAGCTAGGGGCCGGTTTGCTAGGCTCTGCATTCAGGTGGATATTGATAAACCATTGGTGACTAGCATCCTTATTGGGGGCCTCCAACAACCTGTTAATTATGAAGGTGTTAGTAGGCTTTGCTTTTCATGTGGCCGGATTGGTCACCGGAAGGAGGCTTGCCCTTATGTTCTTCGCAGTCCAGGCATGGCGGACAAGGAGGCCGACGTACATGAGGAGGTCCAGGTCAGCAACTCACGCGTGGCGTGTGATTCGGTGGACCCCGTACCAGGGGAGACTGATCAGGACAGTAAGCAAAATGACACATATGGTCCGTGGGTAGTGGTCGCTAGAAGAAGACAAGGAAACAGAGGTGCCAGGAATCAGCAGGAAGGTAGTGGAACGGGCTATCTTAGAGTCAGTAATGGGAATGCTTATTTGCATGTGGGACCGGGAGGCAGTTACGTGAGGAATAATAGAAGCTCACCGGATGAGTCCTAAACTAAAATTCAGGCCCAGGTTCCTTTTGAATCTTCTACCAAGCTGGGCTCGCCTTTGGGCCCTGTTCTCCCCTCAGATGCGAATCATATGGGCCTTTTTAATGTTGGTAGTACCAATACTCAAGCCCAAAGTGGGTCGGTCAAAGGCAAAAAAGCCTTAGCTCGTAGTAGGGCTCATATTACCTTGATAAGTGTTGCTGATGAGCCTAGAAGTTTCCCAAAATCTACTCCTATTGCCGTCGTCTCCAAGCTCAGTAATGGGACCTGTGATCAAGGTAAATCAAGCTTCTCGTTCACAACATCAGCAAGGGATGAGTTGGAAGTTGGCCTTTGCCAGAACTCGGTCCATGGTGAGAAGTGTTTGGAAGCTCCTCTTCCTACTCGCGATGGCGTGTGCCGCGATGGGGGTCCTACCTGTGACGGTTATACGCCGGGAAAGGATCCTAACGCAGGAGATACAGAGACCAATGGCGTGGTCGGCGATTCTTCTGGGTTTATCAAGAGTGGTGCTTTCCGAAGTGAGATGGGCGATGGTGGAGGCCAAGAGCAGCATACTGTGTATCAAGACAGTGCGGATAGGTCAGCTCGCGGGGTAAGGCAAACTGATGGTACTGCTGATGCAGAGGGTATGGAGTTTGAAGGAGGTGGTGAAAATTCAACCTCCTGCTGATTTTGGTCTCAAGCCTAATAAATTCCGCGTGATGAATATAATAATCTGGAACTGCAGGGGCGCTCTGAAGCCCAATTTTCAGAATCATGTGAGGGAGCTGGTGCGTGTGCATGATCCAGCTGTGTTTGTGGTAATGGAAACTCATTTGGGAGGGGAGAGAGCTAAAGATATTACGGATCGTCTGCCATTTGATGGAGCAATCCATGTGGATACAGTTGGTTTTGTTGGGGGTTTATGGCTTATGTGGAATGCTGATAAGGTGGAAGTTACCCCTATGGCCAAGACTGAACAGGAAATTCACGTTACTATTAAGGTACGAGCTTCTAATTTTACCTGGCTTTTTTCAGCAATTTATGCTAGTCCTAGATTTGCTGAGAGATCAATTCTTTGGAATAATCTGATACACACTGCGGAATTGTATAGTATGCCTTGGATTATAGTAGGGGACTTCAATGAGCCTCTTATGAGCGCTGATAAGTTGGGTGGCAGAGAAGTAAGCATCAGTAGGTCTCTTCTACTGAAAGAATGCTTAGATAAATGCAATATGGTTGACATGGGTTTTTCGGGCTCTAGATTCACTTGGACTAACCGGAGGGATGCCAATGTACTCATCCAAGAAAGAATTGATAGGTTCTTTGTCAACACTGATTGGTGCACTCTTTATCCTGAAGCCTGAGTGACTCACCTGACCAGATGCCATTCCGATCACAATCCGATTTTACTGGAAACTAATCCTATGAGTTGGGCAAGGCAGAATAGGCTCTTCAAATTCCAAAGCTTCTGGTTGTCGGATCCTTCTTTTCCTCAAGTGGTTCAAAAAGCTTGGGCAAGGGCAGGTCATCTCCAGGATGCCATTAGTAATTTCTCCAGTGATGCTTCGGATTGGAATAGGGAGCACTTTGGAAATATTTTCGAGAAAAAGAAGCGAATAATGGCTAGATTAGGAGGGACTCAGAAGGCTTTAGCCGACTGTCCCTCAGCTTCTCTTGTGGAATTGGAAAGGAAACTCCAGGCGGATTTATGTGGTGTGCTCAGCCAAGAGGAAGAACTATGGGCGCTTAAGTCTAGAGTTAATTGGATGCTGTTGGGAGATAGAAACACTTCCTTTTACCACATTTCTACTCTGGTTAGGAGAAAAAGAAATTCCATTACAGCTATTATGTCCGATTCTGGGGAGTGGGTGCATGATGAAAGAGGAGTGAAGGAGATAATCCGGGAAGGTTTCTGTAAGCTTTTCACTACTTCCCATTGTTCTTCTGCTCTGTTTATTCCGGTTGGTTCGTCTTGGCAAGCTCGGCTTACGGATGAGGAGCGGGACAGTCTTGAGGGGGGGGGGGGGGTTTCTGACGAGGAGATTAAAGCGGGGTTGTGGTCTCTTAAGGCCTTCAAAGCCCCAGGGCCGGATGGCCTCCTTGCTGGGTTTTTCCAATGGTTTTGGCTTATTGTTGGCAAGTCTATGGTGGAAGAAGTTAGAAAGATTTTTACTGATATGGCTATCCCTGAGGAGTTAAATAAGACCTGCATTACACTCATTCCTAAAATTCCTGGTCTAGAAACTCTTAGTAATTACCGCCCTATTAGTTTGTGTAATACTGTGTATAAAATTGTCTCTAAGATCTTGGTTGGTCGGTTGAGGCCTTTTCTTGAAAAGCTCATTTCTCCGTTCCAAGCTGCCTTTGTCCCTGGGAGAAGAGGTACGGATAATGCCATCATTGTTCATGAATTGATTCACACGATCAGTAGGAAGAAGGGGAGGACTGGTTTTATGGCGGTTAAGATTGATTTGGAAAAAGCTTATGATAAGCTAGAATGGGGGTTCATTAGGGAAATGCTATTCAGAGTAAATCTCCCTCATAATCTCATTAAGTTGTTGATGAGCTGTGTATCGATTGTGTCCACTTCCATCGTAGTGAATGGGGGAGCTTTGGATCAGATCAGGCCTTCGAGAGGCCTTAGACAAGGGGACCCTCTCTCTCCCTATATTTTTATTCTCTGTTTGGACTACCTTGGCCAACTTATCGAAGAGAAATGTAGTGCTAGCAAATGGCATCCGGTGAGGGCTAATAGGAATGGTTTAGCTTTCTCGCACCTCTTCTTTGTGGATGACTTGGTTTTGTTTGCCAAAGCTAACCAAGAGAATTGTGCTGCTATAAGAGAGGTACTTGATCAGTTTTGTAGTCATTCGGGTCAAAATGTAAGCGGAGTGAAGTCTAGGGTGTATTTCTCTTCGAATGTGGACAGGGACAGTAGGGATGAGCTTTGTGATATTTTGGGTTTTCAATCCACGCCTAATCTTGGTAAGTACCTCGGGATTCCCATCAAGCATCCTGGCCCCTCTTCGCAAGATTTTAACTTTGTGCTTGATCGAGTTAAGCAAAAGTTGGCGGGCTGGAAGGCAAATCTTTTGTCGTTGGCGGGTCGATCTGTCGTTGTGAAACATGTCTCTTCTACCATTCCTAACTATGTGATGCAATGTAACCATCTGCCTAATAAAGTTACTGAAGACATCGATCCAGTTAATAGGAATTTCCTTTGGGGATCTACGGACTCGGTTAAGAAAATGCATTGGGTTGGTTGGGAAAAAATCACAAGGCCGAAGAATGAAGGGGGCTTGGGAATTCAAGCAGCTAAGGGTAGGAATCTGGCTCTCTTATCTAAGCTTAACTGGCGGTTTCATACGAAAGGGGAGTCTATATGGGCCAAAGTTCTTAAAGGAAAATATTGCAACCCTCGGAGATTGAGTTCTAGCAATAAAGATAGGCTCCCAAGCTCTAGGGTTTGGGCAGCAATGAAGAAAGGGGCTGAGACTTTTCAAAAGGGAGTGAGGTGGACGTGTGGTAGAGATAGTAATCTCAGTTTTTGGATTGATAATTGGTCTAATTTTGGTGCTTTAAGGCAAAATCTCTGTGGTCCTCTATCCAGGGAGAGTGCTTCACTGAGGGTTAAAGATGTGGTGTCCACTTTCGGGTGGAATTGGTCTTTAATCTCCTTTGAATTCCCTGATTCTGTCAAGCAGGAGCTTCAAGCTATGCCTTTCGCTTTGGCATCCCGTGGAGAGGATAAATTAACTTGGAAAGAGTCCGAGCATGGCCTCTTTAGTCTAGGATCAGCTTATAAGATAGCCATGAATCAAGGTAATGTTGACTCTTTTAGAGGTAAATGGGTTTGGAAGGTTAGGATTCTGCCAAGAATCCAATCTTTTGTGTGGCTCTGCTACCATGAGAGTATTGGGGTGAGGGAATGCCTTAATCGAAGGGGTATGTTTGTTGATACGCAATGCCCCCTCTGTCATGCTTCTAGTGAGTCCATTTTGCATGTCCTTCGCGACTATGAAGTGGTTAAGCAGGTGTGGAACCAGCTGGGTGAGAGTAGGAATAACAACCCTTTTTTTAACAGAAATTTGCAGGACTGGCTGGAGATGAATGGCACAAATCAACGGAGAGTTGGTTTACAGTCCGTGTCTTGGAGTATTGTTTTTCTTTTTGCCATATGGATTATTTGGAAGCAAAGGAACCATGTGGTTTTTAAAGGGCAGAGGCTGAACCCCAGTTTAGCCAAGGATATTTCTCGTAGAGCATTAGAGTACCAATACTATGCCAGCCCGTTTAAGGAGGTTGTCACAAGAATTTGCAAACCTATCCGTTGGTACAAGCCTGCTAGCGGATGGGTTAAACTAAATACGGATGGTTCATCTCTTGGTAATCCGGGCTTAGCAGGAGGAGGGGGTCTTATTCGAGATGAGGAGGGAAAATGGATTTCTGGATTTGCTCGCAAGATTGGAAAGACCACCAGCTTCATTGCGGAGCTGTGGGCGCTACGTGATGGACTCAATGTGTGTATTAGCCATAATCTTGCTGCCGTGGAAGTAGAAGTAGATGCCAAAGCTATTATTGATGCTCTTGCAAACCCAAGCTATAATAATGTTTTTGTTTCTCCTCTCATGGATGACTGTAAGTTTCTGGCTTCTCAGATTCCTCAGATCTGTTTTAGACATTGTTATCGCGAAGCTAATAGATGCGCCGATGCTCTTGCCCGTATGGGAGGAAGTCAAGACTCTGATTTTGTTATTTTTGCTTGTCCACCTGTGGACTTAGTGCAGCTTTTAGATTTTGATCTTCATGGTCTGTATCTGAACAGGACGTGTCCTGTGTCTTTGTGTTCCTCTTAGTTTTGTTGAATGAATTCCTTTCTTACCAAAAAAAAAAAAAAAATACTCGAATCATAATTTTTTTCACAACTTGCTCATATGACAAGTGGGTCCTAACTTTTCTTGCGGTGTCCTAACTTCCTAACACTCGTCAGTAACTACGTCCCTGCTGCACACACGACAAAACACAAGTTTGTAATAATTTATACGGTTGTCTACTTTTCATGACTGGCAGTCGCCTAATCCTTTTCTATTACCATAGCAGAATCGTGTATTTTGGATCAATCACTTCTTCTGAGTTTTCCTCTAACCCTGCTTTTTTTTCCCAAGTACGACACCATGTGATGTGAGTCATAAATGTATTTTCTTAGAGCAGAAGAAACATCATGTCGAAATCTCCATTTGGTCCTACCTTCAATCTATGAAGGTTGGATGGATCATTTAAGGGAGCCCATACGGTAGATACATGTGCAAAATCTAAGCCGTAACTAGAGCAATTATTAAAATGTCCAGGGATATGCACATATCAACCATGTGCTCATCACTGTGAAAGATTTGTAGCTTTGTACAAGAACTACCTTTGCTTCCTACCCATTAAAAAAAAAACCATTATTTTCCAAACTGAGGAAAAGATGGAATGTGCTTTAGAAAGTGAATTGGCATCATTGTAACCTCAATAGTACAATAATATTTCTCATAGTGTCACGTTTGTATAAATTTGGCATTCTTGAGAAGCTTCCTTTTCACATCCAATAATAGTAAGACCATACCAATTAGGAAGCTCAAAATAATTAATTTGACAAGTCCTGTAAATACGTGCATATTGATTATAACTTACTGCAGAAAGTAAAAATCTTATAGTTGGGTCCACAATGTAGTGAGAATTTGGTGGTCAAAGAAGCATCATCTTGAGAATTTCACATGAATGCTAAAAACTTTCGGCGGCTAAAATTTTTTTTATTCCTTATTCTCTATTCCACTCTAAATTTTTGAAAAAGGCACTAAATAAATCATTTATTTAACTAAATAAAACACAAATTGAAAAATAGACTGATACATGTGCATGTGTAAAAACACACATAAGTATATAACATAACCCAAAAATATTTATTTTTAAACAAAAGAACAATAAGATACCCCTAACAAACCAAAACTACAAAATTTTGAAATCACAAAAGGTCACTGCTGTAATTTTACAGGTGTTTGAATCTCAAGAAAAAGCAAAATCATCAAGTGATCATCCGTGTGTATATTGGCAATTACATAAACAGCTCACCGAGATGAATCCACTAACTCATCCTTTAAATAACCACACAAGGGCTTCACTAACTGGTGCCATTAGCACGTGCTGCTCCTTTCTCATCACGAAATGTTTGAACTGCTTTAAGTTGAGAAAATAGTTAATCTTCAAGAAGCCGATAGACTGTGATTTCTTGCTGCTTGAAATACCGCCGATCCTCCTCATCCACAAGAACCAGATTCAAAAAGTACTTCACACTAAATTTGTTGTTGATGTTGCGATATGTTGGCGTCAGTTCATAAGGACTAAGGAAAAGTCTGATTGGAATTGATTCTCCTGTAAGAGCATTAGTGGATGCACCCAATAATTAAATAACGAAATAGTTGTTGCACAGAATGATAGAACCATCAACCATGTGATACAAATATTAAGCGGTGTAGAAACCATCAACCATGTGAAAGCAATTCTAGCATCACAGATGGAATGCCATAATCACAATCAAATTAAATATCATTAAAAAAAAAAAGGTTAAGACTGGTCATATCAAGGAAAGACCAAAACATGAGAAGCATAATGGTAAAGACTTCTGTGAGAGAATTGTTTCAGAAGAGTTCCACGAGACATAAATCAGATCATGTGTTATAGAAAAGTTTGCACACTATGTAACTGTGTACCTCTGACAGGAGCACCGTCCATCAACTCAAATTTTGCTAGGGTCTCGGTTTCAACGTATGTATTGGGCCCTGACCCAGTTGACTCCCGACGCCTAATCTCAAGCTCCATATTTTTAATCTTGATTCTCACCAAAAGAAAATATATTTTTCCAAGGATGGCATCCTTCAGGTGATACCTTCAAATTTTTTGAGTACCATTAAGAAGTTTCAAAATTTCCAAGTTCATTCTGTAGAAAATATTAAACTTGACTATTTTAACATGGCCTTCATTTATACTTACTTGCTTGTATTGTACTCAAATTCAATGTGTAGACAGTCCTCAATTCCGACCTCCATCTGCATGAGCATCAACAGAAACAAATGGGAGCATTATGGAAAATGATTTTTTTCCCTTTCCTGAACCATATCAGCAGATCAACTACCAATTTACATGTGTACTCCTCCCCACAACTTCCCTTTAAATAAATTAAAACCAAAAGAGAATCACAGACATTGACATGGGTGATTACAACAACGACAAAGCACCAAGACTGAAGGCTATGAACAAATCATGTGTTAAAAATACACAAGCATTTGTGACATTCAAAGGATAAGATGGAGGATTCAACGCTGTCTGTTGGAACTACTATCAACTACTTGTGACAAGTAAACATCAAAGGTAACAGGAAATTGGATATTATGGGAGTAGTTGGAGCAAGTATCAGCTGTTTGAAGAAAGTAAATATTCGAAAGCATCAAGTCACTGGAGATTACAGGAGCAGGAAGGAATCTTGTGTAAACCATTTATATAACATATGCAACCATGCATAAAGCAAAAGCATCACAATTCTAACCTTAATGCTGTTATTGATTGGTGGAGGTGGAGTGAAGTTGCGAACCTGATTCAGAACATAGCAGTAAAAGATAATTCAAAAAATAATAAAGAAGTAAATAGAGTACCTTTGCAATACTCTCATTCTATACATTTAAATATCTGCAGTAGAGGAATCTTGAGGAGCTTAAATGCTTAATACATATAAATGGATGTAGAAAATACAATCTGATTTTATAGCAATCCTGAGCAAGGACTAGCATCTTCAGAAGATTTAAGCAATGAGATTAAAGAATGCAGCAGCAGAGTTTTTCTTGGTTTACTTTTTAAAGTGAAATAATAGATAAACACAAGTTGAGAGAACTTTTCTTACCATCACTTTAAAAAAATCACCAATAAAAAAAGAAAAAAAAACCAATATAAAAGAAAAACTGTGAATATTAGTGCTGAGCTCCAAAACTAGGCAAAATTTAAGTAGATAGAACAAAGCAGCTCAACTGGTTTAACCAGCTCAACTACATTTCATTACAGTATAATCACATCTAGTATGTCTTTCTTTAAATTAACTATAGAATCAACTTCTCTCCTTCAAGGCATATAACATGTGTACATCAAGAAAAAAGAGAACTGTAATAATCTCATGGATTGAACATGTGTAACATCATTCATATAATTTAAACACTTTATAAAATAGAGTAAAATGGATTCACAAAAATAGTATGGCAATCAACGAAATGCTCCATAGTATCACAAATTCATAGTAATTCAATATATAGCTTACATAATCAAGAATAAATTACCGCAAATTCCTGGTACTCCACCATGTTAGTGACATAATTTCGACCGATTGTTACTTTCAAAATATACCTGTGAGATTTCCAGAAACACTCAAAGGGTCAGTTCTTTCTTTCTGCTTCTTTTCCAGTTAAATATAAATTTTATTGAAGAAAGAATAAGGAAGAGTACACAGGAGGTATACAATTGTCCAACAGAGTAAAATCTAATACTCAAAATGAAAATACAATCTTAAAATAAAAAAGATGGAAAGTTTAGGCTGCCTAAATCATGTCCTCAAAAGCATAGATTCAATTGAATTCCAATTGAGCTCAACCCAACTAAAATTACTATTATTTCCCTCTTGCCAAAAGATCCACATAAGACAAAGCAGAATAACACTCCAGGTTTTGCTACTATCATGATGACTATAAACTTGAAACACAGGACACTTTTTCTAAGGGGAAGGGGAATAGAAGATTTAGTAAAGAGAGAGAAACCAGTAAGGGTTAAACAACAGTCTTGAGAACAATATTTAATCTCTAATAAACAAACTTCTTTCTCATAGTAGAAGTTAGATGACAGCGTACCTAAGCCTGACGTTGACTCCATTGTATGATTCATGAGGCATCTCAACAGTAGAAAATTCAAATGGATATGTTTTCCTTTCATATAATTCACCAGGAACATCAAGTTCACGCACTGCACAAAAAATAATGGGAGTCGTGGCCTATTTGGAATATATAAAAAAACTAATTAATTAATGGAAAATGACAATCATAGCCCCTCAAAATTTTTTCAAACAAAATAAAAGAAGGGGGGGGGGGGGTGGACTTTTCAAAAGTTTGAAATGATTATCCTGATGAAAGATAAAGTCTAGGTTTCTGGTTCACAAAATGGTGGTATAGTATAGCAATTTAATTATTGATCATTTTGTAGAATCACAATCTTAAATACACTCACCAAGGGAAGTAAAATCATAAAAGTTGCCTCTGTCAAAAAACAACTCTGCAATGAGGCGAAGGAAAACAATACGGTCAGAACATTGTAATACCTATTATACAGGAATAGTCCCCAAAAGCTCAAATAATGCACATGATAAACTAACCCTATATCCATTGACTTTTCCAATGGGAAACAAAAGTAAAAATATAATGCTAAAATTTTCAAACAGAATATGTCAACTTAATCTGAGATTAATATGACATACATTACATAATACTAACTTCGAACTAATTAAAACCAGAGACAGAACTATGTTTAAAGATTTCACTAGACGCCATAATTATTCTAGTGAAACAAAGAGCCAGCCCTAAAAGAACTAAAGTAAAACACTTCTGAATCTTCTACTCTTTTCTTTTCCCCTCTTCTCAATGGAACTAAGCAGATCTTATCCATATTCAATTTACTGTATCTTGGATATGATTTCCCTCATCTGAGAATTCCAAGTGTTTCACCTTCTAGAGAACAAGTAAATATCAAGCTTTTCATTCACCATATCCTTAAGAATCCACTTCAGTTTCAAATATTTACAATAAAAAATAGAACTAGAATTATATAGTGCTTTCATTATTTGGGGTCCATTGGGTTATGCTGAGTGGTGTTGTGGAGCTTTTATCAAGTTGGGCTAGCAAGTTTAACAGGCATAAATCTACAGTGATTTGGAGTATGACTATGATCCCTCATTGCCTCATGTGAGGTATTTGGTGGGAGAGAAATGCTTGTATTTTTTAATGAAGCGAGAGATCAATGCATGACTTGAAGATTTCCTTCTTCCAGACTTTGCTCAAGTGGACCAACGCTTTGGGTGTCTTTACTTTTAATTTGTTGGCTGATTTGCTTGATAGTTGAAGTTTCCATGCATCATAGTTTAGTTGTATTGCTAGCAAAGCCTGTGTGCTTTGGTTCCTCGTATGATTTCAATTTTTCAATGAAGCATTATGACTGATCAAAATAGATAGATAGATCCAGAATTGATCAATTAAATTAACCAATGAAGTAGAACATGAATTTGTGACAATAGTAGATTAGCATGTTTATTTAGTCTGCTTCATGTTTTTTTTGCTCATGAAGTAGTCTCTTCTCAATAAAATTATTCTTATCTATCAAAACGAAAATCTGTGTTACTCCCAATTGCATTCACATTCTAATTTTCTACTTAATTAAAAAACTCCAACTAATTAGAAATCTAAAACAAAAAGCTTGAAGCATAGGAAGCACACCTATTTGACCGAGGAGCTCAATTTTAATACCATTATGTTCAAATTTCTTCCCTTGTGTTGGTTCCACAAGAACCTGAGATAACAAGAGCAAGAGTTAACCTCCCATATTATGCTTGTACCTGTGTATAGTCAGCAAAACTCTTTGGTAATAACCCTTCATAAGATTGGAAAGCACAATAACCAACTATACCTCGCCAATAATGGTTTCTTGACTTTGGAACAGAGGAAGCATAACAGTTTGACCATTGTCCTTCTTTATTGGAACCTGTAAAAAAAAGGATAGAATTTGAAAATGCAAATGCTTGAAAATAAATTAATTTAGGAACAGCTTCTGATGAACATATGTGATGCAGTGACGATTTTCAAGGTCAATTGCATGATTTATTGATGGAATCCCTAATAGGTCTGACCATGTAGACAAGAACTTTTGGCAACTTGGACCATATTTAGTTACCGTCTTTGGAGTTGAAGACATCTGAAAATTCTACATCTAGGGGTAATTTTGTGGTAGATTTGATAATTTCCCAAAATTTTTGATTTGGCTGTGTAGTTTTTTTTAATAGGTAATATTTTCATTAAACCAGGGGAAAAAATGAAGAAAAAAAAAAACATGGGAAACCAATGAAGTATACTGGATGAATGGATGTATACCTAAAGGTTTCGAAAAAACATATTACACATTCGAGGAAACAATAAAATCATATCACTACAAAGGTTTGCTCCTATCCAAGACCAGCCAATAAAATAGTGACCCAACAAACTGAGATTTATAGGCCAATGCATCTGTACAAATCTTTGAAAGGCATTTAAGCAAAATTGATAATGAAATCAAGTTGTGTAGTTAAAAGAAGGTGACAATAACAGCAGATTTTTCATTGTGGTAAATTCACATAGACGGAACAATCACATAGGGGAATCACAAAGGGCTCCTCCTTAGAAACGTTCCCTATGTTATCATATATATATATATATATATATATATATAATGATGAAGCAAAGTTTAGGAAGCAAATTTTGTCATTTCACAAAAATCTCTATAGGGAATCAGTAGATTGGAGATAGTGGGTGTCATAGATGCATTTTTCTTCAGTCTCTCTATATGAATATTTTCTATCAGTAAGTTACATATGCACCCATTGGGTCTTGAACCCACAACCTCACCTTCTACCTTACTCTTATGAGAAAGGAGTTGTCATTTGAGCTAGAGTACACTGGTGTAATCATTGACCCTAGTTTCTATGAATTGATTGCACATTCAATCATCCTTTCTTTTTCTTTGAGGTACTATCAATCTATTGGCCAAAGTGACTTGGCAAAGACAATTTGGATCCCATAAGAGAGGAAAAAAGGAAAAGAAGCTTGAATACAAAACTAAGAAATTATTGGCAAAACCGAAGACTGGTGGAGGATAAAACACAGTAGAGAAGCCAAACCCATCGAAACCAAGGGAAGAAAGGGGTCTGATGAAAATAACCTTTCTTCTACTATCTTTTAGTTTTTTTTTTTTTTTTTTAATAAAATTGAAAGAAAAAAAGTTATACTTTTAACATTATGAGTTAATAGAGTTTACAGCTGTCAGAGACAGGGAAGCTTAGTGGAGTTTCTGAAATGACTAACATATAGAGTGTATAATCCTGAAACTATAAGGGTGCTAAGAGAGAAGGAAAAAAAAAAACTACACAATTTCTTATCTTCTGTTTGCAAATGACTCCCTAATTCTCACCTTGGGATCTCTAATGAGATCTGACCATTAACGAGGAATGGAAACTGAACAGAAAATTTGCACTAAACAATAAAATTGATTAATCAACTGTTAAAATGAGGACAGTATAGTTTATTTATATATATTATTAACTAGTTATTTGCATCCACTAGAATCGATTTATGATCCAAATTTTTAAATAATCCGTGACTTTACGTCTCACAACAACGGACTTCAATCGAAAGAAACAAAGCATGCTAACCAAAGTAAAAAAACTAATTTGTTACAAGGTTGGTTGTGCAGAAATGAAGCCTTCACACCCTACTGATTCATGGATCCATTTTGAAGTGTAGTGGATTTTCAACACATCACAGGCCTGTTAGCATAATGGCAAAGTGGTTAAATCCACAATTTCCTTACGACTTAAGCTTTAGGAACACGCAGCACTTAATCATAATATTAGAGCAAATGGGTCTTTAAGTTCGAACCCTGTCTCCACTCTGCCTCCCATTTAAAACACATGTTGGCCTCACTTATTAAGTGGAGTCCGCGCCCTTAAACAATGGTTAATCAATTAAATTCATCATTTCCTAATTACTTAAAGTTATAAGTATATGCAGTAATTGATCAAGAACACGATTCCTTCTTCATAGTATAGCAATATCATCCATAACAACTCAAAATATAGGTGCCAATGCATTTTTTAACTTAATTTGAAAGTTCATTACCAAAAAAAAAAAAAAAAAAGGGATTGGATCAAAATAGTAAAAAATCAAATATTGAAAAAAAAGAAGTGATTAATAAGATTTACCTGCTTGCGAGTTCCTCCATCAGCCAAGGAGATTAAAACACTACACGGTGGCTTGAAAACTCCAGCTATGAAATTCTGTAACAGCAATCGGTTTTTTTTTTTTTATTCAATGCACATTTCACATGAAGATGCCAAAAATTTTTTATAAACAAAAAAAAAATATATATATATATATATATATATATATATTACCATGATCTTCAAGTAGGATTATGTATTGAAACTTTGTTGACATGCATGAAGCACCTACAAAAAAACAGAGTGAGGAAAAAAAAAATTTGTGATCTGAGAAAAACAGTAATTGAATGGATTGTGTATTCTTGATTGGAATTAAAAAAAAAACAGAGAAATGGAGCAAAGTAGTACCTGGTGAGCTGAGACTGAGAGGAAAAAGTGAATTTTTTAGCTTTGAGAATGAGGAGATTTTTGACCAATTTTGATTGGCTTTTTCTTCTGCTACAGCTACTAGTTATTTTTTCCTTGTTGCGTGAAGTTAGTTTATTTGATTATTCAACGATTTGTCAACGTGTCCTGGACTATGTCTCAAATATCAATAGTCCGATACCATTGGCTTCTTCTTGACATTTAGGTGTAGTCCGCGTCGGCCAAAATCGTCTTCTACGGTGCGTTAAACAAGGGTATGTCGCTTGCTAAAAATTAAAAGGTTAAACATTGTAATAAAATAATTTTTAAACGTGTGAATTCAATTTTAATAAAAATTTTGGTGAATTAAACCACCTATAAATCTTGTAAATAGTGCACGAGACTACTGACAGAGACACAAACACACTGAAAATATTTTCATTGCAATCTAAACTAACACTAAGTTTTACTTACCCTTAAGCTAAAAAAAAAATGTTTTACCCATTTCATTTCATTTTCTTACTGCTTGATTTACTCTTTAGTAAATTACTTTTAAATTATTTTTTTTTTTAAAACAAGGTTTTACTTTTAAAAGTTTATCTATACTACAATTTAAGAGACTTTCCCTATTTGAAATTTTTTTTTTGATTTAAAAATACTCCTACACCCCTATGTTTAAATGAAAATAAAACTAAATGACAATCCGATAAAAATACAACTCTAAATCTACTAAAACATTGCCTAAAATATAGGGTCACTCTCCTATTAATTTTTAAATTGCTTTATCCATTTATAAATTAGATTCTCAAAATAAAAACACAGTTTTTTTTTAATTTAAAAAAAAAAAGGTCTCATCGTACATGCAAAATGTGTGTGACGAGACTAGTTATATATAAGCCAACTGTTAAACCAAATCCACTGTGAAAATCTACTAACACAACCAATTTGACAACAAATTGGATATTTGGAGATATGACAAATTGTTGGTCTTATGTAAAAAAATAATGTCAATAATAAACTCAGATGAAAACTAGTAAAAATTTGTCAACTCAACTAGTGTGAAAAATATTGTCAATTTTTTTTTTTTTTTTTTTTTTGTATGTAACATTACTCAATTTTCATTATTATTCAATTTGTTTCCACCAAAATTTTTTGTTTGAATTTTTTTTTTTTTTTTTTTTTTGTATTTTCTCATGTTTAGTATGGCTTAAATCTGGCTCAATCCTTACCAAAATAAAAATAAAAATAAGTGAAAAGATATATATATATATATATATATATATATAATGTTTTTCGTGGTTCTTTGTCCTCTCACGTCTTCCAAAATCAACAAAAATAACTTAAAAGAATGCTCGGGTCTTGACTCTTGAGACCCTGTTGCACTTCCTAAAAGGGATTGACCTTTAGTTACTGACATTTGGGATATAAATAGGTTTCCAAAAGCTACTCCAGAATTTTTTTTTTTCTTTCTAACTTCCAGTGGGAAGACTAGATAAAAAATATGACTAGTTCTGAGCTGGGAACCTTTTTCAACCATCACATACATTAGAAAGATGTATTTCCCCATAACTTGTTAGCAAAATTTGGACATCTCCGAATAAGAGAGTAATGGAAGGTTTAGACTCTGATCCCACAACCATGACATCTTGAAGAAAATCTAAGCCCTCACCATTGAGTTTGCAAACTTATTGGGTGGAAACTGGAAACCAGCTTTAGTAGAATTCTTCAAACTTTTAACACGAATGAATCAATGTTGGATAATCAGAGACAACTGCGAGAAGCTTAATCAAAATAAAAAAGATAGGGGTACAACCAAAATTCACAACATTTCCAAATTAGTATGCCACTTCACATATGAGCTCACCACAATCTACAATTTAATTTTTTTGTTTTAATGACCCATGTGTGAGATGATATACTAATTTATAAATATTATAAAATTGTGAATTTTTGTTATCTCCGTAGAAAGACTAATAAAAAAAAAGGGTATTTGGAAAAGAGATTTTTCTAAAAACATTGGGATCATAGTGATGGCAAAATGTTGGACTCTAAGGGATGATCTCAATTTAGCATGTGGATTGAACATTTGTAAATAATCTATATATATATAATATCTAAAAGTTAAAGCGTAGTTTAACGTTGCTATGCTCTTATTAAATCACATCATTGGCCAATGGTCATGTCACAATTTTTTTAAAATTTGTTCCTTCAATTTTTTGAAAATATTAAAAATATTAACCGATTAGTTTTACACATTCATTTTGGTTGATTTTTTTTTTTCTAATAATATTTTATACGGTTTTAACTTTACATTTACTTTATCTTTACACATTTATCTATTTTAATTTAGAAGAACTTCTACACATTTTTTTTTTCTTCAGTACTCTTACTTCAATTCACTGTCTCTCCCTCTCTTACAACCCTTCCTTTACCCATCAAACCCGAATGACTATTTAAAATTCAGGTACTTCAGACCATTTAGGTCCACTTCGGTCCAAATATCTATTTTAATAAAATTTTGAGTGGATAATATTATTCATATTACTTTTATTTTATTTTAATAAAATATAGCTAAACCTGACCAATCAAATGAAACTCTCAAAAGTTATTGATTCTAATTTGAACCCATCATTGAAATTACTTTTTTGCTTACAAGTAACAACTTGCTACTTAGAATTTTTTTTGTAAAACTGTTGTAAAAATATTGTAAGCATATCATTTCTCGAAACGAGAAGGACTAAAGGTAAAACATCAAAACAATAATATAATGGTAAAACATAAAGTTAGTGAACCGCGTTAGCGTGGCTAATAAGCCCACAAAAGACGTAAAACTATATAAAAACGCTTCACGTTGCCTCTTCAATTTGATACGAACCAATTAATGATCATTTCCTTTCTACTTTAAGACCGACTCATGCAGCCTCATATGAAGATGCTTCTACTTGCATAGTTGCATGTAAATAGTAATACCACCAAAATAACCAAATAAAAGCTAAGAACTTGTAACTCAATTTAACCAAATAAAAGCTAAGAACCAAGAACTTGTAACTCAATTTAACCAAATAAAAGCTAAGAACTTGTAACTCAATTGACACCTCGTTAAAAACATCAAATTTCAAACCCCCGCACCCCCATCTATTGATATATCAAACAAAAAAAAGAAAAGAAAAGGAATTGGGTCAAAACTTCTGATTTTAAAACTCCCATTGGTCAAATGAAAATACAGACCAAGATACGTCTGTAAATTGCATATAATATAAGGGCAATGCCCTATTATCTGCTTCCAATACAAAATCAATTGAGATTGTACAAGCAAAGATCAATTAGAGGAGTAATGAACCCAAAAGTACATGCACAATTTACAACACGGCTGAACCCTTCTTGACAATTTTAGCTAGAGAAAATGGAGGCACTTTGAAATTGGAACTTTCCCACAAAGGAATCCATGTGCTGCAATTTCTTTTTGCATCACATCCTACATTTGGATGCTTTGAAAATATTGTCCTTGTAGTATTTAAGTTCCATTATGCTTTCTCTGATATCATCCATTGCTCTATGATTCTTTTTCTTTGAAGGTTTATTCTTCTTGTCTGTGTAAATGAAGAGATTTAAACCCAAAAAACTACTTTATTGGCTTAAAGCAAGCAAATAACTCAAGTGACACAACATAAATACCCATTCATGCACAAACACTAAAACTAATGGGAAGATGCCGCTACTTGCATGTAAATGCCACAAAATAGCAATTGGGACTGACTCGTAGCATCATATGAAGATGCTGCCACTTGCAAAGAAATGTCAGCAAATAGGAATTGGACGAAACTTCTGATTTTAGAACTTCTATACGAATAAATGAAAATACAGCCCATGATACGTTTGTAAATTGCATAAAATACCATATAAACGCCATGTATCTTTAATGATCAACATCTAGAGATAATGAAGGGGCTAATTTCCCCAAGTGAGATTGTACAAGCAATGATCAATTGTAGATGACTAATCTCCCCAAAAGTACATGCACGATTAGCAACATCTAGAGATAATGAAGAGACTTTGAAATTGAAACTTTTTCACAAGGAATCCATCCGCTGCAATTCCTTTTTTGCATCACTTCCTAGATTTGGATGCTTTGAAAATATTGTCCTTGTAGTATTTAAGTTCCTGTATGCTTTCTCTGATATCATCCAAAGCTCTATGTTTGCTTTTCTTTATAGGGGCGTTCTTGTTGTCTGTGTAAATGATGACATTTAAATGAATAAACTACTTTACTGGCTTAAAATATGAAAATAGCTCAACTGGACAATACAATGACAAATGCTCTTTTATGCACAAACACAAACTAAAACTGATGGGAAGGTAGGAGAATGTCCATCAGTAAATAAATATAAATTTTGGGGAAATCATTATAACTTACCTATTTATCTTGACACTGCTTACTAAGGAATGATTGTATCCTAACATATTATCTTGTTGAAACACCAAGGGTTAAGACTCTAAGACATCAGTTCCGCAATGTTCTTTGACCCAAAGGACATCCAGAAAACCCCAGGGCAATGTTAAGGAATTATTTAATCCCATATTGAATGTGTAAATTTTTGTTGACCCAAGTCAAGATTCTCTCTCACAGAGGTGGTTATTGGGCTTTGGAAACCCCCAACAGCATAATTCTTAGCTTAAAAGAATCAGAGCGATCCTCTCAAATTTTTGTATAAATCTAGAAAATAAAAGGGGAAAAAAAGGAAAAAAATACAAGACAGAAAGAAAGGTCATGACTGAAGACCAATAATTTAAAATAGACAGATGTTTATTTTCATTAAATACATGTCACCTGAAGATCGACAAAGAATTTACAAACATATTAGTTGTTATGGCTTAGTACCTTTTACTTCAATTTTGCATCATATATATAACTTATATGACTAAATATATTTGTTGGTAAAGTAGGCACAAGTTAATCATATGAATTTAATTCAAAAATTAAAACAGGGTCAAACTTATGCAGTGTGTTGAGTGCATAAAGCACTGACATCCTAAATAGGCCAACTAGGTAGCAAACTACCAGATTGACTTGTCAAAAAATCTTGTTCCCGTTTAAAAATTTTCATGTTATTAATGTAATAAAAACAAATGAAGAACAGAACGAAACCAAAAAAAGTCATCATGCCATTAAGAATGCTACAAAACTAAAATTTAATAATCATGTGGTACTATAAGATTTTCACCTCTAGGATACCAGCGAACGCATAAAGCCTTAACACTGCTAACGTCGACAACCACATGAGAGAACAGAGCAGCCAAATCTGGCATGTATTTCTGCAAAGACAAGGTTAGGCCAAGAGAAAATGTAACTTTAGGATTTAGTTTACCTCCAGTACTTTTTAAAAAGGAATCTTCTTTTGTTTTAACAAGAAACAGCCACATTACCCACTACTAACTAAATAAAAGATAGAGATTAAAACCCACTATCACATCATTCTATCTCAAGAAAAAGCTAACTAGATATCCAGTTGAAAAAGTACTAGAGGTAAGCCAAACCCATAACCTTAGTAACTAAAGTTAATAAAAATATATAAGACACACATCGCCAGATCATCTCCTTATTCACTGTCATGTGGCGAATTCTTTACGGGTTTTTATGCTTTAGGCTTTCGGTATTCAATGGGTCTTGCTTAGCTCTGTGGCGGAATTATTATTTTGTTGGAATCATTGGCTTGGGAAACACGATTCAGATATTTGGAATTTAATTCCAGGATGTTTGATGCGGACTGTATGGATGGAGCGTAATCGTCGATCCTTTAAAGATTCTAAAAAGTCTTTGGTTGAGTTAATAGGCCTGTGCCAGAGAAGTCTTTTTGATTGGTCTCGATGCTGGGGTTTTACAGAATGTTCTTCTATTGTTCAGTTTTTTTCTTCTATTAGTTTAGTCTCTTGATTGTTTTCTGTGGTGTTCTGTTTTGTGCTTTTCTGTGTTCATTCTCATGAACACATTGTATGTTTCTTTTGTGACGCAGTACATCTAGAATTGATGCATACTGATGTGAATCATGTGATTCTATACAGAAGGATAAGGGACCAGAAATGTGCACAAGAACTAAACAGTAAACCAATTACAAAATGTGCCAATAGAAAAAGAAAAGGCATATGTTTCACTTCCTCTGTCTGAGGATTTTCTTTTGTAAAATAAGAGCCAAATGCTCTTTTCAATTCTTTATTGTTATTATTATTATTATTATTATTGCTACAGAGTTTTTTTTTTTTTTTAAGTAATATTATAGCTACTGTTGAGGTAATAGTAATAATAGTAATACACTTCCATCTAGTAATTGATGAAAATTACTTGGGCAATGACAAGATACATCCTCCACTGTTGTTTAACTAAATTCTGAAAGAAAATAATTGAAATTAAAGATCGACTAATAGAAAAAATAAAACAGATTTTGGTATTAAGTATGATAAATATAATTAGCAACTAAACATTCTTTCTTACAAAAATTGAAGCCACCATAATGGACGAAAATAAAAACCATCCAAATCCTAAAACTTGGAAAAGTTCAATCCTAAATCTAGTTTCTCAAAAGGCTTACTATATATGACAAAGACAAGTAGGCAGCCCCCGAATGAAGGGGAGAGGGCTGGGGGAGGCTACTTGAAAGTTAAACATCATTGGAATTCATCCCTGCTCAAAGAAGATCTCCATTAAAAAATGACTAAAAGTTGGCAAAGATCAAGTATATAGAGAGACTATAAGTGTCTTGGCCTGGTGGTAACTTAAGGTAGAACTTCTTGTTGTGGGTCAAATCCTACCATTTGTGACAAGTAACAACAAAGAAAAAGTACATATAGGAATTGAAAAGTCTTATAACCCATAATGAAATCTCCAAACTAACCTATTTGTGATCACAAAAATCAGAACGGTGGAGCAGACCTGCCAACCCAAACCCATTTATTCTCTACAAGATAGTTTCAAAATTGTCTGTATCACATAAGGCCACAATAGTGCCAGGAGAGGAAACATTCACAGTGATTATATAACCAAACATGAAAAGAAACTGCAAGATTTTACTAAGAGTTCCCAGGATAATAGAATGGAACCAAGAATGATTAGCTGATGAAAAACACCATCTCATCCATTGCTTGGTGGGATAACATCATCTAAGATGGTTTAATTATGGATTAGAAGTGCTGATTCTAGTTTTTTTCTACACTCTTTTAGTTGGGATGGTAAAAAGTTCAATAAAAGCACATTAAACTTTGCTTAATTCTTTGAATCATAAGAATATAACCATTCCATATCAGATTTGACATCATATGGCCTTTTCACTTCAAGTTATATAAAAGCCATGCAATTATCTCCACATATTGGGAAACTTATAAAATCTTAAATTTTGGCATTTGCTGAAGCTCCTCTTAGGGCTAACAAATTTTGACATCCCTCACAGTTCATGCAGCAGTCATGACTCCAGTGAAAAGAACTACGCTTTTAGACCAAACACTTTGTAAATAGCAAAGCAGGTAAGTGAAGAGTAAAGAAAACGTATATGACAATATTGTGTTCAATTACCTTTAAAAATAGAAAATCAACATAAATGGAATTTCCTGCCAAAAGAGGGGTGTGTGTACCAACATTTCTCTTTACAAATTCCATAACCTGCAGTGTTCAAGCATATTATTACGTAATACTTGAAGAATCAAAAATGGAAACAAAGCAATCAAGTAGAGTGTTAAGATTTTGAAGTTACATTCCCACAAGAATACAAGGCCATGGTAAAGCTTGGAAACAAACTAATACAATCTATTTCTAAATGAATTCAGAGCAGAAGGGAAAAAGAGAACTAATTATCAATAAGATGTTTCCAAGAAAAATTTAATAATAATTCCAAACATTTAAATAATGGATGTCATTAATCCTGCATGGCACAAGATTTTGGCTTCATTTATGACTAAAATTTGGACCACCCATCTAATAACCTGCACACTATACAGATATGTAGATGTTGGGTATGGTAATGTCTAGTAATTCATTCAGCTAACGGGAGTAACAGCAGGAAAGAAAAGAACCCGTGGAGAACAGAGATGAAAAGGCTAGAGAGGAATTAAAAGGAAAGTTAAAGATATAATAGTGGGGAGAGCACAAAAGGAATGAGAGGGAGAGCACAAGCTCATCCAAATTATTAACTTTTTGTCTACGGCCTTTCTCATTTCACATTTTTACACACAAAAAAGAAAGTAATGGCATCTTTCACAATTTCAACCAAAACCCATAGTCAAACCAGCCATTGGCCCGACCCAGTCAGCCTCTAACTGCCACAAAATTACCCAAGCCATATACCACAACAGCCCGAATTACCCATAGATGTCAAAAACATTGATTTGGGGATCTTAATGGCACAGGAGTGAGAAATCATAATGTAAGGACTACATTTCCCCCACCTGGGGTGCCTCAGCAGTAAGGGAGATGTCTGGACTAATTGTAAACCCAGGAATCTCTGGTTTAACTCCTAACTGAGGCATTTTGCGATTAACCCAATGCCTGCTTAGTGGGGGTGTGTAGACATCCGGGATTCCGGGGTTTGCCCCTCAAGGGTGGTCCCACTGGCCCATACCATGAGGGGGTTCCTCGTCATCAAAAAAAAAAAAAAAAAGAGATGACATTGACATCAGCCATATTAGAGGGTGTAAATTGAAAGTTTTGATAGTTCCTTTTTCTTTATATAAGTTACAGCAAGTTTTGATAGTCAAGGGAACATAGTGATTGTGTTCCACACCAAGAAGGAGGGTATTTTAATGAATTTCAAAGAAATGCTGTTTTGTTTCAGCAAAATACAGCATAAAGATAAACTAAACAGGTAAAGCCCGGTATAAAATTATGGCCATCCTGGTTAGTCTAGACAACGTACCATCTAGAAAAGGATATGGGTGCAGTGGAAATGCAAACATATCCACTTGATCATTCATCTCTCTTCTTAATTAACTCTTTGAAGTCTGATAATAACACTAGCAAAATTAACCATTAAAAAAATAAGCACTCCTATAACCAACTAGTACTACCAAAAAATAGTTCATTCTCAGCATCCCATATTAAGCCAGCATTACATGTTTTCTTTGCAAGGTACATGCACATAACATGCAAAACTTGCCTAAATTTGGTGAAACCAAACAAAGGGGGCCAATAGTAATAATAATAATAATCCAGGAAAGAATAATACCTATGGTTTTTTTAATGTGTGATCTCTCAAATCAATAAAGAACAAGGGAAATTCTTTGTTCCCATTGTTTATAATCTGTCCCCCAACGTTAATATCTTAAGCATTGATCAAAGCATTAGACGATTAAGTGTCAAGGGTTTCCCCCTAAACCCAACTATCTAATTATAGAAAAAGAACTACATGGTACTCAATCTCACATCTGAATGATATACTCCACTATAGTTTGAAGGTACAGAGAGAACAAGAGACCCGATTCTAGCCTATTTTGTTGGTACTTTGTTTGATTGGGTTGTGCTTGGGGACTCATGAATAGTAGTCTCTATTTAATAAAATTTTATTACCTTAGAAAAAATGTTAATATCAAAAGCAATGAATGATTTTCCACATGGTTTTCTTCTCAGAGAACTAAATATCCAATTGCTTGTCTTAAGCCAGCATATGCATTTTTTATTTGCAAGTTACATACATAATTCATATGCAAAACATACCAAAATTTGGTGGAAGCTGGGGGAAAAAAGTACCTACGAGTCCTGTGATCTATCTCAAATGTATTAAAACATGATAGTGAAGGACAATACAGGCTGTCAAGACCAATTGACATAGCATACAATTGTGATTGACATTGTTGATAAATGAATGCATGATTAAAGTAAAATAAATATGAAAGAAAGCTCACAACCAAGTAAAATTTAAACAAACCTGATTTTCAGCCTCTTTTTCACTAATTGTACTTTCGAGCACCTTTTTTGTCAACCCTAAATTCATTTGAAACCATCAGTCATGGTTCCCTGCATGACATGCATACAGAAGATGCAGCTAATAGAGAAACAATATATAAGAAACACTGTCAAAGCACAATATGAACCACTTACCACTAGCTGCATGATGGCTTTGACACCATTCTCCCATCTTATCTAAACACTCCTTATTTTGATGGATAACCAAATCAGGACCCTAAAAGAGGAAAAATTCTTGAAAAAATTAGATAGGAGAGAATCACATATGTAATGATCCTTGTTAGTAAAGACGTGACTGAGTGCAGATGATATAGCACATCCATTTTTCTTTTCTTTTTTTCTTTTTGTGGGGAGGGGAGGTTCTTTTGACAAGTATAGCACAACCAATATCCTTCCTTTAATAGAATGTCTATTATAATGCAATACTAAACAGCCACAAACAAAGAAAAAAGAATGGCGTATCACCTTATCTCTGGTATTGAAAGCAGAATAGTGTTTTTCTAAATCATGACTTGGAAATTCTATAAAGCATTTTGTTCCAGAGGATGAAGACCATTTTGTCAAAGTCAAAAGTCCTGTGTCTGATCCTAAATCATTGGTCAACAATACTTCAAATTCTAGGCATTCAATCACACATGTTATTGATACATTGTTTGGGAATCCATTTTATGTTCTCACAATTTTCTTGTTGATTTCGACTTTCCAATGGCCAGGACAATGTGCATGACATAAATGGCAATAGAACCCAAAAGTTCCCGAAACACCTGTCACCATAATATCAAGATTCAATCCCATGGACGCATTTGGGGAGCATAGGATAAGATTCAATACTGTTAACACATATTTTGGGAACATGGAGTCAATGCTATGATTCTTAGGCACATAGCTCTCTCTCTCTCTCTCTCTCTCTCACATTTGTCAGGACTAAACTATGAAGACAAAAAGATAAATAGCTTGAAACAGAGAGCAGAAACCTATTGAGGGGAAGCTACCTCCTTTTATGCATCACTAGCAATATGCCTGTGTCACTTGTAATACATGGATTTATTAAAATTATGTGTATTAAAGAAAATATTTTACTCGTATAACCAATACTATCTTAATAATTAGTGAGCCACTTGAAACTTTAAGAGAGTTTCACCCAGATTAAATTTATAAAAAAAAAAATTGTAAATGAGCCACAAGGCAAAATCACACTAATTTTATGATGTGAAACACATATGTTGAGTCACTTGGTGCAAGTACAATATGTAGAAGGTAACTTTTGTTATATTAACACACAAAATTATGATAGATGATCAAATAATTAAATTCATAATAAGTTTTATTTTAAATTTCTTGAAATTCTTGGTAATAAAATCCTAGGTGGGTGGAGTAGAATTTAAATTTCTTTATACTTGAGTTTTACTTTGAGTAAACTATCTTAACAATCAACAAACCACTTGTTATTTTGGTAAAAGTGTTTTTTTTTTTTTTTTTTTTAATAAGTAGTTTTGGGGTAATTGAGTTTCATCTAAATTAAACTATATTAATAATTAATCAACCATATGGCAAAAACCCATTATAACTGCTCTCTGTTTTTCTTTCTTTCTTTGTTGTTATGTTTGTGCTTCCTTTTGTATACATCCTGTGTACTTGGTTAGTATCTTTTTTAAAATCTATTTACTTATCAAAAAAAAAAAAAAACATTGAACTACTGGTGCAACCACAACTTCTATGACCTAGCTTTTACTATATAGTATATGATTTAGTTGAATCATTATTTCAGTCCTTTCAAAATGCAAGGACACGTCTCTGTTAACATTTTCTGAGCTGAGGGATATTAAATGAGAAGAAACATAATATTTAAGGTATTCTAGGGACCAACATCAGCATGCAACAGCTTCTGTGTACAATTACATCTTATCAAAATTATTCTTGCTAAAAAAAGCAGAAAAGAACTTTAATTTAAGGTCGGTAGAGATTTAAGATAAGCTATTTTGTAAGATACACCACTCTAACAAGTTTCAAAATGGCACATGAACATTAAGTTATAAGAATATAGGGCAGTGAGTGTGGCATTTAGGAAGACACTGACAACAGGTAATATAAGGAAGCGATGGATAATTATTATGGGTTGGTGCTTATGTGTACAAGTCACGGAGAGAACATGCCTCATCTTTTCTTAGATTGGGCAGCAGCTGCCAGCTTGGGAGTTGTGGTCGATGGTTTTTTGCTTGTTTGGTGTCTCCTGATTAATGCCTTATTCTGTGATGGAGGTTTATTATGTTGGAATGTACATTTTGGCAAGATTAATGGGGGGGATTTGGAAAGTTGTTCCTTTGTGTTTAATGTTGTATCTTTGGAGAGAAATGAATGCACATTGCTTTGAGGGAAGAGAGTTAAGCTTGGTGAAGCTAAAGTTCTTACTCTTGAAGACCTTATATGAATGGACTTCAACCTTTCATACTTCTCTTACTGCAGACTTTCTAGAGTTCCTCGATATATTGGGCTTTTGTTGATCCTCTATTGTATTTTTCTTTTCTACAATTTATTTTATCTGTTTTTGTTTATACTTCCTGAGTACTTTGGTAGCACCCCTTTGTGCATTTCCCAATGAAGTTTTACTTATCAAAAAGATAATATAGGGATAAGATAAAAGCATTGCTAAAAATCATGGGGGGGAAGTGCATAATAACCTCACATTATAAAGAGTAGTAAATCTAAAAAAACAAACAAAAATTAAAATACAAGAATGCAATACAAACAACAAAATATATATACAACAGAATGCAACAGTATTTATGAATGTGCAATGGCAAATAATAAGAAAATACCTCCAATATTTTGGTCAGATGGCCATCTGTAATGATACAAGCAATCTCCAGTATTCTATCAACTTCAACATTTAGACCTGCATGCCACAGATGAAAACTAATGAGAAATTAAAAATCATTTTGAAACTGCATTGATATGCAACTAACCATTTAGGTTGCAAATTGAGTACTACAACAGACAATATAAAAATTCACTAAGAAAAGAATATTTTGCTTGGACTGATCCAAACTATAAGTAAACTCTTAAAATTAAATCATAATTAAGTAATTCGTTGAGCATACATTGTAAACTTTCCTTTTACTTAACATACAGAAGAGCTATTTACCCTTTACTTTTTCTTTCCTTCTTTTTTTTTTTTTTTTTTTGGGGGGGGGGGGGGGGGGGTGGTGTGTGTGTGTGTGTGTGAGTAGTTAAGTGATTATGAAGTCCAAGTAAAAAATCAAGAGACTGAAGGAACATAGAGGAAATAAATAATACAATGACCCAAAATCTACTTTCCCTTTCCTTTTTTTTTTTCCCCCAATTAAGCCCATAATATCTTAAGGCAGGACCTGACCCTAGTATAAACCAAAAACAGATGCAACAATAACATTGAAGAGCATAAATTTTTAAATAATAATATTAATAAAATATCCTAGGATTCAGCACCTAGGTATGGCATATTGACTTATTGATGAGGGGAACGCAGGAAAAGATTTATTTTTATCTCTTTTTGGACATCAATTGTATTTTTATTTTAGGACCTAGTATTTAATTAGGTTTTTTTTTTTTGGATAAGTCTAGGGTATTTTTGTCATTCAATAAGTAGGGTTTCCTACATCAGTTAGAATTAGGTTTAGTATTTCTATATAAACAAATAAAGTACTCCAATCAAAGGGAGATTATTTTGATGAATACAGATTCAATTGAAATTGTCTCCACGGTTTGGTTCCAACTCTAGCCAACCATAAGTGTTGGCTCCTAATGGTTTTCCTTGCTTAGTGCTGACTCCAAGTAAGCCTAGGTGCTGACTCCTAGGTTCTATCATTTATTTTTCCTCTTGTTTACTTTTTTTGTTGAAGTTTTGATTTGTCCTGCATCAATTTTGGTATTAGAGCAAACTATGATCTATTCAAAGCATCATCGCCAATCAACCAAAACCAGAGAAAAAAAAGTCAATCAGTCAAAATCTCAGCACCACTGTGAACACCTCACCTCGCTGACAAACACCTTGCCACCACCACAAATTCAACCATCAATCCACATCAAGGCTGAAACCCCTCAATCACCAAACAAAAAAACCCACACACACTCACAACCAAAACAAAAAAGGAGGTATGGCCCAGCACCGCCATAATCCACTCTAAAATAAAATCCAATTGACATAAAATTAAACAAGACTAGATTAAAATTAAAATTCCTTTTGCGCTTCCCATATCATATCTACTCCATGGTTTTTATAACATGCCAATGGGCCAAGACATTTATGATTTTTTTTTTTTTTAATTGTTATAAGTGAGGGAGGGGGGATTTGAACCCCAGTTCTCCTCATAAAGGAGATTAGAAAATGTCATTGAGCTTTTTTTTTTTTTTTTTTGATAGGTAGCTCAATGCTAGGGTCCTCGCGGCCAAGATATTTATTGGCAAGGACATAATTGTGCCAGCAGATGATTGACTTCAGAAGCAGATTATGTTTACAGCCAAGGCACCCTTACGCAATATAAAGGGCTAAGGCATATGCAAAGCATCCAAAAATGCATAATCGAGGCTACTAATAAAGAAAAAAAAGTTACAGTAACACAAACAAGAAGTGAAAATTTTATGTTTAATATTTTCACTTCAGGATCAGCTTGTAGCATCAGATCAAGAGATCATAGGACTATCTATCAACTATGAAAATGGTTCTTAAAGCTTAATATAAATATAAAAGGCTTAAGAGTAACATTTCTGACACCTAAGTCTATAGCCAGAGTTTTTCTTCCTCCTTGATCAAACTTAAAATTTCAAGATTGGGCGAGCAATCTCAAGTAGTATTTGGCAGGGCCTTAAATAGCCCATTCGTTTCCAAGGTTTAGGCTCCCCTACAACATAACCAATTATGTCTTCTTCATACATCCTGAATTTTACCCTTTTTTGGACACATTTACATCCCAAGATGAAGCTTTGTGAAGACTACATCTTCTCAATTTAATAAAGCTCCAGCAATAAAAAGCATCTCAAGACTCAAAATCCTAACTTAATTTAGTTCCTTGCACAAACTCTCTCAAGGGTCACGGCATCCCCTTTGAGAACATACCCTCACTACATGGCAGCTCCAGTGTCACCCCAAAGCCAATGTAAAGTACAATGAGAGAGATTTACTTAGATTGTTACTTAAGAAACAGTTTTTTTTTCCTTCCTATATCTTTTCATACATCAGTTCTCCCCAAGTTGGAAGAAATCTCCTTGTGCTTGGCTTCTACCCTCCACAATCTAGTGGAATGCCAAACAATGCCGACCTTTCTGCCTATAACCTCCTGCTCCTGCACCAATGAAAAACTTACTCCTCCGCCTTATTGTACTTATAATATTACCTATATGTCACTAAAAAATAACAGCATTATTTCTCTTTTTTTGATCATGTGGAAAATAAAATTCAGCATAACCACCATTAAATTCCTCAAAAATTTCTTCCAAGATCAAGTTCAATGCCATCTTCGCAGCAGTATGATTTTTCAAATTGACTCCCTTGCCAGATAGCTAGGAAGCACTTATGCAACAAGAAGAGACAAGACTTTTGCCAAGCACATAGCATTAGTTACAGTAAGTCAGAAATCATTTTAAAACAATCAACCAAGCTAAGGCTGCATCTTCTGCAAATCATAGTTAATAGCTTACTTTGTGGTTATTTTGACCCTTCAGTGCCTCGTTTAAGGAGTCTCCTTTTTACAAATCATTTTAAGTTCCAATTTTTCCTATCTCAAATTTATTCATATTCTGAAACTCTGACTAATTTGGTGATTCTTGTTTGAAAATAAATTTATGTTCCAGCAACTACTGTTGATTCTTATCATCAATGCTGAAACCAATGCTCAATTCTTCAAATTGATGAAGAAAAATAACAAAAAGGTTTTAAATTTTATAATAAAAAACACGCACGCACACACACATGCACACATCTGAGCCATGCTGGTGCACCACAATAAGGTTTATGAATGGTACCAAAAATAAATAAATAAAAATAAAATCCAAAGTCACTGCAAATGGTCTACAGGTATATCTATTCTATGTAATCAACAACATATACTTACCAGTCATTTCCAAGTCAATCCACACAAGGGGCAACTTGTAATCTACTGAAGGAATCACTAGAGTTTCTTCACTCTGTTTGCCATTTTTTTGGGGCAATTTTTCATCAAGGCTGTTAACTTTCTTCTCACTTTTAACTGCCTCAAAAATATAAATCATTAGTATGACAAGCTATTCAATCACTCAACCAAATTTGCAAAACAATATCAAATTAGCATACATATATTTCTTATATAATAATAGATTTTTTTTATATAAATAAAAACTTCAATAGTAAATGACATTTAATGAATAATAAAATATTGATAGACAATTAGACAAATAAATTGATATTTGTCTTAGTTATAAAGCCAGTAAGCCACCTCAAAAATTGTACATTCTTGCCGCCATCATGCTTCTTATTCTTGTCCTCGAAAGTAAAATAAAAATAAGGTCTTCAAAAAATAGTTTTCCAAAATATTCATAAAGGCCCGTATGGATTAGCAGCCCCATTTCTTCATTATCTCTCCATGTTTAGTAAAGCACCCAAACTATCCTGACTATTTTCCTAAAATTTCATAAACTAAAGTGATTACAATTTTTGTAATAGGCAAGCATCTTCCCAGGAGGAGATGAACCACTTTCTACATGCTAGAAAAGTCTACCACATGAGATTTTCACTGCTTCATTGTTAATTGGTTCGAGTTAGTTCCTTTTATTATGATTGTCATTTTGGTTCCCATTTGCCCCGGAGAATTTTGTTAGTTGATGCCTGATATAAGAGAAAGTCTAGTGACACAACTTTTGTGTGCCGCCACGACTTTTGCCACAACTCTAATCAAATGTGGTCCTGGAAGAACTGTTGATATTAAAGTAACCACGAGCAATCTGTGAACTTTGCAACAGTTTTTCTCCTGCTTAATGCAACTACTTGGCTTAGTAGAGGAAATAAATACCTCTTCTTCTTTTTCTTCTACTTCTTTCTTTTTCTTTTTTATGGAAAACAAGATTACAAAAACAAAAAAAAAAACTTTACATTTTGGTCACCTCAATTGGGAATTATTCTAACAACACTCAAAAGTTTTATCAGATTCATTATCTGTAGATAAAAAAGAAACTTGAATAACCAAATAGCATAGCAAATGGATCATTCAAGAAAGCACCATATCCCTAACCCTAAAAAGGATAACAATCTAATAATTCTCAACAACAACAACAAAATCTTAAAAGTAAAATCAAAGAAAAGTGAGTTTTGGTAAAGTAAAACCTTGAGTGTTAGTGCGAGTGGTATTGGTACTGGTTTTGCTAGTTCTGGTTGAGCCTTTTTTGCGTCGAGAAGGAGCAGAGGTTGAGGCTGAGGCTGAAGCGGGTTCCGATCCATCAGCAGCGTCTAGCTCTAGCAACGAAAATGCGTTCGATAGCATTTTTCTTTTTCTTCACTGCAGTCGCCTTTTTTTGAAACCAGTCAACTCTCAGTCACTCCTTGCTAGATACGTTGATCGATTTCGTAAAATATATATAGTAAGATAATAATAAAATGGGTCTGGGTTTTACCCAGTGTGTTAAGGGACATCCTCTCCATTTCCCCTTTTTTTTAATATCAAGGGTCAAAAATGTGACAGCTCATAACTTAACTTAATATCAATTTTAATTGTGGTTAAATATTTAAACTAGAGCGCCCTTTAACTCAACCGACAAATTCTATTAGAAAACAAAAATAAAAAATAAAACATAAAAAGTAAAAAGAGAGAGAGAGTTACAACTCTTTTAGGAGGGAAAAGTGAAAACCAAAGAACACGTTCAAAGGTTCAGAGAACAAGTTCAGAGCACATCTCTGTTTCTATCTTGCCAAAACAAAGGTATATCTGTAAAACTTGTTTATGGTTATCTAATTTGATGTTTGATCATTTTTTTACATTTATATTGTTGTCTTGGTGAGTTTATATTGTTGTTTTGATGGTTGGATGCAAGTTAGAGTCTATCTGAATTTTTATTTTTAATTTTTTGAGATAAAGATTGAATCTTTATAATGGTTAGATGATTCTTGGAGTCTATCTCATTTTTTCTGCATTTATATTGTTGTTTTGATAGCTGGATGCAAGTTAGAGTCTATCTGAACTTTTATTTTTAATTTTTTGAGATAAAGATTGAATCTTTATAATGGCTGAATGATTCTTGAAGTATCTTTTTTATTTTTTTGAGATAAAGATTGAATTTTTTTTTTTTTTTTGAGATAAAGATTGAATCTTTATTATTATATGACATATTTGATTGCCTGGTCTATCCACACCAAAGGTCCCTATTCTGCCTGGTCTATTTCCCATTTGATTGCTGACGTTCAAGACTTGGCTATGTCTTTTGTTTCTTGCAATTTTAGTTGGATTAGTAGATGCCGTAACTCTACTGCTCGTTCAGCAACCAAATTTTCGCTTGCTTCCAATGACTCTTTCATTTTTACTTTGGCTAATCTTCCACCTTGTCTCGTTGACGTTTGTAAGGAAAATGCCCCCCTTTGTTTCCCAGTTTTTCAAGTTAATGAATTGCAGCTTATCAAAAAAAAATATGGCATATGGCATATTAGAGGACACGTTTGATGTTTATTGCTCACATATTGTTCAAAATAATGTAATTTAGCTTTATTTTCAGTTTAAAATTTTAGTGAAACCCATATTTTGTTCTTTTAAAAAAATAATAATAATAAAATAAAATACCATGTTTGTTCTATTGGAATTTTTTTTACATCATCTCTGTTTTGAAAACAAATGATAGGTGAAAATTATAATAAATTTATGGTCAATTTTTTCTAGGGATAATGATGGATGTTTTGATGGGAATATATGTTCCTTCTAATGTGCCCATGGAATCTATCCCGTTTAAAGGGATCAAGTTTGAAGCAAATGAGATTGCATATGATTTTTATAATGAATATGGCAGAATCTGGTTTTAGTATTAGAAAAGAGTATGTAAATAAATATAAAAAGACTAGAGTGGTTACTTTAAGAAGATTTGTGTGCGCAAAGGAGAGAGTTCGAGGCAAAGACAAGAGAGATCAGAATATAAAAAAGCCATAAGCAGAAACAATATGTGGTTGTGAAGCACGTTTGGTTATTGTACTTAATCAAGATAGTAAAAAATATGTGGTGAATGAATTTATTGCTGAGTATAACCACTATCTCCACCTCCCATCAACTGTACACATGACGCCATCACAACAGAAAGTGATTGCAACTCATGTTATTGAAATTGATTTGGCACATGAATTGGGATTAAGATTAAAGCAATCTTATGAGCTTCTTAGGGTCCGTTTGGATGCAGCTGAAAACTGAAAACTGAAAACACTGTAGCAAAATAATTTTTAAATGTGTAAATAGTACCGTGGGACCCACTTTTAATGAAAAAATTGCTAAAAAGTGAAAATTGTGGGTCCATGAACAGTGCACAGATGCACTGTTCATTGACAAAAGTCAACAAGTGCGGCTACTGTTCATTGAACAGTGCACGAATGCACTGTTCACGGTTGAAAGCAAAAAAAAAAAAAAACGCAAACGCAAACGCAATCGTCCCACCCAAACGCACACTTAGTGAGCAAATTGGTGGATATGATTATCTTGGTTTTACCAAGCAATATCATAAAAACTATTTACGCACTAGGCGACATAGAGACAAGGAGCATGGGGAAGCTGCTAGCTTGGGAAGATATTTCAGTCATCAACTTAAGGAAAATCTTTCATATTATTTCGCTACTCAATTGGACTGTGAAGAGTTGATTACTAATATCTTTTGGGCCGATGCAAGGATGATCACTGACTATAACACACTTCGGTGATGTAATAACGTTTGATTCAACGTATAGTACAAATAGAGATGCAAGGCCACTTGGAGTATTTTTGGGTTTCAATCACCATAGAGAAACTGTTGTATTTGGAGGTGCACTTTTATATGATGAGACAGTTGAATCTTTTGTATGGTTATTTGAGACCTTCTTAGAAGCAATGTCTAAAAAGAAGTCAATCACTATTTTCACAGATCAAGATGTAGCAATGTCAGCTGTAATAAAAGTAGTCATGCCTAAGACATATTACTAGTTTTACATAACTTTCAATGGTAAAGATAATTACATTTATATATTTTACTTTGATATTAATAATAATTTAGATGCATAATTTGATAATTTTAATGCTAAGCTTGTGATATGTGTAATCTGTAATTGATTTTTTTTGGTAGCTGGCTTCTACAAGTTCTGCATCACATCAGGGAGGCTCATCCGCAAGTGTTGCATTAGCATCACATCTAGAGAGTATATCCAATGTTGTAGGCTCCAATGACAAAATTGATGGTGCAGGAGATCTCTTGACTCAAAGAAGTATTGCAAGTGGAGGTCTCTTGACTCAAGGAAGTATTGCAAGTGAAGGTCCCTTGACTCAAGGAAGTGTTGCAAGTGGATGGAATGAAACGGTTCATAAAGTCGAGTCATTTTTCTAGTTTAGGATCATGTTTTATAATCTATGACACGTGTTGTGATTAAGTGCTCTTGTTTTGTAATTTTCCTGGTTTAAAACTAAAGTTTTGATGGTCCAAAAAATTAGTCACATTTGGCCACATTCAAATGTTCAGATTTTTTATTAATTATTTGGAGGGAATACTTTCCAAAGGAACGTTTCCTTTTATTACAAAAGAGCACATCTTTGTTTATATCCAACCAAAACAGAGGTACAGGTTGTGATTCCAGGATTTAATATAATTGAAGATCAGTTCGGATATTATTGGCTTCTTGATTTACAGCTACCAAAACTTCAACTCTCTCTCTCTCTCTCTCTCTCTCTCTCTCTCTCTCTCTGAGTTTCAGTCACTAGATCAGAACTTTATATGGTTTGATGAATTTTGGAGCATAGAGATCTATTAAGTTGTCTCTCTCAGCGTTCACTTCACATGTAGTTGCATAGTGTTAATTCATGATTTATTCTGCTATTCATATAAAGTGTTCTTCTGATAAGTTTGTGGATAAATTTATGTTTCATTTGGTTTGGTTTTTTGTTGTTGTGTATATTTTTCTCTTGTTAAGCTTCCCTTGTTAGGATATTTTGGAGTCAACATTAATAAATTGTTATGTGCTACATGAACGTCTTTATACCAGTTCAGGGTTAAGCATGTGCTATGTTATGATTAGAGCTTTGGCTTTTCAAGTAGACTCTTAGGAATGGGTTGGGAATTTATAGGCCTTGTGCTTGGCTTGATTAGACAGCTTCTCTTTAGAGATTTGACATTTCATAACTTGATCAAGAAATAGCACATTCATGTGAACTATGTGTACTTGCATTGCAAATTGGTAAGGGAGCCCGTTAATCACTTTCTTTTACATTGCTCGGCTAATCTATGTACTTGGGTTGCAAACCCTATGAGTTACTTGGCATTACAATCAAAATTCAATCCAACAGAGTAGACAATAAGAGAATTTAATATATAAAAAATGAACAAATTTAATTAAAATGTACACTTTGATCACATAACAAGAATTCCATTGAAATAAACACTTTGATTATATGATTATAATAACATGAAACTTCTACAATTGGTGTACTTATTGCTTGACTATATATTCCACCTCTTGCTTCTTGATTATACATTCCATCCAAAGTCTACAATTTTCAATCTTAGCTTGATCACTTCGACTTGCCTCGTGTTAAACAGCGTGCCCCATCTCTTGGTATGAATGTATGATGCTTCTTTGTTATGTAAGTTCTTTTGGTATCAAAGCTTTGAGATGTATCATAGGTTCAGAATCCTAGGTTTCACTGCATGTGAAATGTAGTTGCCTAGAGAACCTGGCACTCCAAAGGCCCTTCCAAATTACTGATGATTAGGTTCAAGGAAACCTATAAGCAATATTAACAAATCTCAATCATTCAAAATTAAAGAGAAACTAATAACGAAACTTGTCCAAAAAATTATATAGACTTTCCAAATGGATAACCAAAAGGCCAATACAAGAACCAGTCTACAAAAAGAGAGGCACAAAAAACAGCTAGAAAATTCAATTATTTTTCCTATAAGAGCTTCAAATACCAACCACAAAAGGGTTTTCAAAAATCCCAACAACTCAAATTTTTGAAAATAACAAATTCATCTGCCTCACCCTAAAAAATCAGTGTATATCAACAGCCAACAACCAGTAAACATAAATCTAGCCATAGGCTGAATGTTTTCTTTAACAGTTCATCATCAAAATACAATTATGTGCATTTCATTCCAACAAAGGAAAATTTACACACACCCAATTCTGCAATCAGTAGCATGACAAGGAAACAAAGAAACATTCACAATACATTCCCCAAAACCTTTCATAATAGAGTGAACAATTAAAAATTAATCGAGTGAACAATTATGATTAAGTAAAATAGTAAGCTTGTATTTTGATCATTAATTCTATTTCCTCTCACACCCTTCCAATATTAGCTTTGCTTGTTTTCGTTTTTCAAATTTTTCATCCTAGTATCAAGAAACTTGGGTGTGGTATCAAAACAACCCAAAAATCTCATACCTTTTGGAACAGATTCAGATCAAAACAAACCATAAACCCTGCAAAGCTTAAACACCCACCAACTGTTTTGTTTTCAAACAATCCCAAAGCTCAAAACCCAAAAAAAAAAAAAAAACCACTCAGAGAATAGAAACCAAACTCAACATGACAAAATCAATAAAAAAAAAAAAATAGCAATATACTAATTTTATTTTCCTTTTTTTTCCAAGCAACCAAACAGAGCTTATAAAGAAGAAATAAGATTGAGAAAATTTACCAAGCAGTGGGTTCGGCGATGTTAGGTTGGTGTGAGACGTGGTTGAAGAAACAACAGTAGCTTGGCACACGTTGGTGATTGTGGCAGCAGCGACGACAAGGTTGAGAGAGAGCAAAGCACGACGATGGAGAAGAGTGATTGAGAGAGAGCAAAGCACGACATTGGTGATTTTGATATATCCGAATCTCATATAAGATGGGTTTGTTGAGTTAACCCTTTTGTTTAACCACAGTTGAACTTCCAGAGTTAAGTGCTTTAAATTTTAATTGACGTGACAGTTTTTACACCCTTGATTTATTTTAGATGCATTTTGTCCCTTAACTAGACATTCTCCATTTCTCTTTGAAATGGAGAGGATCCGGATCCGGCTACATTGTCGTGCCAATTGTTAAAACGACTAGTACTTCAAAAAAAAAAAAAAAAAAAAATGCCCACACAAATTCTCAATCAAAAGCCGAATTAGTCCCCAACAGGCTCACACCAACCATGGACTTAAACATGGCAAAATGGGTTAGAATTTTGACCCGAAGCAAAATGAATTGACCCATGACCCAACCCTTTTTTTTTTTTGTGCCAAAAAATATATAGACTACACCCTTGAGTGCTAGGTGCATAAAGCACAAAGCATGCCAAGTTGGCAACCTACTGTATTGCCGGTAGTCAATAACAGTAAATAGTAACATGAGTCACAAGACAACAGATTTATTTTATAAAAATGAAATAAAAAAGTAAAAATGAAAGGGAAACAAGTAAAAAAAGCAAATAGAAAACATTAAAATCAGACTAACAGTAAGAGTTCAAAACATTTGATTTGACTATACACTAACAAAAACACTACTAAGTTACTAACACTACTTGTCTACTCACACAAAGTGACAAAACTTAAGTCGAAGTTGCTAAACTAAAAAATAAGTCCAAACCAGCAAACTTAAGAGCTTTCCATAACAGTAACATGTGTACTTAAGGAGAATGATAACTTGACATAGTCTATGACATACATTTATTTATTGTTACTTTTGTGGGAATGATATTATTAGTGGTGTAAACTTAAAATATATACTTTTTGGTGCTCCTTACGATCTATCTTTCTTTGAAGTTATAAATTTGTAATTACAAGTATTCTGGCAGTGAATTATTAACATTGAAGACTTTGTCATCATGAATTCACGACTATAAAGAATTTTAGTCATACTCAAAACTATTAAAATTGAATGATTTTAACCAGTGGCATTATGTGCATCTTATTTCCTTGATTGATTTTATTCATTCTCTCTAAAAAGGTTGCCATTGATTTTGTTCGTTTGAAAACTACGAGTCGACTCGACCCAAAACTCGATTGACTCGTTTAAAAATGACCTATTTTTTTACCCGCAAACTGATTAACCTGCAAACCTGATTAATTCGACCCGACTGTTTGCCACGTCTACCCGTAGTTTTAAAAAGGGCAAATTGCAAATTACAATTATAAAGTTTAGGGGTGCTTAGATTTTACATCCTAAAATTTCAAATTTTGAAATTGGACAAAATTTAGGTACAGTATCTTAGGTGCTGTTTCTTAGGTTCCTCTCTTAAAATTCAGCTAAGTGACTACTTAACTAAAAAATACATTTCATCTCATGAGAAAAAATCCACATAGCAGAATCTTAAGAAGAGAATCTAAAGAATAGTACCTAAGTACTGTACATAAATTTTGCTCTTTAAAATTTACCACCTGAAATTTAGGCGTGTTTAAATTTTACGACCTAACGTTTCAGAATTTAGATTTTACCTCTTTCAAGTTTAAGATTATTTAAATTTTACTCATTTAAATTCTAAAACTTTACCGTTAAACTTTACCTTTAAATTCTAAAATTTCAGGTACAAAATCCAAATACCTTTAACTAACCCTTTAAAAATTTAAACCCATTTCGGATCCTCAAAACCCCAAAACCACCGACTATAGTGTTTTCTCCTTCTCTGCACTCAAAATCAATCTCTAAAACCCAAGCTTCTGAAACTCATCGTCACCATGGTTCGCTTTCTCAACCTTTTCTCTTTCTTTACAGTTTCCTTTTGTTGATTTCATACATAATTTTGTGTACTGATTTTGTTGTTGTTGTTGTATAATATTAGCCTCAAGGAGATTACATAGATCTTCACAGAAAGAGATATGGGTATCGTCTTGACCACTTCGAGCGCAAGCGCAAGAAGGAAGCTCGTGAAGTCCACAAGCGCTCTCAGATTGCCCAGAAGGTCCTTTTTCTTTAAAAAAAATTGTTGAATTTAGAGCTAATTTTTTTTTTTTGTTAGTTTATTGATTAATGAATTTTTGTTGTTGTTGGGGTTGGGGTTGAATTGTGAATGAAACAGGCTCTGGGTATTAAGGGCAAGATGTTTGCCAAGAAACGTTATGCTGAGAAGGCTCAGATGAAGAAAACGTGAGTGCTTTTGTTATTGCTTTGTCTATTTTTTTTAGATAGAATGTGTGGTGTTCGGTTAAATGATCGAATCGAATCAACAAGAAATGTTAAATCTTAAATGCACGATATTGATTCTGTCTGTAAAAGATGAGTTATTGGGTCTTTTGAGAGTGGTAAACCATTTTATGTTGTGATAATTAAACTACGAATATGGTAGTGGCGTTATTCGTAACATGGGAAAAATGCTAATATGAGTAAGAATTTTTAGGATTTTTTGAGATATCTTGGTTGAAATTTCAAGTATCTTGTTTGGTGGCATAGTAAATTGGGAATATGCTCAATTGGCACTTCTTGGTGTTTCCAACAAACAAATCCAAAGTTCAAATCTCTCCTCCTTTAACTATCGAATTATGTATTAAAATTGGGGAATATTAAAATGATTCAATATGTTCGGTGTTTTGTTTTTTGGATGGCATCGCTGTGGTACAGAAGTTTCTATTTTCTCAATCTGTCTAATAATGGAAGTTCCTTATAAAACCACTTAAACCCTGCACAAGTATATATTTGCACATGTCGGCTCAATCACTTGCCCTTCAACCAATCTAAATTCGAA
The DNA here is from genome assembly GCA_019022515.1 of Quercus aquifolioides. Lineage (NCBI taxonomy): Eukaryota > Viridiplantae > Streptophyta > Magnoliopsida > Fagales > Fagaceae > Quercus > Quercus aquifolioides. The sequence continues at coordinate 9,832,712 of CM032326.1, forward strand.
AACCAATTGTTGCTCTGAGACATTACTCTATCACTCTTCTTAAGTGATTTGTGATCAATCACATATTTTTCCATAATGAACAAGTTATCTTTACCTATTATTCAATTATAGTTAACTAGTAGTAGATAATAATTTTTTTTTTTTTTTTTTTGGCATGGAAAACAGACTGGCTATGCACGAGGAATCCTCCACCAGGCGCAAAGTGGATGATGATGTTTCAAAAGGAGCTGTTCCTGCCTATCTGCTGGATCGTGAAAACACTACACGAGCAAAAGTATAGTTACACCTTTAATTTCAAAGACATATTTTTTAGACACTCCTTTCTGTTTATCAATCTAACATTACAATGTTAATAGGTTCTCAGCAATACCATTAAGCAAAAGAGGAAAGAGAAGGCTGGGAAATGGGAAGTTCCTTTACCCAAGGTAAGAACAACTTTTCTTGCATCATCGTGTCTATTTTGCACCTCCACAAATTTGTTTGTAGTTGTGTTGTGTGTGCGTGAGTGCATGCACTGGCAGGTATATATTTGTGTGGGTGAATCAGGGTGGTTATGCTACAATATCCCTTAATTGGGCTTTTGTATTGCCTGTAATTGGACAAGCTTCATGACTGGAATTTATTTTCCTTCTTCAGGTGAGGCCTGTGGCTGAAGATGAAATGTTCAAAGTGCTCAGGACTGGTAAACGAAAGAGTAAGTTCTCCTAAACTCACATTCTTCATGTCTTCCATTTATTTTTCTCGATATTGAAATTGTGATTGGTTAAATTTTTTGTGTTAATCTTATTTGTACAATTTGGGCTTATGATAAGAAGAAGTAATTTAGAAGTGCTAGAAGATATACTTTGTAATTTATATGAAGATACTGTATGATTCGTTATAGTTTTCTCACCTTGATTCATTTTAGTTTTCTCACCTTTATTTATTAGTTGGCAAAGTTCAGTACTTATGTCTGTGCAGTTCACGATATTCAGGTTATTTGAATCTGTTGACTTGGATGGTTGGATTGGTTATATTTCTTAACTTTTATACTTTATTACTGTGGCTACCTCTAAGACATTTGTTGTTGGACTGTGTGTGTGTGGATTTTGTGAATTTTTCTATGCAAGTAAAGAGTTGTGTCTATTGTAGTTGATCGTATCATAGATTAGCTTGTAGAATTTCCTAGATGTGGTTGACTCGAGTAAAAATACAATTTTCTTTGGCCAAGATCCTTGTAGCTCAACTTGTTAACACCTCTGTATGTTTCCAACGAAAACATTTAGAATTCAAATCTCCCACACCCCTAACTATCGAATTATTAACAAAAAAAATACAATGATCTTTGTTTTGTTATAATGAAAACATGAATCAAGTTACTAGCAAAACTGTTGATACGCTAAGGGTCTGTTTGAAATCCATTTATTTTGTTGAAACTGAAATTTTTTTGCTGAAAATACTATAAATTAAGGTAAAGGCTAGCTAAAATAGTATAGTGGGACCTATGAATAGTACCAAAAAGTGCAGTGAGATTTATGAATAGTAGCAAAAATAAGCTGAATAGTAAAATAAATTGGCAAAAATAATCTTTGCCAAACGGACACTAAGCCTGATCTCTTTTGCAGCCAAGCAATGGAAGAGGATGATCACAAAAGCGACATTTGTGGGTCCTGCTTTTACAAGAAAACCCCCGAAGTATGAGCGCTTTATTCGTCCTTCAGGGTTGCGGTTCACCAAAGCTCATGTGACACACCCTGAACTCAAATGCACTTTCAATCTTGAGATTATCGGAGTAAAGAAAAATCCTAATGGTCAGATGTATACCTCTCTTGGTGTGATGACAAGGGGAACCGTCATTGAGGTACAGTTTTCCTGCAAATGTTAATTGTCTTTAGTCCATTGAAAAGCAGTAAACATGGCAGGCTTACATGGCTTGTTTCCCCTGTTACTGTGAATTTCAGGTGAATGTCAGTGAGTTGGGTCTGGTTACACCTGCTGGGAAAGTTGTATGGGGTAAGATTATCCTCTAGATTTTATAACTTGGCAGTGTTATCCATATCTTTTTTTTTTTTCAACTCCCATCAGTACATGTCTCATTAGATGTCTCATTAGTTTTGTGATTTACGCAGGAAAATATGCTCAGGTGACAAATAACCCTGAGAATGATGGTTGTATAAACGCTGTTTTGCTTGTTTAAGAGGGTTACTGACAACGGTAGGAATTTGGTTGTGAACACTGATGATGTCTGAAGCAGGGATCTAAGCCCAAAACAGGAGTCAGGAGTCTTTGAGTGTCTTATGTGTAACCAATTTTGTCATAGAGTACCTTTGTTTTGATCTCTTGTTTTTTGGTAGTTGTGTAACTTGTGTTAGCATCGTTGGTAAAAAAAGAGAGTAAAAAACAGTTGTATCAATGGATATATTATCTGATCTTGTCAAGCTTATGTTTCATAATCAATTAATAACAGTTTTTAAGTATTCATTTGAGAACAACTTATATAATTGTTTGCTGAAATTATTTTGCTAAAATTGTGCTAAAATATACTTTTATCTTGAAAAAATTTGAGAAAGTGAGAAAAGGCGAAAAAAACTGAAGTTTTAAAAAATTGTACCTAAAAATTAAAAGCACAACTTATAAGCTAATGCAGAACTCACCCTTAATTAGTCTTGGACTTCAGTTGCTTTTTCAAACCAGTCAATTGTGAGTCACTCCTTGCTTGCTAAGTTGATAACTTGATATGATAATAAATGGATCTGGCTTTTGTCTAGTGGCCAGTGCCACTGGACATGTTGGATTGCGGACACGTGTTCAAGACTAGACACGTGTCCGTATCTTGACGAGTCCAGTGGCCATTGGACAGAAGCTGAACCCATAATAAATGGGCATCTAGACAAGTTGTGAGACGTGAACATGGTTGTACGACACACCATACGGCTTTTTTGCCGAGCCAATTGTTAAAACGACTTGTCGTGGGGTGTTTTTTATTTTTTTTATAACAAACTACTACTACTTTTTTATTAATTATATGGCAAAAATAGTAGTACTATTTTAAATTAATTTGGCAAAATGATCTCCCTTCTTTTTTTGTAAATTCTTTGAAATCTTGTTCATGGATGATGAGTGGTTAAAATGTAAAATATTTATAAAATGTGACTGATTGAAATAAGAATGTTAAGATAGATATGTGGAAAATTAAAAATATAAGATTTTGAAAGGGGAAAATTTGCTTAAAGATAGAGATGACTAGACATGACAACTGGCAAGTCGGGTCGAGTCGAGTATGTTTGGTTGCGGGTCAAAATCGAGTCATTTTAAGCGGGTTGGAAATAGGTCGGTCAATAAAGTTACGGGTCGGGTCGAGTTGACTTGTATTTCACATGAAATTAAAAAAAAAAAAAAAAAAGAAGAAGAAGAAGAAGAAATGTATTTGTCATTGGAAAGTCATGCAACAAATTACTTGATGTAAAATGCATTATTTTGAATTCACCACTCATATCAATAATGAGCTTAACTAAGCAAATTAATATTTGTTCAATCATTTTAATATCATACAAATCCTAACATTACTAACCAAAACAAAATAGCACAAAGAATAAGTAAAACAAATACACAAGTTTCATTTCTACATAATATCAACTCCCCAAAATATAAAACAAAATTACAAATGCCTTACTAGATAACTAATTTGAAAAATAATAAAAACATATAAGAAATTTATAATCTTAAAACTAATTTTATAATCTATTATCAATTGTGGTTGAGCTTTTATTTCAATTTGAGAATATACATTAAAGTTTGATTATTTACTTATTTATACATGGTCTAAGAAATATCATAATTTATTTTGAAAAACCATTTATTTTGGACATTAATTGTTAAAAAAGAGGTCTAAGCATCCATAATTTATGCTAATTTCATTGACATACTTTGACTTCACTCTTTTCACATTTACGAATGTTTCTCATGCATGTCTATAATTTTAAATATATGTTTTTAACTCTACTGTATCCAAATTATCTTGACATGTACTTTGTTACTTGATATTTAAATATCTTTACTCATTACCGAATGCCTCAACCAGCCATTTCTCAATTCATTTGTATGCAGTTATGTATAAGTTTCAATTGTTTCCTTAAAATCATTGTATCTAAATGATGTTTTATATATATATTTGAATGGCATTATCCAAAAAATGTTAAATATTTGATGTTTCATTAAAAAAAATGTCCATTATATATTACCAATTGAATTTGACTTGTGCACTGTAAAACACATAACAAACAATTAAACTAATATTGTCTTAAATTTTATTTTTAATGTTAAATATTTGATGTTTCTTTTATAAAAATAAAAAATAATTTCTATTATATATTACCAATTGAATTTGACTTGTGTGTTGTAAAACTTATAACAAACAATTAAACTAATATTGTCTTCTTCTTCTTCTTCTTCTTTTTACCAAAAAAAAATGTCTAAAAAAATGAGTCAGGTCACAGGTCAATCCGTTTTTTGCTTTGAGTCAAACAATTCAGGTTCGGGTTGGGTCGTATGAATTTGGATATAATATAATAGAGTAAAATCTAATACATACAGTCGATCCTAACTAATTTATTGGGACTAAGACTTTATTGTTGTAACGACTTTAACGATGATTTTACATATTTTATAATGTGAGTTGATATTTTTCCATGTTGAAATTATTTTCTGAATAGACAATTTTGATTCATATTGAACTTATCTTTTTAAGAGCTAAGAGTCTTAAAATTTAACTAGCACATGTATTTATAACTTAAATGTCTATAATTTAGATTTCATGATTCTAAAAAAAAAAAAAAAAAAACAAAGATTTAGATTTCATATCCCAAGTGTAATTATCTAATTATCTTATTATCAAAAAAAAAAAAAAAAAAAGGTCTCTTAAATAGACCATCTCAACTTTAACATTTAAATCGTCTATCAAGATGTCAAGCCTTAGTGCGATGATGAATAACTTCCACAAAAAACAACAAATCTCGGATTGATTCCGAGAATATTGCCAATAAATTTAGAATAATATTGTTTATTATGGCATATTTCAGATCTCATAAAAGTGGGAGTTTTGTAAAGTGGAACAATATTTTATTTAAATCGTTTATTAAATTACATTTCCACTTGATTCTTGGCACATGTGCTCGATGTCTAATGAGTTAGGAATGTCCTACCCCCGAATTTGCAATTTTCTTATCTTTTACTACACACCAATGACACCATACATAGCCCATTTCATCCACCCACAAGTCTTCACTTTTCGAACTTTCTTTTCCACACCTAGAGTCACCCCAATGAACAAGTATCTCCAAAAAAATCTCCAATCTTTTATGTGTTTTTATTTTCCTTTATTTTTTATTATAATTTTTATTAAACAACTAAACGATAGCTTATCATAATAATTCTAAATAACATAATTTATTTTGTATCTTATAATATTGGTTTATTGGCTAAGACAAAGTACCGTATAATACGATGATAACTTATCTGTACGAAGAGTTTTATATATGTCATTTCAAACATCTAATTTTTTTTTTTTTTTGAATTAGTTAGTTACCAAATGGGGATAATAACTTCAAATTACTTTATTACCATAATTTGCCAAATGCTATTTGTTAAAACTTAATTCTTACCAAAAACTACAATTAAAACTCTATTTATAGTAAATTGGTAATACCAAATGAGCCACTAATAAATGATTTATCTTACCTAATTTACTCTAATAAAATTTAGTTTGACTTAAAAGAATATGGGTATTTTTTTTTGTCGAATAATGTGTTATGTAGTTCATTTGACTCATATTTTTAATTTGATAAAATTAGATAAACCTATATAATTTTTTGGTGTTGATTCTAATAATCATTTGAAATTATTATAAGAAATAGATAAACCAACTTAAAAAGGCTAATATGTCTATCAATATTTTTTTTTGAGAAACATATGTCTATCAATATTCAATACAATAAAAGAAGACAAGAGAAGAGTCTCCTCTATCCAATATGGTTTCTATTTTTTTTTTAAATAAAATAAGAAAAAGGTTACTACATATGGAGTAGATGGAGTTGCTCGTGTCAGCGAGGTTTCTCTCTGAAGCCTTCTCTGCCTCGTAGCATTGCTGTTCCTTCTTTAAGGAGTTCTGTCCCTGTGAATAACACTGTTACTCACAGGCTAGTTGGGTTATTTTTTTGGGATTTACAGGGAAACACTCTTCCTCCCTTGCATCTCTTTCCTCACTCTAGATCCATAATGGATGATTTATCAAACCGATGGAAATCCCTCTCCCTCTCCGAAAAGGAAGGCCCAGGCCTAGCATTAAAACCGGATCAAGCTATCACGGAATTCTCCTTGGTGGCTCGATTCCTAACAAAACGTCCGCTCAATCTGGATGCCATTGCTAATACCTTCAACCCCCTTTGGAGAACAAAAACTGGTTTCAGAATGAAATTCATTGGAGAACATTTGATACTCTTCTCCTTTGATTACAAAGAAGATGTCGATAGAATCCTAGCAGCAGAGCCGTGGTGCTTTGATAAGCACATCATGGTGGTTTCAAGATTTGATAACACAGCAACGGTGGTTAGCTCGAATCTGAATACAGTGACCTTTTGGGTACAAGTCCATGACATTCCTTTACGCTTCAGGAACAGTGGTGTGGCTGAGCAAATTTGCGAGGTAATGGGTAATGTTATCCAAACTGAAAACCCAAATGAGCGTGATGGTGGCAACTTCATCCAGGTAAGAGTAGCCCTTAACATCTCCCTTCCCCTGTGTCGCGGTCGTCTTATCACTCTAGACAACGACGAGGTCCATTGGGTCTCGTTTAAATATGAACGCCTCCCAAATGTTTGTTATTGGTGCGGATGCCTCACTCACTCTGATAAGGACTGCGAAAAATGGATAGAGAGTGAAGGGTCATTAAGCAAAGAAGACCAACACTTTGGCCCCTGGTTAAGAGCAGCCCCCTTTATGGTTTTTAAGAAGGGCTTCCTCTCCGTCCCTGGCTTTTATGCCCATAAAAAAGCCGGTAAAAACGGTCACAACCAATCAGAACCTCAACACCAACCCCAGAAGTCTCAACCGGAGATGGCGGGAGAACCTACCCAAAATCTTCCGCCAAAAAATCAAACTCAATTTGGGAACCGAGCTCTTGACAACCCTGCGGATGTGACAGACCCCACTACAGTCTCTTCGGAGCCTTTCCTTTTGGTGCCCTCGATGAAGTCTAAGCAATCCATTCCATTTGATCAAATAATTGCAGAGATTGACAGGGATATTCAATGCTTTGACAAAGTGGATCCCGCGCAACTGAGCTCGAAGGTTTCCCACCAGGTTCAAACCTCATCCCATCCTAATGGGCCAAACATTGACTTAATTCCCACAGAATTACCCCCTCCACAAATTCCCACAGAGTCCATGAAAGCAGGCCCACTCAATGATATAACCAATATCGCCCCGGCCCATGTCTCTTCAGAATCGGACAATGCTAGGAAATGGGCCCGGATCCAACGGCCCAACTTCTTGTCTACTGATGAGCCCCTTGAGACCTCCTTAGGCAAAAGAGGCCCTTTACCAAATTTAGTAGACTCAAACCCTCTGAAACGCAGAGCAACCTCAGATGATGACTCCCTCCCAAACGGCGGCGGCTGGTCGGCAGCCCCGCCGAGCAAGATGAGTCTCTTATTCTGGAACGTGCGTGGGCTTGGGAACCGACGCACTGTTCACGAGCTCGAAGGTTTTATTCGGGCACAAGATCCCGCCGCCCTCTTCCTAGCCGAGTCGTGGGCGGGTGAAGCTAGGCTGATTAGTTTATGCTCGGAATTGGGTTTTGATCAACATTGGGTCACTTCGCAAGCCAATAGACTGGGTTGCTTGGCACTGTTTTGGAAGAATTCGATGAAGATATCAGTTTCCTCTTCATCGCCGACCACATCGATGCGATGGTTGGAGATTCTCAAGATAGTATGTGGCGTCTAACCTGCATCTATGGGTTTGCTGATTCCGCTAAAAAAGGTGACACTTGGGCTCTCCTTCGTCATCTTCGTGCATGCCCCTCTTCGCCTTGGATGTGCGCTGGGGATTTCAACGAAATATTGTGGTCCCATGAGAAGTGTGGAATGGGTCCTAGAAGGGAATCTCAAATGAAAGATTTTCGGGAAGTCTTGGATGAGCTCGGTTTAAAGGATTTGGGTTTCGTGGGGAAAAAGTTCACCTGGAAAGGCCGACGGCATGGTGGTTATGTGCTGGAGCGCCTTGACAGAGCAGTAGCAAACAACCTTTGGCTTTCCAAAAATCCGGGCTCCAAAGTACAACACCTTCATAGCAACTCGTCGGACCACCAAGCCATTCTCGTAAAGCCTGAAGGTATTACTCCTAACCCAAAACGTACATTTAAATTTGAACAAATGTGGCTGCGGGATAGGGGTTGTAGTGACACTGTCATCAGTGCTTGGGGTCCCCCAATTGTTGGGGCTACTATGCCTGAGGTGGCTGGGAAAGTCAAATCCTGTGGTGTAAAGCTCACTGAATGGAGCAAGAATTCGTTTGGCAGTATTAGAAAATTACTAGAAGAGAAGAAAAATCTTTTGGCAAAAGCTGAATTGGCTGCTGCTAGGGGGGGATATATTATTGGTTAAATCTCTTCAATTGGAAATAAATGGCATTCTTGATAAAGAAAACTTAATGTGGCAGCAGAGGTCTCACGCTCTCTTCCTGAAATGTGGTGACAGAAACACTTCTTATTTCCACAGTAAGGCTTCTCAACGATATCGGAGAAATAGGCTCTCAGGTCTATTGGATTCCCAAAATGTTTGGCATACTGATGAATCTCAAATTAAAGACATTGCGGTTGGGTACTTCCAGCCCCTATTCTCCACCTCCTCTCCATCGAATTTCTCTGACATCCTAGAAAAGATTCAGCCTTCAGTAACTGACTCAATGAATGAGATGCTCCTTAGAGAGTTCAACCGGGAAGAAGTGGAGGTAGCCATAAATCAGATGAAAGCCATTACTGCCCCTGGCCCCGACGGTATGCCCCCAATCTTTTATCAATCTTTTTGGAATACTGTGGGGGGATGATGTTTGCTCTGCCGTTTTGGATTGTTTACGTAACTGTAGGATTCCAAAAGAAATAAACCTTACACATATTGCTTTAATCCCTAAAGTTAAATCCCCATAAAGAATTTCGGAATTCCGTCCTATTAGTTTGTGCAGTGTGGTTTATAAGTTGGTGTCGAAGGTTCTTGCTAATAGACTTAAGGGTCTGCTGCCATCAATTATCTCAGAAAACCAAAGTGCCTTCCAGGCGGGTCGAGTAATCACAGACAACATATTGATGGCCTTTGAAACTCTGCATTTTATGAAGCATCATCAGTCGGGTAAATCTGGTTTCATGGCCTTGAAGTTAGATATGAGCAAGGCCTACGACCGGGTTGAATGGAAGTTTTTAGAGTTAATTATGAAGGGTATGGGTTTTGCTGATCGTTGGGTGGCCTTAATGATGGAGTGCATTTCTACAGTCAGTTACTTGATCCTTATTAACGGCGAGCCCTCGCCTATTGTCCATCCCACTAGGGGCATTCGGCAGGGGGACCCACTCTCCCCCTACCTCTTTCTTTTTTGCACTGAGGGCCTCCATTGCCTCCTACACCACGCTGCGGAAGCAGGCCAAATTCGAGGGGTATCCATTTGCAAAAGGGGCCCACGGCTTACCCATCTCTTTTTTGCCGATGACAGCCTGCTGTTCGGTAGATCCTCAACTGCTGAATGCCGCAAGATTCAAGATATTTTAGGCAGCTACGAAAGAGCCTCTGGTCAACAACTAAATTTGTCTAAGACATCTCTCTTTTTTAGCAAATCTACTCCAATACATTCTGTTGAGCAGATTACTAGTTTGCTCGAAGTCCAAGAGGTCAAGCAATACGAGAAATACCTCGGTCTCCCTACTCTAGTGGGCAGAAATAAGATGGCAAGCCTTCGGTTTATCAAGGAGCGGGTTTGGGCCAAGCTTTGTGGTTGGAATGAGCAGCTCCTCTCCCAAGCGGGTCGGGAGGTGTTACTAAAAGCGGTGGTGCAGGCAATACCAACCTTCGCCATGAGTTGCTTCAAACTCCCCATCACTCTTTGCAATGACATTGAGCAATTAGTCCGTAAATTCTGGTGGGGGCACCGTGGAAGCCAAAGGAAGATTCATTGGTCCAAATGGAGCACTCTTTGTCTTCCAAAGGACATGGGTGGCATGGGTTTTAAGGATCTCCAGAAATTTAACGATTCAATGTTGGCAAAGCAAGTGTGGCGGCTTCTTGAGAACAAGTCCTCGCTCTTCCATAGATTCTTCAAATCGAAATTCTTCCCTGATGGTACTATCTTTGATGCAAAGGAGGATAAAGGCTCCTTTGCTTGGAAGAGCATTCTCAAAAGCAGAGAGCTGATTAAAAAAGGATCCCAATGGCGTGTGGGAAATGGAGAAAATATCCTTATCTATAGTGACAAGTGGCTTCCTGATTCGCAGTACCAAAAAATTCAGTCTCCTCCTTCTTTCTTCGGCTCTGATGCTCAAGTTTCAGTCTTGATAGACAGGGACAACAGCAGCTGGATTGAGGATGCAATTGTTAACAATTTCTCTGAGCATGAAGCCAAGTTAATTAAAGCTATTCCCTTGAGTATCACTGGTGTTGATGATAGACTTTGTTGGTGTGGCAATTTGGATGGATTGTATTCGGTGAAATCTGGATATAAGCTCTTGATGAGTGAAGAGCTGAACTCAAGTGCTGCCGTTCCTCCTGGGCTCTTGCCCAAGTCCGCGTGGAAGGCTCTTTGGAATTTAAAAGTTCCTAACAGAATAAAAACCTTGCTGTGGAGAGCCATATCAGATGCCCTTCCAACCCGGGTTAATTTGGTTAAAAGAAAAGTCCTCTCTGACCCCTCTTGCCTGGCCTGCGGTGTTGCTCAGGAATCTTCAATGCACGCCCTCTGGTCATGTCCAAAGCTGCTGAAGGTCTGGTCTGTTCACTTTAACTTGCTGAGAGGAGAGTCCAGAGATGTTTCCTCCTTTCGAGATGTGTTTGGGCTGTGCTTGGATGGGTCTCACCAGTGTGAATTATTTGCAATGATTGTCTATCAAATCTGGTTTAGACGGAATAAACTTAGATTGGGCGAGGATGTGGTTGATCTGAAGCTGATCAACTCCTTGGCGAGAGATGCTCTGCTTGAATTTCATCACGCCAACACAGCTCCGCAAAAGTCTCTCCCTGCCTGTTTCAATGTCAGATGGTTACCCCCCCCTTCGGATTGGGTTAAAATCAACTTTGATGGGGCTATTTTCCAGGACCGTGAAGCAGCGGGGCTTGGCTCCATCATTCGCAACGACTGTGGTCTTATTATGGCTGCGCTTACACAGGTTATTCCCCTACCCACCTCTGTGGAGATAGTGGAAGTGTTGGTAGCAAGAAGGACTCTTTTCTTTGCTCTTGAGCTCGGGTTTGATCAGGTCATCCTTGAGGGCGACTCTGAAACTGCTATTCAGGCTTTGAACTCTGAGGACTTTTCGGCCGCAGCTTTTGGGCATATAATTTCTGATGTTAAGTCTCTCTCCTCCCATTTCCGGTCAGTGGTTTTCAAACATACTCGCCGAATGGGAAATAAAGTTGCTCACAGACTTGCTCGGTCAGCTTGTAATTTTTCTTCTTCTTTTTGTACTTGGATAGAGGAGGTTCCTGTATGTTCTTTTGCAGAATACTCTGCTGAAATTATCAATGCCACGTAATCCCCTTCTCTTTATGGGGAGGTTTCTCAAAAAAAAAAAAACATATGGAGTAGACATCAAAAGCTTGTCAAAGAGAACAAGGAATCTGCAGCCATCTTAGCCCCACCAAAAAAAAAAAAAAAGAGTAAAATAAACCTAAAGTACGAAAAAGTCCAAAGAAAAAGTGAACATAAATAAAATATAAATCATAAAAGGCAGAAAAAGTAGAGGGTAAAATGGTAAAATGGTAAAAAAGCAAAGTCGGAGAAAAAGGATCACACGCGTTTGTTTACGTGAAAGATGAGAGAGAATCAGATGCTTTCGTAATTGGGCCTTGGCCTTGGAATTGGGGCCCTTTTCTTTTTTACTTTTGCATATATATACAGCCCTCCATTACTTACCCTATCGGCAATTATACACACACAGAGAAGAGTCACACACAAATCATTTTCGTGACTCATAAAATCACATACAAGCTCTCTCTCTTGTTCTCTTCGTTTTCCCAAAAACAACAAAAATGGCCGATCAACTCACTGACGATCAGATCTCCGAGTTCAAGGAAGCTTTCAGCCTATTCGATAAGGACGGCGATGGTATCTTTTCTCTGATTCCTCTCTCTCTCTCTTTCTCTGATTACTTTTTTTTTTTTTTTCCTGATTTCAGATCTAATTGCTCTGTTTTTCGTTTTAACATTTAATATCTTGTGGTTGATCTAGGGTTTTGATAATTGTCGATTCGTGTTTTGATCTGCAGAGATTTCGTTGTTTTTGGTTAATTTTTTGTTGTTGATCTGTAGGGAAAGAGACTGTTTGTTTCGATGGTTTTTCTAGGTTATGGTGTGGTTTTGGCTTTTGATTTTTTGGAAAATTGAACTGTTATGGTGTTATAGAATCTCGAACGTGATTTGCTTTTGTAAGGAAAATTATTAGGTTTTTTTCTGCTTCGTATTCTATCATTTTGTGTAACCGCGTCGTTGTGTTGTGTTCTTTATGCACTTTTACCGGTCTATCGAATTAGGATCTCCGTTATAACAGTCTTCGATTCAATTTCAAAGGATTGCTACTTCAATTTTTATCAGTTTAAAGTAGAAGTCGGTGGGCGTGTATGAGTTTATACTGTTGCCTCAAACGTTTAGACGCGAAGACATGGCTATTTATGCATGACTTTGTGAATTTATTAAGCTAGAAATGTATCTCTGTTTATCCATAATCGGCTCTATGCTTGCACTCTTTAGATTAGGAAACATGGATCGCGGGAAATATAAACTATGTAGTATTAGTTTCTTCACAAAAATGGAAGATTGTATATTGAAGGAAGGTTGATACAGATTTCCTTTCAAGTGTCTGTCATACCAAATGTTCTATAGGACTTTCTAATACCTAACTGTAGGTAATTTTGGAAAGGATCATTTACTTTAGCTAGCATTCTGGAGATATTTTGAAAGCGATTTTGAGGATTTATTAGGAATGGTTCTGGAGTTTGTACTCATTAGTCAGAAAATAACGGGAAAGATGTGTACAACATGCCTTTTCCTTTCAATTTATATTTAAGTGTTCAAAATGTTAATCTTAGATTGCTGATGGCTTGGTTAATTATGTTGTGCAAGTGGTTGCTTCTTCATGACTTATAAGCATTTACGTTAAAATCTCAAATTGCTGATGGCTTGTTGATAATATATGGAAGCAATTGGAAAAGTAGCTGCCTTCTTTTTTAGATTATGTATTGGGAAGTGAAGCTTGGCTTAACGGGCTGACATAAACGGTATCTGCCTAGTTAAATTTAATGCTGATAATGTGATATATTTCTTAATTTTCTACTACAGGCTGTATCACTACCAAGGAGCTTGGGACTGTAATGCGGTCATTGGGGCAGAACCCAACAGAAGCCGAGCTGCAGGACATGATAAATGAAGTTGATGCTGATGGAAATGGTACCATTGATTTCCCAGAGTTCCTTAACCTGATGGCCCGCAAGATGAAGGACACCGATTCAGAGGAGGAGCTCAAGGAGGCCTTCCGTGTGTTTGACAAGGACCAGAATGGCTTCATTTCTGCAGCTGAGCTTCGCCATGTCATGACAAATCTTGGTGAGAAGCTGACCGATGATGAAGTTGATGAGATGATTCGCGAGGCTGATGTGGATGGTGATGGCCAGATCAACTACGAGGAGTTTGTCAAAGTCATGATGGCCAAGTGAGGACTGATCTTTCAAAACTAAAAACTGAAAAAGCATTAAAAAAAAACATAAAAGGGAACAGGGCAGATAAGTTTGACAAGATTTCTATTTCCCACTAGGACATCTTTTGGCATCATTAGCTTTGGATGGTTGGTTGGTTGTTTCTTCTTGTTTGCATTATTTGTGGCACTGTTCATTAGTATCTGCTTGTTTGTTCTGTCTCTTGTTTTAGTAGCTTGGGTGTAGTGTCTTTTACTTTACTCTTGGTATTTTTCTTTCTACCTTTGATATTATGAACCTAGAACAATTGGATGAATCTGATGTTTTGCTTATGGGGTGACTCATTTTGTTAATATTTGAAGTTATCTTCCTTTCTTTGTATGTTCTGTTTTCTGGGGACATTGCATCTGTGTATTATTGTATGATCCTTTATTATTTATCCAAACTGAAAATTTTGGTTGTCAATTCAAGTTTTCTTTGCCCAACCAGAGGAATTTTTATCAGGTTTTGTATCTGATATGTCTTGCTCTCTCTCTCTCTCTCTCTCTCTCTCACATAGTATTTCCTTGCTTTGAAATCGTCTCCTTAGGGAAAGTCAGATCATGATCTGTATCTGCTTGATGAAGGTTAGTGCCAGTCAGTTATTATGCTGTTCTTTATGCATGTGTGCATGTGCCTAGCATGCCTTCATGTTTAAATCCTTTCCTTTTGATCTAGATACATCATAGGTGTTCATAGAGATTCCATGATGAGCCGATAAAGCTTGAACTCGAACCACCTCCTTCTTCAAAAGAAAGGGGTTCAAGGGAAAGGTAAGGTCTAAGTTCAAAGCTCACTTGGTGCATTTATAACCACTAAAAAAAAAAAAAATAGAGGTTTCCATAATTCCTTTTGACTAATGGTGCTCAAGAATTTAAAGAGTCTTAGCTATGAACGAGTAATTTATGCTGAATGGCATTAGGGGTGTGTAGAAACCTACCGACCTGCCAAACCCGACCTGACCCGCCGGGTTGGGTCGGTTTTTAAGGCTTGGTGGGTTGGGTTGGGTTACAAAAATTTTTTTATAGCGGGTCGGGTTGGGTTTGGGTCATAAAATTACAAACCCGCCAAACCCGACCCGATTCACCCATATTTAATATATATTTAAAATATATTATATATTTAATAAAAAAAATTTAAAACTAGCTATAGGGCACTTATATATATATATATATATATATATTTAAATATATATTATATATTTAATAATTTAAAGAAAAACCAGCTATAGAGCAGCACATCCTCGGTTCCTCCTACTAATACTAATTTAATATATATATATATATATATATATATAAAATGTATTATATAATTAATAAAATTTTTAAAATAACCAGTTCTTCCTATCCTATATAAAAGCCAATTAGTTCACACAAACCCTAATAAATTACTATTGTTGTTTAGTCATTAGTGTTGTTTGTCTTTAAAGAGTTACATTGATACTAATCTTTGGGTTTTTTTAATATATTAATATTTATATTTTTTTTCTACTTAATTTATTAATAATAATAATAATTCGTCAAACCCATGGGTTCAACCTGACCCAACCCGACCCATGTGGGTTGGGTTGGGTTGGGTTGGACTTATGTGATGGATTGAGTTGGGTTGGGTTGAATTTTTTTTGATCCACCATGGTGGGTTGGGTCAAAAAATCCCATCAACCTGACCCAACTCGACCCATGCACACCCCTAAATGGCATTATTGCATTAATTATTCTTTTGCTTGAGAAAACTAAACTTCCTTGAAGGTGGGGATGTTATTGCGAGTAGGGTTCCTAAGGATCTTCACCCACGTTTAATTTTTGTGATTTTTATGGTGTTACTTGTCCTGTCTAGCTTGTTGGCCTCCTAAGGACCAAAAAAGAGAAGATTGGATATGTTTTCAGGATGTTAGATGTTGCTTTCCACGGCTTGGAAAATCAAACCTCAACCAATGAAAATTTCTTGTTGGTTACCTAAAAAAAAAAAAAAATTCTCGATGGCTGGTTTTATCCTAGAATCATTTTCAAGAGTTGAATTCCGTGTCTGTGTTTTCGCCTCTGAAAGTGCTAGGAATTTATTATACTCGCTAAGGGGGGGGACCCTTATCTTGGTCCCATATGGATTCATTTGGTACGTTTTCATGGAAAATCTTATTGCTGACGCTTAGTGTATTTGTCACTCTAAAGATCCATTGCGTATATTGGTCGTGATTCCGCACACCTGTGGCTTTAGAATCTTATGTTCTTTCTCTTTGGCTTTTCAAATGCTTTTTTTTGGGTGGTTGCGGGGGCATTAGATTCGGAAGCTAGCCAGAAAAATTGAGACGAGAAAAAAGAAATAGAATCTAGCCTGGTTATCTATGCCCCAAGTTGGGTAATTCAACATGAAAAATAAATTCAATCTGTTCTAATATTGCCTTGGACAAAGAAGCCCTGTAAGAAATTGAATACAAACCAGTTTGGATTCATCTCTCTTTTATAACCATCCCTGCTATGTCTCAATAGCAATGCAAATGATTCGAGCTGGAAAAGTTGTTCTCCTTTTCTGTATGACCAGTAGAATGAAAAAGGTGCGAAGAGGGAAAATCAGATTTTAAGAATACCAAGGAAGATGGTCGAAAAGCAAGTTGGAGAAAATGGATCTAATTGTCAATGCCGAATAAGGTATTCGACACTTGTGGACGGATATTTTTAACTTTTTTTTCCAGATATATTCTGTGGAGGATAACATACTATGGGGTGAGAGTGAGTCGATTTTCTCCCAAACGGAAGGTTTATCACATCGCATCTTTGTGCTAAAAGATAATGCTAATATTCTTATAATAATAGCAAGTATCAAACATTAATAAAAATTAAAAAGGGTCGCGGCTTTTTGTACAGTATATTAGTGCACTGAATAGTAAATACGAATACATCGGGCACAAAAAAACAAAAAAACAAGAAACCTAAAAAGAATATTTTAAACATTGCGGGCTGCATTATCTGGGCCCAGTGGCTTGAAAACGGTCACTTTCCTATATATTTTAGTGGAACATCTCTAATTCTATATAGAGAGTGTCACAGGATTTGTTGTCAATTGTTATATCAGATAAAAAGAAGAAAGAAACTAGCTAGAGCGCATCAAAGGTCACTAGTGGTAATGAGCAATGGCACTATCTCTCAGAAACAAAACATGGTTTTATTTGATCTTTGATGGTCTTCGGCTTAGTCCTTGATAAAATAACAAATGATAGTTAACGAGATTTTTGTACATGTCAAAGAAAGGGCTGGTAATTTGATGTCTCTACTAAATTCAATTTAATTTCAGAAAAAGGCAAAGGAAAATGGTGGAGAAGAACCGGGGACAGGGTGGCGGTGTCTCAAAGGAAGACAAGGTTAATGATGGCAAGAAACGCCGTCGTAGGCGTAATCGCGAATGTTGGATCCTTTAAGAAACCTCAACACTACTCATGGCTCATGTCATGATTCACAATTGCCACTTCTCTCTCGGGCATGTACAATAACTGGCATTGCATGTAAAACTACCCTATACTAATAAAATCTCAAGAGTATTGAATTGATTCGATGCAATTTTATTTTTTCCCTTTTAATAATCGGACTACGGGAATAGAACAAATTAAGATCAGAATGGTTTGGATTTCAATCATTAGTTTAAAATGACTTGTATGGGGAATGAAATAACAAACTTTCTTCCTATTGAATTCAAAACAATTTCACATTACCATTAGAATATAGATTTGCTCACCACCTCACACGTGGCCTCACCACAATCTCCAAAATTTCTTAAGGGTCATGTGTGAGGTGATAGGAAAATTTAAGACTGAGCCTTATTATTATTAATATGTGGATTTTAAATAATGAGAGGTAAGTCGTCATTTCAAATCTATTCTATCAAGTGTTTTGGTTTAGTAAAATCTTGGGTAGTTAAAACATATGTATTTTGATTACCTTTGTGATCCTCAAAAACTTGCTACTTGTAGTCTTGTATAATGTTATCTTTCTAACTGTCAGTTCATTAAAAAAAGATGGGTCGAAAGAGGGTTGAGCACATGCATGATAATGAAACAGGCCCACTTTCTTTTGAAAAAGGTGGGGAGCGCAGAAAAACAATGTAGATGTGAAATGCTGACAAGTTTTTTCACTATTTACATGAAGGAAAAAGTTCCAGAAGCAAATGCTTGAGATTAGCGAGCGGCTGTGTGACAGAACAAAACATGATGGTCATGAATCAATATGTCTTCACAATTAACTGTAAAAGCATTATTAATTTTTTGCTTTACAGAGTTGGACTTGAAAAGTGACATTTACCTTATGAGTGGTTTATAGAGGACAACTGTGACATATTTGGACTGGTACCTATGGGTTAGTCCCAAGGCAACCACAGACTGAGAGGCCCATCCTTTCTCTATAAAAAGGTGGTTAAGCACAACATGCCGAGGCTTCGAAGAAGAAGCTTCATCTGAGTTTTCCATACCCAGCACAGTAAGATGCAGCTGGGGTGGAACAGCCACCGGCTCCTTCGCAAAATCTTCCTCTGTTGGTAAAGCCTGACTGTAGCTGTAGTCTGGTGATGGTGGGGCCTCAAACTCGGCTACACTCTCAAGGTTTTCAGGCACATTGTCCTGAATAAAACAACAAAAGTGAACAGATAAAATACAGATGATTGTAGTAGTAGTGTATGCAAATATGTCCTAACCCACACTATTCAAGGAAGCTCAGCTAAAAAAGAAGTCCAAGAAAAATGAAGTCAATCAAATGAAAGTTGTTTGAAAGGAAGTCCAAAGACTGAAATCATCCCACAAAATCTGTTTAAATACAATTTAGTAATTGACTAACTAAAGTGAAATACACATTTTCCTAGGCAAGTAGAAAAATGGACCAAGTAATGGTGATCCAGATCTTTGATCTGTGTCACATAAATTAATTGGTGACTGCAACTATTATTATGCTTACATAATAGGACTTGATTACCCTACTGCCTATATATATGTTTGTGTCTGCGTGTAACTTCCATTTCCACTTATGGCACTCAGATCATATCAAGCAGCCAATGTCATAGCATCTCCACACCTCATACCCACCTTCCATTTTACATCCAGTAACTGAATAATTTGGTCTGTAAGATGAAGAAAAGAAAATCCAAAAGAATATAGATGACAAATGAAGGGTAAGCTAGATACATACATGAACATTGAGAAGATTACAAACATGGCCCATTTCGTCAGGTGCAAAATCAAGATCTGGGTTATATCTCCATTCACCATCAACAATGAACCTGTAATGGTATATACCTATTGGCAGGACCAGAAGAATTGAGTGGTCTTTACCAGATCTCTGCAGCATTTTCCTGCAAAAAGATGTAACTACATGTAGCATACTTTGTCCATATATGGGATATTTAACCCAAAAAAAGCAGTTCATAGTTTTCACCAGATGGGATAAAAGTCATTGTTTACATCTTTACCATCAAAAGTGAATAAAGTTTTACCTAGATGTCCAATTGTCCCAAGATCCCTCCACAGCCACATTGTTACCACCATAGTTCCATGTAATCATGGAGGGGATTGCTCGTTCAGGAGGCTGATCAACAACTCCCTGAGATTCATTCTGCCAGATATTATTGAAAAAGGGCGAACCATCACCCCTTTGCAAGGGAGCTACAGGCAGCTGCAAATGCACCAAAGAAAACCATCCCATCAGCTTTGAAAGGCAAATAAGGTTGTGAAGCTCCTTAGTTCGCAACATCAAAATAACATTCAGATTTTTTAATATTCTCTCCTTAATTTTACAGTAAAACAACTGACTATTCCACAAAGGCAGTTTAACTTGAAGATTTTCTCCATGCACAAAAATGCATGAATGGCTAACGATATTATGCAGCTAGCTCCATACTAGGAATTAACAGGAGCAGGCATGCATGTGATCAATTGCACACTTGTATGCATTCCTTAAATATCAATTAGGAATTAACCAGAGCGGGCATGCATGGATAGCTAAAAATATTACGCACATTTTTTGATGACATGATTAGGACTTTCGACACCATCATATTCTACTATTACACTCACGCCAAATTGCCCAAAAATCACACAATGAACCGCCTTCCATATCTTAGTGCTTCTATGACAATGGTATTTACCTTTGCTACCAGTAAAGCATCTGGGTCACCATCTTACTACTATGTTCATTTGAACTTGGAATAATCATCCAAGGCATCCAAAGATATCATGTAAACAAGACCGTTGTAAATAACAGAAACATATCAATGTTCTGACCAGAAACTGAAATTTAAATCTATACCAATCTGATTAAAAATGTGGATTTCAATCTTTTAGCTCCTGCACAACTACAATCCTCCAAAAGACCAATAAACTTATAAAAATTTCTAAACATCAAGTGAAAATATCCATACTACAACAAAGAAGTTTATCATGCAATATGAAGCCAGCATACGGTGTATAATAATCATGATTATAAATTAATAGAAATGCATATACAGGGGCAGTCCAATCACCATTCAATTATATTGAACCGGAATAGGTGAATTTTTATCATGACAACATCCAATCTCATTAAGATGGTTCAGGCCCATGACGTTATGCAAAGATTTTGAATCCAGTTCATTGAGGTTTTCATAAATTTAACTTTATTCATACAATCACAATCTGAGCATCCAAAAATATAAGCAGGGACCTCATTTAGGTCTATCCTCCATGATTCAGGAGATGTTTCCATATCTTGCTGCAAACTTGTGTGGTGAAATGCTAAGAGAAGCACAATGGGGGTTCAAAATAGTTTAATTCTTTAAAGCCCCATATAAGAGAGAGAGAGAGAGAGAGTAAATCTCATTTTCAAGAAAATTTCCTAGCAAAAGTTCCTGTAAAGTGAAACCGAAGGGTTTCAACTTTCAGACGGCTCACAACAGGGTTTGTGGTCCAAATGTCCAATGACTTAAAATCTTCACCCTCCAGTCCATTTTTTATACCTTCTTTTTGAGTGAACACTATTTATACCTTACAAACCTCTTGCAGCTTTCTATGGCTCTAGAAACACCAGGTAGCATTCCAAGGCCTCGGAAAGCCAAACAGTTAAATACAACCCAACCACATTGCACCAGGATTGCCTTTGCACCACACACACATCCACCATGTACGTGCATACTACAATTCCAATCGCTTAAACTCTGTGGTCACAACCCACCAGGCAATAGCATTTTGGAATTCTCCCTAAAAACTATGGCAGCAAGTCAGGCAAACTTTAGATAAAAGAGATTTTGTTAAGAGAACAAATCAAACAAATCAATAATTACTTGAACATTCTCGACTTCATGATTCAGAAAACTTTGGAAATAATAGCAATCGATGAAGGCCTACTTATCCACAAAAAAGAAAAGAAAAGAGCAATCTATGATGCGTCACGCATTACCAATGGTGTTGTCGTGGCTTCAATCTTTTCTTAACAAAGCATTTCAATGTTCATAAAGGAAATTAGCAACCACAATATTATCTAGATACACAATACTTCTCCCTTAGTTGCATATTGTTGTTCTTGTTTAAAAGATTCAGCTTTTTTAAGGGACCTCAATGAATTGTCTTTCAAAGAAAAGGTTAGAAACATTATTGATATTATGTCTATTGACTTTTCCAAGATGACCATATTTTAGTGATTTCTCCAAATGGAATATAGAGGACCAACAAAATGGGACAAAGGAAGTAACACATAATACACACACACACACACACACACACACGTTCAGAGATATTCTAAACATTAGGTATAGTTCAAAAAATAAAAAGAGAAATTTGATAGACCCCATTGCTAAAATAATCTAAAAGCACCTGAATTTTAAAGAATGTGCATTTTTTTACTGACACGAAATCTCATCAAGGTAGGGCCCTCTGGATCCACCCCTGGAGAGTAAACCTCAAATACCAGAAATTGCCCTCAAACCACAAGTATCAGGTAAATGAGGGTATGTTGTGCAGGATTGAACTAGGGCACTCTAGTTGGAATGGGATTTGTCCATCATCCTTATTAACTGACCAAATTTTTGTGGGCTCTACAAAATGTGCATTTTACTGACCAAATTTTTGCAAATCTACGCGGAACAATTGCATTAATCCAGATAAAATTTTCACTTATTTCAGTCTTAAGAGTTCCTAAGAGATCTTGAGGTCAATGTTTGCATGGTTAAGAGCATAGATTGGAGGGAGGAAAAAAAATAGTAACTCAAGATAATTTTACTATTTGCGACATATCATATATCTAAAAAACAGGAGAAATCCCAAAGTTGGGTTGCATACAGAGGAAGCAATTCAACCCCTCAATGCTTTGCACATTAACCTTTTGCCTATACATTTTAATATGCAATCAACCATCTTTAATTCGATTTTGGATTATCAGTTTAACACCAAGTCAGCATCCTTTGTCACCACCAACTTTACATTTGGATTCTGGTACCAAGTAATACATCTTCACAATCTTGGGATTTTATAAATGATATGCAGACACGTATTCTAGGTGGACTCCTAGTGCTTCTTTGTTTCAACATGGCTGTTTTGGTGATAAATACACCAAAGTATAAAGCATAAGTCAGAGCCAAATTGTGCGACTGCCAAATCAGAGCCAAAGTCTGCAATTTTTCTTTGACAGAATCATAATTTTGTTTCCTAAAAGTCTTTTTCCCTCAACTAATCAAGGAGAGGTTTGATAGATAACACATACAACTGATTTCACTACCAAATTGGTCGCTAAAACAAACTACAAATAGATTGACTGGCATGCGGTTTCCTCACTGGTTCCCATGCAATTAATCAGAGTGAAGGATGACTAACCAAACAGGTAATCTCTCTCCCTCCCTCCAGCCCCAGCATACTATTTTTATTTTCCCAGCCAAGCCACACTGCTTCAGTTGAGGAATGAAAATGAAATTAGCAGCAGCAGCAGCAAAGAGGATAAAAGCATATCTGTCGCTTTTAACAAACTCATATGTACTCCCAAATTGATTAAACATTTTAAATGTTTCAGCAGGAAGAGAAGAATTTGACCACACATGGGATCACTTAGTGTGGGCAAAATAAAAGGGATGCCTCTGCTGTCAGAATATATTTTCACATTATTTATGCTAGAGCAGTCAATTATTTACGTGGACTAGTTAATCTCCATGTGCATGTCCCACAAATATTTTTGGTGAAGTAACAATCTCTAGTTCCAAAATAAAGTACTTACTATGAACAAGAGATTCTAGCTATATATGATCCGATTACATCTCTGGGAATAGAAGGTTGAATGTGCATAAGGAATGGCATATTATGTGCATAATAAGTGAAACAATACAAACAGGACTCATCCAAGCTCACACTTTAAATGTAGTCTTTTATTCTTATTATTATTACTGATACATTTTAAATGTGGTCATTGATTTTAAGTGCTCTCTCTCTGGGAAAGAGGGTATAGGAAGGGTACAAGATAATTTTTTCAATCCTAGTCACAGAAAAGTAAGATAATTTATTAGAGACAGGCAAAAAGAAGCGTAATCCTAGTACAAGGGAATTGTATACTAAACCATAAAAGGAAAACAATATTAACTCCCAGAGTTTAAAAGCTCCAAGAAATTTAGCAAAAGGTGAAAGAGAAGTGATTAGTCTCCGACACTCAATCCTAGAGTTATCTTATTGATGGAAGATGGGTGTCAAATTCAACACTCAGAGTTCACTACCTACAAAGGTCTAAGCATCTCTCTCTACATGCACGACATGAGGCAGATGGGAACTTCATTTTGAGAACGTGATAGCTGGTTGGATGAGCCTTTAGCTGTTGAAAGGGGGGAGGATGACATTATTGAAGAGTACTCTTTCGATTTTACCAACATATTATTTGTCCTTATTCACTATCCCCACTAATGTGGCTAATAGGATTGAAAGGTTGCAAAGGAATCTCTTGTTGGGTGGCTTGTGAGATGAATTTAAACATCATTTGGTGAGTTGGGATAAGGTGAAAACCCCTATTGCAAATGGAGGATTGGGAATCAGGAGGCTAACAACCTTTAATCAAGCTCTGTTGGCAGAGTGGCTGTGAAGTTTTGGGGAGGACGAAACATGATTATGGAGGCATGTAGTAGTTGTGGAGTTAGTCTTTTCTATTTGACCAACGGTATGAGGAAAGGTTCTCACTTGTGAGAACCTTATCAAGAGGGGTATTCAATAGTGAGTTGGTTTTGCATGTGTCAATGTAGGGGGGAGACGGTGGACTGTCTTTTGATACATTGTAGTGCTGCTGCTGAATTGTGGAATTTTGTTTTTAGATCCTTTGGGATTCAAATGCAGAGGCCCAAGAAACTCACAAAGACAAATAAATAAGTGCAGGATAGAGACAACTGAGTCCCAAGGACCCAAATGAACAATGGTGATGCTTGGGAGTAAAAAAAATATGAAATATCGAGTAAATATGTAGCATGAGCATCATGTTTAGCATTAGGTGCCCTTGCTCCCACATACACATGCATGGCGTAGGACAAGCATGCTAGAAGACTCCAATCAAGGCCAACACATATATTTTTCTCAGCTAACAGGGGAATCACTCTATATGGCCTAGAAAGCACTAGGAAAGAAGTTAACCTGCATGTATATCTAACATTTTTATCACTCTACATGCTAGGTGACATACACAGACTAATTAGATAGAAAAGACTGAGATCAACTTGTATATCTTACATTTTTATTACGTGAAGCTATAGAAATTAGACTTTGAATGCATCAAACGGGAAATTCAATCACCAAGTATCATTTTTTATTTTCAATAAGAAAGACCAAAGGCCTACTATGAGATTATCTACCAATTTAGTTAGCACAAGTACACCTGAGGTGTATGAGTCTTGCCAAGCCACGTGGCATTTTGAATTTGAAGATTGTAATTAATTGAGATATAAATGAATACATTCAAGATCATGAAACACACGCATGCACAATCCTCACTCACAGTTGACAAAAGTTTTTTTCAATTTTTATTTTTATTTTTTAAGGAACCCTTAAGAAGTGATTGTACATTAGTTCATTAGGAACAAAACTCTTATGGTTCATTGGCACTAAAGGGCTAGGATATGTCCAAGGTTCAAATCCTCACTCTCTCAATTATCAAATGATCAAAACTAAAAGACCAGCAGAGAGACCATTGTACCCTCTTACACAAAAATCTTCAAAGACCCATGAGAGAGTCAATTTAAATTGAAGAAGAAGAAACTCATAATGTCCCAAGGAGGAAAATGTGCAACATATGCAACTCTATACATGACATCCACAAATAATTAGCATTAATTGCATAAACAATTAGAGGACACACTGGCAACTCAAGGACAAACTTCCTAGTGAACTTTTGATAGTCACATTACATTTGTCAACCTCTTTATAATAAAGCCATTAAGTTCACCGAATTTTGAGCAAGATAACAACTTATACTGTCTTTATAATCAAAAAGGGAATAGTGTTAAACATATAACAACTTTTCTTTTTTCTTTTTTACAATCACTCCGAATTATTTTAAATACACGGAAAAATCCTATTCTTTATACTATCTGACATTCCAAACGGACTGATTGGATGTCCATTGTTGGAAACCATTCCATTTTTTTTTTTTCAATCTATGACTCGTTAAATGTTTGTAACTTATGTACTTGATTGTTATGATCCCAACTGTATACGTTGTGCATACACTTGGCTGATTCTTTTTTTATGATTTGAATAAATTTTACATTACTTGTCAAAAAAATAATAATTCCAAATTGATATAACTCGTCGAATCTCAGGTAGTACTGAATCTCACTTTTTTTTTTTTTTTTTTTTTTTGTGGAAGTCACTTGCCATCTCACCTCATGATACAAAAAACTAAATAAATAAATACATAAAATTAAAATTAAAACTAAAAAGAAAAAAGAAAAAATCACATTATGAAATCTATTATGTAAACGAAAACAACCCCTATGGTTTTATTGTTTCAATCCAAAATAAATGAAGTAGAGAGTCTCAAAATGGTAATAAATGATAATGGATTGGTCCCCCAAAATAAGAAAGGAAAAATTAAAAGCGAATTGACTGAAAATCAAAGAGAAACCTGAGGAGCGAATAAGAGAGGAGAAGGAGAGCGGCCTGGGCTGTGAGGAGGAGTAGTGTTGCTGTTGTTGTTCATGTTTCCCATTGACTCCGAAGACGCCACGCGCCCTGGAACCTGCGCGTGGTTGTAACTCAATCCCATCTCACCGTTGGATCTTGCTGTTCCCGTTAACGATAACGGTTCATCTTCTTCAATCCCGTTCCCACCTTCCTCTCTACCGTTCGCGTTTCCCATTGCAAAATTGAAGAAACTCCAGATCCACCAAATATATACAATCAATCAATTTTATATTTGTTTCTTTAATTATTGTTTTTAATTTGTGTCAGTATCAAATAAAAAGAAGAGTACGATTTTAGATATAACAGATAAGAAAGCGGAAAGAGAAAGGAAAAGCTTTGTTTTTAATGGAGGTGGTGGGGACGGTTGTTGTTGTTGCAGCAGCTCGGGAAATTTGTTTTATTAGAGGTTTTGTGTAGAGCTATGAAATGAGGCTGGTTTTTGGGTTTTATTTACGGATATTGACACTGGGAAATTTTTTTATAAACGTGCCTAGTGCCGTGCCTGCGGTTCTTATCGAATCACGCGCACGCGGCGCAGAAAAATCCATGTGTGTCTGACTCATTTCTTTGTAGACTACGGAGAGAATATTCATGACTGGATAATCCCTCTTCTTCTTTTTTTATCACTCTTCTCTCACGCTCTCTTTTATTATTCCTCCTTCTCACGCGCCAATTTTTTTTTTCCTTCACTAGCTCTTACAAATGATAAACTTTATGAGAATAATCCAGGTTTAAAATTCTAAATATGTGATATGATGATAAAGAGTTATTATCAAGAATGAATGTTATAGATCGAAACTCTCTCTCAAACAAAAAAAAAAATCTAAGTTTTTTATTGTTGTAAATCAAATTAGTTGGTTAGTCAATTAGTTCAGGTAGTTTAAGGCCGACTTGTTCTTTATAAATGATGAGTTTGACTTGAGAATGATGAGTTTTCTAATTTATTATTATATGCAAACAAAAGATATATATATATATATATATATATTTGGGTTGTACTGCTAAATATTTAAGTTTTTGTAGTTTAAAATAATACATAAAAAATAAATTTATGAATTGAATTGAATAGTAAATAACATTAGATTAACAAGAAAATTGACATTCATATTAAGAACATATAAAACATGCACGCTACTGGTGAGATTTTCAAAATATGAATTCAATAACAAGTGATTGAGTGATGTATTGTTTAGAATTATACCTAGTGTAATTTAAACTCAACTCATATAATATATATTGGAGAAATGTAAGTGACATCATTTTAGGACTTTACACTCCCGTAATTAAAGGAAAAGGAAGGGGCCAAAGAGTAAAAATGAAAACAAACAAGAAATATGACCTAATCGGCTAATCCTCAATCCAAGACTACGTATAAGAGAATTTTTCAATAAAAATAAAAGGCAGAAGATAAATAGCAACTTTTGAATAAATACAAACTGCATCAACTAATACAGCTGATGCACTGGTCCAGGGGCGGAGGCACGTTGGTGGGTGGGGGGGCCAAAAGTTCAAAATATTTCTATAATATGGCCTGAAAAAATAGTTGGGGTCTTAAAACTTAATAATTGGCCCCTCCAAAATATATTAAGTGGCCCCCCCAAAGTATGGATTTTACATTTAAATAGTTTAAATTCCGCCTAAATGTCACTTAGGTTTCTTACTTTTTAACTTTTGTCTAACCTATGTGTGCAACTGAGAAAAAGTGGACTATGCAACACCAAACTTTTTTTTTTGTTTTTCTTCTTAATAGCCCATGCAGTAACACACTAAAAGTCCACTGAAAACCCATGATCATAGGTGGCAAAGAAAAAAAAACTTGCTGAAAATGTGTATTGGGCTTTAGTGAGGTTTTTTTTGGTTGTTCTTCTTCTTTTTAATCTTTAAACTTCACCCTTTACTTCTCTTCATCATCATCATAATTTTTTTTTCTTTTAAATTGGATATAATTTTCTCTCATCATCATCATCATATATCATTTTTTTTTTTCAAAATTAATCTGTTTTCTTTTAGGTTGAACTTTGGTGCCAAATAAGTTATTCCGATAGTGATTTGTTCATAGAAGATAATTTGGGTTTGTTGCAGAGAGAAAATATATATTTTTCTAAAATTTCCCTTTTACAATAGAATCTTCTCAAATTATGTATAATGATTTTAATAAATACGTATGCTATACATAGTATTAAAAATATATATTTTATCTGCTTAAATTTTCAATTGTCTGTTATGGTTGATTAAGACTAAAGATAAATTTTTTTTGTTGTGCTTAAAGGAATAGTTAAATATAGGAAGTGAAAGCCATACATTAGAGGGATTATTAATTAACGTAAAATTATATGATTTTTTCTAGATTAATTTTGTAACCATTTTATTAAAGATTAAGGAGATGATAATGGATGATTTTATTCAATGAAAGATCATTTTCAAGCATAACTTTGATGAGAGATGCAAAATTCTTCATTAAAATATTTTGTACATCTTTATAGCAAAATAAATAATTTATATATATATATATAATATATTTATAAAATAACGGCTAACATATGAATGTATAATCCGGCCCCCCTATGTAGAAATTCCTGGCTACGCCCCTGGCACTGGAATATATCTGCGGGTGAAAACAGTCAAATACCACGTTTTGACAAAACTTGTGGCAAATTAACACTGTTTCAAAAATATTTAGCAAACTACTACTTTTTAAGTACTCGAATTTAATGAACTCGAGTTCCAAGTGAGTTGACAGTGTGGCACTGCTGACCTGAAATTTGCAGAATTAAAAAAATAATGTAGTACTTGATATTACTGAAATCAAGTACTACTTTATATTACTCGAGCTAGTACCTTGTTTTTCTTTTTCTTTTTCTTTTTTTCATTTTTTGGTACAAAACTTTTACTTAGGAAAAAACGATATATAATTTTTCATACAATAATTTGTCTGGAAAGATTCCTTTAGGCGATCAACTCTAAATTTTCAACCCATTTGCCTTTGCGGGAAACCCAGCACTTTGTGGGCCTTCACTTACAAAACTCTGTCCAGGTGAAGAAACACCAAACCAAAGCGAACCAACGGAAGATGGTATTAAAGATAATGAAAAGGATGAAGATGAATTTAGAACATGGTTTATATCAGAATAGGATACGGATCTCCTATAGGTTTTTGGGGTGTTTGTGGTTCTTTGGAATTTGAGCGTTCTTGGAGACATGCCTATTTCTTGTTATTGGACAAAATGAAGGATTGGCTCTATATAACAATGATAGTGAACATGGCAAGATTGCGGAGAAAGTTTCAGAGGCAGGGATGACCACTTTCTATTTAGCAATGAAGCTGGAGTACTATAAAGAAGTACTCAATTTTAGTCATATTGAGTACCACATTATTTTTTTAATTCCACAAATTCCAGATCAGCAGTACCACACTGGCAATTCACTTGGAACTCGAGTTCACTAAACTCGAGTGCTATTTAGAACTTGATTTTGTGAAACTCGAGTACTAAAAAGGTGATAGATTGCTAAATATTTCCAAAACAGTACTAGTTTGTCACAAATTTTGCCAAAACGTGGTATTTGGCTATTTTCACCGGTGTATAACAATAATTCCAATGTCATGACAAATTTTACAACATTATTCACAACTACTAAGATATTAGGTAGTGATTGGTGTATAATAAAAATGATGTCAATAGTGACCCCATATGAAAGTGACATTAAACTAATCACAATTTGTCACTTTAATAAATTGTGAAATTATTGTCTATATAGGATACTTCGATGTAGAATGCCACCAAACTGGCAAACTCTGCACTTGGCGATTTGCCAAATATTCCAGCGTGAGTATTGAACAGTGAGTGCCATATTCTTCAGGATCTAGAATACTTATTTCAAGAGATTTTGAACAACTAATGAACTCAGAGAGAGAGAGAGAGAGAGAGGCAGAAGAAGAAAGGAAAAGTTAGAAAAACTAATGAAAAAGTTCCTGCTTTTGCCGATGAGCAATTGCTAGCTCACCATGGATATGAGACAAGTTTCTTAAAGAATATTTAGTTACAATCCTAAACTTCAAAATGTTAAAGGGGCTTCATTTTTTTCAAATTCGCAACCCAACTTTACAGGATATAGGCTGAGATCAAGCTAATACATTCATGTTGTAATCATACCAAACGTGCATCTCAACTAACGAGGAAACAATTCTTTCTAGATATGGTTTCCAGCAAAACAGAGCCAAAACTTGATATGGCACTTTTGCGGCAGAGTATATATATATATATTTCAAAATCAGTTAATTATAGATTTACATAAAGCCAAAACCTAATGGTGGATGGGGAGGATGCATATAAACAGCGGCAACAACAAGAAGCAGTCTGATTAAGAAATCCCAAAGCAGCTGCCCCAGCAATCCTACATATCAGTCCCAACATTGGGGAACTCTAAACACTTAGCACCAAGATGATGTCAGAAAGACGCTGAACTTGTTCTTCGAAGCTGATACTTTGTTTCAGGTGGTGGTTCGCAAGACATCATTTGATCAAATTCCTGCAGGAGAAAAGAAAACCATATTAGATGAAAGTAAACAATAATAAGTGTAAGAATGACAAAATCTTTAAATAAAAGAATATGTATAGAAACATCTACCAAGGACAAGAAGATCATATACATAACAACATGTCTAGGGGCTGCTTCTTTTTTTTTCACAGCAATCAATAACTCTTCCATCTCAGGAATTCAATAACAGAATAGAATGAAAGCATTAAATGTTAAATTAAGTGCACCTGGTAAATAAATATCAGATGGCTAACTAAAGAAATTAGCGTAGTGAAAAATATAGTCAATAGACTAGAGGGGTATGCGTAAAAAAATAAACAAGTACAGCCATCATAGAAATTGAATACTGAGACATATTAAGGTCTCTATTATGAAAATAGAGTTCCACCATTTCTAAGAATTGAATTACTTTTAAGTCTTTGAAGTAAATGTTGGAAGGTCGAACGGTTGGGGCATGTTACTATGTGAAACTGGAAATCTCAAACCAATTAAAGTTGTGGTTTTGCAAACTAGAATGGCATGACTGGCTGCTTGGTTTCTGAACAATTTGAATTGGGATAAATGCTACTAGCCAACTACATACCATACATGCTAGCTGCTATAATTAGGGTGGAATGTAACTTATCAAAAAAAATAGGGTGGGATGTAAATCATCACAATTTTTCTGAAGACAAAAAAGTAAAGCATCTAACATACTACAAACTGTTACTATCACTTAATAGCATCCAAAATTGTAAAGATGCTATAAGTATGTCCATCACATTCCAAAGTAGGCTAAGGAGAGTAGTATCATATCTATGTTGTCCTAATTGACTAGTCAAGTGACCCAACAACTAGTTCACTGCTCCAGTTCTGGCGTCAGGCTCCAAATATGCTCAACCAATTTGCTGGACAAGCATATACACTAAGCAGGTGAAGTCATAAGAAAGATGACACATTAGCTTGAAAATCCAGTATTAATCATAAGAGATAATAAGATGCCACTAAATCATGTATATTTACAAGTATATTTGTATTAGAAACCGACGTGCTAATGTAGTATTTTAAGAATACACGAGTATATATGCACACTTGTATGTATCTGTATCTATGAATTTATGCATATAAACACATGCACAAACACAAACACAACAAATTATAAGTAAATAGTAAGTTGAAATGCATACATTTCTAGATGCACAAACTCCTAGTTGTAGCTGCATTTTAATGTAAACATTCACATTCATAAGCACAAATACCAACATGAAGTAACAAAATCAACTTCCCTTACCAAGTATTTTTAAAATAAATTTACTTTCTCTATGTGCATGTTGAAGGCATTTTGATTATTATTATTATTATTATTATTTTTTTTTTTTGGGGGGGGTGGGGGAGGTATTATAGTGTAACCTTTAACCCCATAAATTATTTGCAACAATGATCCAGCCAATCACAACTGATTAGTTATGAGACCATGTAAACAAATGAGAGACAACACAAACATTCATTCATTGGAAATGATAGTAGCAGTTGATCAAATGAGAATTTAATTTTGTTACTAGAATTCCTTGAAAGGGAATGAACTGAGTCTTAAATGCATATGTAAAGTAAAACCATGTGCAATGAAAAACGGGGGTCAACCCACAGTTTGAAAGGAGCAGCAGTATGACTACACTACAATATATAAATTATCCACTCTTCAAGGGGAGAATGGTATGTGCTAATTGATGGGAAAGAACTCCCACAGCTCTCAGCCCATCCTCACAAGGACCACAACTCAATCTTCATCAACAAAGTTCTACTTTCCTTGTTGAAGTCATCCCCACAGTAAGTATATCATTGTCCAAAGAAAAGGCAACCAATAAAGTTTGTGCTAGACTTCATGTAGCACTTCATTCCAGTTTAGTACCTTTCCATTTTATGATTTGATTTGTGTTGAGGGTGAAACCAGTTGCTTCATGCCTCAATATTGAGTATACAGTCCCTAGTTTGCTTCATTTTGGGTTTTTTTTTTTTACTCAAGAACTGGGGATGCCCAGCAGTATAAAGATGTCATGATTCAAACATGTAAGCTGGAAGTCCACCAATATGTCAGGACAAAGCCCATTATCAAGTTGACGACAATCAAATCACCAGAAGACCTCTATGAAAACTACACCAAAACCTCCCACTAGGTTGATGCCATACTGTAAGCTTTAAAAAAAATAAAAAATACTCTCCAAAGAATCATCACATCCAGCAGGCAAACAAAACTTTGTTTATGGAAGCTCAACTTAGAAATACTTCAATCTTATTTGATAAAAACAAAAACAAAAGAAGTCTGCATTTGATGTATTTTAATCTTGTTGCCACATTGATCATATTTCAACTTGGAATGGTTGATCACCAGAATATAAAAGCAAATGACAAATGTATTCTCTTTGTGGGAACCCTAAATATTAGAAAGGACAACTCCCAACAATACAACCAAACACCGACCCCCCACCCCCTCCTTTTCCTCAAGTCAATTTTTTTTTTTTTGGATAAGTAATAAGTTTTATTGACATCAAAAAAGGAACACCCTAGTATACAGGGAGTGTACAAGGGGTCAACAATCAAGTATAAAAATTATAAGAATCAAGGAAATCAAGAAAAGAAAAGAATGATTGGTTTCGCATAGCAGCCAACCAATCCAATAAAGTTCTAAAGAAAAATAACTTGAGGTTTGGTATGGATCTCTCATTATCTTCAAAAAACCTACTATTTCTCTCCCTCCAAAGACACCACATTAAGCAATGGGGAATAGTTAACCAAATATGACCATTTCGATGATGACCAAACCAAATAACTTGAGGTCTTGCCTTCACTTTCCAACGCAGTTTGAATGCCTCTGGGCAATTTCTGGCAGTGACTGAACTAAGGGGTGGTGGCCAGAGTAGGACTGTCAGTATCCTGGAGGGACAGAGGAGGAGCGGATAGCAGGACTTCGGGTTAGGGTAATGAAAGCAGATTGAACCTGAGCAAAACGCAAGTGTATTCCCAGCATAGAGTTTCATCCACCTGTGCCTAATAACACTACAGCGATGGTGTCGATTCAGAATAACATGACCAGAGTTCATGTTCATATGCAGCAGCAGTAATGGTGGGAGGGGCAGAGCGGCATGATACCACGGTGGCAAAGTCAAATGAATGTGAGAAAGGTAAAAGTCCAATAACAGAATAATTTGGATCAGAAATCAAGGCCAATCCCAAAACGACAATCAAGTTCTCGAACCCAACGGAGAAATTCTTCGGAAAAACTCTATATGGGTACTATATACGGGATGTGGAGACTTAAAACTAAACAAGAAGCAATTTAACCTGAAGAGACTTCTCTCATTTTATTCCCAAAAAAAAAAAAAAAAAAACAAGAGATTTAAAACTGAGAGTCAATAGTAATTAAAGTAGCCTAAAGATGCCAATCAGGCCCCACATTGAAACTAGACCAAAGTTCTATAAATTTTGGTATTTGACCTCTTTTTCTACTCAATCTCTTTGTTGTCTGCATTAGTTGTCATGTACTTCCCATGTCTGTGACAAAACATTAAACTATTGTCCATGTCCACAAAATGAGATGTTAGAACAACACATGGAGAAGAAACTGTCATAAATTCCAGTCCATCTACTAAAAAGTGAAAGATATCTGTCAATCTTGCTTTCACTTCATTTTATATCCTATAAAGAAATTAAACAATGTAGGGATGACCGGTTTTTATCATATTTGTGCCACAATGAACCATTTTTGCCAATAACTAACAGCTTTCTAAGTGCACACAATGCATTATTGACAGAAAAATTATCATCAATAAAGATACCCAAACCCAATTAGTACAGAAACCCATTTCCAAAATTTAAAAAAAAAACTTTCTGGAAGTCCTGAAACCTTTCAGATACTTATACAAACAACTGAATATACTACTGCAGTATCTTCTGCTGCTTTTATTACTATTGTTCCCACCTGTCACTATGCCAACTCAATAGATGGGATTAGAACTACTTCAGTGCAGGAGGGTTTCCCATCACATGGATCACCAATGTTATCTTCTGTGAAGCTAATGTTCACACATCTCTTACAACTCTTCCAGAGATAATAGGAAAACCTTTTGTCCGGCCCTTTCCTGTCTTAGAAAAGCCCTGTCGAAGGCCTCTTTCCCACCTGTCACTATGCCACCTCAGCTGCTGGGATTAGAACTACTTCCATGCAGGAGGATTTCCCATAGGTCACCAACGTTAATCTTTCATGAAGCTAATGTACACACATCCCTTACAACTAGTTCAGAGATAATAGGAAAACCTCTTTCATGGCCATTTCCTGTCCTAAAAAAATTATTATTAAAAAAAAAAAAAAAAAAACCCCTTGT
The DNA here is from genome assembly GCA_019022515.1 of Quercus aquifolioides. Lineage (NCBI taxonomy): Eukaryota > Viridiplantae > Streptophyta > Magnoliopsida > Fagales > Fagaceae > Quercus > Quercus aquifolioides. Next base: position 9,867,711 of record CM032326.1, read on the forward strand.
CCAAGGCTCTTTCCTATGAAGCCTTGGCAATTATAACTTCGAATTGGCAGGGCAATCCTCCAGTGAACTGACCATACTCAAACCAACACTCAAAAAATAGAGTATACTGGGGGAAGTGGAAACTGCGAGATGGAAAGAAACCAAGAAAAAAGAACAAAAACAATGCTGTAAAAGCAACATTTTCCTAGAATATTTTTCTATCAAGTTATATTTATTACAATCTCAATACAAGAAACTAATTTAGCTGTACATAAACCAGAAGGTTCGAATATGTTCAACGCTGTTTCTCATTATAATCACACTACATCATCATGAAATTCAAACTCTTCTTTGGTATCACATTTTCAAATTCTGTAGGAATCATATTTTACATGTCCCTTTCCCATCTACAGTTACTTTATTGATAATTAAGATCCAAACTAATGCCATATAAATAATAGATGACAGCAGTCCATATTTGCCACAGAATTGTCCTTTCTTTTTTGTTACTATTAGTCAAAATCCAACTATTAGTATAAGTAAAATCAACCATTATATATGTCTGTGAAAAAATTCCTTCTTTTACTTGTTCCATACATGAAATTATACATGAAATTTCTTGTCACAATAAACTATCAAATTAATTGGAATTCAAATGACTTTATTTTATTGATAAGTTACACATGTACTCAGTGAATCCTGAACCCACTATGTCATTATCCACTCTATTCTTGTGAAGGGAAGAGGATCCATTTAAGTTAGAAATCATATAAATAGTTTTGTGTGCCAACAAGTTAGTATCTTTATAAGATGAAGAAGGTCACCAACAAGTGACACTAATTATGGCTTGTTTACAGAATGCAATGCTAAAGCCTAATCAACTTCAGAAAGCCTTGAATTGATATACTCACTTTTCTAATGACAACAGAAATTAAAACTAACTGCCAACAGAAATAAAATAAAAGCATCTACAATAAAAACACACAACAAATAAAATGTGAGATGCTGATGAAAGGTTTCTTACTTTCTCTTTCTTGAGCTTAATATTCTCCTCTTCTAGATGTGAAACCTTACTCACCAGTTCGTTATGGTAAGCCTGCACAATTTCACATGAATCAGCAATGGTCACGCATAGTTGAAAAAGGACAGGATAAGCCAGCATGACAAATATCTCTAGATAGAAGCCTACTTGTTTTCTAGCACGTGAGCGTGCAGCCGATTCCCTATTCTTGATCTTTCTCCTTTGCCTCCTATCCAAAGTCCTCTCAAATGCATCAGAGGCATCCCTTTTCTGTCCTTGCATTGGTGTATCCGATAACGTGCCAAATGAAGGGGATGATGACAACACCATTTTCTGAGGGGTCACAACCTCAACAATCCCCATCCCTGAAGGAGGAGGAGGAGGAGCTATAGATGGTTCGGCAAAAAGCCCTGCTTGTACCAGGAAGTCCTCTAAAGTGGTTTCCCCAAGTGTCATACTTGAATTTGTATCATCCAGACCCTGAACCTTTATGTCTCCACCACCACACCTCTTCTTCTGACCTTGTTGAATCTCTCTCCAAACTTGATCAACCGTCTTCCCACTCAACGCCCTCGCCAATGTTAAACTGGCCTGACGTTGGAGAGAGGAGGAGGAGGAGGAGGAAGAGGTGTTCTCATTGGATTGAATTTGATTCGCTTCGCCATCAATGGTGGCCATGTCAGTGGTCCACACATTCTGTAGAAGCTCATCAAGGTTCATACTACCCACTGGTTTCCCAGTGTCACCCAAATGGTTCTTAATTTCATCAAGGGTGAGACTATACCATGAACTTTGCCTTGTCAATGGAGATGGCTGTAAATGATGGGGTTGCTGTACTTGTTGCCCATTTCCTTGAGTACCCATTGTTTGAATCCCCATTAAGTAAACAATCAGCCTATCATTTTCCCAACAACAACAACAACAAAAAAAAACAAAATACCCATATCATCAAAATCACTATTTTGAAAGATGAACACATAATTTTACTCAAATTCGGCAAATCCAACCGTACTAAACACCTTAAAGCTCGAATCGGATATAGATGAAAAGTAATAAGAAATTGAAACTATTGTAAAAAGCAAAAACAAAAGGTGGTGGAATTGTGATATAGAGCCAAAATTTGAGAGAGATTATTATTTTTTTTAAAAAACAAAAAAAGAGAAATCTACCTGGAGGATTGGAAAAGGAAGATAATGTTGGAATGAGCCGCCGATCTCAAACGTTAAAGCCGTGTCTTGTCATTAAAGATTACATCAGCAAAATCCCACGTACGGTGTCTTCGTCTACGTAGTACTATATATCATAATCATATGTACATATTTGCACAACACACCGCAAATTACATAACTGAGAGAAAGCGAATTCAGAGTCGAAAACGCGACAGAGCCCCCAAATTGTTTTGTTTGGGTTTTTTTTTTTTTTTTTTCCTAAGCGCGGTGTACTGGTAAGTGTAGTATTTCTGTTACGGTTAGGTACAATGTACACACTGTTTTTTTTTTTTCTTTTTCTTTTTTTAATTAATATTTATTTTTTAATAAACATCGTACACACTTTTGAAGTAGAGATCAGAGAGTGGGTTAGCAGGGGCGGCGCCAAGGGTTAATCAGGTGCTCACATGACTACCTGAATTTTTTTTTTTTTTTAATATACATTAAAAAAAATTTAGTTTTAAATTAATATGAGTCTTTGACCGTTTAGAAAGAAAAAAAATTTTGATCACCCTAACAAAAATTGAACACCCTTAATAATAATTGAGTCCATTAAAAATAAAATTCAACCTCTCCAAAATTTTGGTCCATTGAACAAAAAAATTACAAGAAATGTTATGTTCACAATATTTTCTTAATAAATCTTAAGTAACAGGTTGTTACTGGTAAACAGAAAAATAATTTTAGTGGTAAGTTCAAATTAGAACTAGTAAAAACGTACCGCCTAGGCTCTGTTGTGAAAGCGTTGCAAAAATGTTGTAGACGTAGCACTTCTCAAAACTGCCCAAACAAACAAATTAGCCTAAAGATCCAAATCAAATGTTTAATTGTGATTTTTTAAACTGTATTTTCAAATGACATATTTTAAAATTGCTAATTTTTGATAAAAAATGCATTAGTTTTCAAATATTTAGTCTGTTAGTGCCTACTTTAGTTGTGAAAGTGTTACAAATATGTTGTAGACGTTCTCAAAATTGTCCAAACAAACAAATTAGCCTAAAGACCCAAATCAAATGTTTAATTGTGATTTTTTAAACTGTATTTTCAAATGACATATTTTAAAATTGCTATTTTTTGATAAAAAAAAACATAGTTTTCAAATATTTAGTCTGTTAGTGCCTGCTTTAGTTGTGAAAGTATTACAAAAATATTGTAGACGTAACACTTCTCAAAATTGCCCAAACAAACAAATTAGCCTAAAGGCATAAATCAAATGTTTAATTGTATTTTTTAAACTGTATTTTCAAATGACATATTTTAAAATTGTTATTTTTTGATAAAAAATGCATAGTTTTCAAATATTTAGTCTGTTAGTGCCTACTTTAGTTGTTGGCTGAATTTGTTAGATTTATGTGATACATTTTTTCAAAAATATAATGCATTTATTTTTATTCATTTTGGCAATAAGTTAGTAATTAAATTGGAAATCAGTAGCTTAACAATTGTTTGGTTTTGTATATTGAAAATGATATAACAAATAACATTAATAGTGAAACTATCATATCACATAAGAATTTCAAAATACGAAATCTTGTGAAATGAAATTTTAAAATTTTATGTAATTACTAATTTTTTATTTTGTAATGTTAATACATTCAAGTTTTATTTTTATTAAAAAAATTTTAATGATCATCCTGAAAAATTTATTAGAACCGTCACTGGTGTTACCCACAACTCCATGCCTTATTGCGGGCACAACGTTTGGATTGGTCTGTTTGTTAAGAGTAAAAAAAAAATTGATATAATAGAAGATAGATAATGATTGAAGAGTGAAAAGATTGACAAGAATTCAATTTTTCAGTAAAGATGATAAAAAAGCAAATGGATTGAAATTATTATAGATATTGTTTTTTCAGCTTTTTAGCCAAATATTGTTTTGTTGAAAGGTTATAATTTATATAGATTTATTGTTATACTCTCATTATATATAAGAAATTGCTCCTTTAGGGTACAAAAATTAATTAATTTTTTCCTAATCTTATATAAGAAGAAAATACTATCATTGTTTTAAATAAGGGATAATTACAGTAAACTCACATGTGGTTAGGCCCGTTTTCACTTTGCCTACCTGTGGTTCAAAACTTAACACTTTGCCCACCTGAGGTGCCTTCTGTTAGGGATCTATTACCCACCTCTCCGTTTGCCATTAGAAAAACACATTTTTAGAGAAACAAACATAACAAAGATAAAAAAGTTAGGGTTTTTAATTTCTTAAGAACTTCTATAAGAACAAAACACAGGAATAGCACAGATCAAATGCTCAATGAAATCACTTTTAATCAAGAGGATGACGCAGAGGTGGAAGTATAGGACAATTCCTTAAATAAAGACTTCATCAAACAGTTCCTAACAATCCAATTACATGCTCCACACTTGGAAAACCCATTGAAACGTGGATTAGGAGGCAATTACAGAACCCAAAAAAGAATCACAAAAGGGTTTATAAATTCTGAAACATTTCAAGTAAGCAAACGATATTAGTCCAATTTCACACTTTTTGATTCAACAATCAGCTCAAACTTCTGGGTTTGTTCAAGTTTAAATTTAAAATCAAATAAATACAAAATTAAAAAAAAAACAAAAAAAAAACAAACAAACAAACATACAAATCCAAAAACAAGAATCCTAGGTTTTTACTCTGAACCCTCAAGAAACTAAAACAAAAAACCGATGTTTCAGATTAAAGGCCGAAACTTTACGAAAACCCACATATGAATAATAACAAAAAACAAAGGAAAAAAAAAAACGCTTGCCTGAGATCGCCACGTCAGCAGGTTGAGAGGAAGAGGGAGAAGATGAAGAAGAAGAAGGAGGACGAGGATGTGATTTTTTGTGAGACCCCATTACTAGCACATACCGGACTCGCAGGAATCCACAAGCTCCAACAACTATATTTATATGTATGAATTTTTTTATATTATTATTATTTATTAAAATAAAAAATAAAAAATTGTGGTGGGTGTGAGCTTTTTTTGTGATTGGTTGCAGAGAATGGAAGACATGGATCAACAAGAAAATATATTTATGGTAATTTGTTTTCTGGGATTTGGAATTTTTTTTTTGGGTTTGGTTTGGTTTGAATAAAAGTTGGAGAGATCTATAAAAATAAAAATAAAAATAAAAAATGCTTAATGAAATCACTTTTAATCAGGAATAGCATTTGATCTGTGCTATTCGTTTTGTTCTCAAAGAAGTTCTTAAGCAATAAAAAGTCCTAACTTTTTGATCTTTCTTATGTTTGTTTTTCTCTAAAAATGTGTTTTTCTAACGGCAAACGGAGAGGTGGGTAACAGATCCCTAACGAAAGGCATCTCAGGTAGGCAAAGTGTTAAGTTTTGAACCACGGGTAGGCAAAGTAAAAACGGGCCTAATCAGAGGTAGGTTTACTGTAATTATCCCTTTAAATAAAAAGTATCATAATGTAAAGTAGTAGAGTTAAACACGTCACGTTTATTACACTATTTTATTTATTTCTTTACTTTCCATAATATATATTATTGAAGTGCACAAGATTAATTACAAGATTTGCAAGAAGAGCCTAGCCCGACTTAGTATAGATTGCAGGAATGGAACCAAATTACTTGTTTGTTGGTTATTTTAACTTTGCAAATGACTTTCTCAAAAAAAAAAAAAACCTTTGCAAATGAATTTTATAAATACTTCGTATAGGGTCTGGGTTTGAGCACCACTTTAGTTAGATGAGTGGACTCAAACCCAACTAGCCCAATACAATGAATTTGTAAAAAATGGTCTAAACAACTAGGCCTTAGTGAGGGTTACAACAACTAAACACAGTTATGAATAGACCGAATAACCAGAACGTCGACTAAATTTGAAAGTTTGTCATTGGCCCTCCTCTGAGGGGCTTATTGTTCTTCATATTTCTTCAGTGTCTAGCTACAAGGATTTCAAAGACAATACCAATTGTTACTATCTTTTCTGTTCCAACTTCCTCCCTTTCCTAGAGGATTCCTTACATTATATATCCCCTTCCAGTTGATCTTGACCCTCCATTTGTTTATCATGCAGGTCACTACTCGAGTGTTTGTCTCATCAGCCACCCTACCAAACCTCTTGTGAGTTGCAGAAACCAAAGCAGCCCTGTTCAGGGGTCACTTCCTCATTAATGTGGCCAGGACGTTAATTGTGGGCATTTAATGTGGAGGTGACAGTTTCTCCTTAAATTGCTCTTCCATTGTGCTTCTATGGCTGACCCATTGTACCTGTCCTTTTCCTTGGGTTGCTATGGGAGGCTGCCTTTGATGGCATGCCACTCTTCCCTTTTGTGATCTCGGTTGGCCAAGGACAGGATCATCATCGGCGACGTTTCAGGGCACTTTGGACTTACTTATTTCGTCCTCGGCCACTTCTTCCTCCTCGGCATGGGCCTTGGGCTTAGTATAAAGTGGGCCGCGGTTGCCAAATTCTTCGGCCCCACAATAGCCTCTCAAAATCCTACTATCCGGCTCCTCAGACGGAGATGAGGGTTTTGATGTTCTCGAGCCTTTGATTGCTATAAGTCCCTTTCAGTAAGGGCCAAGGACTCCGCATCAAGCCGATGTGAAATGGCAGCCACCATACAATACCTTGTCGTGGATTGGCAACCACGGATTTCGAGAACCTGGTCCCCTAACGGGAATTTCACCTTTTGATGCAAGGAGGAGGCAACAGCCCCTAAGGTATGGAGCCAGGGTATACCGACAATGGTCGTATATGAAGAGTAGGTGTCTAACACGATAAAGTTCACCTCCACTATTTCCGGGCTGGTTTGGACGGGTAATCTAATCATGCCCTTTGGGATAACGAGCTTCCCATCGAAGCTCATCAAAGGAGAATTATAGGGCATCAAATCTTCCGGTTTTAACCTCAGCCCCTTGTAGAGGTCGGGGTACATGACATCGGCCCCACTGCCATCATCCACCATCACTCTTTTTACATCGTAGTCCCCAATTTTGAGAGTGATCACCAGCGCATCATCATGGGGCTGAATGGTTTCAATCTTGTCTTCTTCTGAAAAACTCAGGATTGGGTGAGACTTCACTCTGGCCCTCTTCGGCTCTGGTTGGGACTCCTCGGCAGGTTGCTGAGCCACAGACAACACTCGTGAAGGGCGCGTGCCTGTTCTTTCTAGCGCGGCCAGGATTACATTGATCGTCCCTACGGGTGGCCCTAGGGCACTATCTCTCTGGGGCTCCTGATGGGTCTGGCCCTGATGACCACTGGAATGATGCAGAAGGTGCTTCAGCTTTCCTTCTCGGACTAGCTGGTCCAGATAGTTCTATAGGTTCTTGCAGTTCTCCGTGGTATGTCCGTGGTCCTGGTGGTATTGGCAATAAAAGTTCTGATTGCGCCTCGTGGGCTCTCCCGCCGTCTTATTTGGCCATTTAAAGTATGACTCGTTCTTGATTTTATCCAACACCCGGTGTACTGGTTCTCGGAGTACAGCATTGACAGTCTGTGTGTTAGCTGCTCCGGATTGTCCTACGAAATCTCTCCTCGGGCGGTTGTCGTTATATCGGTCCGACCTGAAATCTCTCATCTCTTAAGGGATAACCTTCTCTTTTCCCTTGCCTTGCAGCTGGTCTTCCTCTACTCGTTTATACTTATCGATCCGATCCATCAATTGGCGCACACTGGTGGCAAGCTTGCCAGTCAGAGACTTCCTCAAGTCGTGCTTGGCGGGGAGACTATTTTTGAAGGTGCTGATGGCAACATCGTCAAAATTGCTGTCCATTTCATTATACATCTCTCAATATCTGTCCGAGTAGGCCTTTAGAGTTTCTCCATCATGCATGGATAAAGATAGTAACGCACTCAAGGGCCGAGGAGCTATGCTGTTTGTAACGAAACGAGAACCAAAGGCTTGGGTTAGCTGCCTGTACAAATCTATGGAATTTGTCTTTAAGCCATTGAACCACCTCATCGCCACCGGTCCCAAGCTAGATAGAAAGACCTTGCACATCAGCGCCTCGTCTTTAGAATGGACGGTCATCCTTTGGTTAAACTGGCTCACATGCTCCACGAGGTCAGTTTTGCCATTATAAATGGTGAAGGTTGGCTGCTGGAACCGTCGAGGAAGTGTAGCCCCTTCTATGTGGCATGTGAAGGGTGACTTGGAGAGTTGATCCAGTGCCCTGCTCATGGCATCGTTTCCTAAACCCCTAGGGGACAAGCTTTTACGTTTACGCCTCCGGTAGTGCTCTTCTTCGTGAGAGAATGTCTCGCTTAGAGGAGTTCTCGATCTTTGCCTATAATCACCATCGCTTTCATCATCGGAGGACATGTCAGGGTTAGAATGAGATCGCCTTCGTTATGCATGGCGCAGCTTTCTCTTCAAATCTTCTATCTCTTGTTGCATGGCCTGCTTATCATTCTGTCTCTGGGATACGTGGCTTCTAACTTCTTCGGATTGCATGGCCTGGTTGTCATCTCATCTCTGAGGCACGTGACTGCCCACACAAGAGTAGCTTCTACTGGTTTGGGTAGTATGCACACTTCCCTCTCGGAACCTTTCATTCTCCTCATTTTGATCACGCTCCGGGTTGAGAAAGTTACTATGTTGTTAGGATCTAGCCGGTTCAGGCTGATGGGAGCCTGCTTAATGAGGGCCTGATCCTACCATGCTTGATTGTTGCCCTTACTAACACATAAGTTCTTCCCACAGGCGATGCCAATTGTAGGGTCTGGATTTGAACACTATTTCAGTTGGATGAGTGGACTCAAACCCAACTAGCCCAATACAATGAATTTGTGGAGAATGAGTTAAAGAACTAGGCCTTAGTGAGGGTTACAACAACTAAACACAATTATGAGTAGACCGAATAACCAGAACATCGACTAAAGTGTGAAAGTTTGTCCTCGGCCCTCCTCTGAGGGGCTTATTGTTCTTACTATTTCTTCAGTGTCTAGCTACAAGGATTTCAAAGACAATACCAATTGTTACTATCTTTTCTGTTCCAACTTCCTCCATTTCCTAGAGGATTCCTTACATTATATACCCCCTTCCAATTGATCTTGGCCCTCCATTTGTTTATCATGCAGGTCACTACTCGAGTGTTTGTCCCATCAGCCACCCTACCAAACCTCCTGTGAGTTGCAGCAACCAAGGCAGCCCTGTTTAAAGGTCACTTCCTTATTAATGCGGCTAGTACGTTAGTTGTGGGCATTTAATGCAGAGGTGACAGTTTCTCCTTGAATTGCTCTTCCATCGTACTTCTATGGCTGACCCATTGTACCTATCCTTTTCCTTGGGATGCTCTGGGAGGCTGCCTTTGATGGCATGCCACTCTTCCCTTCTGTGATCTCGGTTGGCCGAGGACAGGATCATCCTCGGTGACGTTTCAGGGCACTTTGGACTTGCTTCTTTCGTCCTCGGCCACTTCTTCCTCCTCGGCGTGGGCCTTGGGCTTCGTATAAAGTGGGCCGCAGTTGCCAAATTCTTCGGCCCCACACTTCAGAATCCATGGCATTTCATCATTGAAAAATAAGTAATTATTTTTCTCAATTCTCTCCCAAATTATCTCTTTTTCAATTCTTCCTTTCTTTTTCTTTTTCTTGAAGGGCCTTATAAAGTCAATTTTCATTCATGTTGTTTCTTTACCCGGAGAAATTTTTTATATAAAGTTTCTTGAAACTATTGTGATTAAAATCGATATTCCATATAAGATCAATAAAACAGTCTCGTAGATCGTATCAATGATCATAAGATTCTATTTTTCATTTTTTTTAAAGGAATAAATCACCACAATTGTTAAAAAATAATTGGAGAAATTTAAATTTGACATTATACAATTTACATACTCTACACCACACCTCTACGGCTCTACTAGTACTAACTAAAGAAATATTATATATTTCTAAACACAATTTATTTAAATTATTTAAATCGATAATTTTTAAAATGATGAAGAAAATTATATTTTAATTTTATATTTAAAAAAAATGGTTTTTGAAAAATCCCAAAGCCAAAGTTGTCAATTAACTCATATTACTAATCTAAATATTATTTTTTCTCTGGAACAATTTGAATGAAAATTCATTCAATTGGTTACCTAATAGCTTAAAAGTCGATTCACATGTACCTTTAATCATGTGACCTACTTAAAAGTCATGTAACTTAAAAATCATGTAACTCGTTTGAATGATTTAATGAAATATGTCATTTGATACACTTGATGATATTATAAGCTGTCACACAATGACTAGGAAGAGAATTTTTAGAGGAAAACTTTATCTTAAAACGACAAAATTTCAAAACTATATCCTTTAAAAAAAATGGATCGGTCAACACATAGCAGACAAATTGCAACTATACATTTTTCTTTTGATGATTGCCTTCAAAAGCCTCTCAAATATTCTTCCCAATTCTTAAATACTCAGCCAATGAAGCCAGCACGCTTGAAGCCATTATTGACAATGACAACCACAACTTATTCTCAAATAATTTGACGGTGAAACTAGTGAGCTCAAAGCCATCATTGGCAGCCACACCTTCCGGAAAGTGTGTTATCATCAAGGCCGTTGACATGCTCCTCAATATACTCAAGGAGGCCATCATGGCATTAACATCATCATCACCATTACCCTTTCTCTTTCCCTCTCTCTGAATTTGTGATTTCTTTTTTCTTTCAATTTTCTGTTCACTAGAATTGAATTTTGGTATGCGTGAATGGTGTTGTTGTTAGGCATTTTGAGAAGCATAATAGTATGGCATAGGACATTGGGTCTGTTTGGATTGAACTTATTGTTGCTAAAACTGAAAATTGAAAACACTGTAGCAAAATAATTTTTAAATGTGTAAATAGTACCGTGAGACCCATTTTTAATATTTTTAGTGCGTGAACAGTACTGTGAACAATAATAAACAGTGCATAAACAGTAATTTTTGTTCCCTGCACAGTACATTCACGTGAAGTTACTGTTTACGCGCTGAAAAAAAAAGAAAAAAGAAAAAAGAAAAGAAAAGAAAAGAAGGTGAAAACGTGAAATGCAGCCGCAGTCAGTTGAATCCAAACGCTCACATTATTTTGGCTGAAAAAGATGATTAGAGCTTATGATAGAATCATCTAGGATCATCCTCGGGATAGCAATGCAATGCAATCCCAAGATCTAGCTTGTGATTCTTCAACTTTATTCTATGACTGAATATGCAACAATCCGAATCGATCTCATGATCAAGCATCATAAGATACTACAATTTAGATCGTGAACTTAATAACTATGACATTGATATAAGATATTTTATCTAATGCAACCATACAGTGCATTTAACTCTTAGGCGATGGCCAAATGCTACTATGCCTAAGAGCACTAGCAATAGTGGTGCTAAATAGTTATATAGCTATTTTTAGCACCACTATATATTAAAAAGAGTACTACAGCAGTGAAGGTATAGATATATTTTTTATCTATCCTGCTACAGTGCACAACTATATATGGTTGTGCACTATAGCTGAGAGCTAAAAAATATATATATATATATATTTTATTAAACTTCTCTCTCCTCTCTCATTAAAAAAATGTTTTCTCTTTTCCTCATCCACTTGATCTCGTCCACCTGATCTTTGTGGAAAATGTGCTTACAATTCCTCAACCACTTGATCTCGTCCTCTCCATCAAACTCATACAGACAAACATCACAGTTTTCCGATGCCGATAGCGCCGCAATGTCCTGGACCTTCATCACCGGCAAGAATTCTCGGATCAGGTGCTTGGAGAAAGAGGTTTAGGAAAGTGAGAAAATGAGGTTTCTGATGAAACCCAGAAGGGAAAGTGCTTCACAGACAATCACAAAGAATTGGCAATGGAAGCAAGAGCAGTTCTTCCAACACAACATTACTTTTTTCAAGATTGGGTTTTGCATATTATCAAAAACAAAAAAAAAAAAAAAAACAAAAAGATTGAGTTTTGCAACTGGGTTTTTTTTTTTTTTTTGGTCGGCGTTATTTGTTTCTTCAAACTGATGGGTTAGGGTGCTTCATAGACATTTTGAGGCTTGGATCCATTGATTTTCATTTGGAGGCTTTGTGGTTTTCCTTAATTTTTAATTGCTGGATTGTGGGTCCTTGTAATCCAACCCTTTCTATTGGTTTTGATCAAGTGGGCAGGGAAGTTCATGTAGATATGATTGTTGAAATCTTTCTTTCTTTGTATTATTGAAATCTGGACGTATTAGATTTTTGGCAGTGGTTGTGAGTGGTTGTTCTTGGTTGGCAGTGGTTGTGAATTGTGGAGTTTTTTTGGTAGTAGGATGTATTATTTTATTATAGTAGATATATTATTTTATTGTGATGTATATATTATTTTAAGAGAAATGCTATGTCTACAACATTTCCTAAGTGGCAGGTTGTTATTGGTTGTTATTGTTGGGCAAAAAAGTAATCTTAGTGTTAGTTTCAAATTTGAACCAATAACAACTAACCACCTGTGATTTGTTGTAAAATTGTTGTAGACGTAACATCTCTCTTATTTTACTGTGTTGAAAACTAAAATAGATCCACAGCTACTGGATGTTTTGTAAAATAAGTAGGTAAAATAGATAAAGTAGTTTTTTGTGGTGCCAAATAGCTAAAAAAATAGCTCCACTGCTGTGGATGCTCTAATAAGGAGAAATAAAAGGTTTCAAAGGCCAGTTATGGCGACCAAGTGAACAAATATATAACCTTGTAAACATTCTTATTTCTTGGCAATCCATAATGCAAACCAGGCAAATTAGCCAGCAGAAATTGGCAAGGGCAACTAAAAGATTTTGCAGAACTGCAGAAGGATAGCACTACCATAAGATACACAAACCAGTTTAATCAAAACTTAAAAACACGAAATAAACTATAGATTTCAAGCCCCCACGGGCTAAGGCATAAACGTAGCCTTAAAAGGTGAAAAAACCCTTAAAATCCAATAATATTTCCTGTTCAATAAAAACATCTATCTAAAGTTCAAATTCCCCCTCCCCTCATTTAAAATGCGTGTGTATAACTCAATAGACAAATGAGATATTAATAGAACATATGACACTGCGAGATAGAGAGAGAGAGAGAGCTCAATAAATTCATAGAGCAACTGTCAAAATTATTTCACCGAAGTCCTTCAAAGTTACAGGCAGGTCATTGCAAGGCCCAATAACAACCTAAAGCAAATAACACATCACATTTTACCTCAGCTTTACCTTAATTGGAGTCCCAGCATCAATCATTGTTGTTGTGTCTCATGGCTTTGACTTAAGACCTGAAATCAGCAATCCCCAAAATTTAAACAACAACGAAATAACAATAACCAAACCTTAATCCCAAATTTTTGGTCATTACAGCAACCCAACAAGTTGCAAAAGCAAGCATCATTAATTATCTAATAAGTAATTGACCTGGATGGTAAGCAACACTTATATTTTCTTAAAAATTGTATCATGCCAATTCTCTTGAGAAAAGGGAAAAAATGGAGGTCATATACACACAATTTTTTCTTTTAACTTATTTGCTTATATACAACTTTTGAAAGCCTCACAATTTTTTAGGTACAATTATACTTTGACCAACTTTCAACAAAATGCTGAATCCAAATGGACAATATTCTTCCATTTCACAATTAATGGAACAGACAATACATACAAGACATAAGGGTGATGAGTCAATGAAAATATCTATGATTGGTATTTGGATTTAACATAATAAAAAAAATCCAATATCCACAATGAATGATTTATAAAGTTATAATAAGCTTTTACCTATCAAAGAAAAAAGTTATATTATTATCTGAATGAGGGGGTGCCAGCCGTAGCAATAGTAGTTCCTCTGTGAGGGGATAGCAGGTGTACCCCAGGTGGGTTGAGGCATAGCCTGACCTGAGCCCCACCCAAAGCATTGATGGTTTCAGGTAATAAAAGGCAATAGTCCTTAAACCAAACTAGCATCCCACTGTCATCCGGAAAGGTTTGAAATCAAGACCTACCACATACCAAGACTCTAACCACTAGGCCATGATGTTGGGTAGTTCATGTATCTCTACAATTGAATCTCTATATGTAAGAGTACCAAAGATAGAGTTTAGATTTAAAACCATCATGTTTAATAAGGACCATGGAGAGAAAGAAATAGAACTTTTGACTGGCGTGAGCTGCCAATAGATAGGGTCAAATAGACATTTGTTAACGCTCTTGGCTATTAGTAGAAGAGGGCAGACCATCTAATTTTGTAGAATTTAAAATATCCCTGTATTTTTTATAGTATCTTAGGGATAGTTGGGTATGTACCCAGCATGCATATCTATCTTTAAGAACTGAGTTACTCTTTCTCAAATTTTTAATACAATTTATTATCCAAAAAAAGAGTACCAAAGACAGTAACAAACATAAAGGTGAAAATAAAGTATTTATGTGACTTTTCTTTTTTTGCTGAATATAAATGGTAAACGGTGGTGACAGGCCATGGCTACCCTGCCTAGGTTTGACCACATAGATCCTATATCCACTAAAGAGCCTAGATACAGATAGGGGGCCACAGGCACTCCATCAGGTCAGTTAAACCATTGCCTGACCTTAGCCACGCCCAAAGCACCACTGGTTGATTTACGAGCATTATTTAGTTTGAAAGAAACAATGATACTATACAATTTCCCATGAATCTGCTCTTAAGATTCTATCTAGTACTACCAGTAAGCTATAGTTCAAATACTTCCCCACTATGCATTAGCTTTGTTTTCACAATTAAAACTACTTATAGTGCTCCTCTGGTATTCCTCTCTTCAGTTCTTCTAACTTCCAATAAGCCTTTTCAAACAAATTTATTTCTTACACACAGTTACTTGGTGCACACTCATGAGCTCACACACAACATTGCTTGATAGTTGCCCAAAGTATGAGAAGACCTCAGAAGACATACTCAAAAGGTAGTTCTAACAGCAAACTCAAGCATGGTCAATTGAAATCTAAGTGCACTAAACTGCGCAATAAGAAAAAAGTTCAGATTTATACAAGAAAGCAAATCATCTAATGCATGCATTCTTTTACAATTGCTAATGTTCAACAAGAAACCCCAATGAGGTCACGAAAACCAAGTTTGTAATCTATTCCTTAATCAACTCAATGCATATTAAGAAGTAACAGCACAACCTAAAATTATGAAAGACACGAAAACATTTAACAAAATGGGCGTGGTATATGTCTTACCTAGCGCCCTAAATAAGATGGCATGGTTCCAACGGGTCCAGTACCAGTTTGGGGTCTCGGTACTGCTGAAGATTGAGCCATTTGTGAACTCTGATACGCGCCCAAACCTTGCAAAGCAGCTTGAGCGCCATAACTACCAATCACAGAAGGGCTTATACTATTAATAGGAGGCTGTGCACCAAAGCCTCCTGCACTGAGTGGAGTCAATCCCATAGGATTAGGAGCATTTCCAACCCTGTTCAAGGGCTGCGACGACACGCCACCAGGAAACCCAAACCCGACATGGTTCAAATTCAAAACCCCTAAAGCTGGATTTTGGGCCATAAAAACCGCCCCGGGATTAAAAGCTTGGCCGGGATTAAACGCTTGACCAGGATTAAAAGCTTGACCAGCCAATGCCGGGTTAAATGCCGCCACAGGAAGAGTGGGAGCAACACCAGCAACACTAGTAGCAACAACGTTATTGGGCTTGGCATCATTACTATTACCGCTACTGTTATTATTCTTATTAACACTGCGGCCTTCGGTGGCAACAGAGCATTGCAATTTGTTACCTTGGAAGAACTTCACAGGTTCTTCCAATGCCTTTTTGACTCCCTCCGCACTCTTGTAAACAAGTATAGCAAATCCTTTGAACTTACCTGTGTCTTTATCCAATCCGCCTAACGCCACTGGCCCGTCTTCAAGCTCGCCAAACTCGGCGAAAAAGGCCCTGAGCTTCTCCGGAGCAATGTGAGGACCCACATTCGCCACATAAAGCCTGCGGCCGCTTACAGGGGCGGGCTGAGACTGCGGCTGCTGGTGCTGCTGCTGGGACTGATTGGCGCCGGAGGAGGCGAGCTGGCAGGCAGCCATTCTGGAGCCGATTTTCTTCTGGGGTTGCTTGAGGGCTTTGCGGGCGGAGGCGCTGGTTTTGAAGAGGATAAAGCCGTAGCCTTTGGATCGGTTGGTGATTTTGTCGGAGACGACCTTGCACTCCTCGATTGCGCCGAAGGGTTTGAATGCGGCGGCTAGGGTTTCGGAGTTGGTGTCCCAGGCGAGGCCGTGGACGAAGATTTTGCGCTGGATTGGGTCGGAGTCCACGGTCTTGGTTATGTGCTCGATGATTGATGGGGTTTTCGACGCGGCTTCTTTGAGGATTGAGATGAGTTGGTCTTTGCCGAACGGCTCTAGGAGCTTCTTGATACTGTCTCGCTTCGTATCGTCGTCTTCCTCCTCTTCTTCTTCTTCTGATGATGATGATGAAGAAGAAGATTTGTCATCTGATTCCTCTTCTGCTTCTGCTGCTGCTGCTGCTTCTTCTTCTTCTTCCTCTTCTTCCTCTGATTCAGATGAAGAAGAAGATGATGATGATTCTTCTTCCTCTGCTTCTACTTCTTCTGGTTCTGATTCAACGTGTTCTTCTTCTTCTTCTTCAGATTCTTCTGCGGGTGGTGGTGGTGGTTGGAGTTTGAGCAATTTAGGTTTAGAAGAAGTAGCTTCTTCGGCTTTGGAGGCTGATTTGCGCTTCTTGCCCATTTGAATCTTTGATACGTTTCAAAGTTTCAGCGAGGGAGAGGGGTTAGGTTTTTTCAGGACTTTCACACACGAATGAATACTGTGAGGGCTTTTCAGGAAGGGGGTTTATAACCTTATCGGATTTTGGGCTTTCGTAACGGGGTAGTTTTTTCTTTTTTCTTGTAAAATTATATTTTTGTCACAAAACTTTGTTAAAAGGTTGATTTTTATCCCTCAACTCTAAAAAATTCTTTTTTCAACCTTAAACTTTGTAAAAATAAATAAAATCAATAGTTAAAAGTCAAAAATAATAATAATAATAAGATAACTTTTTTAAATAGTTTAAGAGTGAAAAACAAACTTTTAGTAAAATTTAAGGACATAAATAAAAAATTTTCAATAATTTAGGGATAAAATATGAACTTTTTAATAGTTTATAAATGAAATATGAACTTCTTAAAGTTTAGGAATGAAAACCAAATTTTTTATAAAGTTTAGAGACCAAAATAGTATTTTACATTTTTTTGTTGTTAAACGGAGTGTCAATGAATTTATTTTTTATAGTGTGTAATCTCTGGTGTTATACACACTAAGAATTTTACACAAAACTTCTTAGATCTCATGAAATCTTGGAAATCACTATACTACTTTTGGTTGATTTTCTAATGACCAAAAAAAAAAAAGGGAAAAAAAAAACTTATGGTTGATGTTAGGAATATGAAATAATTATTGTAATCCCTTTAGTTAGGTAGTTAGTTAGTTAGTTGAGATTAGGATTATAATGAGTTAGTTAGGATTTTAGCACATGTAGCTCATTTAACCCATGCCTTAATTCATAAAGCACATGTTGAATTAACTAGCCAATTATCTTGAGCCACGTGAGCCAATGACATTATAGCTAGCCTCTTATAAATACATGATTGTAATTCAATATTAGATATCAATTGAAGAATAATTAGCGCATCTCTCTCTCTCTATATGGAGGGTGACTACCTCAAATTAAGTAAATTTCCCTACAATTCCCATCAATCCCCCTATAATTCCTATCCATCCTCATTAGGAACCATCGGATTCCTAACAATTGATTATCATGCCTTACAAACTCTACACGAAACATAATAACTTTTAAGTGATTGTTTTTTTAGTAAAGGGTTTTTTCATAGTTCTAAAAATTGGAACAGTCAAACAATTTGTTCTTGGTTTTTTCAGATTTGAATGAACCAATTTCGTGTTTGACTCTTGGTTCAACCGACTAGCCTGATTCAGTTTTTCAAACCGTGAGGTTTTTCCCTTACTAGTCAAGTGGTAAGGTAAGGTGCTATTTGATGAAGAAAATAGACATAAAGAAAGTGGTTCTAATAGTTCAACTATCTAGAGTAAGGGTCTATTTGGTTTGAGGTGTGGAAAAGTGGAATGATAGTGGGAGGATAGAAAATTAGTTTTCTCTCATATGTTTTTGGTTGAGAGAATGAAAAAGTGGAGAGATGGAAAACTATGAAAAATGAAATTGGTATAAATTTAAAATTATATCCCTATTAAATAAAACAAAAGGCAATACAATTTTTTATACACATTTATTTATTTAAAAAATTATGTATGGACATTTCACTTTTTTAATTATTATTTCAAAGGCACAAGCCAAATCCAAAAAATGGTGGGAAAAAAAAAAGGAACTATAGGAAAAAGTGATAAAAAAAAAAAAAAAAAAAAAACCGAAAACAACGTGAATGTGCATAGATTAGTAACAGAGAATAAACAAAAAATGTTAGCAAAGAAGAATGTATAGGGGCATTTTGGGCAGCTCATGTTAGTGAGTTTCTCCCCTTAGTTTTCTCCCCATTTTAAGGAAAAAACTTTTTGGTGGGCCCAGGGAGAAAACACCTAGGCCCCACCATATTTTTTTCCACTCCTCCTCCCAACCAAACACCCATTAAAACTTCTTTCTTTCCACTTTTATATCTCAAATTTTTCATCCTTCCAAAAATCTCTCCAAACAAACACATCCTAAAGGACTTCAATAGAATAAAGGACTGAAGGATGTTAGTGGTTAGTATCCACTTCTAAGCGGGCAAATGATCCAAAGGACAAGCAGATGATAACAAGCCAGATTTTGAAATTCAAGTGATAGATGAAGACAAAAAATGTGAGCACTCTTACACTATACGGCTTTTTGGTGTTGCCCTCTAAACCGGTTTGAAACTAAACTATTTCTTAAAAATATATGGTAATTGTTATAACAAGTAATTATTTGTTTATTTCATTTTTTTCCTCCTAATCGTAAGTGTCCAAAGTATTTTAGCATCTGATTTTCTAGTTGTGTGTTATATCACATCCTATAAGCATTAAGTAACTATAGCAATGACTTCGTTGGGATGGTTTCAAGATGCTAGCTAAGAGTTTTAAACACAATACTTTATAGATTTGATGAAATCTTTGAAACCACTACACCAACTATTTGGTTGATTATGATAAGTGCAGTTCCTTACAAACCCTAAAGGAAACATAATAACTTTTCAGTGATTGTTTTTTTAGTAAAGGGTTTTTTTCCTTACTAATCAAGTGGTAAGGTAGGGTTATGTTCAATGAAGAAAACAAACATTAGGAGAAGTGGTTTAGGTAACTTAGCTAGTTAGAACAAATGACTAAAAATCTTTATGTTAGTGGATCCAATCCACTTCTAAGCTTGGAAAGGGTCCAAAGGACAAGTAGCCGAGAGCAAACCATGTTTTTAAGACTAAAGTGAAAGAGGAATGATGGGAATGACGAATCCAGTGACATCGTGACAGTGAAGTCTTTCAGTGACGATGCTAGACAAGACAGATGAAGGCATGCTCGGACGAGCATATCTTATGCCCACGTCACTGACGAGGAAAACACAATACATTCATTACAGCACAATTAAGTTAAGAACGGTTATAGAGCCAACTGTATAAGCCGTTGTAGCACATTAAAGTCATATTACAACCAGACCAGACGTTACGAGGAGGAGCATTAAGACCTCTATAACTACTCCAACAGCTAGAAGCCATGAAGGTATGCATATAAAACCCTCTCATTATCAAGAACAAGGTACATACAAAAAACACACTAAGAGAGAACTATTTTTTCTTGCATTCTCCAATTTCTCTGAGATTTCTTTGCATACTAACTTTGGCATCGGAGGTGTGGTGGCAGGCACCACACCGGTGACCCTTCCAGGAGGCAGCAGGTTGGCTTCATCCGACCACATTGACTGAAAAGCTCACGCTCCATCAGTTTGGCGCCGTCTGTGGGAACGACATTTTCTCGCATTTAGTCGCGAAAAGGTAGTTTCCTCTCAAATACTTATTTCAGATGGAGTCCAATCAAGAATCCGCAGCCTTGGCGCAGCAAGTTCAGGCTCTGGCAGCCACTGTAGAAGAGCTGACCAAGCAGAATCAGGAAATGAAGTTACGACTTCAGCAAGAGGAGAATCGATCTAAAGAAAACCGAGACGACGAGGGAGATAGCCACAGAAGAAGTGACCATCAAAGGCCCGCCACTCCAACCGAGCATAACTCAAATCTTCTTCAAGAGATGAGAAGGGAGATGGACGAACTTAGGACCGCCATCAGGGAGAGAACAGAGAGAAGCGTAGATCAACTGGTAAGGGCGACGGATTCGCCATTCACTCCAGCATTACTTGATTGTCCGGTACCGTCAAAGTTCCGGTTGCCCCAGCTCGAACCATTCGATGGCTTAAAGGATCCTCAGGATCATCTTAACACCTTCAAGAAGACCCTAGGGCTCCAGCAGCCTCCAGATGAAATATTGTGCCGTTCTTTCCCGACTACCCTCAAAGGGGCTGCAAGGGAGTGGTTCACGAAGTTGACAACGTCGTCAATCGACAATTTCGAGCAATTGAGCAATGCCTTCCTACGTCACTTTATTGGAGGATAACGTCCTAAGAGAACCGCGGACCATTTACTTACCATCAGGCAAGGAGAAAAGGAAACTCTAAGGTCGTACATGAAACGCTTTACCCGTGAGACACTAGAGGTAGACGAAGCAGATGACAAAGTCCAACTGACGACCTTTAAGGTAGGGCTGAAGTCCAGAGATCTCGTTGCATCACTCGCAAAGAATCCCCCAAGAACGATGGCCGAGATGCTCATTAAGGCACAAAAGTACATGAACGCTGAAGACGCATTAGCAGCCATTAAGGATTCAGGAAGGCCAGGGGATAAAGAAAGGAAAGATGACGATCGTAGGGGGCAAAAGCGGGAGCGCCCAAACCGTCGAGCCAGTGACGAAATCAGGAGAAAAGATGACAAGGGATCACAAATGGTAAAATTTACCCCTCTTGTTATGCCTATTGATAAAATTTTAATGCAGATTAAGGACGACAATGACCTTAAATGGCCGCGACCACTGCACTCATCTCCCGGTGTCCGTGACAAGAATAAGTACTGCCGATTCCACAAGGATCACGGCCACTATACCGAAGATTGTCGAGACCTCAAAGAGCAGATAGAGGAATTGATACAGAAGGGAAGATTACAGAAGTTTGTAAAGAAAGGAGAATTCAGGAGGTTCCAAGGTGGAAACAAGGGGCAGCATGAATCTACATCTGGAGGCAATGACCGTCAGATACAACCTCCCCAAAATGTGGTCGGGGAAATACAGACGATCACAGGGGGACCCGTCACAGGAGGCTCGATCAGGTCTCTTCAAAGAGCATCCCAACGCCAGGTGAACAGCGTCCACACGATTCCCCCGTTAAAGCAAAGACGAACTGAGCAAGACATGACTTTCAATGAAAACGACGCCAGGGGAGTGAAACAGCCCCACAACGACCCCCTGGTCATAATGCTTACCATAGAAGGATTCAACACCAAAAGGATCCTCATGGACAATGGTAGCTCTGCTGACATCATTTACTTCCCTGCATTTCAACAATTGAAACTAGATCCTGGAAGGCTGCGTCCTTTTGATTCCCCACTCGTCAGTTTCAGTGGTGACCGGGTCTATCCCAAGGGCATAGTGACGTTGACAGTGACAGTGGGGGCATACCCGAAACAACTGACTCGTCAGATGGACTTCTTGGTAGTGGATTGCCCCTCCTCTTACAATGTCATCATCGGAAGGCCTGCCCTCAACAAATGGAAGGCGTCCACGTCTACCTACTGCTTGAAGGTAAAGTTCCCCGTGGAGAACGGGGTTGGTGAAGTTAAAGGAGACCAAGTCTTAGCCCGAGAATGCTACCAGGCCGTGTTGGCCGCGAAGGAAAACCACACCTGGATAATTGAAGAAAAGGAGGAAGAAAAGGTGGAAGCTCTAGAAACAGTGCAACTAACTGAGGGGGATAAAACCAGGACGACCAGGATAGGGACGACCTTAAGCCACGAGATGAGAGCAAAGCTCGTCCAGTTTCTTAAGCAAAACCTGGACGTCTTCGCCTGGAGCCATGACGACATGCCAGGTATATCCCCGGAAATCATCCAACACAGGTTGAATGTAGACCCAGAGAAGAAGCCCGTTAAGCAGAGACGAAGAGTCTTCGCACTAGAAAGAGATCAGGCAGTCGCTGACGAAGTGAAGAAGCTCTTGACTGCAGGTTTCATCAGGGAAGTGTACTATCCGGATTGGCTGGCCAACACTGTTCTGGTAAAGAAGGCAAATGGGAAGTGGAGGATGTGCGTAGATTTCACGGACCTAAACAGGGCCTGCCCGAAGGATAGTTTCCCCCTTCCAAGAATAGACCAGCTCGTAGACTCCACAGCTGGGCACAAGCTGTTGACGTTCATGGATGCTTTCTCAGGATACAACCAGATAAAAATGGTTGACGAGGATGAGGAGAAAACGACCTTCATCACCAGCCAAGGCCTCTATTGCTATAAGGTAATGCCTTTCGGACTAAAGAATGCAGGCGCTACTTATCAGAGATTAGTGAACAGAATGTTCAGCAGACAGATAGGCAGGAATATGGAGGTCTACGTGGATGACATGCTCGTCAAGAGCAAGGAAGAGCTTACCCACCTGGACGACCTTAGGGAAACATTCGCCACTCTCAAACAATACCAAATGAAGCTGAATCCAAGTAAGTGTGTGTTTGGTGTAGCCTCAGGGAAGTTCTTGGGATTCATGGTATCCCAGAGAGGAATAGAAGCAAATCCGGAGAAGGTTCAGGCCATAATCAACATGGCGTCACCCAAGACCGTCAAGGAGGTCCAAAAGCTCACGGGACGGATCGCCGCCCTCAACAGATTCGTCTCTAGAGCAACGGATAAATGCCTCCCCTTCTTCAAGACTCTGAAGCGAGCCTTCGCCTGGACTGACGAATGTGAAGCAGCTTTTCAAGAACTTAAACGCTACCTGAGCAATCCGCCTCTCCTAAGCCTGTCAAAGGAAGGTGAGAACTTGTATTTGTACTTGGCTGTTTCGTCTACAGCCGTCAGCGCAGCTCTGATTCGGGAAGAAAACAGGATACAACTCCCAGTTTATTATGTCAGCCAAGCTTTTCAGGGGGCTGAGTCCAGGTACCCAAAAGTCGAAAAAATCACGTTTGCATTGATAACAGCCTCGCGCAAGCTGAGGCAGTATTTCCAGGCAAATCCAATCTGGGTGATGACGGACCAGCCTATTAAGAAGTCCATGAGCAAGCTAGAAGCTGCGGGGAGAATGGTCCAATGGGCAATCGAACTCAGCCAATTCGATATTGAATATCATCCTAGGACAGCAATTAAAGCACAGGCTTTGGCAGACTTCATCGCAGAATTTACCCCCCCGGACGAAGAGGAATGCACTGACGAAGAAGGCCAATGGACAGCACAGACCGACGGTTCGTCGGCCCTGAGGAGGGGGGGAGTAGGGGTCGTCATAATCACCCCCGAAGGAGATGTACTAAAGTATGGAGTCCAGCTGAAATTTCCTGCCACTAATAATGAGGCCGAATACGAAGGAATTCTGACTGGTATGAGGCTTGGAAAAGAGCTTGGAGCGAAGAACCTGTTGGTCCAAAGTGATTCAAAACTGGTGATTGGGCAGATGAGGGGAGAATACGAAGCAAAAGAAGAAAGAATGCAGAAATACCTCAAACTGGCAAAGCATCTGGCTCGAGAATTCGAGAAGGTGGAGTTCGTGCAGATTCCCAGAAGTCAGAATACAATAGCAGACGAAGTCTCAAAGATAGCCTCGTCCGACGGAGTAGAATTGGACGAAGGCCTGAGGATGGAAGTCCAGAAGAACCCCAGCATTGAGGAACTTCTAACATCCGTAATCCAGAGCACAAACAGCTGGATGACACCCATCGTATCTTTCCTTCAGGACGGGCACCTCCCACAGAATACAGAAGAAGCCAGGAAGATCAAAAAAAGAGCAGCCAGATTCATAATCCTCAACGACGCCCTATACAAGAGGGGCTTCTCCATGCCTTATCTAAAGTGCGTTGACGAGGACGAAGCAAAGTACATTCTGCGAGAGGTCCACGAAGGTATCTGCGGGGATCATGCTGGCCCCAGATCCCTGGCAAGTAAGATAATTCGAACAGGCTATTTCTGGCCCACTATGCAGGCAGACGCGGCTGATTTCGTCAAGAGATGTGACAAATGCCAACGGTTCGGAAATGTTCAGCGACTTCCTGCGGAAAAACTGACAACAATTGCATCGCCATGGCCGTTTGCACAATGGGGAATCGACATCGTCGGCCCACTACCCCAGGGCAAAGGTCAGGTAAAATTCTTACTTGTTGCTATTGATTACTTCACAAAATGGGTTGAAGCAGAGGCATTGGCCACCATAACCGAAGCAAAAATACAGAGCTTTGTATGGAAGAACATTGTTTGCAGGTTCGGGATTCCAAAGACGATCATATCAGACAACGGGCGACAGTTTGACAGTCAAGGCTTCAGAGAATTTTGCTCGAGCCTAGGCATCAAGAACCATTTCTCATCCCCAGGCCACCCACAAGCGAACGGACAGACGGAGGTGACGAATCGAACGTTGCTCAAGATTATTAAAACGAAGCTGGACGACGCGAAGGGAGCCTGGCCGGAAGAGTTGCCTAACGTCTTGTGGGCGTACAGGACAACAGCGAGAACGCCGACAGGCGAGACCCCCTTCAGACTCACCTACGGCACTGAAGCAGTGATCCCGGTCGAGGTAGGGGTAACCAGCATCAGGCGAGAAACATTCATTGAAGAAGACAATGACGATCATTTGCGAGTCAATCTGGATCTCATAGACGAAGTAAGAAATAAAGCCTGTAGCAGGATGGTGGGGTATCAACAGAAGATGACAGAATACTATAACAAGAGAGTAAAGCTCAGGCAACTTGAGCTTGGTGACCTCGTCCTTCGCAAAGTAACCCCAGCAACAAAGGACTCTTCACAAGGAAAACTCGGCCCCAACTGGGAAGGGCCCTACCGGGTCATTCATTACTCAAGGAAGGGCAGCTATCACCTGGAGACCATAGACGGACAGAGGCTCCCCAGACCATGGAATATCGAACACTTGAAGAAATACCATCAATAAACACAATCATGACATGTATTCATTATTCATTGTTGAAACTAATAAAAGAGTTATTCAGACGACAATTATTTCTAAGTGCAGGCATATCAGTTTGAAAGTCCGAAAAAGGCCAAAAATGGCCAAGTAGCAAGAGTCCGCTCTGACGGACGTAAGCTATCGACGATGACAAGATCCTTGAAAAAAGGTGTAAGTCCAAAAAAGGCAAAAATGGCCAAGTAGTAAGAGTCCGCTTTGACGGACGTAAGCAATTAACGATGACAAGATCCTTGAAAAAAGGTGTAAGTCCACAAAAAGCCAAAAAATGGCCAAGTAGCAAGAGTCCGCTCTGACGGACGTAAGCTATTGACGAAGGTAATATCCCTAACAAGGGTGTAAGCCACAAAAAGCCAAAAAAATGGCTAAGTAACAAAATTCCGCCTTGACGGATGTAAGTTACTGACGAAGGTAATATCCCTAACAAGGGTATAGACCACAAAAAGCCAAAAAAAATGGCTAAGTAACAAAATTCCGCCTTGACGGATGTAAGTTACTGACGAAGGAAATATTCTAAACAAGGTAACAAAATTCCGCTTTGACGGATGTAAGTTACCGACGAAGGTATCATGACGAAGATATAAAAAAAATGGCAAAATATCACGACGAAGGTAATTACTTCAGGTAAGTGATATTAAATTAAAAGCCTGAAATAGGCTGAGTCATCATTTTCTTTTACAACTGAAAGCCCATAAACACTGGGCCAAAAATCTTTCCTGTTGTTCCCAAAATAGACAGAAGGTAAAATTGTTCAAAAATTAGATTTACATAACTGCCCAAAAAATGAAGGGCATCCCAAAAAGAAGGAAAGAAAGAAAATTTTTCTAAGAATCAGGCTCGGGTAGAGGCATCGTCATCAGGAGCATTCTCATGGGCATCACCACCAGCAGGAACCTCTCCAGGAGCTTCAGTTTGAACAGCAGAAGAAGGAGCGGCCTCGTCAGCGGCCATCTCTTGATCCACTTCTTCTAAGTCCAGAGTGTCCATGTTTACTCCGGAAGGATGCTTGGCGAGGTATCTCCTAAGGAGCTCGAAGCCTTTGAAATACCAGCTGAATAGGACGGTCTGATACTCGTCCATAGTCTGGAAGGCCTCTACAGACCTCGCAGCAATAGTCTTCAGACTTTCTTTAGCGTTCAGAAGCTGTTCGTCCTTCTCCGAAGTCAGCTGACGCTCAACCCTCAGGTCGTTGTTCAAAACTTTGACCTTCTCCTTTAAAGAGGTGGCCGCGTCCATAGAATCAACAAGGTTCTTCTTCAGCTCCGAGTTCTTCTTCTCCAAAGCTTCCATCCTAGAGGTTAAGGATGCCACCCTCGCCTCTTGTGTAAGATGCTCAGAGGTAATGTGAATGCTTTCCCCCAGCACCTGGAAAGGAATGTGAGGACGTTGTAAAAAAAAAAAAAAAAAAAAAAAACTGAAAATGACGAATAGAAAGACTGACGCACCTAAAGCCGGGGTTCCCCACCGACGATGCAACCTTGGTACATCACCCCAATCCGCGCTGGATTGAGTCTCAAAATCGTCCCCCGACACAAAGAAAAACCTGGATTTCCAGTACCTGAAGGACGAAGGCAAACCCCTGACGATCCTAGTATCCCTCGCCCAGGGAACTAACTCATAATACCCATACTCCTTAGACTCTTTCAAGCGATATAGATATGTCAGTTCGTCTATCCTGATCATATCTCCATTAGCAGCCAACCATATCTCCATACAGTTCACCACTATTCTCCACGAATTGGGCATGAGCTGCCCAGGAGCAATGCCAAAACGATCCAAAAGTTCCATCAGGAATGGATGGACGGGGAATCTAAGCCCGCAGGTAAAGGCTGACTCATAAAAACACACCTCACTCGGAAAGAAATGGCAGGCCCTATCCTCGGTACTAGGTAGACGAACACGAACTCTTGCTGGAAATTGAAACCTATCCTTAAATCTAGCCACACTATCTGCGTCCAAACCACACGCCTCCCCGAGGGCGTGAAAAGCCCTAACCTCACGAGGGGAAGAGACGACTGAACCCCCCTCCGCTGGATCACCGTTCGACGATAATCCAGTCTCAAGGTCGCTAGACCTAACTTCAGACATCGTTTCTCCCTCTCTCACTAGACCCTCGAACCAATCAACCGATTGACGAAGCAAAGGCAATAGATCAGCCAATGCAACGCCCAAACAGTTACCCTCAAAAACAAAATTTTCTAAATATGGGAAATTCCCCAAAGACCCTCCTAATCGCGCAAATAGGAAGGAAATTGAGGGGCAATCTATCCTAACTTCAGAGCTACGGACCATGGAAATGCAAAAAAAAACACAAGAGAAGATGACACTTGCTAAAAAACCCAAAAAGAAAAGAAACCGAGTACATAAGAAAGAAAAAAAGAAGAATCAGAAACCACAGCAAAACAGAAGAGAAAAGGAAAAACGCAAAAAAGGGAAAGAAAAACATACCTTAAAGCAGCGGCGAACGGCGCACCGGTCTGAAGAAGAATGGCCGAAGGAAGCTCACCAAGGGACACTCAGCAGGAGTTTTTGTTTGGGAAATGAAAAGGTACGAAGAGGAGAAGTTTTTAACCCAAAAACTAAGGCAACTGAAAAACGGCGGGAAACCCAAGGGTCACAAAAATGACCCCACCAATCCACACCCAACACGTGGCAACCACGCAGAAAAAGCCATCACTGCGCAGTTAATACGGCACAGAAGCCCAACAGGCACTTTTTGGCCCAGGAGACTTTCCATCTTCCACGGCCAACATGACATGTCATGACGACCATGGAATCCGGGGGCAACTGATGGGAATGACGAATCCAGTGACATCGTGATAGTGAAGTCTTTCAGTGACGAGGCTAGACAAGACAGACGAAGGCATGCTCGGACGAGCATATCTTATGCCCACGTCACTGACGATGAAAACACAATACATTCATTACAGCACAATTAAGTTAAGAACGGTTATAGAGCCAACTGTATGAGCCGTTGTAGCACATTAAAGTCACATTACAACCAGACCAGACGTTACGAGGAGGAGCATTAAGACCTCTATAACTACTCCAACGGCTAGAAGCCATGAAGGTATGCATATAAAACCCTCTCATTATCAAGAACAAGGTACATACAAAAAACACACTAAGAGAGAACTATTTTTTCTTGCATTCTCCAATTTCTTTGAGATTTCTTTGCATACTAACTTTGGCATCGGAGGCGTGGTGGCAGGCACCACACCGGTGACCCTTCCAGGAGGCAGCAGGTTGGCTTCATCCGACCACATTGACTGAAGAGCTCACGCTCCATCAAGGAAGACAAAAGATGTTAGTGCTTTTACACTCTATGACTTTTTGGTGTCTCCCTATATTGTTGAAGGCAAGATTGAAAAAATAAATAAATAAATAAAAACAAAAAAGTTAATCTCCTCTTAAAGGTCAAGACCTAAGCCGAAGGCCCTTATTACAAAAAGGTCTCACCCCTTTTATAACAAGGCCCATTATAAAAAATTTCACACATACATGATATTGAGTGGTTTGAAACAATGTATGTACCTTTTTGAACTAAATGGTGTCAATACCAAATGTATCGGTGTTAAAAAATTTGGTGGGAAGTAAACGACGTTAATATTGATTTAGGTTGTTAATGTGAGTTGTACACGAGTAGCACACTTGTCTAATTTAGCACATGCCACTCATGATTTTGAGGAATTTCATCAAAACCAATTTGAATATAAACTTCGTCTCTTGGATTGGCACGTAGTAAATTGGAGCAAGATAATTGATGGCAAACTGATTTCTAACCAAACCTAACCTACCTTTGTGTTAGGAGCTTTACTTGTTGCTAATGATGGCATGAGGAATGAGGGTGCTTGGGTTGCATTGGGCCAATCACATGGCTTCATGTTTTCTCAACACTCTCATGGCTCCTCATGCCTGACTAGTGATGCTCTTGAGGGCTCTTTAAGGGGGACTTGCCCAATCTCTCTAGTCAAGTTGGATCAATGCGTAGTGATGAGGGACAACATGTAGAGTCACCTTGCTCCACATGATGCCCCAAGGCCATGGCAGAGAAGAGCCATGGTGGGCAAATATGGATTTTGATGATGGGTAGCAGTAGGTGGTGCTGACCCTATGTGGTGATGCATGACATTGGTGACTTAGTTGTTGGTTCCTTGTGCGTGGGCTTGGTGGCTGGAGTGCGAGGCAGGGCTGGGCTGCTGTGATGATTGAATGCTATGTGTAAGGCTTTGGCTAGTGGGGGCTGGCTTAATGCATGGACAAGTGCTAGTGGGCTGATGACAGTTACTTTGTGTGTTGCATGTGAGCATGTTGTGTGGGCTGTAGTGCTGATGGGAGACCTCGAGCATGGGCTAAACCTCCAAAAACATGTGAGAACATGTTGTGTGGGCTACTAGAGGATGGGTAGAGGCCCTATGGTCTGCTGAGAAATGGGCTGTGCATGTGCAGCATGTGTAGTGGCAGTTATCAAGCACTTACCAAGCAGTTCTTAGCTTTCTTGATGATCAGACTTATTGTGTAAGAGCTGGATACGTGGAGAGCAAGCCAAGACAATATGAGTTGAAGGTGTCATAAGTCAGAACACAAGTGGTAGATTGTCCAAGACCCAGATAGTTAATAGGCAGTAACTGCCATAGCAGTTAATTCTGTGTATTTAACCCCAAGGCTGTGGGGGGTGTCAATAGCAAAGTGTATTTTGGCATTGGGAAAAATTTTGTGTAATTCTCTAGGCTTGTAAAAGAGTTTCCTTTGTACTTGAGATTTTTTTTGTTTTGAGAATCCGAAAAATGGGGGTCTTTATGGTTATATTATACCCCCGGGCAGGGAGTCAGTGGCCTCGGTCAGGGAGCCCGTAGTCGGGGGCCCGTTCTGTACCACTGTGCGGGAGTCACCTCACATATTGTGAGTACACCTCACCACTAAGTTTACCCACTAACAAAAGCCTGCAGGCAGCGGGACTCGAACCTAGGTGTGTTGTATGAAGCGTCTGAGCCTTACCCACTCAGCCAAGCCCTCGTTGGCCTTTGTACTTAAGATTAAGTAATAAATGTTGGAGGTGAATTTCCTGTAAATATTATGTGTGCTTTGTATTTAAACGTCCCTATATAATTTATTCTAAGTGTTATTGCAATGAGTGTGTGGTGTTAGCTAAGACTAAGTCAAGGGTATTGGCTGAGACCAAGTCAAGGAGTTAGGCTCATCACAAACATAAAATTTGAGTGAAAAATTGATCCCGTGACACTTTGTTTTTTTTTTTTTTTTTGGAGAAATTGTGACATTTGGTTAAGTCTATAGGCCCGAATAGCAAAGTAGGCCGAACCTTGGAAGCCCAAAACGGAGGCAATAATGAGGCATTATCCAGTCCTGTCATGTTCTGCCAGACCCTTTAAAAATCCCATCTCACATAATAATAGCGACTGAAACAAAAACACTATCCTCTTCCCACAACTCCAAACCCTAGCCCCCCCTTTTTCTGCTTTCCCGCGACACGCAAGAAAAAGAAAGAATCCCTCTAAATTAATTACCCACTCTTCGCCATGGCCAAGAAGCGAAAGCTGCGATCCTCCGATCCCGAACCCGCCAAGGCGCCCGAACCCGAACCCGAACCCGAACAGCCAGTCGAAGAAGTGCAGCGCGAACCGCAGCCCGAACCAATCCCAGAAAACGAAGAAGAAGAAGAACAACAACAACAGCAAGTTCAGGATAACATGGCTGTAGACGATTCTAAAGAAGACCCAGAGGAACAACAACAGCAGCAGCAGCAACAAGAAGGAGAGGCTGAGGAAGAAGAGGAAGAAGGAGGAGAAGGAGAGCAAGAGCAGAGCGAAACCCTAGAGGCGGCCTCGAACGACGCCGTTCCGGCCGAAGCCGAAGCGAACGGAACGGCGGCTGCGCAGGAGGAGGAGGAAGTGGAAGAAGACGACGAGGACGAAGACGTGGAGAAGCTTCTGGAGCCGTTCACGAAGGACCATCTCGTGGCTCTGATCAAGAAGGGAGTGAGCAAGCACCCGGACTTGATCGAAATCGTGCGCGAGCTCGCCGATGCGGACCCCGCCCACCGCAAGATCTTCATCCACGGCCTCGGCTGGGACACCACCGCCGAAACCCTCACCTCCGTCTTCGGCAAGTACGGCGAGATCGAGGATTGCAAGGCGGTCACCGACCGCGTCTCCGGTAAGTCCAAAGGCTACGCCTTTATTCTCTTCAAGCACCGGAGCGGCGCCCGGAAGGCTCTCAAGCAGCCGCAGAAGCAGATCGGCAATCGCACCACTTCCTGCCAGCTGGCTGCCGCTGGGCCCGTCCCGGCCCCGCCGCCGCTCACTCCTCCGGTCTCTGAGTACACTCAGAGGAAGATCTTTGTCAGCAATGTGTCGGCGGAGATTGAGCCGGACAAGCTCCTTCAGTATTTTAAGCAATTTGGGGAAGTTGAGGATGGCCCGCTTGGGATTGATAAGCAGACTGGCAAGCCTAAGGGTTTTGCGCTTTTTGTGTATAAGAGCGTTGAGAGTGCTAGGAAGGCTTTGGAAGAGCCTCATAAGAATTTTGAGGGATTTACATTGCATTGTCAGAGGGCTATTGATGGCCCAAAACCCAGCAACAAGCCTTTTCATCATCATCAGCAACACCATCAACCGCAGCAACACCACCATCCTCACCACCACAACCCTCACCCCCACCATTACCATTCAAGAAAGGACAAGAATAAGTATTCGTCCGGTGGCCCTGGGGGTGGCCCCGGGCATTTGATGGCGCCTTCGGGTCCTACAGTTGGGTTTAATCCGGCTGCAGCGCCTGGGTTGAACCCGGTGCTGGGTCAGGCCTTGAGTACATTACTTGCTAGCCAAGGAGCTGGGTTGGGGGGGCTTGGTAATCTGCTTGGAGGTCTTGGTGGCGGTCCGATGAACCAGGCGGCTGGGCCGCCTACAGCAGGAGGATATGGGACTCAGGCTGGTGGTGGCGGCGGGGGCTATGGAAACCAGCCTGTGATGCAGTATCAGAACCCACAGATGGGGCAGAGCAGTGGTGCTAGGCCCCATCTTCATCCTGGTGCCGGTGCACCATACATGGGTCATTAAGTCACCCTCAGGTATCATTTAGCTGTGCTATTATGTTTTTATTATCTAATTGCTGAGTTTTTGTATTGTAGTAAAGAAAGAGTTTTGAAAACATAACATAAGGCTGGTAATCTGGTTATGTGGTACAGAATTAAGGGAACATAATATGGGGGGGGGGGGTGGTTGGGGGGGGGGGGGAGGGTTTAACAACTGTTTTGTTCTGTTTTTGGTTTTTGTTTTCAAGAATTGAATCGCTATTAATGCATTGAGTAAGTTTTTTCAGCTTCTGTTAGACAGCATGATTTTTTGTGTGATTTTCAATATAGTGTGCCTATCAAACATGTTTAAATGAAGAAATGTAGACGTGTTCTCTAAACTCAATCGTTAAGGTTGAAATATTATTAATTGCATTCGGTCAGTTATCATTTTATGTGCACTTTTTGTTCTTATTCTAATACACATCAAGATAATGTCCATATGAAAAGTTTGGCTGGATATTTTGCACATTTCTTTTTCATGCATTCATCATTTGCTATAAGTGTTGGAACAATTAATAAATTGGTCTTGGTTGGGGGTTGGTCAATAATTAACCCATGTGTTGCTGTCGGTTGAAAATGTGGACTATAATAGTGTGGATATTCAGAGAAAATGCAAGATGGCTTCTCTATTTAAGGCTTTCTGGGCTGATAATCGTAATTCTCCATTTTTATGGCCTCTGTGATGGTTAAGGCAGAGAAAATGCAATATGGTGTTCTGCTATTATCATTTCTTTTAATTTTTATTGAGACATGACTTGTAATAATGCTTCAGGTACATTAACATTTGCCTAGTCTTTTACATCATTTAGGCTTTTTGCATTGTTGACTTTATGCTGTGTATCTTTATCAGTAAAGATATTTCTCCAAATAGAGATTTTATATCAGATCTGCATAATATGTATAAAACCTGCTTTGTTGTCAGTTCTTTATAGATATTTTATATCAGCTCTGCGTAATATGTATAAAACCTGCTTTGTTGTCAGTTCTTTTTTTTGCAGTTCTCATCTGAAATAAATCTTTCATAGTTCTCATGTCAATGTTACATCTATGTAGGCTCTGGATTGTAAAATTGTGTTTATTCTTCTGTGTTTTTTGATGTGCATTACCTTATTTTGGGTGTTAACTTTGTAGAGAAATTGTCCTTTTTAACTTTCAGTGTATATTTTCATTGCATCCTCTCTTTTTGCACAGTACATATCCAGGTTTGGGTTTTAACTATTTATCATTTTTGACCCTTAATTAATTTGAATCATCATATAGCATTCCTTCATTTGCTACAAAACATCCCCCTGAATATATTTTAGTTGAATAGAATATGGGGTTAACACTTCAAAATTTCTTCCATATTCTATAAAATTTTCTGCATTTATTTCTTTTATGTGTTCTTCTACTGTAAATTTTGGTTCTTGAATTTGGTCTTTTTATGCTTATGTATTCATTGTGCAGATCCCTCATAGATGCATCAATCATTTAGTTTTGGACTCTGGTGATACTTCAGAAGTTCCAGGCACTCTTGCAAACGACGTCTTTAAATTTGTACTGAAAAGTTATTATTTGCCAACTCATAAAGACTTGCTCAAATTTGTATTTTCTTTCTATTTCAGCAATCTTCATCCCTCCACCTATTTTCAAAACAATGTAGTATTTTTGGTTCCAATAACTTGTTTCTTAAAAAGTGTTGGGGTACTGGTAGAACTTTGAGGCAGAGAACATCGCGTTTCTTCATGATTTTAAGTGTGTTACTAAACAATGCTTTTCTTACATCTCCTTGGATTAACTAATGCCCTCATTCTGTGGTTGCTTTCCCCCAGACATAGTAATAAGCTAATTTTTAAACTTTTATCCCATGATTTGAAATCATATTTTGCAAGTTGTGTTTTATTCTTTGAAATAGGATTGTCTATGATGCTTTGATGCCACTTCTCTTCTATTATTATAGCTCTGTAAAGCCCAGTAAGTGCAAGCTGGATATAGATCAGGTAATCCTCTCATTGGGTTTTGTATTTTACTTTTTCCTCCTTCATATGTGGTGGAAGTTGCTTCAGTTGCATATGCATTTGATCATAATTTCACATTTTCTTCTCTCTTTTTATTAGTCTTTTCTTTGAGGTTGGGATTTTTTTTTTAACCAAATAATGATCAACAGATTCATTAGTGCATAGCTCCTTGATGATTCAAGGTACCTTAAAAAGCAATTAAGTGAATTCAACAATGTTGGTGACTGTATTTTAAAATTTTTTAACTTCAATTTGGCTAAAGAATTTCTTGATATCCAACTTTGAAAACGAGTTTTGAATCTCCCCCCCCCCCTGGCGGCATCCAAAAAAAAAAAAACCCTCTAAATTTCATTCTAGTCACCTGAGGTTTCAGCAAAAGAAAACATTCTTCTCTACATTTTAATGGAGTAATCCCACACTCGTAAAATTTTCAAGAGAAAAATAAAAAGAGATTATTTTCTTCTTGGTTTCCAAGATCTTTTAGATTTTTGTCCTATTTTCTGTCTGAGTTTTGGTGCCATAGGGTTGTTGAGTAGACTAATTTCTTGTTACATCAGTTTCCAAAAAGTCATTTATCAATATTTTGGCCGTTACATATGCATGAAATTTGGGGAATATGCACTTCTGGTTTGAGAGGGCTGTGGCTTTTACAAGGCTTGGGACCTTGGCAAGAATGGATCCATAGCGTTGATGATCTGCATCTACTGATGAAATACCCAACTTCTATGATCTTTCAAGGGAAGAAGCTGAATTCTGCAGTTGCCCTACTTGGAGGTTATGAGTAGCTTGTTCCTTTGTAGATGAATGAATTCTTGCGAAATTTTATAACAGATGGAATAGACATTATCAAGTTGGGATTTTAAGCGTCTTTCTGATGTAGAAACATTCATATGGACTATTGGCATATTAAAGTGGCATCCATTTGACTTGTTATTAGTCCGAGTAGGCATTGAGCTTATTTGGTCATACGCTAGTATTAGCTGAATAGGTTTTTATGCTTTGAATATGCATGCTCTAACTCCTCTCTCTTTACTTGGCACTGCGGATTGTAGTCAATGGTAGTAGTGTTGCCTTGCAAATTTCTACTCTTTTTGGGTCCGAGATCCATTTGGCGGGTCTCTTAGTCGTTTTTTTATTTTTATTTTTTTTAATTAAGGGTCTTTCATCCTTAATCCCCCTCATTTATTTTTATTTTTAAAAAATTTTTATACACCTTAATCCCTATTCCGGACTTTTCTGGTAAAAGCATCAAAAGACTCAGTATTGTAGCCTTCGCTCTTTTTTTTTATTACCTGTTTTGGTAGGAAAATGTGTTTTCAATTTAATTTTACCTGGCAATATTGGGGTCTTGTGGGTTAACCGTCGTTACCTTCTACCAATACATGATCTAAATAAGCGTGCGTTTGAGTTGGGCATGATGCGAAATTGTTTGTAATGTTTTTGTCAAATGTGCCTTCGTGAGGGAAAGTGGCAATAATATATGGTAAAGAGGGAATAGTCTAATGGTATGCCTGCTCGTCTAAATGAATGGTAATAATCTCTCATTGGTAACATTTTATCCAGCAAGAGAATAATCTCGATCTTCCAAAGAAAATAAAAAGGTGGACCAAAAAAAAGAGAGAAGGGAAATTGGAGGAAATAAAAATAAAATAAGACAAAAGACAAGAACTTGTTAGAAATTATGAAAAATAAACTATAGAATGTTTGATACACATCAAAATTCACTGGAATTTTGGTCGACGTGAAATATGGGAGGTTATCTATATTGGGCCATTCGATCGAAAGGGAACAAATCTGACAACTGGTTTGGTGACAAGAGCCCATGACTTATTTGCACTTGTAGGGTGCTATGACCCACTACGTGCAGATTACATGATCAGCATGCAGTCGTGACCTACTACATTTGTGGTCAGCCACGGCTGCTATTACTAGTGAGTCACATAGGTAACACCTCCCAATTCCCATGGCTGTCAGCTATGGGTTGTTACCATTGTTTTAAAAGAAAGAAGTTTAAGGTTTTTAGGTTGAATCCTCTGATGATGTAATAATCAACCATTATGACTAGAAAATTCATTTTTATAAGAAAAATATAACTAATAAAGAGTAAATAACGCCCAATTTATTTAGAAAAAAAAAAAACTTAACATAACCAAACATGAAAAAAAAAACTAAGGCTACGTTTGGTTCGAGTGAAAATATGGAGGATAAAAAATATGAGAGATTTTGAGTGGAAAGAGTATTCGGTTGGAGTGATTTTGGGAGAAAGAAAATGGTGGGACTTAGCTGTTTTCTTCCCTAACCCACCATTTTTTAATCCACCCAGATTTGTGAAAAAAATAAGGAGGAAAAGTAGTTTGGTGAAAATGACTTATCTAGTCCTTCTCTTCCTCCAAAAGAAAGGAAATTCAATGTAAAACACAATTTTTCTTTTTTTTTTCTTTGCTATGTTCAAACCTTTTTTTTTTGGTGAAACATTGAACCTTCTTTCTTTTTTAAAAAAAATATTTTTCTGGAATCTTTACTACTCACGTTTAAACTCTTTTTTTTTTTTCCTTAGATTTTTCTCCTTACTTTGAACCATTTTTTCTTTATAAAATATTTATATAAAAAAGTTATGTAATAGCCTAATAGGGACATGAGAGTAAATTTATATAAATTCTGTTTTTTATCCCTCAACTTTTCCAACCTCCAACCAAACACATATGAGAAAAATTAAAATATCTTCTATCTCTCTACTTTTTTATCCCATGTCCATTTTTTATCCTCCCAACCAAATGGACCTTAAAGCAGGCAAATTCTCAAATCCTTGTAACCCTTAACCAAATAAGCCAATACTCATAACTAAACAAGCTAATGTACGTTCGTAACCAAACATGTTCAATCAATGTCCAACTCTTTTAGTGGTGACAAGAACACACAAGCTCATTTTGCAGTGCAACTCACAAATAATTACATTCAATGTAATTATGAATTGATATTTAATTGGTGAACATATTGTAATACACCTAAGAAATTGTATACCTGATTTCTACCCTCTTATTAACAGGGATTTAGTATTTTTATCCACATTTTTGTTTTTGTTTTTTTATATTTTATTTTTATATCATTAATTTTATCCACTTAAAGGAAATGTGACAAAAGAACCAATTTGGTAATTTCCTTAAGTTTAAGGTTGAAAATTTCAAATTAAAAGATAAGTTTTATATTTATTTATTTATTTTAGAATGAAAAGATAAGATAAGATAAGCATTAGTTAAAAAAAAAAAAAAAAAAAAAAAACCCAAAACTTGCATTGGCTGCTTCCAAACCCAACTACTTTAGGTATCAGTTAAAAACAACAATAATTCGTGGTGTGGTAATAGGAATAACCAATAAGCCCTGGGCCTGGCATATATAAGGGAAACCAAAACCTTGTGCCTCCGCCTTTTCAACAGTTTCGCACTTCTCTGCAACTGTCAAAATCTATTCTGTCCTTCTCTCTCTTTCACTCACTCTCTCGCTCTCTCTCTCTCTCACAAAAAAACACACACACACGCTCACACTGTCCGAAAAAAAAAAACCCTAATCTCTCTCGCTCTCTCTCAAAACATGAGCGCTCTTTCTCACACTGTAAAACTCGGTCTCGCTGCTGCAGATGGTGATGATGAGAGACTGAGTTGCCATTAAATTAAAGGTTTTGCTCATTTGCTTTATATATAATCGTAGCAGCTGCGAGTGAGAGAAGTTTTGGTGGGATTTTTTTTTTTGGTTCTGGGTTCGATCGGAGGAGGGATGGTGATGGCGGAGAATGATCAGGAAGCGAGTGGTACCAAGTCGAAGTCGAAGTCTGCGTGGAAGACTCCGGTGGCGGCGGCGATGAATGGCGACGATGCTCCTCCTCCTTCTCCTGTAATGATTGGCGCCTCGCCTGATTCTTGGCCAGCTCTTTCCGATGCGGCCGCGGTGGCGGCGGCGGCGGGAGGAGCAGCCTCAAAGCCTGCTACGGTGGCTTCTCCACCTCCACTTTTGCAGGTATCCCCCAATTCCCTCTTACTATGGCGTTATTGCTTATTGATCAGGAAAAAAAAAGAGGACTTGCTATGTGTAATGGATGAATTAGTTAATTTTTTCTTGTATAAAAAATGTACTTTGAAAAAAGAAGGAAAAAAATCTCATTTTGCGTGAAATATTATTGATTTGAAATGCTTAATTGCAACTTGTCTGTAGTTCTTGAGCTATTGGTAGTGAAAAAAGCTGATTATTTTACTTTGTGTTTTTTTAATTGATAAGTTAACATGCACCCAATGGGTTTTTGGACCCATGATCTCAAGGAAGGAAGTGCTGTCCTTTCTCTCTAATGTGGGGAAGAAGACAACCCCCACCACTCATAGTAAAATGTTGACATGTTGGTGTAATAGTGCCAATCATTTGTTAGTGGTTTTTAAGAGATATAGACGAAGTGTTTGTGTTTTCATGGTTTATATGGTTTAGGGTTTAATATGTCAAAATTATAAAGTCAGGGTTAATACTCCCAGATCCTAGAAAAGTGGGAGCTTTGTGAATTGGGCGTGACCTTTATTTTTGGCGTGTTGGATGTAGTCTTGGTAAAACTAATACTAAATTTATTTCGAATTGTTACAATATCCAATTAAGTAGTGGGTAGTATTTACAGAGGGGATTAACACAGTAGGTAGATTGAGGGACTCGGCCATATCAGCTGTCCATGTGGGATGACATGTTCTACCACTCATGTGCCACATCATTATGGCCATGGGTGACCACATTATCATTCCTTGTATCATAATACTTCTTCAAAGTGACCTTCTCACCAACCCAGAAAGTTCACCAATTCCAAGCTTCCCTATAATGCATTTCCAAAAAAGGGCTTTTTTTTTTGGCTTGGGGTTAAATTCTCCTACATCAGTTTTCCCCAGGTTAGAGAAGCTCGTTCTCGAGATTGGCTTCAATTTTCCACGATCTATTGAAGTCATGAATAATATTTGCCATCGCTTCTTTCTTTTTTGTCTTAAATACATAAAAAAATAGCTGGTTAGACTTAACATGCTAATAAAAGCTTATGCATGACAAGCTTGGGAACCTTTCTTCAATTTGTAACATAAAAAATCATGTATAATGAATTATAATTGCTGGGAACCATATTGCTTTCCTCTAAAAATGGGCTCAACCTCATCTTTGCATTTTTATCTTTATTTTTATAAAAATAATGATTCCTATTTTTCAACATTATGCCAATAGAAAATATTATTAACACATCTTTCCAAGTGAAAGTGTCAATCTTTGTTTTGGATTATAATTGAACACTAGTGGGTATACGAGTTGAATATTCTATGTTCAAAAGAACACTCTTACAAGTTGCATTGAGCACTTGATGTGTATCACTCTCTTGAATATTTTCTTTGATAAAGTATTGAAATACTTACCTCTAAGCCATTATCATCAATGTGGACATCATAGATAAATAGAATGACACAACTTCTTTTCAAAATGTTTTTCCTTCAATTCAACACATCAATTAATAATCCAATCTGTTTTGTGCCACATGTTCTATGCCGGCATCATGGAAGAGGTTTCCTTCTTATATCATGATTCTCATCCTCAAGACCACCTTTCGATATGTCCCAAAGTTCACGGTTGCCTTCCAAAATCTCCATATGGGCTTGTGCTAGTCCCCGTGGCTAAAGACCTTGTACAACTCACGACAAATCTTCAATTATACGCCTCATCTCAGTCATCTCTATCAGCTGGCCTTGATTTCCTCTATCCCACCACCTTTACCATGATCAACCATAGCTTAAAGTTGCAACTTTTGACTTTATTCTTGATCTTAAGTTGTTTTGTTTAAATCTTTGTATGATTGGATATATCATTGGCTTTGGGTTCTTGTAAAGCTTAGTTTTTCTTTCAATGAAGCATTATTTACTTATTGAAAAAAAGCATTGAGTTCATTTTCCTTTACTTCTTTCTTAGATATGATTGACATTTGTACTTTGAGAGCTTGATTGTACAGGTCCTTATCATTAACTATTGAGGTTTAATCTAAATCTAAAATACGACTCATTAAAACATTTGGTGGTCATTTTCAGGAATATATCTGAACATGTTCTTGTAAATGGCTCAAAAAACTACTTTCACATTTTTCTTTCTTAGTTCCTGAGAAGCAAAGCATTTTTGAAATTTCCATCAGAAAGGCCATACAATTCAACTGTTCTTCACTTTTCTACTCTGTCCTTCTCCCTCTACTCCTCTCTATAGTCTTCTTTATTAGTTATCGCACCCTTGAAAAAATAGTGAAAATTTTATGGCCTTTTTTTTAATAAGTAATAAAAATATATTGAAAAAAGAAGAAAGGTGTCACCTGAGTATACAGGAAGTATAACATGGCTTTTGAAAATCGATTGTTGTTATTGTTCATATAGGATTTGAATTATTTCTTGAAAACACATGTTATGTGCTTTTTTTTGATCACTCATATGATAGAATATTTAGGATAAATTGTAATGGTATTAATGTTTCCTGCTTTGTTTTGGTTGATCCTTGATCAGTCTGATACTTAATAAAAATAAAATGTAACAGAAACAGCCTAAAGATATATATATATATATATATATATATATTCTTTTTAAATATTATTCTGTCAATTTGCTTTGCTTGCATACATAAGATTTTAACCCATTTTAGGGCTGCAGATAAGTTTTTTTTTTTAATATAATATGTTTAATCAGGAATGGGTAATATGGAGTAGCAAAACTTAGTATGTTTATGAAGGTTGCTTCTATTAATTTTTTTGTTCTTTTTAATTGCATGAAAATTTAAATGTATATATCTGACTCTAGCTATGTTTGTATATGTCTAGGCATCAGTTGGGCAGCATAAGTCACATGGATCTGGAAATTTTAATCCTTCACATAAAAACTCATCATCTCGTCATCAAAAATCAGGCTCTAAGCGCAACCCAAGTGGTGCTCATCCTTTTCCTATACCACTACCTTACCATCAACCACCAATGCCACCTGTTTTTCATACTATGGTTCCTCCACCTCACATTGGGTATGCATACCCTCCTGGTCCAGGACGTTTCCCAACTGTTGAAACTCATTTGGTGAAGTCTGGATGTGAGACACCCCCTCAAGCTCTTGTTCCGCCAGGTCATGGCGTTGATGCTAGTCGAAATGTTCAGCCTCCACCCAATGCTTATGCTGTCAATTTTTCTAATAGAAGACCAATCATGCAAGAACCTGGTGGCCATTTCAATCATGCCTGGCACCATCAACGAGCGTTAAATCCTAGAGACAACATCCCAATGCAACAGGGTATTGGACCAAGGGCTTTTGGAGGGCCTCCATTCTTTGGTCCAGCTCCAGGGTTCATGGTCGGTTCTAGCTTCTATGGTAATCCTATGATCTCATTGCAATGTGCTTTCATTTAGAAAACCAATATTTACTTTACTTACTGTCTCATCAGTATATCATGGTATTACTCCGCCTCACTGTCCAAAGTAATTTGTCTGTTATATACAGGGCCTGCACCTATATGCTATGTTCCTGTTGCAGCTCCAGGCTCTATTAGGGGACCTCATCCTCCGCGCTTTATTCAATATCCAATTAATCCAGGGGCTCCTGTGGTATCCCAAGAGACAGTAGCTTTGAGGACTAATATAGTGAAACAAATCGACTATTATTTCAGGTAAGTCCTTTGAGAATAGTTGCTCCTGGGCATGAGCATAAACTGCTTAGCCCATTAGGGGTGAATGCCCCTACCTGGATTACTTGGCAACTGATTCTGGTGGGTGGGGTTAGTTGCCTGTAGGTTTTACTTGCTAGAGGCAAGTCCAAAGGGCTCTTCTTTAGAAAAGTCCTCTGTAATAAAAAAAAAAGAGTCATTTGGGAATAAAGGTTTGTTCATTTATATTTTCACTTTTGTATTGGCGGCAAGAATTCTATACCATCCCCTATGCAGCCTACAGATTCCATTTTAACTGTGCAGTGATAGTATTTGCATTTGCATCTTTAATGCAATATTTATTAAAAAAATAATAAAAAATGAAAATAAGTGTTTAATGTATTGTTAACCTTGAAGTTTCTTTTTCTCATTGGTGCACAAGCCTTTTCAATATTGGCTGGATTTGGATATCCCATGGACATTGAATGGCTTTGGTGTCTCTAATTGCTAAAGAATGTTTAGGTTTTTAAAAATGAGGCCATTTATTATATGAGAGTCATCACCACACATTGTAGAATCTGATCCGTAAGTGTTGTAATCGGACTGCCTAAATATTTTCCACATTTATGATTGACCTTTGTACTTCTGGATGTTCTTTTAAATGTGAGTCATTCAATGGTTAACCAAAATGTGCCCCTGGATTTATTTGTGATTTAATTACTACAGAAAATATGACTTTGGATCTCTGTGTTAAGTGGCCATTCAATAATTTTTGTTGATTTTTGGTGCCCCTTAAGCACATGTCCTGTTTCCGGGGTGGTGGTCTTTCTAGTTTTTTTATAAAATATTTACTTATCAAAAAAAGAAAAGAAAGAATCTGTTTGTATGATACAGACTGCTTGTTGTGTCTGTTGACATTATAACCTTTTCTTTTGGCAGTGATGAAAATCTGCAGAATGACCAGTACCTAATTTCCCTTATGGATGATCAGGGATGGGTTGCAATATCCATCATTGCTGACTTTAAAAGGGTACATTTTCTTGCAATTCTTTGTTCCAATTATTTTAGAATGCCATGAATTATAT
The DNA here is from genome assembly GCA_019022515.1 of Quercus aquifolioides. Classification (NCBI taxonomy): domain Eukaryota; kingdom Viridiplantae; phylum Streptophyta; class Magnoliopsida; order Fagales; family Fagaceae; genus Quercus; species Quercus aquifolioides. Next base: position 9,910,932 of record CM032326.1, read on the forward strand.
ATGGTGGTGCCTTACTGCTTATGCAGGTCTCTGCTAGTTTATTCAGTATTTCCATAATGTAAAGTTAGTTTGTGAGATTTACTAAAAATGGGTTCCCTTGTTATTTTGCTTGAATTGATGGCAAATCTCACTTTTGTTTAATGTGTTAAGCAGGTTAGGAAGATGAGCACAGATATACCATTTATCCTTGATGCATTGCAGACTTCTAGTACTGTTCAAGTGCAGGTAGATTTTCTTCACTCTTTGGTATTGTTTCTCTTAATCATTCTGTTTCTTACTGCATTTATGCTGGAAGTTTTGGAGCCATTAAATTTTCTAAATTGGGGTAGAGTTTAAATTTAAGAATCAGGTTTCTAATTCACATTTTAATGGACTTTTTTTTACTCTTTTTAAATTTAAGTGAGTTTTTTGTTGGTCATAGAGTATGGTCTCCTTGTCTTTCACAAGATCTTCCTGATTTGTCTGAAGCTGACTCGAAAGAATATTTTTGTAAAGGCTAAATCTTCCTAATATTTTTTTGCTAAATTTGCAGTTGAAGTTTAATCTCCTAGATGATAGATCTATGCTAACCTTCCTATGATTAGAGACTTGGACTGTCTTGTTCCAATTTATGATTTAGGCTAATTTTATTTGTCTAATGATGTCTGAGGATTGCATGGGAAAGGATGTCACTGTGAACATGAGAAAAATTGCTGCAGCATCCCTTTTTGCAATGGTCATTGACATCTGTTTTGAAGTTTAGAAAGGCTACTTACAAATGTCAGCAATGCGAAAGTAGTTCATTAAATAAAACCATAGTAGGGTAGTTGGTGCTAATTGGTTATTTTTTTCAAAGATTAATGAGATTTTCAAAAATAATGTTGATCAAAACTTGCTTTCCAATTTGGACTTTTTTCACTATTTTTCTTCAAGTGAATTTAACAAGATCATATTTCTTTCCAAATCCTATAAGAAGTTTTTTAAAAATTGCATGTTGCATTGGCCTTCTCCTTTGATAGAATTTTGTGAGTATTAATCAGTGGTGATGGTTATTCAAATGGGAAAAATGTTTAGGGGATATCCTGTTAGTTTTAAAAAGAGTTGGACGGGACATTAATTTATATGGATTACTGATATGAATTGTTCCCACCTTCATAACCTTTGGACATAATGTATGGTGCTTTTGATAAAATTTGGGGGTATTGCCTCTATGCTGTTGGAGCAACCAGCGCATATGAAGAAAAAAACATTTAGGGCTGCTGAAAAAGTTGGGGGATATTTTGACAACTAATTGGGTTATCTCTATTGCTTTGATACTTTGCTCCAGTGGCCTTCACTTATCATTGTTGCTGTTTCTGTAGGGTGACAAGATACGGAAACGTGATAATTGGTTGAAGTGGATTCCATCTTCTAAAGAGAATTCATTGTCATTGCAAGCTCAGACTCCCCAGGGCCAATCTATGGAGAAGGATATTGATTCCTTTGTGAATGGTGATGCCATTGAGAATAATGTGGGCAACAACTCTGAAGAAAATGTTGAATTTCCATCGCATGGTGGAAGTTTGGTGGAGCACTTACCGCCAAATAGAGAAACTCCAGTCATACCACTTATTAGTGGCATAGAATGTGACGACATGGGTGCTATTGTTAATGGTGGAACACAAGCATTAGGCTGTGGAAGGGTCAAATTCTCAGATCGTGGCACCAGTTATAGTCCACTAAGCCGAGACCACTCACAAAGAGAGGAGCATACAGAATTATCTGTTGATGGGCCTGAAGGCAGGGAAATGTCGTCAGATATGGCTGGTGACTTGTCAAACGATTTTGCAAACACATTTATGCTTGATGAAGAGATAGAGCTCGAACAGAAGACAATAAAGAATGATGATCTTTTTTCTGCTAGAAGGTACTATATGCATTTTTTTTTGCTTAATGTACTTCAGCTGGAAGTTACCACATGCTTTTGCATGTGCATGATCTTTATTTTGCATTTCATAGTATACAATGATCTTTTTTCAAAGTTAGAATTATCTGTAGTGTGACTTTGTTCTGTCAAGAAATTTTCTTTGGGTGGTTTGGGGTTTGTAATTTTACGCCTTCATGAATTCCATTCATTTAATTGAAAGCATGCAAGGCCATGTAGGTATTCCTTAACTTTGCAGGCACATTAAGGATAAAGATAATTTGAAAGGAAAACAAAAAACTTCTGATAGAATTTATGTTGAGGTTACTTTATTGAATATTTGATGCAGCAAACTTTGCTGGGTGCTGTAAAACTGCAAATGGAATAGTTTGTAGATTGTGGACTGAGGTTTTCTTGCTTATGAACTTGAGAGAGGGCTTTGGTTGCAGAAGCGATAATTATTTCATTGTTATTTACTCAATCATTATTTAAATTTTTTTGATAAAATTAAATTGTTCATACAATTATACATTTTTTTTATACCTTGAATAGTTAAAAATAGGAAATACAATATAGTTCCAATATGATTTCTCCCAAAGGGCCTTGTTAAAAGTTATGCATGTAGGTTCATTTGTTTATTTTTGGTTACAAGGAGCATTGGGTCAGAGTTTTTTTGCCAATATTTAAATATTGGGTTTGGAAGTCTCACAAACTTGGTTGGACTATCATGCCATTCTTTTGTTTACCTATGCATGCATTTTGTGCCTCAATTAATTTGAGTTGGGAACACGTAGTGGATTCTGATACGGAGGCTGAAAACACAATTTCCATTCTGTTTTGGTTTTGAGAACAAGGTTTCAAGTATAGAAGTCAGTGCTGTCTGAACCGCTTGCATATTGTACATCTACTCTCATGACTGCCATCTACAATTGACTCTCTTTCTCAGTGGCAAGGCAAGGACAAAATTTAGAACTGCAGGTATCACCTCAATGTTTGGTTTAATGTTCACTGAATTGAGGACTTCTCAAACAAAGGATAGGGGGAGGGTGGTGGGTTGGGGAGTGGTCTTCTATTGACAATTGACTTTGACTGCGATTTGATGCTTAGCCACAAGGCAATGACAAGATTTGTCGAATAAAGAGAGATTACTTTCCAAACAAAAGGGGGCTATTCTCTGCAATATTTTTGGATTGTTTAATAAATTATAGAAAAAAAAAAAACCTATAATATAATCTAAAATTTCTTTGTTTCCAACATGGGGTTTAAATTAAACAAGTGGATGCTCCGTGATTACATGGTCCGAGGAAGGAAAAGGTTAGTTTTAAATTGGGGTATTCAATGAAAGTATTGCCCACTGGGCTACTGTTTTATAGCTAATTGTGAGAACTTGGCAACTAACCAATTGTTTGGATGGAGGGAGATGGCCCTTTCCTTTATTCTCCCCTCCAACACCACTCCCCCCTCTTCCATCCACACCGACACATACTTACAAATCTTCCTCCATTCCAAACAGATCTTCAAAGAAAGAACTTCTTTTGGTAGGTGACCAATACTTACGAATTTAATACACACGCTTTTGAGTTAATGAATACACAACAATACATATATATACCATTATTGACTGGTAGCGAAATATATCATTCCCTTGATTAAACCAGAAATGTTTACCTATTCAAAGTGGAATTTTAAGCATTTCTTTGCATCATTCATTATATTTGGTTTGGATATATGCCTTTTGAACTGTATTTATTGGCTTATTTTGTTTGTGTTTTCCTTCAGTATTTAGGGTTTTATTTAATTATTTTTCCCGATTGTGTGATTATGGAATACACTCTGGTGACTGTTTTCTGACTCATGTTAATGTGGTTAACTATGTATGTGGTTACTAACTGTATATTGTATTTCTTATTGACTTTATCGACTAAAGGATTGATGAGGAAGACGATGAGATGGTTGACAATGATCAGGACGTTCAGAGACTTGTAATTGTCACCCAGGTATGGCCATTGAGTAATATATTATTGTCATTGTGATATCCTGGTGAATGTCAGGTATTTCACTTATTAATGTTCTTAAAGATTCGGTTATTGTTTCTCTTTCATTTGATTTTCCTCTAATTTCATGCTTAATTCATAAAAAATGTTGAAAATTGAATTTTAATGCATACAGTGTTTAAAATCCCAATTAGCCATAAAATATTAGGATATCAAAGGACCCAAAATTGGTGGGCTTTTGGTTGGTAAAGGTGAGGATCTTAGGGTTTATGATGATGGAAACTAGGGTTTGTAGGATGGTTCAGTTTTTATTTTTTATTGTTGAAAAGTTGGTGGAGGTTGAGTTAATCATTGCAAGAAATTTTGCAATTGGGATGTTATGATTTTGGGCTGAATGGCTAGTGTGATGGGTTACTAAGTTGTACTTAGGAAAAAGTCAAGCTTTAAACAGATATAACTTAGAGAATAAGCTGGCTTACTTTATAAGATAAGTCGAAACAAATGAGCTCAAGTTCACTATATGACTTGGGCGATGGGTTCAGCTTGTGCCAGTTTTTGTTTTTTCAAAATCTGGCTACTTCTTTATCCTTAGTTGTTTAGATTCAAATTTTAATTGGGGCTTATGATGATCAATTGATTTCCATGATGTCACCTTTGGCGAAAATGGTCTAGAGTTCTTAGTCCTGATGTTTTTTTTTTTTGGTAAATCATTAAATTCTATGAGTTGGGGAGGCACTTGTATCAGCATATGGCACAAGTGGATGCTTTATTGTCATCTTCAGATTGAACAAATTAGATGGTCATTTATTCCGAGTATAATGACCTATCTTAACTATTCAATTGCATCTTAAATTCTTGAAAAATATTCTTTGTTAACTAATGAAGTGGAGGCCTCTGATAGCTGCCTATCTGCAATGGTTTAACCTAGTAAAATTTATAGCAATGGAGGCCCACCTGGGATGATAACTTGGTCATGTTCAAATGCAAGTTTCTTCACAAGTTTTCTTAGTGCTTTATGTAAATAGATCCCTGAAGATGTATCCTTGAGTACTGAAGGACTTTAGAGCTTTTTTGAGTTCTTCCACAATATTTTAGAAATGAGAATTAGTGCAAGTCTTCTGCAAAACACTTCATGGTTCTGCTCCTGGAAAGTTGAAGCCTTCTTGTGAGGGTTTGTATTTGTGTTATTACAATTTGAAAGATAAAAATCTGATCTCACATAAGGAAGAAACAAATTGGAAGTTACAAATTTACAATTGTTGCCTCGCAGGGTGCTAACAAAAAACTTTTCCTTGGTATGAACCGATTTCTTTTAACCTTTCTCACTTTTCCTTTTAGTTATAACTAAAATTCACTTTCATTAACCCTTTTGTTTTGGGCATTTGAATATTACATAACAATGAGAAGATGTAAAATGCTTCAACACTTGTTTCTTTTTGGTAGAAAATCTGACATTGCTAAATACACTAATGGCCTTTGGACCAAATATCATCTCCTCCCATTATAAGCAGATGGAGGTGGCAGTCATGTGGCTTGTGAGTTGTATATGTAATAATAATAGGCTAAATACTGCTCTCATGTTGCCTTTTGCAAGTTTCACTTTGAACATCCCCTGCTTTGAGTTAGATGTAGCAGCTGATAACTCTTACTGTCCTCTGATTCCTCTTTTTCTTTATTTTTTGAATGCCTTGCAATTTGTAGCAGCTGGTTCCCTGCTAGTCTTTTATCGTTGACCTTTCAAGGATCTCAGAGGTTGTTCTGTCCTTTACCAGACTGCAATAAGTCATATATTTTCCTGTAAATAAGGGCGTGCATTCCACCCACCAACCCAAAAAAACCGAACCAACTCAACTTATGCCTTTTTTTTTTTTTTTTTAAAGCTTGGGGTGGGTTGTGTTTGGGTTGACAAAATTTTCAACCCAAATAACCTGATCTAACCTATGCTATTAATAGTTTTTTAGCATGTATGTATTTTAATTTAATTTTAGTTTTATTTATTTGGGATTTTTTGGACTTATTTTTAATTTTTAATTTTGATTTATTTTGGTATTTTGAGGCTTAGATTTGAGGAAATTGGAATATTAGGCGCAATTATGTTAGTTATAATCATTTATTAAATAATGAAGTTAAATAACTGAACGAAAACCCAATTTCTTTATTAGGTCCAAAAAATGGCCTTAACCTAATGACCCAAGCCAATCCTATGGGTTTGGTTGGTTTTTAGAACTACAATGGGTTGAGTCGAGTTGGAGATTTCTCAACCTGAGGTGGTTGGATCGGGTTGGAAAAGACTCCAAACCCAACCCAACCCGTCCCATGCACACCCCTATATCAAAGGGCTTTGCTATGTCTTGTAACTTTTCTGTGTTTTGAATGGTAATTTGACTAATTTTGTTGATTGCAATTTCTGTTTTCTCTTTCCTGTCTTTTATAACTTTGTTTTTGTCTATTGCAGTTTTGTTACTCTTTTTTCCCCCACTTGTTTTGTATGTGTACACCTGTGCTTGTATTTGAATGTCTGTGATCAAGATTTTGTTGTATTATTTGGTTGTTAATTTGTTGAAATTTTTGACTTATTATCCTTCATCTCCTGTGCAGAATAGCAGGACAAGTCAAGAAACTAAAGGTCGTGGTAAAGAGTCCAAATCCATTTCCAATGAGCTAGCTTCTGCAATAAATGATGGTCTTTACTTCTATGAGCAGGTTGAAGTGGCCATTGTTCTTTAGGCACTAATTTAAGTTTCTTATCTCTTTAGCAAAATTGTTTAAAATTGATCATTATTGGCAGGAACTGAAAACTAAGCGATCTAGTCGTAGAAAGAATAGCTCTAGTTTTGAGAATAAAGATGGAAACTCAAAATTTCCAAGCAGTGCTTTAGGAGTCTCCAATCCAAAGGCTAGTGATAATTTTGCTGGAAGTGTTGTCCTTGAGGAGTCTGGAAATGCTAATTCAAGAAGGAAGCAACATAAAGGCCTTCCCAGGCAGCTGTCCTCCCATAAACAACGATTTTTCTCCAGCAACTTCAGAAATCATGGAACTTCCCGAAACTCTAATGGAATCATATCAGAAAGTCCACCTAGTAATTCGGTTGGATTTTTCTTTAGTTCTACACCTCCTGAAAATTATGGGTCAGTTTGGTGTGATTGTTGCCTGTGTTGCTCTTACAATGAATTATTGGTTAGCTTAAGTAGCTTTTGGCTATATTTTAGTAATATTTTATTGCTTTTGAGAGCTCTCCAAGTAATTATTGGTTTCAAAGCAGGATATTACTCTGAATATGCTAAGTTAATGATGACTAAGTTCAATTGGATTATTTGTTTCCCACTAGGCTAATTGAAATCTGAATCTCAATTTTACAGCCCTAGGACTTCAAAGTTGAGTGGTTCACCACATGGGATTCTATCTGGGAGTCCACCAGTGGGTTCCATGCCAAAGTCATTTCCACCATTTCAGCATCCAAGCCATCAGCTTCTAGAAGAAAATGGGTTTAAACAACAGAAGTAAGTGATGGGCATTGCTTGAATTTCTATGTTTGTGGGAGAGAGAGGGGGAGAGCTTGAGTTACAAATGTTCTTTCACATGACTGCTCATTCTGTTAGGTACCTGAAGTTCCATAAGCGGTGCCTGAGTGACAGAAAGAAGTTGGGAATTGGTTGCAGTGAGGTGGAATTCATCTCTTAAACTTCTTTTAAAACTTGTTATATCAAAAGATGGAATAAATAAATAGCAAATTCATATTTTTTCTTAATGTTTAACATCCTGTCATCAAATCCCTTGAATTAATCACATTAGTTTCTTTAGGCCTATCCAAAAAAAGACCATAATGTCCGTCTTTAGTGCTGTTGTTGGTTTCTCTTTGAAAGAAAAAAATATGGGATAATTTATTTAGAAACGTGTAGGGTTTTAAAAACATGTTGATCAATTCTTCTCTCTTTTTGTGTATTTTGTTAATATTTTCTTTTCGTATTATTCAGGTACTTAACCATTTGAAAAGAAATGAATACACTTTACCGGTTAATTTTTAAATTGATTACTTCATTTATTCTTAATGTACAGCTGCCTGTTTCTTTAAATGCAGGAAATGAATACACTTTACCGGTTTTGGTCATATTTTCTTAGAGACTTGTTTGTCCCTTCTATGTATAATGAGTTCAGAAAATTTGCACTGGAAGATGCTGCTGCTAATTATTACTATGGAATGGAGTGCCTTTTCAGGTTCTACAGGTATTTTCTTTACAGTAATATATGTTTTGTTGCTGATTATGTTCTAAATTATCATCTTCTTGAAATATGAGAAGCCTAATCTTGAAATGTAGAACCACCTAAGAAGTTTTCAGCTTTGATTTGGCACATAATTTTTCCAAACACTATTTTTGCCCATCTACTAAGATAGGAACATTTGTTCCCATTCCTTAGTATGTATATTATTGTTTATATATATATTATTTGTTTTGATTATTCGTTTTCTTTCAGTTATGGTTTGGAGAAGGAGTTTAGAGAGGACCTGTATCAGGACTTTGAACAGCTTACGCTTGACTTCTACCACAAAGGCAATCTTTATGGCCTCGAAAAATATTGGTAACGAACTTGCATTTGTTTTTATGTTATCTGAATGTTTAGAATGGATGCTCCAAAGTCTGAGCTGAGCATGCTTATTTCATTGTTTAATATGAAGAAGTTTGTTTTTATATTTGGTTTTGTATGGTGTAGAGAATCAAATAGCAATCAATGCTAATATAGAGAAAGAAGGTTTCTGGGTTTGGAGAAAAGTACATAGAAAAATCTTTATATAAATAAAATTTGACCGTAAAGTAATTTAATGTGATGAAAATTTTAATAATTCTTAACCGATATTTGCATTAGTTGAACAGACTTTTGAATTTGAAGATTGGCTATACAACATTGTTTTATAAATTAAAGTTCGGCTAAAATACAAGTTTTACTCTCTAAGTTTGGTGCATTGTCATTTTCATCCCTTAAGTTTTATTTTTGTCATGCTCTTGGGCATGAGCATAAACTGCTTAGGCTGTCAGGAGTGAATGCCCCCGGATTACTCGGCAATTGGTTTTGGCGGTAGAACTAGTTGCTCGTAGGTTTTACTATAAAAAGGCTAAATTCATAATTAAAAATGAAATCTTGTTTAAAATTTGAAATGAAATTTAGAAGAAAGTCTGAAATAATAAAAAATAATTTTGGTTGTATGCCTTGCATTAGTTGTGCTATCAATGCAGGAGAAAGAACCTCCAATAGCTGGCTATCAGTGTGGTGCCCATGTAAGGTATTAGACCACCAAAGATCAAAAGAAGAATTCTAAATTCCCGTAGCAGTGCCCCTAGAAATTTTGGGGGAATACCGGGGAGAATTCCACTTTTTGAGGACTGAAGTCTAATGAGCAATTAAAAGTTGAATATTTCTCACAATTTTTCTAGTAAAGAAGTGTGCACTGTAAAGGACACGTAAACACACAAGGAGTATGATGCAGGACAGCCTAAATTCAAGGTTAGTGGCTCTATTAGATCACAAAAGATCAAAATAATAATTTTAGATTCCTGTAGCATCCCCCCTAAAAAATTTTAGGGAATACCGGGGAGAATCACCCTTTCTGGATTGAAGTCTAATGAGCGATTTAAAGGTGAATATGTCTCACAAATTTCCCAGTAAAGAAGTGTTCACTGTAGAGGACAAGTAATGAGTGATGACGCATAAGGAGTGTGATGCAGGACATCCTAGGGATCTCAAAGTTAAAGGCACTTCAAAGTTATCATTCTCAGATGCGTGCTATGTGGTCCCTAGACAAAATAACTTGATATTGCCAACGTTGAATGTAACACACAACATAAGCTGAGACCTTCTTCTGTGGCTAAATCAGTTGCAAAGGAGCAATATTAGTATGTTTAGACATTTGTAAGGAAAAGTTCCTTTTAGTAGGAACATTTCCTGGAAATTGCATTTTTTCATACTTTAATAAAGTACCTGTACCATTGTTGCTAGTTTGTAAACTAGGTTTATAGGGGATGATGTGGTAGGTAGCTCAGAGGAACATGAGATGGGGAATTTGCAAGGGAGCAAATGTAACCTTAATGACTTTGTTTAGGAAATGGACCAGCCAAGCTTGTAATGACATATCTTCCTTTGGAAGAATAGTAATTACATTAATAGTTTGATTTAGGAACCTACCATGTCACTAACGCTAGTGTGGCAACACTGCTATGTCACGCTAATGCTGCTGCTGTTATGTTGCTGCTGATTTTATGTTGTGCTACTATGCTGGCAAGTGTATTTCTATACTAAAGGTGTCAGCTGCTGCTGTGTAAATTGTTGTGACTTGTCATGCAGGAGCTACTATGCAAGTTCTGTGAATGCAAGGGTCTGCGATTGTGTAAATGTTGCAGTTTAGTTAGTAGCAGATATTAAGGAAGTGTACTAGGTAATTCTATGGCATGTGTGCAGGCTGTGATGTGGTGGCAAATGTGTGCTAAGGCTGAATTAAGTTGGCTATAACTTGGCTAATTGCCCATGTGCCTATCCATCCTGCATGTGATCAATTAGAAGTCTGTTAGGAAGTAAGGAGGCTATTAACCGTCAGTATAGCTGTTAGGATATTTTGGTGTTGTGTGCTCAAGTAGCTTAGTGATATATAAGCTGCAATGGCTTGACAGAGGCATTAATGAAAATAAGCACTTTCTTAGTCTCTCAATCTCTTGATTCTCTCTGCCTTCTCTAATTTCCCTTCACTCTTAAGAAGGCTTCTGACAGGTTCTTAACATTTGACAAGGTTCAAATTTAACTTGGTACATCTCACAGCTTCTAACAGCCCCTTGTAATCAGTCCCGCTCCCCAAAAAGAATGCGCCTTGCTTGAAAAACTCAAAAGCAGTAACAGCATTTGAGCATTTACACCAGGCTCAATGGTGTTTTAGCTGGATTGATCCCAAAAAATTCACTTTTTCTATTTTAGTAACCTCATTTTTCAGATTCACCTACATTAGGCCGAAGACTCTCTACCTCAAATATCATAAAAATATCTATTTAATTCTATATTTATTGTTTTCTTTCTTTCTCTCTCTCTCTCTCTCTCTCTCTCTCCAACCACTGTAGTACATCAAGCTGCTAACTCCAAATCCGAGCTTTGTTCACTGTTGCTCCATTGCTCATCGGCTAACTTGGGCCGCTCGGTCTCTGATCTGCTGTGTGAGAGAGATAAACCAGTATAAACTTTATTTGTTGATGAACAGTAGTTCAATAAGTGTATAAATTATTTGGACAAAATGTTGAGCCTGATGCAAGAGGGTTTTAGGTTACTCTAGTCATATTTTTGTTGAAAGGTTGTTTGGTTGAGCCTGCTACTTATGCTCTTAGGCAGTTTAATCTCTGAGGTTTCTTTCCTCAATGGCTATGGACACTTAAGTTTTGAGACAAAGCTTGAAGCTTCCTGCAATTTTAAAGGGGTTTTCATCTCTTTTGTGTCTTGTTTAATTTATTGTTTAGTGTTACCATAATTGAGTTGCTGTATTGGACACAAATAGAAATAGAGACAGGTGCTGCTGGACATAACTGATTTGTAATAGTCTCGAGTGTTTATATAATTAGAATGCAATAATTTATGCGTTAGCATGTGCACCATAGTTTCTTCTGACCCCGAATTCAGAAGCTGTTGTATTTATAATTTGAGCGTGTGTATGTTTGTGGCAGGGCATTTCATCATTATGGTGGGCTACGTGACCGGAAAGAGCCCCTAAAGAGACATCCAGAATTGGATAGGTTACTCAGGGAAGAATATTGTAGCTTGGGGGACTTTCGTGAGAAGGCCAATGCTGTGAAAGAAGAGAGTCATTAGCTAGCACTTGCACCAATCATATGCCTTAGTGACATTGAAACATCGCTGTCCCAGTTTTGGAATAGAATTCTTTCAACTTGACAAGGGAGTTGGAGTTAGCAGCCTATTTTTGGTTTGGAAATGAAGAAAAGATGGTTGTCATATATTGTATGTTTGATTGAGGCCGCTGACTGCAGAGTTTTTCTTTTGTTTTAAGGGTTTTTTTTGTTTTTTTTGGCTCCTGGGTATACATGCATTTTTGGGGTTGTATGCAAAGCTTGGAGAGGTGCCTGTGCTTTTTCTCTGCACAAATCTCTTCTCTGGATTGTAACTTGTACATAAACGGAAAAGGAAAAAAACTGAAAAAAAGAAGGCTGTAGTTTAGACATTTGTCAAAATTGAAGAATAAGATATTTGAGAATTCAATTTATAATCCTTTTCTTTTTCTTGAGGTATTTAATTTATAAGCCTAGTAGTAGTAGCTTAGCCATGTTACATTTTTTCCCCTACTCCACTCCCAAAAAAAAAAAAAAAAAAACACTCTATGCAGACAACTGTCCCTAATGAGATTTGGATCCACTTCAAAATTAATAACTAGTTGTAGACCCATGCGATGCATGAGAATAAATAATTATTTTGTAATATAATATAATATTTTTTCTCAAATATTTGTTGAAGATAATTTTTTTTTTCTCTTTAAAAATTAAACAATTTCTAATTGGTTCAATTAAGTCTAAATATTGGTCCCTTTTGGTTTATTTTGGACTAATTGTGCCTTTAATTGATTCTTTTTGTAGGTTGCTTTTACAAGTCTAGTTCAAAAATTCAATTTTTTTTCTTAATTTTTGGGTTAAAAAGTATGAAGTTTTTTTTAAAATTTTTTAACTCAAAACTAATTTAGCCTAAATATATATATATATTTGGGCTAAACTCTTTAGTTTTGAGTTAAAAAAATACAAATAAAATAGACATTAGAAATTAGAAATATGAGCTCTAAAAATGATAAATATTCAAAAGTCCTATTCTCTCTACATTGGTTATATCTGGTCCTATTCGGTCTGCTTTGGTTCTATTTAGTCAACTTTGGTCATATTTGGTCCACATTGGCCCTATTCTGTCCACTTCATTCCTATTTGGTCCACATTGATCTTATTCGGTCCATTTTGTTCACTTTGGTCCACTTCAGTTGGGTCATTCGGTCCACTTTGGTCATATTCAGTCCATTCTATCCATTTTGGTTCTATTCAATCGACATTAGTCCTATTTTGTCCACTTCAATCCTATTCAGTCCAATTTGGTCATATTCGGTCCTATATGTTCTTATTTGGTTCATTATGTCCACTTTGTCCTAATCTGTCCATTCGTTCTTATTCGGTCCTACTCAATCCATGTCGGTCCTATTCGGTTCACAATGGTTCACTGTACTATTCGGTCCACTTCGGTCCTATATTGTCCAATTTGGTCCACCTTTTTCCCATTTGGTCCTACTTTGTGCATTCGGTCCACTATGTTCCATTTAATCCAATTTGATCCATTTGTGTCCTCTTTGGTCCATTCGAATCCAACTCGGTCCACTTTAGTCCATTTTTGTGCACTTACATACAGGGAAAAGACATGTTTGGATTAAGAGCACCTATTTTAAATACAAATTTATTAAAAAAAAAAGATCTCAAACTTGTAATATCTAAAATCTTAAGCATAACATTTATTATTGCTACACTTTTGTTGAGCTACATTAATGTAGCATTTCAGTCCACTTCGGTCTGGCTAAATTTAAGTGAATGTCTTTCTAAACATGAAGACTGAATATACAAATCTAATATTTAGGGTAGTTACTCATTTGTTTTAATGTCATTACTTTTAAATGAATTGCATAAGGTTGATTACACCTTCAAGTAAAAAATATATACATATATGTGTGTGTGTAATTTTTATTTAAATAAATTATTCAAATTCTTCAATCTCTTAAAAGAGATTATTATGATAATTAAAACTCATAAAAATTTATACTGAACTTGTATCATTTATTCTCTAAATTTTATTGTAGATAATTTGTTTTCCTTAAAATTAAACAATTTCAAAAAGTAATTCCCACCACTCTATTTTTACAAAAGACAAAGGAAAGCTGAGAAATATCTAAGAAAGTTGCTACCACCGCTTTGAATGCTTTGTAGCTAACTCCTTGGTCGCATTAATGTGGAAGTGATACCTGAACAGTAACATTTAGCCTTACAGTTACTCACAAAGATTTCAAGAAGATGCTGATGGGACAAGTATTAAAGCTAGTAATCTGATCTACATGTGGAGGGCTGAGATGGAGTGAAGAGGGGAAATATAAAGAAGAAAGACCTCATCACAAGGGGAGGATCAGATAATCTGTAGAAAAATCATTGTACACTCAAGAACTGTAATTTTGTTTAAGTCCAAGAGAAATATATAAAAACAACCTTCCTTGGACTTTGCTGAGGAGGATTTTCCTTGCACAAAAATGTTTATTTATACTTTCAAGCAACACTTAGCCTACTATGATTGTTGTTCAACTCATTGGAGTTCAGTTTCTAACCCACTATCTACAAATTCATTGTTTTGGGTTCTTTGAGCCTTTGTCCATTTTACTTGGGCTTTAGGAGCAAAATGTGCCCTTATAGTTATTATGCATTGTTTTCCTAATTTTTTTTTGGTACAATTAAAATTTTTAAGTTTCAAAGTTATTTTTCAAATTCTCGTTTTCTTAAGGAGATTATTATGATAATCAAAACTTATTATATAACTATAATTGATATTACTCAAATAATTGATAATATTCTCAACCCAAACTTGTATTTTCCTATTCTTAAGTAGATACACCAATTTGTCTAGGAGTGTGCCTTTAACATTCTCAAAGTTAAAGGCACAACAAAGGCCAGGCCATCTTACCAAAATTTATTAGTAATACCTTTCAAAATTTCGAGCATTCATATCAATTCTTGCAAAAATTAATGTCTATTTTACCATAAGAACCTACTTTTTTTTTTTCTTCTTTTGCCTAATCACTTTTCAAAACACTTCACATCAGAGTATCTCTATTTTATACTATATTTCATTATTATTTTTGAATATTTTTAATTTTTTCTCTTTCTTTATACACAACAACCAAAATCCATCATTTTCCTTTATTCTCTAGATACATAAAAAAAGAATAGAAAATAAAATGAATAGTGTCAGTATAAATTTACACGAATACTGTATCAACCATGTGTTTGTACACAGCTTTGCATGGCTTGATGTGAGTATATTTTGGGTTTGATTAGCTAAAATGTGGTTTTTTTTTTTTTTTTTTCCCCTAAGCGTTCATTTGCTATTAGTTTATTTGAATTTTTGCAAATTGCATTTTGTTGAAAATAGGCTAAATTATAATTGTACCTTTAAAAGTGAAATTTTAAAAAGTTGGATATAAGCTTTAAAAAAAAATTGAAAGACAGTTTCCTCTCCCCAAATTATTATTTTTTTCCCACTTTTTTCTCCTATTCAAAGAAATTGATTTTTAATATTTTTCTCTCCCTTTTCTCTTGTTAACCAAATGGCGGAAAATCCATCCACTTCTAGGGCCCATTTGATTAAGCCCATTTGAACTAATGCCAATATAAAGGTCCAATGGGTCAGATGTAGTCGGCCCAAATTTGCAGTCTACAATATTGCTTTTCATCCTGTAATATGAAATATCAAATCGTTTGGTAGGCCTAGACTCTTCTGTTTGGCAATATTTTTTAAACAACTGTTTTCATTTTTTAAATAACACAATACTATTTCTACAATACTTTTACTCATACATCCATAACATTTAAACAACGTTATTAAAACAATATTACTATTTCTACAATACTTTTACTCATACATTCATAACATTTAAACAATGCTATTAAAACAACGTTAGCAAACGCCTTAAAGAGCCCATTATACTGTAGAAGCAAAGAAGGCAGACAATGACTCCATACAAAGACGAGCCTCCGGCAGTTCGCGTCTATACAGTTTGTGACGAATCCAGGTCTCTCTCTCTTGTGTTTTCTTATTTGGGAGTAATGTAATAACTTCAATAACTTTTTTTTTTTTTTTTTTTCTTTTCATTTTTAACTAAGGTAGGTATCTGATTGTGAGGAACGTTCCAGCATTTGGTTGTGGGGATGACTTGTTCAAATTGTTCTCCTCCTATGGAGATGTTGAAGAGTAAGTTCAACAATTTAAAAAAAAAAAAAAAAAAAAAAAATCAAATTTACGGAAATTAATAATGACCCAGTTGGTAATTCAAGAAGAAAACCAAATTGTGACACATTGTTCATTATTTTCACAGATTAAAATCTATGTTTTTGCCCTTCTAAGTATTTATATTGTTTTTGTTTGTGTTGCTTTTTATCGTTAGGTGTAAACCAATGGATGCAGAGGACTGTGAACCTTTCACTGATGTATTCTGGATCAAATTTCGTTTGGTCAGCAATGCCAGGTGATTAAATAAGTAAAATCCAGTTAGAACTTTAGAGCATGCTAGTGAATGGTTTGACTTGTTAATAGATGCATTAATCTAGGAAGCACAAACACGGGTATGACACAGTGACACAATCAATTTCTGAAAAATTATAACATGAAACGGCTGATAGGAGACATGACACAGTACAACAAGGATATGACACTAGTACAGCACCTCGAATGAAGTGTCTGTGCTTAGTAAACATTAAATTGAGTACCACATTTTTTTGATAACGGTTGAACAGAACCAATATTTATGTTTGATAGGTTTGCAAAGAAAAAATTGGACGAGTTTGTTTTCCATGGGAATCGGCTGCATGTTTCATATGCACCTCAATTTGAGAGTCTCTCTGACACAAAGGATAAGCTAGAAGGCAGGAGAAGGGAAGTCCTAGCGCGATTAAATCGTACTTTTTCATGTATAGTAGGCATGGTTTTAACAACTATATCTGTGAGGCATGCAATAGGGACATTCTCCATGTTTCTCAAATGAATTCTTGTTTTTTTTTTTTTTTTTTTCATTATCATTCTGTTCTCAGCCACAAGATCCAAAGGGCCTCCTTGTTTTTTTGCTTCACTGGTCACAACTCCATCAGAGATCAACCCCTCTCCAAATTCCTCTCAAATGAACTGCATTCCCCAACAGTTAAATTCTAACCAAATGTGGTATCCTATTTAAATTTACTCTGCTGTATTTGCCCATAGAGCCGTCATCAGTTGTTTCCATTGTCGTAATTGATGGATTTTCTATGCTTTCTGCAGCAGCTCTAGGGAGTTAATAAACCTCCAATCACACAAGTTTCCTCTGACAAGGTTTTTTTACTTTTCTTGTGCTTTGGTGTTGCAACACGTTCATTCCGTTACTAAGTCTCCCTCTTTAAGTTGTATTTTTGAAGTGAGGAATTGCCTTTCACCATTGCAACTTCATTTAAAATAAATCCTACTTGAAATGGAATGTTTTAAGATTCCTTATGCAGTGTCATAGCCTCATAGAAACCTTCATTCTCTGTTATCTCCTTCTTAGTCAGTTAGGGACTTACATTTGGGTGACTATTTAATTTATGTTTGAGGTTTACCATCCTTGAACTAATCTTTTATTTATTTTTTTATAAATCTTGTAACTGTTATAGTTAGATACCACAGAATATTTTGTGCATCATATATTGGATGGTATATGTGGCTTCCAGGTTACTAGCACACATTAAGTTAAATTTGGATCTTTTTGTGGAAAGCTGTATAAGTTACCTGTTATATATGGCATGGAGCTGACATTTGTGCCTCTATCTTGTAATTAATTTCAGGATTATTTTTTATCTCAATCAATGAATCAGACGGTTAGGTTGGTAAGGGAAAAGTTCAATAAGGTGATAACCCTCTAATACATAATTTTTCTTCCAAAAGCTTTTCACTAGTTTTGGATTTTGAAAATTGTTTTAGGGTGTGGAAACTTTGAAAACAATTTCTTTTTCTGTCTAGATTCAATCAAGTAGTGAGCATCTACAAGCTGAGTCTGCATCAAAGAATCCTCGAGTAGACAATAGAAGAAGAATCTAACAAATTGTGAAAGATGGAGAGGAGAGGGCTGAGTTGATTCTACAAGGTGTTTTTTCATCACACCTAAACCTCCAACATGTGCACACCTGCAAGCTACATCCATCAAATTTTGATAATGTAAATGCTATGTCCTCATTTCTTTTTCTTTTTTCCTTTCTGAATGCATATTGAATCATGTAATCCTTAAATTCTTCATAAGAACAATATTCAACGTTGTTAAAAGTTTGTGATATATTACACACAGTTTTGCATAATTGTGTCAAAAGAGATCATGTATTGGTTATATATTTCTCTATGGAAAATGAAGAGGAATTTCCTATTCTTCTGTTTCTCATTTACCCAAGACATAAGTGCCTATATTGGAGCCTCTCTATTCTGCTTTTTCATGGGACATATGCTCTAATTTTTCAAAAATTTTTGAATGGTTTTCCTGAAACATTTGTTTTTAGTAATAATGTCATGACATCTGCTCTTCAGCTTTCCCCTTTTTCGTCTTCCCTCTGCGTCATTGATATAGTATTAGATGTTACACATTCCCCCACCCCATCTCTCGCTCTCTCTCTCTCCGAAAAAAGATATGGCATTAATTGATCTATGCAGAAGTGCATAGAGTGCACGTAGCCGGGACTTGGAGTGCTATGTATAAAAATTGTAAAAATTAACTCTGAATATGCAGTGAGATGGTACTTGAGAATGACTCAAAATGGCTATTAAATCCCAAAGATTAATTTTTTATATTAAGCACTAGAATTAGAAGGATATAAGAGGAGTTTAGCTAGAATCTCCTTCTAAAGTTCCCAAAATAATCTTTGAAGAGCAAGTAGGTATAGGTTTAAGACTCAATGAGTTCCAACTTAAATGGCATTGCTCACTCTGTGAGAGAGTTCTTTAAAGAGTAAGTAGATACAGGTTCAAGAGTAAATGAGTTCTAATTTAAATGGCATTGCTCACTTTGTAAGAGAGTTCTTTAAAGAGTAACTAGGTACAGGTTTTAGAGTCAACATTTTCTAACTTAAACAGGATTTGCTCACTTTGTAAGATAGTTCTTTAAAGAGTAAGTAGGTACAGGTTTAAGAGTCATTTTCTTACATATATGGCACTTGCTCACTTTGTAAGAGTAAGGTGGAGGATGAGGTGGAGGGATTATATAACCTATTGGATGCATGTGTAATTACCAATAAAAAAAAGTAGGTACAGGTTCAAGATATAGTGCCAGATAATGACTCTGCAATGGCTACTTGGCTATGTTTCTATCCGTTTTCCGGATGCACGGCATTAGTGATGACAACCTAGAGATACAAATACTCGGCCTCATAGACGAGCTAAGTAGCCGGTGCCCCTGCCTTTACATGGAGTCATCCAAACAAACAAAAAAAAAAATTTCTTTTAAGACCTGCAATTTTTTCTTTTCTCATTGACCCACCAACAACTATATAAGCTGGCCACCAATTGAGAAGTCTGAAAGAACAACCAAACAACAACTGAGTCGCCCAAGTATCAGAATTCAAGTGAGTAGAAGTGAAGGGATGCAGGATAACTTGCCAAAATAAAAATAGAAACCACTCTTTGCAAACACTTCTCTCTCTCTTTTTTTTTTTTTTGCTAAACTTCAATGTCAAATAAATAGTATTCTTTTGATTGATATTATTCTTTTCGACAAAACTTAGGTATAATACCTTAGGTGCTATTCCTTATATTTCGTTCTTAAGATTCAGTCATGTGACTACTTAACTAAAAAATACATTTCCATTCCATAAGAAAAAATCTACATGGTAGAATTTTAAGAGGGGGAACCTAAGGTACAACACTTAAGTCTTGTCTTATTCTTTTTTGAAATGGTCCATATTTTTCTAATTTCTTTTGATTCAATTAAAATTTTTAAGTTTCAAAGTTATTATTCAAATTCACACTTTTTAAAGGAGATTATTATGATAACCAAAACTTATTATATAATTACAATTGATATTATTCAAATAATTAATAGTACTCTCAAACCAAACTTGTATTTTCCCATTCTTAAGTAGATACACCAAATTGGACCGAAATGACCTGAAATTAACCAAATGGACAAAATGGACTGAAGTGGATTGAACATGACCGAATTGACCGAAGTAGACCAAATAGACCGAAGTGGACCAAATAGACCGAATTGGACTGAATAGTCTGAATTGACCGAATAGACCTAATTGGACTGAAGTGGACCGAAATATATCGAATTGGATCTAATTAAGGAAGTAGACCGAAATAGACCAAAATGGATAGAATGCCGATGTGTAATTAGGATAGCCAAGATTGTGTTTTGATATAAATTCAAATTCTTACTTCCAAGATAATCTTCTTTTTTTATTATAAAAACTTCCAAAATAATCAGTATTAACTCAAACAAAAATCAAACCAAAGATCTAAGAGAGAGAGAGAGAGAGAGAGAGAGAGAGAGAGAGAGAGAGAGAGAGAGAGAATAACCACTTTTTCAACAAAGAATGTGAGAGAGAATAATAAAAAGTTTATAGAAAATAATATGAGAAGAAAAAAAAAGTAAAAATAAAAAATATAGTAATAAACACCAAATTATCTAACTCATGTTATGTTATGTAATAAAAAAACATTATATTCTTATATACTATTTTAAAATGCAATAGGATAACATCTATGAAATCAAAGAGAAGAAAAAAGATAACAACTTAATCATCAACCCAAAATAGAGTTCCAAATAATTCAAAAATTCATCAACCTAAAGTAGAGATGCAAGAAAAAAAAATCCACTAAAAAATGGAGAAATTTTTTTGACAAAGAGAGATAGAAATAACCTTTTGTGTGTGAGAAAAGTATGTATAGAATGAGAGAGAGAGAGAGAGAATTGTAAATTTATAGTAAGAGGAGTGGAATAAGAAAAAAATAAAATAAAGGAAAATAAATGGATAGAGGAAAAGTGATATTAAAGTAGATAGTAGTGGGGAAATGAAAAGGTAAAAGGAATGAGAAAAGTTTGAGAAAGTATAACAATAAGTTTGTAAATTAATAAAAAAAATTAAAAATAAAAGAGAAAATGTTGGAAATGGGTGGATGATGTAACTACTATATGGCTTAACAGAAGCGTAGCAACTAGCAACAATAATTATTGCCCTTTAGCTTTTAGATATATAAATTTGATTTACAAATTTTTAGTTATTATATTTGCCCAAAGTTTGGATTAAAATGAAATCAGCAAGGTTCTGCTGAATAAACAGTATCTCACTTGTGTGGGGTATTTTTTTTTCTCTATAGATTTTTCTTGTATGGATGCTGAGAAACTACAAGAAGAAACCCAAGGAGACATACTCTTTATTCTCAAATTTGTAAAGGGAATTAACCAATTTCGTAAGATAAGGTAAAAATTAAAAAGGTTAAAAAAGTTTTTGATCGAAACGTAGAGACCAAAAGTGAACGCTCCAAGTTTCAATGTCAACCCCTAAAGAGGGGCATTGCATGGGAGGAAGATTGACCTTGTTGCCTTTTCTATTGCAATTTCCACTTCATCTTTCCCATTAAGAAACTTGTTTGACTTTTGGTCCAGTCTCAATCTATAATAAATGACTCTTATGCTTTTCTCAATCACAGAAATATGGGCCCTGTGCAGGTAATGCAGCTTTTATCTTTCTTTGTAATATGTTTCTCAAAATTATACCCTAAAAAAAAAGAAAAAAAAAGAAAAAGAAAGGCGACAAACCCGTTTTTATCTTTACATTTTCATGCCAATTCTATTTTGGTTCTTAACTTTTTTTTTCCATCACTTTTAGTTCTTATCCTGGAAAAAGCGTCTCGTTTTTGTTTCTACCGTTACATCAGAGACAGAAAATACACATATGACAAACGGCATAAGTTAAAAATATTAAAATAATGTCCATAAGTCTCCACGTCAGCATCTAAATTTAAAAAAAAAAAATTATTAATTTTAACTAAATAAAAAAATTAAAAACAAAAAATCACATGAATTGATATCTAAATGTGTCTTGAACAAGAACAATATGAACATAAACCCAGATCTAACAATACAAACCCAGATCTAACAACACAAACCCAAATCTAAGAACACAAACTCAAAATTAAAATCCAAAAATAAAATCTCAAAATCACAATTTTCTCAAACCCAGCAAAATCATCAAATCTTAAAATCCCAAAATACCAAATCAATCCAAAAATACAACACAACCAATCCAAACAAAAAAATCTCAAACTCAGAAAAACTCATCTCAAGCAAGTTGAACCTAACAAACCCACCTCAAGCAAACCCACCTCAAGCAAACCCAGATTCGGTGGCTCGGAGCACTGATTGGCCTGGAGCTTTGCGGTGTCATCGGGCTCGAACGATTTGACTTCGGCCGAACATTTCGAACGATCTAGCTTGGTAGTACTGAATATGGTTGCGCCCAGTGGTGGCGATGTGGGATCGAACAGCTTCGAGGAGATGGAGGGCCCCAGTGGCGACAACATTGGTAGTGTAATCTGGGATCTCAGATGAGACGGCCACGTGGGATTGGGCAGCGAGGTTGTAAACCTCGTCTGGGAGAATTGTGTCGAGCCAATGACGAAGAGAGGAGGCATCGGTGAGGTCAGCGTAGTGGAGCTTCATTCGAGCCTTGTGGGCGTTGTGGGGGTCGATGTAGATGTGGTTGATTCGCTGAGTGTTGAAGTTGGAGGACCGTCGGATCAAGCCGTGTACCTTGTAGCCTTTGTCGAGTAAAAACTCGGTCAGGTAGGAATCGTCTCGGCCGGTGATTCTAGTGATCAGTGCGACTTTGTGTGGCGCGCATGGAGGAGATTCGCCGTTGGTTGTAGATCCGAATCTGGATTTGTTGATCTCGTAAGCTTCTCTCTCTCTCTCTCTAAATCATCTTTCTTTCTTTCTCTGTGTTTTCCAAGTTTTATTTCCAATTGGGATTTCCATGTTTTATTTTCTATGAGCATCGACGTAAATAAATGATTTTTTTTTTTTTTTTAATTTATGGGTTTGTGTTGTTAGATCTGGGTTTATGTTCTTGTTGTTCTTGTTTAAGACACATTTAGATTCCAATTCATGTGATTTTTGGTTTTTATTTCTGTTTTTAATTTTTTATTTAGTTAAAATTAATAAATTAATTTTTTTAATTTAGATGTTGACGTGGAGACTTGTGGACATTATTTTAATATTTTTAACTTATATCGTTTGCCACATATGCAATTTCTGTCTTTGATATAATGGTAGGGACAAAAACGAGATGCGTTTTCCAGGATAGGGACTAAAAGCGGTGGAAAAAAGGTTAGGAACTAAAGTGAGAATCGCGTGAAAATGTAGGGACGAAAATGAGTTTTTCGCCAATAAAAAAAAAAAAAAAAACCTTTCTTTGTAATCTCCATTGCCACCCATCCATCGTTGACTATGAGTTGTGACTCATTGGTTCCATCATCCATGTAGTATGTCTTTGATCAATTCTACTTTTAATTTTTATTTCAGCAAGTCATCTTTTCAAAGTTTTTGTTGACCAAATTTTTTGTTCCTAACAACATAAATTATATATAAATTACAATTCATAATTTATGCAACAATAATTAATATAATGATATTTCACTAAATTTTTATTTACCATAAAATTAATGAACAAGTTAAAAGATATTACCTCATTAATACTTCAAAGTAATTTTATATCATGAGAGATAAATTACTGTCAATTTCTTGAGTTTGAGGTATAAAAGATCCTTGTTAAGTCCACCAAAGTGAGCCAATAAAAAAATAAAAAATTTGGTGGTACAAAAATTATAAATTTTTAGGAATTGTTAATACCACCATAATCTAGACCTTTTGCCAAGTTGTGTACGAGAAGGAAAAAAAATTACTTTAGTCAAAGGTTTAGATAAACATCAAGAGGGATGGGACAAATAAACTGTCTATGAGGATACTCACTTGAGCATCCGCATTTGGGCTTCTAAATGCCAAATGTTAAGAACATTTGGCATTTAAGCCCCAAAACCCATCAGCAATGGGGAGGCTATATCCCAAATGCTAAAAAAAATTTGAGATTTTGCTACAGTACCATCTCAAATGTAAGATGGTACTGTAGCAAGATGGTATAAAAAAAAATATTTTTTAATTAACTTTACCGGCAAATTTCTCACTCTCCCTCATTTTATCTCTTTCTTTTCTCTCTCTTCCTTCTCTCTTTCTCATCCCCTCTCTCTCTCGCCGAATCACCAAGCCGGATCGGAGCTCACGCCGGATCCGTTCCGATGGGTTCCGTTCCATTCCGATGGAGATCGGTTTGGCGAGGTGGGTTCCGTTCCGATGGAGATCCGTTCCACGGAGATCGGCATGGATTGTTGATGGGTTCCGATGGCGAGGTGGGTTCCGATGGCGAGGTGGGTTCCACAGAGATCCGTTCCGTTCCGATGGCGAGGTGGGTTCCGATGGAGATCGGCATGGATTGTTGATGGTGGGTTTTTCTTCAAATTTTTGTTTTTGTGATTGTTGTGATTGTTGATCGGCATGGATTGTTGGGATTGTTGTTGTGATTTGCAGGGGTGGCTAGGTTTGTTCCGGTGGTTGTGATTTTTTCCGATGGGTTGCTGGGTTTGTGTGTTTGCTGGGTCCGGTGGTTGTGATTTTCCCTGGGTTTTTTTTTTTTTTTTTTGGTGTTGACGGTAGTTTCTGGGTTGCCGGCGGTGGGGGTGGCAGCGGTGGTGGTGTGCAGCGGTGGTGGTGATTGTGGTTCTGACCAGAAGGAAAGAGAGAGAAAGAATAAATAATGTATAAATAATGTGTTGTATTGGATAATGGTAATGGTGATATATATTATTTTATTATGTAAAAATATTATTTTAATGAGTAGAATTGAGATATAAAAGTTGGGATGTTGGAGAATTGTAAAATTGTATTGTATAATTGATAAAGTGATTTTTTGAGGTGGTAAAATAGGATAGGATTTAGAATCCGGATGTGGATGCTCTAAGGGCCTGGAGGTCCCAAAAGCTAGGTTCAAAGGAAAGAACTAATAATAGAGTAGTTTGAATAAAATGCACTAATTAAATTTATTTTTGAGTACAAGAACTCTTGTCCCTCCCTATGGTGTAAGTGCATGTATCTCGTAACGTTATATAAGATGAATTTTTTATTAAAAACTCTTAATATGTTCTATAGCTCTTATGAGAGGGATATTAAAGTTAGGAGCGCATACTTGATAAATTAAACACACCTAAGTGATCATGGAAGTGAGACAGCTTCCTATGAGAATAGGGCTAATTATTTAAGTTGCTCATGAAAACTGGGATCAAGCACAAGGCTGTAATGTGCTGGCTTGAAAACTTGTGATAGAGTATTGAAATATTATGTGTATGATGAAAAGTCATAGTTCAAGACATTGTCCATTATTGGCTTAATTTGGAACAATATTGCTAAAACACTAAATTAGGGTTCAAGCTATTGGCACCCTATTTATGCATGGTATTCTATCTTAACCCAAGAAGGTCTTATATGTACTTAACTATAATTTTATAAAAAGAATTGGAGGATTGTTGGAATATTTTTATAAAATGTATTTTAATTATTAATTAAATATCCATTTAAGTGATTTTTAATGTCAGATAAAGCCATGTATTATAACAAATGGTATTCATATACGTTATTTGTAACTAACTATTAACTACATAGTGGGTTCTAGTTAACTCAACTGGTAAAATCTTTGATGGTTGTATAAGAAATCTAGAATTCAATCCCCGCCTACACCAAAAACTGATTGTTGTCTTGATCTGATGATAAACAACTATCATTAGGAGTGGACGCCATAAGTTGAAATTTTCTAAAAAGAAAAACTATTAACTATATAATTATTTCTTTATAAAAAAAAAAAAAAACTATATAATTATTTGCTTACCGTTGCTGTACTACAACGACTTACCATGACAATTTACTATTAAATTGATTAATCAAAGCTATTAAAAGGAAAAGCAAATTATATGTAGTAATTTCCAATCAAACATGATATTAAATGGATGGATTAACTAGTCAATGTAAGGCCTATATGTCCGGTCATAATGAGATCTTCTAATTGTTTCATCTCACACTTCTATGTGATAGAAAAATTTGTCTAAATACTTTGCTCAATCAAATTTTCTCTCCTCTCTTGGAAAAATATATCCTCCTTTATATTATATTTTTGGATTAAGAAAATATTATATTTTAGAGCTTCCTATCCTACAGGCTACAAGTGGTGTACTTGTTAGGATATATAGCTTCATAGTTAGGTTTGTTGTATTATGAGAACAACACACAAAATTGTATTGTCTCAAGAGAGTGACTTGGTCCGCCCCTCAACTCCGCCACCTTAAACTCATGAAATTGGCGGTAATTTTGTTATATTATTATGAGATGATTTTGAAGTGAGGTAATATCTCAACTTGCTTTCTAATTTTATGGTAAATACAATTTTGGTGAATATGATTATATAAATTATTAATTGTAATTTATTTATTAATTTATGTTATTAGGAACAACTTAAAAACTCTATGAAAAATTCTTTGTAAGAAATCTCTGCACATTTTTAAATCTTATTGATTGACGAAAGATAAACCAAACCTAATTGGCCTCTATTCCTCTAATTATTTTTACAAACACATTTCCTTCAATTTTCATTTTCTCTATTCATTAAGATTGTCTTTCTAGGAAATCTCTACATTTTTTTCCTAACAATTAGTGAAGGAAGAGAAATTTGAACACAAGTTCTTAGCAATGTTACTGATCAGTTACATTATTCTTGACAAGTTCTAACATCCAATAAACTCTAAGTTGCATTGCATAAATAGCAATGTTACTGAGTTACACTATTCTTGACAAGTTGTTCTAACTTCTAATAAACTCTAAGTTGCATTGCATAAAAAAAGTGCACAATTACAAAACTGCGGTGGAATAAAAGGAAGGTATTACTCTCAGTTCTTCTGGCCCGAGAACATCTTTCCAGTGAGACCGCAGGTAAGACCCTCATTAGGTATCGTACTCAAACGATCAACACCTTCAGCAAAGACCACACCCATACCCATATGCAAATGAGGTTCAATGTGGCAATGGAAGGCCCATACTCCTGGATTATCAGCCACAAATCTTAAAGCTGTCCATCCATATGGGAAAATGATTGCAGAGTTCCTCAACGGTGGATTCTTCAAGTTCAGTTTCTTCTCATCCTTGTCTGCAGAAAATTTCCCATCACCATACC
The DNA here is from genome assembly GCA_019022515.1 of Quercus aquifolioides. Classification (NCBI taxonomy): domain Eukaryota; kingdom Viridiplantae; phylum Streptophyta; class Magnoliopsida; order Fagales; family Fagaceae; genus Quercus; species Quercus aquifolioides. The sequence goes on from CM032326.1 coordinate 9,937,893, forward strand.
CCAACACCCAAAAATCATGACCATGCAAGTGCCAAGGGTGTATTTCACTAACATTGGCATTCAATGCATTGGCATTTTGAAGTATCACGTCCACTGTAGTATTGAAACCTAGCATGTAAACCCCATTCCCATAAGTTGAGTTAGGATTCACTGGTGGTTTCGTCACATCATAATTAATGCTATCAAAGTTCTCTGGTGGGTTCTTTTGGTCAAAAGCATTTTTAAGACCATATTTTATGGAGCCCAAGTAAGGTGTAGGTGGTAATACTAAGGACACATTGTTTAGTGCCCACTTGGTATATCCATTGATTTTGTTTTGAGTGTTGAGGAGGATGATTCTGCGGTCATGGTTTACAGGAGGCTTTGGGGTCCCCATGAGAGCAAGAATTTTGTTGGTGAAGGCTTTGCTGTGGTTATAATCATTCCATACAGGAGTGATTGGAGGTGCAGAAATGGGAAGCTTTGAGGCTGAATTTGGTTTGTAATTTAGGATGGTAAGGCCTTGAGGGGTTTGTGGAAGCCTTCCTCTTACACCTATCGAAAGCCAGTAGTTATTGGAAGGGTCTTGGTTTGTGGTTAATAGGACTGAGTAGCTCTCGCCGGAGTATATGTCTAAGTCATCAACCTCAAATGGTTGGACGTAGTTCCCGTCTGCTTCCACCACCAGCATTTTGTGATTCTAGAGGCAACAATGAACAAACATGTGTAAGTTTTTTTGTTAGAGCTGAGAAAGTTACAGTTTAACAGTAAAGAGATTGAAAAGCCAGAAAAATACATACAATAATATTGTGTCTAAGTCTAGGAAGTCGAGAGAATCGTTTTTACGATAAAAATATAGTAAGTGGAAATTTCATATGAAAATAATGTTATTTAAATCATAATTTGTCACGTTAATCGTTATGAAAATAATTATAAAAATGATTGTCATTGTATTTTAATCTTAGCTCATCTAACCAATAGTTTAGCTAAGTCTCTCCCAAAAATAATAAAAATATACGCTCGATCCTAAACTATTAGGGCGGCAGGATAACTTGAATTGGGGATGTGCTATCTACGTCTGCCCTTTCATCTAAAAAATTACTAGTTACAATTATACACATCAATATAATTCTTTATATAATCCATCTAAACTTAATACATGTCTGATATAGACGTAAGGGCTAAGATATGTATTCGAACAATACCTTCATTGCCTAAATCCAAATACGATATATATATATATATATATATGAGCAATTACAAGTCATTCATCTATCAAGTGGCTACTAATTCGTTTCTTAGAAACATATCATAATTTCTGCAATTGATTAAATAATATCCCCTAAATTATTAAAGTTTGGATTCTCTACATAATATATATTCCAAGGCATATTTTGGAGGTATTTCCGGTAGTTAGAAGATTGACGGTATCTTCTGATTATTGTAAAGGGCTTCAAGGGTATTTTAGAGATTTTGGGAAAGTTTTTGATTATTCTGTAGGCTTTGAGATATTAATTTTGATTATTTTAGAAGTTTTAAAAGTACTATAGTTATTTTGTAGGTTTTAAGGGGGAAACTTTGAAGGTTGTTTGGTTGGTTGATATGAATAATAGTTAGTTTTTTTTTTAGTTGGCCGAAGGGAAGTTTAGATACTCGATTTCTCAGTTGAAAACATTAAAATGTGTCAATTGAAAGAGATTTAGAAATCTCTTAACAACAATAGTTAGTTAAACGAGTATATACATGGATAGATGGATATTAATTATTAAGCACCTTATGGTCATTTGTGACCCGCCAAACCACATCTATACCCTACTCATTTTGCCACCCCGACTATTCCCAATCCTATTCTTTGTGCATTTTATGTTGCTTCATGGGAAAGCATCTAGTGATGATGCAAAGCAGGCATGCACTAAAATATTCCTGGTACAAGCTTTAAGCAAGCACATGCATTTTTATTTTCTTTTTCTTTTTGCTACAGAGGTAGCACACATTTTCAGAGTTGTATAGGACTCAAAAGCATTCAAATTTTCAGACATGCCAAAGTAGTATAAGCCAATTTTCGACACCTACTCCACGATTATTTGCCCCCACCCACTCCACATTCCTAATCCTTTTAAACAAGCTATGTGTTCACCAAAATAAAAATTGAAAGGAATGGGAAAAAAAAACACTTAAAAATTATGAATAAGTGATCATTAAATTCATATATATATATATATATATATTTCTAAACTTTTTAGATAATTAATATGTTATCATAATATTAAAATAAATGATGGTGTTAAAAATTAAGGCGTTCGGTATTAAAATTAATAGTTTAAGACATATGTATTTTCATACAAAAAAGATATCTATTATGTAAAACACAGGTGTTATTTTGACACCTAAATGATTGGAAAACAATTTATGCTTTCAGAAATCTTAATAGATGGGCATGGCTTAATGAAAATGATTTTGTTTTGTGGGTTGTTTACATATAAAATACCAGATGGTGTTCATATGAATTTGTAGAACCTAATTAGGTCTAAGTACATCCTATATGGGTTTCTCAATGACAGTGTCAAAGATTTTAGTGTAGACGACAACTATACAAGACTAAATAAAAAGTTGGTAACATATTTTATCACCACAAAGCATACTCTATTTAGGCTTGGCCGTTTTAGGTGGGGGTCAAGGGGCAATTTTGGTCAACCGATTGTTATGTGAAACTATAGGGATACATTCATCCCTAGTTTTAAGAGCATTTTAAAGGATTCCAAAATTTGGCACACATATAAGTAGTATAAAAATATATGGTAAACTATGCATTCTAGTTAGTTTAATTAGTGAATCTTTTGTTATTGAATAGGAGATTTAAAAAAAAAAAAATTGATGTATTCACATGTTTATTAAAAATAAAATTCACTGTATTAAAAAACAACAACAGTAAATAATCAAGAAAAGTGCTAATCTATAACATTTTAACAATATTTTCACAACACAGTTGTTGTTGATTCTAATTTGATTTTACAATTTAAATTATTTTTTTATCTACCCATAATAACCAATAATAATCAATAATAACTTACCACTTATTATTTGTTGTAAAAATATTGTAAAAATATTATAAACATAATATTTCTTAATAATTCATTTTAAAATTTCTTTTTAAAAAAATTGAAAACACTGTCTAAAAAATTAATCAATTTTTTACTTCCCCATAAAAGATCTACTAAACTGGTTTACTAAGCTATATCATAAGTTAGTAAATCCCGATAAACAAACATTTTCGAGTGTTCCTTTCACTTTTTGACAATTTTTTAACTAGTGGAGTCGGTTTGGTGGTGCAGTTGCAACATCACTTCGTTATCACCCTTGTCGTTTCATTTATTATTATTCTTTGTTTATTTTATTTTATTTTGGGACTCAGGAATCAGGAGTAAGTGGTTATTTCCTTTCAGGGGAGGCTATCAGTGGGTTGTGAGTTGTGACCCATCAATGCCAATGCCCAATGGCATGCAAAGGAAATGACAAATGAGCCACTGGTCCAGTAGTACACTGCGAAAGTGTGTATGTGTCACCTCTGCAAACCCAGCAAGCTGGCATGTCATCGGCTAAAATGGCTGTACTCACTTCCCATGTATTCTGCCACAAATACCATGCTTCCACCACCAGGAAAAATTGATTATGATTTGATGGTTAGCCGTTCTGAACCTCTGTCAAGAGATTTTGTGTGATTTTCTTTTGTGTGTAACTATGTAGGAACGATTTTGTTGATCTTTAGAAGGATCAAGATCATTAATCACGCTCAAATTGCACGGCCATGGTTCATCCCACCAGTGTAAATGTGTAGATATAGTGTTTAGTCCAAGGCTTTGCGTGCAAAAGTCTTAGCAACCGGTTGTTGATTTGAGACTTTGCGTGTAAAACTAAAAAAACTCAGTGCTTTAAGTCCAATCAGTCTTCTCTCTTCAGTCTTCATGGGTTCCTGAATCCTTGAATTACCTTCTTTTTTTTTATTTTTTTTATTTTTATTATTTTAAATATCGGTTGGGTCGGGTAATACGGGTTTTTTCTTCCTTAAACCGCTACCCGACCCGAATAATCGGGTTTTGAAAGAAGCAGACCCGATCCGACTCACTATAGGTTTCGGGTCGGTCGGACCCGGTCGGTTTGGGCGGGTTAGAGAACCGCTGGACAGCCCTAACCACCACTGATGATTACACCAAGTCACCAATAGAGATTTGGATACAACTAATTGACGTAAAAAATAGTTGCAAGGGTCCCCTAGCATTATATGCTATTATTTCACTTCCACTAAAAAACAATCAAATATAAGATTTGTTTTTTAATTACTCCAGTTTTCTCTCTCTCTCTCTCTCTCTCTCTCTCTTATTTACTTTGGTAATAGTTGGACACACTCCGACTAATTCTCAAATTTATATTTTTGTTTATTTGTTAACTCTTGTTTGAATTTTAGCTCTTTCAAGTACATGTGGATTCACGTAAAAATATTAAAATCCAATCAAGAGTAAACACATAAATAGGATGCTGGTTGGAGTGTGTTCCTAGCATTACTATTGCATATTTTACTTCTCTATATTTTTATTATCTTTTGATTACCATAAATTTTTTTTGATTAAATTATTACTTAAATGCTTTGATGATTTTGTTGTTGAAATTAATGCTTTGATTATTATTATTTTTTTTATACAAGATAGAAATTCTACTATAACTTAATTTGAAATTCCCTTTTAGAGACTTGAACCCCAACTCTTGTCCCCACACCTTATATGCATTTATTCTTGTGCAGTGATTATCGCATCAAAAAATATGTTGCGGTTGATTATTATGTAGAGTCCAATTTGAGCCTTTTAACTAATAATTAATTCAAAACCACTACTTGAATTTTATTGGAAAAGAGCATCGGAATTATTCCTTCTATAATGATTTAAGCCACTTTTGACAACTTGTCTGTCTCACACTTTGTCAGTGGCGACAATGAAATGTATAACAGGTGTGGTATGACATAACACTACGTTTTAAAATATTCTCATCTGTCAACCAAATTAAAAGGTTTATAGTCTCTATCATATAAATATATATGTATGTGAAAGCGAATTGAATAATAATATTCTGTAGTTTTACTATTTTAGCACATAAAAAAATGCATGCGCAAAGATGCAAGATATAGTGGCAATGCAAAATTATTACCCCAATGGCCAAGTTGAGTGAAGCTAATGAAGTGGCACTGGCAAGTCTTAGCCTGTAAGTCTTATTTGGGAGCACATGTAGAATCTTGGGTGCACATTGTTCCGTTCCTCTTAATTTGCACGGGCTAATGGATGTATTACTACTGAACTTTGCTGCCAAGGAACAATTGTACTGTCCCCTTCCATTGATCAGCAAGCTCTGCATGGGAATTGGATTCAATAAAAAGGAAAATAATGCATAATAAAAGTTATTTATATTCTATAAGTCTGATAAAAGAATCCTAAACCTATACACTAATGATCTTTTGTGACTTTAACGGGGTGATATAAAATATATCCAATACATGATAAATTTTTTCAAATTTAACTCACTCTCGTTAACAATATAATAAAATACAATCAATATACGGTTAAATCAACAGATAAAAGGCAATTAATGCATAATTAATTGAAGGGTATATACATTAAATTAAAGAAGAAGATACTTTTACTAATAATTTATTAGCTTACATATGATCAGATTCATTATGATAATGTATGTCTTTTTTAGATATATGTATATAGTTTGATTTTTTTTAAATACATAAAAATATTATTTAACAGATCATTAAATGCATCTTAACTAGGGAGAGAAAATGAGTTATCATTCTTGGTGGTGTTTTATGAAATCTTGTACAAAACCAATTTTCACAAAAAATAGAATATCAAAATAGTTTCTGGTGAAATGTAAGTGGGGGCTGTTGATGTATTTGGGGGCCTATGGCGAAAATTGATTATCTTGTTTTAGATACAAAATTACTACTAATTAACATGAATGAAATTTTATGGACAGAAAAAATTTGACAAAATTTTTCATACTTGTTGATATGGTAAATTGATAATGGTAAGTAAAATAGTGGTGTTAGTGGTAGAGTTATATGAGATCTAGTAAAAGTTTGCTAATTAAACTCTTATTATTATTCTTATTTTTTTTGACAAGTGCAACATTCACAATATTTTTTTACAACAAATTTTAGGTTTTAAATTACTTTTTGTTTTCTATTTAAAAATATCACTATAATTATTTTTTTGCCATCGATAACAAGCTATAATAACCTGATACTTAACATTTGTTGTAAAGATAATGTGAAAAACATTATACACGTTGTATTTTTCTCTTATTATTATTTTTTTAATCTGACAAAAAAATATTATTTTATTTATTGATTATAAATATAACCTTATTGGTTAAAATTTGGAGGCCTTTTTTTTTACGAGTTAGGTGACCACATCTCTTGCTCCACCATTCAGCCGGCCTGAATGTAAGCATTGTGGTAACTTCTTTCGTAAAAAAAGAGACTTGTATGAAAGTTTTAGAAAAAAAATAATATCAGCCATAACAGATTCATAAACAAGTTTTTACCTGGGATTCACCAACCCAACGAAATGGGTTGGTGAAGAGGCCAATCTCTTGGTCATGAGTATTTTTGTGCCACCAGTCACTCAACAATAGATTGAGCTCACCATCATAATAGAATGGCTCTTTCTCTCCTTCTGCCAAGTCCACTATCAGAGACCCATACAACCCTGCTGATCTCTGCATGCCCAAGTGCCCATGGTAAAAGTATGTTCCTGGCTGCATGCACCAATATATTTTATAAATAAATTGAACATCATACTTTATTTCCAATCCAAGAGAGCAAACAAAAAAGAAGTAGAATAAGTTTTTACCTTATCAACTTTAAACCTATAATTATAGGTCTCTCCAGGGTTGATAGCACACTGTGAAATGGAAGCAGTTCCATCTGCCCAAGGTGTTCCAGTCTGAAAACAAGAATTAATATATTCAGATAAATAAATAACTATAGCCTTAATCCCATACTTCATGCTTTTAACAAAGTAGTGTATTATGATTGACATATAACAAAGTAGTGATACTGCTCTAATTACAACCCTGCTAGCTCATATATCGTGAAAAAAACTGTGAAATTTGTTGTGTACGTAAAATTGTGAAGAAAGTGAGAGCAAAACCTGTCTGATTCCATGCCAGTGAATTACAACTCCTTCAGTGGAGAGTTTGTTAGTGAGTTCAACATTAATGGTATCTCCAACTTTTGCCCGGATCGTCGGACCGGGAAACTGGCCATTGATTGCCATCGCGATATTCTCTATGCAATCGGGAGACCAATACTTATACTCCACTTCCCATTTGAAGTGCCTGGTTTTGGCTCCCAAAGATAACTGTATACAAGGTAACAAAATGAAACAAATAACAAGAGCCCTCACATATCTATAAAGTGGGTCAATCGTTAAACCACAAGTTGTACCCATTTTCTGCTAGAGGGGTGCTAAAAACGATTTTAGTGATTGAAGAAGAAGGAAAATATATTTTAAAAACAAGCAAAGTCAAGCTATGGCTAGAGGAAGGTTGTGTGGGTCATGAAACTCTTCGTAGTTTTGAAAGGTAGAGGTTTGTTTTGGACAAGGACGATTGCAGTATTGGTTCGATATATATACGCATATATATAGGAATCAACATAAGACTAATAATCTTACAGTGCCGAATTTGGGGTAGAGAGGAGAGAATTAGGGGGAGAAAGAAGAGAAATGACCTAGCAGACCATTTTTTTTCAGGTTTTGAAGATGAAATGGGCCAGTTGAAAATTATTATTGACTTCCTTTATTTAGTACGACTAAAGATAAAATTGTTTTCCATTTAAAGTTTTCTAGAAAACAATTTCATTATACACCAAGTTAAATAAGATAATTTTTCAGCTCATTTTAAGATTGCTACTAAATATAGAAAAATGAGATAATTACTTTTTAAAATTCTTTATGAAAAATGATTCTAATTGAGTTGTAGAATTCTTCTTGACAGTTATTCATTTTTCATAGAATAAACTATTTACTCTTGAACTATAGGAATTGACAGTTTTCTCATTTATGTTTTAATTTAGTAAAAAGGGAATACATTTGTAAATTTTAGTAACCTTGATTAAAAAAGTATCAAGTAAAATTTAAATAATTTTCAAACATATTATATGAGTTAAACCAAAAAAAAAAAAAAAGTTAAAATGAAAATTTATTTATTTTACTGATAAATCATTCTATGAATTTCAAATATGACATAATTGCATAAACAAACAAATAATGTCAAAATTTAGGAAAAATATATATACTTTATTTTGAGAGAAGAATAATTACAATAAAATCATACAATAAAAACTATATATATATTAATTATAATAAAAGCTAAAAAAAATTATTTACTTTATTAATATATGCTAATTGACACTTTCTAATGTTTATGATGGAGATGTTTAAAGTTTAGATCTACCATCTCACGTTGTCATAACTATTGATTCAATTCTATGGTTTATTGTTACCATGGGCAAAAGAAAAAGTGCCGAATTTCCTCTCTCCTCTTAATGCCCTCTCCTTTTTAGCCTAAATTTGGCACTGACAGATAAAAATGTTGGGAAAAAGCCAAACTCTATTCAAAATTTTGAGTTAAAAAGTGATACTTGGTATAAATTTTGTTAGGGCATTTTTGGTACACTATTGTGGATTATGACAGGAATGATAATCTTTATTATTAAAAATAAATGTGTTATAATGGAATAACTAAATATATTCATTTATGAAAAATGAAAAAAGCTGTCAAAATATTAATTACTTTTTTTTTTCATTTTCCATAAAGTTTTTATTTAAATGGATTATTAATCAGTGCCCTAAGGGCATTCGTTAGCATTTTCCTTTTATGAAATATCTTAGTCATATAATTATATTTACTAAAAAAAATATTTTTAAATTGAGATAGAGATAAGTTATTTTTTAAGATTCTTTATTTCTATAATTGTTACGTGAATATAGAAAGTTTATTTATTTGGAAATATATTAATGTTAGAAATTATTACAGATACTAAGAAATAGTTATTACAACCCTTTTAGAGAGAAATATTTATTCCTCATTTTAAAGAATAATTATTCATAAAGAATGATTATTTCCTATAATAAAAATATAACCAAACTACTGAATAGCTAAACTATGAAATGTTGAGTTTTGTGGAGCCTAGTTGTGTTTGATCTGGATTATGACCCGACCTGAAATAATATTGTTACAATTTTTAATGGGAGATTTTTTGAGGCTTAGTTTATGGAACGGAGGATATAAAAACTGTTGTTTTGGAGATTAGAGTTTTATGTTATTTTTTAGAGAGAAAACTATATTGCTGTATCTTGTATTTTTCCCTGAGAATAGTGAAATCCCTGCAACTCCGTGGACATATACAATTTGCCGAACCATGTAAATATTGTCTTGTGTGTGATTATTTTTCTTTAGCATATATTTTTCTCTATTTTTGCATCTCACTGATTTGGGAATTTTGTACATATTCCCATCAAGAAATAGTTATTACATTATAATGTCTATTACAGTCTACCAAACATGCCTCTAATATTATTCCTCACTACTGCATTTGGTAGAGTTTGGTTTATTAAATATTTTTTTTTATAGTGTGAGAATACTGTTATAGCTAGAAGGATCTAGAGATTTAAAAGTTGTATATAATAAATATGGGGGCTAACTTTTATTTTGAAGTCATCCAAAGAATTTAATAATTTTTCATTGGATGAATATTTTGGAAATCTATTGTCGGATTATTTTGTTTTCTTAGTCCCTAAAATGTCAATATGATTAAAGATTAGTAACTATTACATCAATAAAATGTCCAAATTCAAATTGTTTGTATTTTAAAAAGATACAAACATATGAGTAAAGGAATAGATAGTAAAGTACATATGATTGATATAAATTTTGATACATGAATGTTATGTATGGGAAGAATATATAATGCAATGTTTATAGTGTGAAAGATATTAATCTAATTTATAGTTATTGAAAGGTGCAGCTGTAACTTGGACCTGTCTATCATATATAAGCTAGTATTGTATATGTTCATGTCAGGTACCAAAAAAAAAAAAAACCTTAACTTTGAATACTTAAGTAATTCATGAACAACTCAAGCTTGTTGGTCAAGATAATGTACCAAACTTAAACACGTAATTTAGTTTGGTAATAATCTTGAGCTTGGTTTATATTTGGAATAAATTTAAATGAAAAATCTTGATCTTAATTTGAATACTCGGCTTAGCCTGTTTACGGCCTTAATTGGTATCTTGACATGGTTCAAATGATAGACGCATATTGATGGGGGTGGGGACAGTGGCGGTGCCACATTGACTTGAGGGGGTTCAATTGAACGTACCCCCTGAATTGGGACCAAAAAAAAAAAGATATAATAATTTTATAATTTGTAGGTTATGACCACCATAAAATAAAAATTTGAACTCCCTAAAAGAATCCTAATAACAAACCAATTCAACATCAACCTTTATGTTGACAATTAAACAAAAAGAAAAAATCCAACAACAAACTAATTTGATTTAAAATTTGGGAGGGAAAAAAATATAGCAAGTTCAAAAACAAAAATTAGTAATTTGTTGATCTTAAATCTCAAAAAAAGATAATTAAGTGAGCAGTAAAGTGTAAACACTAAAAGAAAATTAAGTGTGAGGCAGTGGAAGTAAGGTGTGGGAAAGTGGGGATCGGAGTGAAGACAATTTTTTTTTTTTTTTTTAATGATTGCATTGTTGTGTTGAATTTTTAATAGAGTAATATAAAAGATATAACAAAAATTATTCCTAATGAATTACAAAGACTAATAAATTTTCAAAGTTGACTTGAGCTGTTATATAAAAGTGTAAGGGCTGGATTTGAGCACTTTGCCCTGGGGATAAGTGGACCCAAGCCCAACAAGCCCAATACAATAAATTTTTAGAGAACGGGTAAAAGAACTGGGTTTTGATGAGTGTAAAAACAATTGGGGACGATTTAAAGAATGAACACGTAAAATAAATATGGACCTGGTCAAGTAACCAAATGAGGTATCGTGTTTAAATTTACTCTGCTATATTTCCCCATAGAGCTGTCATCAGCTGTTTCCATTGTCGTAATTGATGGATTTTCTATGCTTTCTGTAGGAGCTCTAGGGAGTTAGTTAATAAACCTCCAATCACACAAGTTTCCTCTGACAAGGTTTTTTTACTTTTCTTGTGCTTTGGTGTTGCAACACGTTCATTCTGTTACTAATGGCCTGTTTGGATGTTTAAAAAAGGAGGGGGAGTAGAGTAGAGGGAGGGAGAGTAATCCAATTACCTTGTTTGGAAGTTTTTTAAGGAAGGAGGGGGAGAGACTTGGGGGGTTTGGAGGGGTTTCAACTCTCTCTAACCCCTCATTTTTAATTCCTCCAAATTAGAGAGATTTGGAGGGAGAGTAGAGTAGATAAATTATTGTCCAAGTAAATTTCCTAATTTATTCTTTCTAAATTAATCATAGACCAATGTTGCAAGTCTCTTTTCAAATAGGGGTAAATTTGTCTATTTTAATCATTTCCTCTCCTCTCCATCCTAATTTTTAAAACATTCAAACAAGGGGAAGGGCTAATTACTCCCTTCGCTCTTACTAATTTTAAAAACACACTACAACAAAATGTATTTTTAGTGACGAAAATTAGTGAGGAAATATTTTTCGTCACTAAAAATACAGCTTTAGTGACGAAATATGAATTTCGTCACTAATAATGAAAAAAATTATAACATTTAGTGACGAAAAATAATTTTCGTCACTATTGTGATCTGAAAAATGGGCGCCAGTGGAGGGAAACTTTGGCGCAAGTTTAATTAATCTATAGTGACGAAATATTTCGTCACTAAAAGTTGAAATTTTTAGTGACGAAATATTTCGTCACTGTAGGTATTGCACTTATATGTTTTTAGTGACGAAATCACAATTCGTCACTAAAAGTATGATTTAGTGACGAAATATGAATTTCGTCTCTAAAAATCTTAACAAAGCCCAGTCTTTAGTGACGAAACTAGAATTCGTCACTAAAGACTTAAAAAGCTTAATTTCAATACGCAACACACCCAAGAAAAACCAAGAGCCACATTTCAATACTTAAAGAGCCAACCAAACATTTCAATACACAAGCTCTCTGAGCCATTTCGGACAAAAAAAAAAAAAAAACAAAGAGCCAACCAAAAAAACCCAAACCACCGTCGCCGTTGAGCTCCCACCATCGCCGATTAAGCTTACCGTCGCCGATGAAGCTCCGTTAAGAGCCAACCGTCGCCGATAAGCTCAACGGCGATGCTTCAGCTCGCCGTTGCAAATAAACACTCCAGATCGCCGATACCCACTCCAAATCACACCGGCGACCGTTCGACTTCCGGGCGACCCTTCGCATTCCTTCGAACCGGCAACCGTTCGCCTTCCTTCGAACCGGCGACCCTTCGCATTCCTTCGAACCGGCGACACTTCGCCTTCCCGGCGACCGTTCGCCTTCCTTCGTAGCTCTTAAAATACTCAAAGGTGCGGTGGTCGACGACTTAGCTCCGGCGACTATCTGAGGCACGGTGGGCGACGATATCATCTCCGATGACGAGCTGAGGGCACGGTGTTCGGAAATATCATCTCCTCCACTTCTTCGTTCGATTACAGGTCTAACTCTCTGTTTGTTTCCCGAGAAAAAAAAATTGAAGTTGTCCCAATCTCTCCCGTTTTCTCTCTGTCATTCGCTATGCATTTCCTAGTTCATTTTTGTTTTAGGTCTAATCTGAAGCTTTAGCTTGATTCAATTTTGTATATAAAATCTTTTTTTGATTGTAAGTTTGAATTTTTTTTTTTAGTAACATAAAACTGATTTTCCCTCAAAACAGTGAACAGTGATCGTCTGTAGCATGTCTTTTTATTTCATTTTTTGAATTTGGTTATTTGATTGATTTAATATTTCTCAATTTTGCATGTATTGCATATAATTTTGTTTTGAAATTGTGGATAAAGATTGTTTCGTTTTCACTTCATTTCAGTTTAATTTAGGGGAAATGGCATTCATTTTATGCTCGTGATTTGTTGAACTGGTAATAATGGTTAATTTGGGAGCGTAGTTATTGATTTAGCTTTCATATTTTAGAGCTATGAATTTTTTTTGTGCTTTGTTTCCAGTGCCCAATTCAGCTCTTTTAAAGTGTTTTGCTAGCTATTTTTCTCTCTAATGGATTGGTCTTATGCTGGAATTTGTTTGTTACAAGTTGATTTAAAAAAATTACTTGTGTGAGTTGTATCTAGTGGTGCAGATGTTTTGCTTATGTGGGTTTTTGTAAATATCAATCAGTATGAGTTGTATAGATATGAAAACTAAGGAACGACATTGGGAGAGTTACTAGAACCGCATAGATACATTAAAATACAGGACTGGTTTACTTGTTTAGATATAAAATTATATTATATATTAGGTATATATGCACGTATATTTATTTGGTTTTGGCAATTGGCATTAAGAGTGCAGGATCATTGTCACCAGGTTTGTACGTTTTTTTTTTTTTACTAAATCAGCATTTCTTTGATTTGAATTTTGAACATATATATTCTAATTGCTTAAAGTTCATCTGCTAATTTGTATTATATCTCTCTTGTGCTTGAAGTCATTTTATTGTACTGATTGCTGACAACCAAGCATTTTAACAGGCACTCCTCTTTGGTCCTCCTGATAAGCCAGTCTTGTGCAATGCATGTGGGTCTCAGTGGAGGACAAAGTAACTCCACTTACTAATCAAATTGCATTTGATTAGTATAATTAACTCCATCTCCATGATTTTATTCCCCCTTTAATCTAATGGAGGCCAAAAGTAATTCAAAACCATTGATTTTCCTTGATCAAAGTTTTGAAAGCCCATTGTGGACTCATTTTTATCTGAATGAGTTTTGCTTATGGACTCATTTTTAATCTGTTTTATTTATTTTTTTTCATCATCATTTGACTGTACCTGCATGATGAAGTTTTGTTCTTTTATAATGGCTTAGTAAATTTGACAATATGTGTCATCCAATTGGTGTCCTTCCAGGTCCAGCTCAGTCAATGGTGTGGGACTCAATGGTACCTTCTAGAAAGAGGACCTGTGTGAGTCGTCCAAAGCAATCTCCAGTTGAGAAGCTTACCAAAGATCTTTATACAATTTTACACGAACAACAGTCTTCATATTTCTCTGCATCTTCTGAAGATGATCAGATTTTTGAGAGTGAAACACCAATGGTCTCTGTTGAGATAGGACATGGAAGTGTTCTCATTAGGCATCCGAGCTCAATAGCTCGAGAAGAGGAATCTGAAGGTAGCTCACTTTCGGTTGAGAACAAACAATTGCCATCTAATGAGGCTTATTCCCACTATTCAATCACTTCTATACATAATGGCAGCAAAGGTGTCAATTTCCCAAGACCTGGGGTCGAAAAAATTAAGAATCATGCTGGACAAGGGATGCAACCAGAGCATCTTAAAAGGTAACTTCTTCCTGCACTAGTTTTAGAACTTATGCATTATTATGTATGAAGATACATATGCAGGTGTTGTCATTCAACTTAGAAAGGAAGTTTTATAGTTGTTGACCTCCAAAAATTTTTAGTACAATAGAATTGTAATTGGTAAGCATAACTATAAATTCGTGTCCCAACATCAATACAGAGCCTGCAACTTGTTTCAAAAGAAATAATAGAAATGTCTTTGCTGTGTATTTTCCCTAGAACACTGATCATAAGTGTGACTGTGAGTCATGGACCATATGTGGAGAAACTGTTACTCTATGGGCAGGAAAACATATTGAAATCATCTCTCACCATAATTAATATTTCTTCTGTTTGCAATTACAGGGACAAGTCTCAGAATGAAAACCTACAAATCCTGGCCAGCCATAATTCACCACTGTGTAATATAGATTTGAATGCAAGTTTTGTTCCTATGCTTCTTCTTTGGTTGTGCCACTGAAGCTGATTTTTTTCAAATTTGATGTTATTTAACTAATAGCAAATGCAAATAAGGCCTGTGATCAAGTTATCCATTTCTTTAGGAAGCAACCTAAACCGTGCATAACTTTATGCATAGCACTACATGTGGTGTTCACAAACTTCTGAATTTTTGTAATGGTTATGATCTCTTCAATTCTTGTCTTATTCCTATATCCTGTTTCAGAGTGATCCTGGATCCAAATTAATTGATGTGCTGAGTGCTTATCATAATTGTAGTTCATTTTTTGTGTAGGATGTTCTAAACTTTGAGGAGTTAATGAGAAACTTGACAAATGAAGAGCAACAACAATTACTGAAGTATTTATCTCTAGTTGACACTCTTAAAGTTCCTGGTAGGTTGGCATCCTTTTTGTCATATAATCTTGACATTTATCACTGTTGACCACATGATACTTTTTCCATAAAATGTCATGTGCAACAATGAGCATTTATTTATTTTTAATTTTGCAAGTTGAAACACATTGCAAAATTTGGATCAGTCTCCCTGAAACGGTTGAGCCCAAGTAATATTGGGCCAAAAATGGGCTTTTAATTACATTGTAATTTTAGACTTGGGCTTATCCCTTCCCCCCCAAAAAAAAAGAAAAAAAAAAGCTCGAGCTCATTTTTCAGCGAGAGAGATTGAGCTAGCAATTCGTGAACTCAAAGAAGTGGAACTTGATAGGGTTATGATGATGCTCTTACTTATGGGGGTGGTTCAACTTCAAGTTAAAACACTTTTTGGTTAGTACTTTATTTGCTTTCTACAACTTATACATTAGGAGTTGTGATTTTAATTTATTGGTGTGGTTACTCTTAATGCATTGTTAGAAATGTTTCTTATAACATAGTTAATGTTTTTACTTTACGATTTTAACGAAATATTGTTTTTATATTTGTGCAGATTTCTTATTGGTGGCTTTTAGGGGATTTACTTTTGGCATTACTTGAAGACATATGAGGACATCTTCCGTTAGTTCTAAAATAGGGTTTAGGTAGAGTTATTGTATATATTGCAAACAATTATTGTATAGAAGGAGTTTGAATTGGATACTTGTTTTAATTTTTACTTGTGGAATGTATGGATCTTTTTTTATAAATGTGTTATTCAAATGTGAGGTTTTAATAATGTAATGACAGGTTACAGGTTAATATCAAAGTCATGAAAAAAATAAAAACAGAAAATAAGTTTTAGTGACGAAAATTTCGTCACTAAATATAACAAAATTTTGTAAGAAATGGTTTTAGTGACGAAAATTTTCGTCACTATATGTTTTTGGATTTTCTTAAAAATAGTTTTAGTGACGAATTTTTTCGTCACTATATGTACCCGAACATAATTTTAGTGACGAAATTATTCGTCACTAAATATGATTTAGTAAACTAAAGTGTTTTTAGTGACGAAATATTTTCGTCACTGAATAGTATTTTTAGTGAGGAAAACATTTAGTGACGAAACGTTTTCGTCACTAAAAGTTTTTTTTATAAAAATCAAATCGGATTTTTAGTGACGAAATTTTTCGTCACCAGGACTTTTAGTGACGGGGCTACAGTGACGAAATGAGTTTCGTCACTAAAAGTCCAGTTTCGTCACTAAAGGTCCTTAGTGACGAAAAACTGGACTTTTAGTGACGAATTTTTTCGTCACTAAAAATACATTTTGTTGTAGTGACATTCAAACAAGGTGGAGGGGAACCATTCCCCTATACTCTCTTCCCTCTCTAAACTTCCAAACAGGCCATAAGTCTCCCTCTTTAAGTTGTATTTTTGAAGTGAGGAATTGGCTTTCACCATTGCAACTTCATTTAAAATAAATCCTACTTGAAATGGAATGTTTTAAGATTCCTTATGCAGTGTCATAGCCTCATAGAAACCTTCATTCTCTGTTATCTCCTTCTTAGTCAGTTAGGGACTTACATTTGGGTGACTATTTAATTTATGTTTGAGGTTTACCATCCTTGAAGGCTTGAACTAATCTTTTATTTATTTTTTTTATAAATCTTGTAACTGTTATAGTTAGATACCACAGAATATTTTATGCATCATATATTGGATGGTATATGTGGCTTCCAGGTTACTAGCACACATTAAGTTAAATTTGGATCTTTTTGTGGAAAGCTGTATAAGTTACCTGTTATATATGGCATGGAGCTGACATTTGTGCCTCTATCTTGTAATTAATTTCCGGATTATTTTTTTTCTCAATCAATGAATCAGACGGTTAGGTTGGTAAGGGAAAAGTTCAATAAGGTGATAACCCTCTAATGCATAATTTTTCTTCCAAAAGCTTTTCACTAGTTTTGGATTTTGAAAATTGTTTTAGGGTGTGGAAACTTTGAAAACAATTTCTTTTTCTGTCTAGATTCAATCAAGTAGTGAGCATCTACAAGCTGAGTCTGCATCAAAGAATCCTCGAGTAGGCAAAAGAAGAAGAATCTAACAAATTGTGAAAGATGGAGAGGAGAGGGCTGAGTTGATTCTACAAGGTGTTTTTTCATCACACCTAAACCTCCAACATGTGCACACCTGCAAGCTACATCCATCAAATTTTGATAATGTAAATGCTATGTCCTCATTTCTTTTTCTTTTTCTTTTTTCCTTTCTGAATGCATATTGAATCATGTAATCCTTAAATTCTTCATAAGAACAATATTCAACATTGTTAAAAGTTCGTGATATATTACACACAGTTTTGCATAATTGTGTCAAAAGAGATCATGTATTGGTTATATATTTCTCTATGGAAAATGAAGAGGAATTTCCTATTCTTCTGTTTCTCATTTACCCAAGACATAAGTGCCTATATTGGAGCCTCTCTATTCTGCTTTTTCATGGGACATATGCTCTAATTTTTCAAAAATTTTTGAATGGTTTTCCTGAAACATTTGTTTTTAGTAATAATGTCATGACATCTGCTCTTCAGCTTTCCCCTTTTTCGTCTTCCCTCTGCGTCATTGATATAGTATTAGATGTTACACATTCCCCCACCCCATCTCTCGCTCTCTCTCTCTCCGAAAAAAGATATGGCATTAATTGATCTATGCAGAAGTGCATAGAGTGCACGTAGCCGGGACTTGGAGTGCTATGTATAAAAATTGTAAAAAATAACTCTGAATATGCAGTGAGATGGTACTTGAGAATGACTCAAAATGGCTATTAAGGCTGCGTTTGTTTTGGGTGAAAACTATTTCCGAAAATGCTTTTCTGTAAATGTGGGTGTTTGGTTGCGCATGAAAAATAGCATTTCCGAAAATTCATTTCAGTTGACCCACGGTCAAGGGTAAAATTCTTTTCCCCTTTTATTTTCACTTCAAATGCCATTTTTCGGAAAACAGAGAGAGAGAGCACTAAGAGAGAGAGAGAGAGAGAGAGAGAGAGAGAGAGAGAGCACGAGCCGCGAGCTCGAACCGCCGCTCCAAGCCCGGAGCAACCGCCGGCAACCTTCGACCCATGAACAAACGAACCCAGAGCCTTCGACCTTTGACCCAAACCCATCGCCTTTGACCCAGACCTAGACCCATCGCCTCCTCGATCTCGCCTTTCCATGAACCTCGATCTCGTCGTCAACCCAGACCCAGACCCAGACCCATCGCTCTCTCTTCCTCGATCTCTCAGTTTTGTTTTTTTAAAGTTTGATTGTTGTCGTTGTTGTGGTGGTGATGTTTTGGTGGTTGTGGATTTTGATTGCCGGAATTTGTTGTTGAATTGGCTGTGATGTTGAAATTTTTTGTAATAAAATTTGTTTGGATGCTGAGAAAATAGCATTTTCATAATAGAACCAAACACATGAAAATATTTTCTACAACAATTTTTATAATACAATCAAACACCTGAAAATATTTTCCTTTCCCGAAAATAGCATTTCCAAAAAATAGGCTATTTTCCAGAAATTATTTTACGCGAATCAAACGGACCCTAAATCCCAAAGATTAATTTTTTATATTAAGCACTAGAATTAGAAGGATATAAGAGGAGTTTAGCTAGAATCTCCTTCTAAAGTTCCCAAAATAATCTTTGAAGAGCAAGTAGGTATAGGTTTAAGAGTCAATGAGTTCCAACTTAAATGGCATTGCTCACTCTGTGAGAGCGTTCTTTAAAGAGTAAGTAGATACAGGTTCAAGAGTATATGAGTTCTAATTTAAATGGCATTGCTCACTTTGTAAGATAGTTCTTTAAAGAGTAAGTAGGTACAGGTTTAAGAGTCATTTTCTTACATATATGGCACTTGCTCGCTTTGTAAGAGTAAGGTGGAGGATGAGGTGGTGGGATTATATAACCTATTGGATGCATGTGCAATTACCAATAAAAAAAAGTAGGTACAGGTTCAAGATATAGTGCCAGATAATGACTCTGCAATGGCTACTTGGCTATGTTTCTATCCGTTTTCCGGATGCACGGCATTAGTGATGACAACCTAGAGATACAAATACTCGGCCTCATAGACGAGCTAAGTAGTCGGTGCCCCTGCCTTTACATGGAGTCATCAAAACAAACAAAAAAAAAATTTCTTTTAAGACCTGAAGTTTTTTCTTTTCTCATTGACCCACCAATAACTATATAAGCTGGCCACCAATTGAGAAGTCTGAAAGAACAACCAAACAACAACTGAGTCGCCCAAGTATCAGAATTCAAGTGAGTAGAAGTGAAGGGATGCAGGATAACTTGCCAAAATAAAAATAGAAACCACTCTTTGCAAACACTTCTCTCTCTCTTTTTTTTTTTTTTGCTAAACTTCAATGTCAAATAAATAATATTCTTTTCGACAAAACTTAGGTATAATACCTTAGGTGCTATTCCTTATATTTCGTTCTTAAGATTCAGTCATGTGACTACTTAACTAAAAAATACATTTCCATTCCATAAGAAAAAATCTACATGGTAGAATTTTAAGAGGGGGAACCTAAGGTACAACACTTAAGTCTTGTCTTATTCTTTTTTGAAATGGTCCATATTTTTCTATCTATATTTTTCTAATTTCTTTTGATTCAATTAAAATTTTTAAGTTTCAAAGTTATTATTCAAATTCACACTTTTTAAAGGAGATTATTATGATAACCAAAACTTATTATATAATTACAATTGATATTATTCAAATAATTAATAGTACTCTCAAACCAAACTTGTATTTTCCCATTCTTAAGTAGATACACCAAATTGGACCGAAATGACCTGAAATTAACCAAATGGACAAAATGGACTGAAGTGGATTGAACATGACCGAATTGACCGAAGTAGACCAAATAGACCGAAGTGGACCAAATAGACCGAATTGGACTGAATAGTCTGAATTGACCGAATAGACCTAATTGGACTGAAGTGGACCGAAATATATCGAATTGGATCTAATTAAGGAAGTAGACCGAAATAGACCAAATTGGATAGAATGCTAATCTGTAATTAGGATAGCCAAGATTGTTGTGCGGCATCCAAATGCTTGAGCCCATCTGGTCTTGGATCTCCACTACAAGGGCACAGCACATGGGCCCAGCCCTCACTCGCCCAAAAGCCCAATCTATACCTACGCATGCCAGGGGCCCAAGTCTCACTACGAAAGACATGTTCGGCAATACTTTACCGAGCATATGAGGAAAGTTCGACGAACAGGCACATCACCCTCGTTTGCCCGGCTGGACTCTGTGGAATGTCACCGCCAAGCCGTCCACGGGAGTGGGAGGCAAGTTCCCAGGCCACCCAAACTTAAAATCCCACTTATCATCACCTCTACTGGACCTCCCGTCACACTAAGCATGAAACATCTCTGCCGAGCTATCCACGGAAGTGGAAACCAAGTCCCAAGGCCATCCAAACCTGATCTCCCACTTATTGGCAACCCTACTGGACCTTCCATCGCACTAACTGCGAGAGCATTAAAAGCCTCTCCGTGAACTTTGAGCTATAAATAGAAGAGAAGGATAAGAAAGTGTGGTGGGAAAAAAAGGAGGGGAGCGAACAAATAATAGGAAAGGCAAGAAGAGCATTCTAAGAAGGGAGGAAGGGAAGCGCCAAAAGAGAGAAAAGTGATCTCATTGAGTCTCCATGTTGTGAACGACCCAGAGTAGGAAATCCTGACCCAACATACAAATAAGTTGTGAGCCCAAGTGGGACTTAGTCCATCAGTCTCATTCGCGTCCCGCACAATTGTGTTTTGATATAAATTCAAATTCTTACTTCCAAAATAATCTTCTTTTTTTATTATAAAAACTTCCAAAATAATTAGTATTAACTCAAACAAAAATCAAACCAAAACTGAGAGAGAGAGAGAGAGAGAGAGAGAGAGAGAGAGAGAGAGAGAGAATAATAAAAAGTTTATTGAAAATAATATGAGAAGAAAAAAAAAAAATAGTAATAAACACCAAATTATCCAACTCATGCTATGTTATGTAATAAAATAACATTATATTCTTATATACTATTTTATGATGCAATAGGATAACATCTATGAAATCAAAGAGAAGAAAAAAGATAACAACTTAATCATCAACCCAATTCCAAATAATTCAAAAATTCATCAACCTAAAGTAGAGATGAAGAAAAAAAAAATCCACTAAAAAATGGAGAAATTTTTTTGACAAAGAGAGATAGAAATAACCTTTTGTGTGTGAGAAAAG
Source organism: Quercus aquifolioides (assembly GCA_019022515.1). Classification (NCBI taxonomy): domain Eukaryota; kingdom Viridiplantae; phylum Streptophyta; class Magnoliopsida; order Fagales; family Fagaceae; genus Quercus; species Quercus aquifolioides. The sequence goes on from CM032326.1 coordinate 9,959,552, forward strand.
TATGTATAGAATGAGAGAGAGAGAGAGAGAATTGTAAATTTATAGTAAGAGGAGTGGAATAAGAAAAAAATAAAATAAAGGAAAATAAATGGATAGAGGAAAAGTGATATCAATGTAGATAGTAGTGGAGAAATGAAAAGGTAAAAGGAATGAGAAAAGTTTGAGAAAGTATAATAATAAGTTTGTAAATTAATAAAAAAAATAAAAAATAAAAAATAAAAAAAAGAATGTTGGAAATGGGTGGATGATGTGACCACTGATGTGGCTCAACAGAAGCATAGCATCTAGCAACAATAATTATTGTCCTTCAGCTTTTAGATATATATAAATTTGATTTACAAATTTTTAGTTATTACATTTGCCCAAAGTTTGGATTAAAATGAAATCAGCAAGGTTCTGCCAAATAAACAGTATCTCACTTGTGTAGGGTATTTTTTTTTTCTCTATAGATTTTTCTTGTATGGATGCTGAGAAACTACAAGAAGAAACCCAAGGAGACATACTCTTTATTCTCAAATTTGTAAAGGGAATTAACCAATTTCGTAAGATAAGGTAAAAATTAAAAAGGTTAAAAAAGTTTTTGATCGAAACGTAGAGACCAAAAGTGAACGCTCCAAGTTTCAATGTCAACCCCTAAAGAGGGGCATTGCATGGGAGGAAGATTGACCTTGTTGCCTTTTCTATTGCAATTTCCACTTCATCTTTCCCATTATGAAACTTGTTTGACTTTTTGGTCGAGTCTCAATCTATAATAAATGACTCTTATGCTTTTCTCAATCACAGAAATATAGGTCCTGTGCAGGTAACGCAGCTTTTATCTTTCTTTGTAATATGTTTCTCAAAATTATACCAAAAAAAAAAAAAAAAAAAAACTTTCTTTGTAATCTCCATTGCCACCCATCCATCGTTGACTATGAGTTGTGACTCATTGGTTCCATCATCCATGTAGTATGTCTTTGATCAATTCTACTTTTAATTTTTATTTCAGCAAGTCATCTTTTCAAAGTTTTTGTTGACCAAATTTTTTGTTCCTAACAACATAAATTATATATAAATTACAATTCATAATTTATGCAACAATAATTAATATAATGATATTTCACTAAATTTTTATTTACCATAAAATTAATGAACAAGTTAAAAGATATTACCTCATTAATACTTCAAAGTAATTTTATATCATGAGAGATAAATTACTGTCAATTTCTTGAGTTTGAGGTATAAAAGATCCTTGTTAAGTCCACCAAAGTGAGCCAATAAAAAAATAAAAAATTTGGTGGTACAAAAATTATAAATTTTTAGGAATTGTTAATACCACCATAATCTAGACCTTTTGCCAAGTTGTGTATGAGAAGGAAAAAAAATTACTTTAGTTAAAGGTTTAGATAAACATCGACAGGGATGGGACAAATAAACTGTCTATGAGGATACTCACTTAGGGCCTAGAGGTCCCAAAAGCTAGGTTCAAAGGAAAGAAAATAATAGAGTAGTTTGAATAAAATGCACTAATTAAATTTATTTTTGAGTACAAGAACTCTTGTCCCTCCCTATGGTGTAAGTGCATGTATCTCGTAACGTTATATAAGATGAATTTTTTATTAAAAACTCTTAATATGTTCTATAGCTCTTATGAGAGGGATATTAAAGTTAGGAGCGCATACTTGATAAACACACCTAATTAAGTGAGCATGGAAGTGAGACAACTTCCTATGAGAATAGGGCTAATTATTTAAGTTGCTCATGAAAACTGGGATCAAGCACAAGGCTGTAATGTGCTGGCTTGAAAACTTGTGATAGAGTATTGAAATATTATGTGTATGATGAAAAGTCATAGTTCAAGACATTGTCCATTATTGGCTTAATTTGGAACAATATTGCTAAAACACTAAATTAGGGTTCAAGCTATTGGCACCCTCATTATGCATGGTATTCTATCTTAACCCAAGAAGGTCTTATATGTACTTAACTATAATTTTATAAAAATAATTGGAGGATTGTTGGAATATTGTTATAAAATGTATTTTAATTATTGATTAAATATCCATTTAAGTGATTTTTAATGTCAGATAATGCCATGTATTATAACAAATGGTATTCATATACGTTATTTGTAACTAACTATTAACTATTAACTATATAGTAGGTTTCAGTTAATTTAAATGGTAAAGTCTTTGATGGTTGTATAAGAGATCTGAAGTTCAATCCCCGCTTACACCAAAAACTGATTGTTGTCTTGGTTTGATGATAAACAACTATTATTAGGAGCGGACGTCATAGGTTGAAACTCTCTAAAAAAAAAAAGCTATTAACTATATAATTATTTCTTTATATAAAAAAAAACTATATAATTATTTGCTTACCGTTGCTGTATTACAATGAATTACCATGACAATTTACTATTAAATTGATTAATCAAAGCTATTAAAAGGAAAAGTAAATTATATATAGTAATTTCCAATCAAACATGATATTAAATGGATGGATTTACTAGTCTATATAAGGCCTATATGTCCGGTCATAATGAGATCTTCTAATTGTTTCATCTCACACTTCTATGTGATAGAAAAATTTGTCTAAATACTTTGCTCAATCAAATTTTCTCTCCTCTCTTGGAAAAATATATCCTCCTTTATATTATATTTTTGGTATAAGAAAATATTATATTTTGGAGCTTCCTATCCTACAAGTGGTTTACTTGTTAGGATATATAGCTTAATAGTTAGGTTTGTTGTATTCTGAGAACAACACACAAAATTGTATTGTTTCAAGAGAGTGACTTGGTCCGTCCCTCAACTCCGCCACCTTAAACTCATGAAATTGGCGGTAATTTTGTTATATTATTATGAGATGATTTTGAAGTGAGGTAATATCTCAACTTGCTTTCTAATTTTATGGTAAATACAATTTTAGTGAAATATGATTATATAAAATATTAATTGTAATTTATTAATTAATTTATGTTATTAGGAACAACTTAAAAACTCTTTGAAAAATTCTTTCTAAGAAATCTCTGTACATTTTTAAATCTTATTGATTGACGAAAGATAAACCAAACCTAATTGGCCTCTATTCCCCTAATTATTTTTTAAAACACATTTCCTTCAATTTTCATTTTCTCTATTCATTAAGATTGTCTTTCTAGGAAATCTCTGCATTTTTTTCCTTACAATTAGTGAAGGAAGAGAGATTTGAACACAAGTTCTTAGCAATGTTACTGAGTTACATTTATTCTTGACAAGTTGTTCTAACTTCTAATAAACTCTAAGTTGCATTGCATAAAAAAAGTGCACAATTACAAAACTGCGGTGGAATAAAAGGAAGGTATTACTCTCAGTTCTTCTGGCCCGAGAACATCTTTCCAGTGAGACCACAGGTAAGACCCTCATTAGGTATCGTACTCAAACGATCAACACCTTCAGCAAAGACCACACCCATACCCATATGCAAATGTGGTTCAATGTGGCAATGGAAGGCCCATACTCCTGGATTATCAGCCACAAACCTTAAAGCCGTCCATCCATATGGGAAAATGATTGCAGAGTTCCTCAACGGTGGATTCTTCAAGTTCAGTTTCTTCTCATCCTTGTCTGCAGAAAATTTCCCATCACCATACCCCAACACCCAAAAATCATGACCATGCAAGTGCCAAGGGTGTATTTCACTAACATTGGCATTCAATGCATTGGCATTTTGAAGTATCACGTCCACTGTAGTATTGAAACCTAGCATGTAAACCCCATTCCCATAAGTTGAGTTAGGATTCACTGGTGGTTTCGTCACATCATAATTAATGCTATCAAAGTTCTCTGGTGGGTTCTTTTGGTCAAAAGCATTTTTAAGACCATATTTTATGGAGCCCAAGTAAGGTGTAGGTGGTAATACTAAGGACACATTGTTTAGTGCCCACTTGGTATATCCATTGATTTTGTTTTGAGTGTTGAGGAGGATGATTCTGCGGTCATGGTTTACAGGAGGCTTTGGGGTCCCCATGAGAGCAAGAATTTTGTTGGTGAAGGCTTTGCTGTGGTTATAATCATTCCATACAGGAGTGATTGGAGGTGCAGAAATGGGAAGCTTTGAGGCTGAATTTGGTTTGTAATTTAGGATGGTAAGGCCTTGAGGGGTTTGTGGAAGCCTTCCTCTTACACCTATCGAAAGCCAGTAGTTATTGGAAGGGTCTTGGTTTGTGGTTAATAGGACTGAGTAGCTCTCGCCGGAGTATATGTCTAAGTCATCAACCTCAAATGGTTGGACGTAGTTCCCGTCGGCTTCCACCACCAGCATTTTGTGATTCTAGATGCAACAATGAACAAACATGTGTAAGTTTTTTTGTTAGAGCTGAGAAGGTTACAGTTTAACAGTAAAGAGATTGAAAAGCCAGAAAAATACATACAATAATATTGTGTCTAAGTCTAGGAAGTAGAGAGAATCATTTTTAGGATAAAAATATAATAAATGGTAATTTCATATAAAAATGATGTTATTCAAATCATAATTTGTCAAGTTAACTGTTATGAAAATAATTATAAAAATGATTGTCATTGTCTTTTAATCTTACCTCATCTAACCAATAGTTTAGCTAAGTCTCTCCCAAAAAAAATAAAAATATATGCCCGATCCTAAACTATTAGGGCGGCGGGATATCTTGAATTGGGGATGTGCTATCTATGTCTGCCCTTTCATCTAAAAAATTACTAGTCACAAATATACACATCAATATAATTCTTTATATAATCCATCTAAACTTAATACATGTCTGATATAGACCTAATTAGGGCTAAGATATGTATTCGAACAATACCTTCATTGCCTAAATCCAAATACGATATATATATGAGCAATTACAAGTCATTCATCTATCAAGTGGCTACTAATTCGTTTCTTAGAAACATATCATAATTTCTCCAATTGATTAAATAATATTCCCTAAATTATTAAAGTTTGGATTCTCTACATAATATATATTCCAAGGCATATTTTGGAGGTATTTTCGGTAGTTAGAAGATTGACGGTATCTTCTGATTATTGTAAAGGGTTTCAAGGGTATTTTAGAGGTTTTGGGAAAGTTTTTGATTATTTTGTAGGCTTTGAGATATTAATTTTGATTATTTTAGAAGTTTTAAAAGTACTTTAGTTATTTTGTAGGTTTTAAGGGGGAAACTTTGAAGGTTGTTTGGTTGGTGATATGAGTAATAGTTAGTTTTTTTTTTTTTTTTTTTTAGTTGGCTGAGGGGAAGTTTACATACTCGATGTCTCGATTGGAAACATTAAAATATGTCAATTGAGTGAGATTTACAAATCTCTTAACAACAATAGTTAGTTAAACGAGTATATACTCCGGCCAAACCATATCTATACCCTACTCATTTTGCCACCCCGACTATTCCCAATCCTATTCTTTGTGCATTTTATGTTGCTTCATGGGAAAGCATCTAGTGATGATGCAAAGCAGGCATGCACTAAAATATTCCTGGTACGAACATTAAGCAACCACATGCATTTTCTTTTTCTTTTTGCTACAGAGGTAGCACACATTTTCAGAGTTGTATAGGACTCAAAAGCATTCAAATTTTCAGACATGCCAAAGTAGTATAAGCCAATTTTCGACACCTACTAGCTCCACGATTATTTGCCCCCACCCACTCCACATTCCTAATCCTTTTAAACAAGCCACGTGTTCACCAAAATAAAAATAGAAAGGAATGGAAAAAAACACTTAAAAATTATGAATAAGTGATCATTAAATTCATATATATATATATATATATATTTCTAAACTTTTTAGATAATTAATATGTTATCATAATATTAAAATAAATGATGGTGTTAAAAATTAAGGCGTTCGGTATTAAAATTAATAGTTTAAGACAGATATGTAATTTCATACAAAAAAGAAATCTGTTATGTAAATTAACCACAGGTATTATTTTGACACCTAAACGATTGGAAAACAATTTATACTTTCAGAAATCTTAATAAATTGGCATGGCTTAATGAAAATGATTTTGTTTTGTGGGTTGTTTACATATAAAATACCAGATGGTGTTCATATGAATTTGTAGAACCTAATTAGGTCTAAGTACATCCTATATGGGTTTCTCAATGACAGAGTCAAAGATTTTTGTGTAGACGACAACTATACAAGACTAAATAAAAAGTTGGTAACATATTTTATCACTACAAAGCATACTCTATTTAGGTTTGGCCGTTTTTGGTGGGGGTCAAGGGGCAATTTTGGTCAACCAATTGTTATGTGAAACTATAGGGATACATTCATCCCTAGTTTTAAGAGCATTTTAAAGGATTCCAAAATTTGGCATACATAAAAGTTGTATAAAAATATATGGTAGACTATGTATTCTATTTAGTTCAATTAGTGAATCTTTGTTATTAAATAGGAGATTTAAAAAAAAATTGATGTATTCATATATCTATTAAAAAAAAATTTCACTGTATTAAAAAACAATCTAAGTAAATAATCAAGAAAAGTATTACATCTATAACGTTTCTACAATATTTTCACAATACAGTTGTTATTGGTTTTAATTTGATTCTATAATTTAAATTACTTTTTTGTTCACTCATAACAACCAATAATAACGTATTATCTATTATTTATTGTGAAAGTATTGTAAAAATATTATAAACGTAATATTTCTTAATAATTTATTTTAAAACATATTTTATAAAAAATTAAAAAAATGGTCTAAAAAATTACTCAATTTTCTACTTTCCCATAAAAGATCTACTAAGCTGGTTTACTAAGCTATATCATAAGTTTGCAAATCCCGATAAACAAACATTTTCTAGTGTTCCTTTCACTTTTTGACCTATTTTAACTAGTGGAGTCGGTTTGGTGGTGCAGTTGCAACATCACTTCGTTATCACCTTGTCGTTTCATTTATTATTATTCTATGTTTATATTATTTTATTTTGGGACTCAGGAGTAAGTGGTCATTTCATTTAAGGGGAAGCTATCAGTGGGTTGTGAGTTGTGACCCATCAATGCCAATGCCCAATGGCATGCAAAGGAAATGACAAATGAGCATTTGGTCTGGTCCAGTATTTTAAGAAAGTATAGCATATTTCCGTAACACAAACTCAATATTTGTTTTAATATTTTATATCTAATAAATAAGTGATATATGTTTTTAAAAATCACATCATATTCAGCATTTGATGTGGTTTTTTGAAACATGTGTCACTCATTTATTGGGTAAAAAAATACCAAAACAGATGCTGAGTTAGTATTACTGAAACATGGTATACTTTCTCTAAGAGTTGATGCATAAATAGGATGCGGGTTGGGGTGTGTTCCAGGCATTACTATTGCATATTTTACTTCTCTATATTATAATTATCTTTTGATTACCATAATTTTTTTTGATTAAATTATTACTTAAATGCTTTGATGACTTTGTTGTTGAAATTAATGTTTTGATTTTTTTTTTTTTTTATATAAGATAAAAATTTTACTTTAATTTAATCTAAGTGTATATGTGTGTAAAACTCTCTCTTAGAAATTTGAACCTCGGCCTTTGTCCTTCACATCCTACAAGCACTTATACTTGTGGAGTGACCATTGCACCAAAAGTGTGAAGTGGATGATTATTATGTATAGTCCAATTTGAGCATTTTAACTATTAATTACTTCAAAACCACTACTTGAATTTTATTGGAAAAGAGCATCGGAATTATTCCTTCTATAATAATTTAAGCCACTTTTGACAACTTGTCTGTCTCACCCTTTGTCAGTGGCGACAATGAGATGCATAACAAGTGTGGTATGACAAAACACTACGTTTTAAAATATTCTCATCTGTCAACCAAATTAAAAGGTTTATAGTCTCTATCATATAAATATATATGTATGTGAAAGCGAATTGAATAATAATATTCTGTAGTTTTACTATTTTAGCACATAAAAAAATGCATGCGCAAAGATGCAAGATATAGTGGCAATGCAAAATTATTACCCCAATGGCCAAGTTGAGTGAAGCTAATGAAGTGGCACTGGCAAGTCTTAGCCTGTAAGTCTTATTTGGGAGCACATGTAGAATCTTGGGTGCACATTGTTCCGTTCCTCTTAATTTGCACGGGCTAATGGATGTATTACTACTGAACTTTGCTGCCAAGGAACAATTGTACTGTCCCCTTCCATTGATCAGCAAGCTCTGCATGGGAATTGGATTCAATAAAAAGGAAAATAATGCATAATAAAAGTTATTTATATTCTATAAGTCTGATAAAAGAATCCTAAACCTATACACTAGTGATCTTTTGTGACTTTAACGGGGTGATATAAAATATATTCAATACACGATAAATTTTCTCAAATTTAACTCACTCTCGTTAACAATATAATAAAATACAATCAATGCACGGTTAAATCAACAGATAAAAGGCAATTAATGTATAATTAATTGAAGGGTACATACATTAAATTAAAGAAGAAGGCACTTTTACTAGTAATTCATTAGCTTACATATGATCAGATTCATTATGATAATGTATGTCTTTTTTAGATATATGTATATAGTTTGATTTTTTTTTTAAATACATAAAAATATTATTTAACAGATCATTAAATGCATCTTAACTAGGGAGAGAAAATGAGTTATCATTCTTGGTGGTGTTTTATGAAATCTTGTACAAAACCAATTTTCACAAAAAATAGAATATCAAAATAGTTTCTGGTGAAATGTAAGTAGGGCCGGCTTGATGTATTTGGGGGCCTAAGGCGAAAATTGATTATCTTGTTTTATATACAAAATTACTACTAATTAACATGAATGAAATTTTATAGACAGAAAAAATTTGACAAAATTTTTCATACTTGTTGATATGGTAGATTGATAATTGTAAGTAAAAGAGTGGTGTTAGTCGTAGACTTAGATGAGAACTAGTAAAAGTTTGCTAACTAAACTCTTATTATTATTCTTATTTTTTTTAGAAGTGCAACATTTACAATATTTTTTTTACAACAAATCCTAGGTTTTAAATTGTTTTTTGTTTTCTATTTGAAAATATCACTATAATTATTTTTTTGTCATCAATAATATGCTGTAACAACCTGTTACTTAGTATTAGTTGTAAAAATGTTGTGAAAAATATTATAGACGTTGCATTTTTTTCTTTTTTTATTTTTTTTATCTGGTAAAAAAATATTATTTTATTTATTGATTATAAATAACCTTATTGGTTAAAATTTGAAAGCCTTTTTTTTTTGTTTTGGGACTTAAGCGACCGCATCTGTTGCTCCACCATTCAGCGGCCTGAATGTAAGCGTTGTGGCAACATCTTTCGTAAAAAAAGAGACTTTGTATGAAAGTTTTAGAAAAAAAATAATATCAGCCATAACAGATTCATAAACAAGTTTTACCTGGGATTCACCAACCCAACGAAATGGGTTGGTGAAGAGGCCAATCTCTTGGTCATGAGTATTTTTGTGCCACCAGTCACTCAACAATAGATTGAGCTCACCATCATAATAGAATGGCTCTCTCTCTCCTTCTGCCAAGTCCACTATCAGAGACCCATACAACCCTGCTGATCTCTGCATGCCCAAGTGCCCATGGTAAAAGTATGTTCCTGGCTGCATGCACCAATATATTTTATAAATAAATTGAACATCATATTTTATTTCCAATCCAAGAGAGCAAACAAAAAAGAAGTAGAATAAGTTTTTACCTTATCAAATTTAAACCTATAATTATAGGTCTCTCCAGGGTTGATAGCACACTGTGAAATGGAAGCAGTTCCATCTGCCCAAGGTGTTCCAGTCTGAAAACAAGAATTAATATATTCAGATAAATAAATAACTATAGCCTTAATCCCATACTTCATGCTTTTAACAAAGTAGTGTATTATGATTGACATATAACAAAGTAGTGATACTGCTCTAATTACAACCCTGCTAGCTCATATATCGTGAAAAAAACTGTGAAATTTGTTGTGTACGTAAAATTGTGAAGAAAGTGAGAGCAAAACCTGTCTGATTCCATGCCAGTGAATTACAACTCCTTCAGTGGAGAGTTTGTTAGTGAGTTCAACATTAATGGTATCTCCAACTTTTGCCCGGATCGTCGGACCGGGAAACTGGCCATTGATTGCCATCGCGATATTCTCTATGCAATCGGGAGACCAATACTTATACTCCACTTCCCATTTGAAGTGCCTGGTTTTGGCTCCCAAAGATAACTGTATACAAGGTAACAAAATGAAACAAATAACAAGAGCCCTCACATATCTATAAAGTGGGTCAATCGTTAAACCACAAGTTGTACCCATTTTCTGCTAGAGGGGTGCTAAAAAAGATTTTAGTGATTGAAGAAGAAGGAAAATATATTTTAAAAACAAGCAAAGTCAAGCTATGGCTAGAGGAAGGTTGTGTGAGTCATGAAACTCTTCGTAGTTTTGAAAGGTAGAGGTTTGTTTTGGACAAGGACGATTGCAGTATTGGTTCGATATATATACGCATATATATAGGAATCAACATAAGACTAATAATCTTACAGTGCCGAGTTTGGGGTAGAGAGGAGAGAATTAGGGGGAGAAAGGAGAAAAATGACCTAGCAGACCATTTTTTTTTCAGGTTTTGAAGATAAAATGGGCCAGTTGAAAATTATTATTGACTTCCTTTATTTAGTACGACTAAAGATAAAATTGTTTTCCATTTAAAGTTTTCTAGAAAACAATTTCATTATACACCAAGTTAAATAAGATAGTTTTCCAGCTCATTTTAAGGTTGCTACTAAATATAGAAAAATAAGATAATTACTTTTTAAAATTCTTTATGAAAAATGATTCTAATTGAGTTGTAGAATTCTTCTTGACAGTTATTCATTTTTCATAGAATAAACTATTTACTCTTGAACTATAGGAATTGACAGTTTTCTCATTTATGTTTTAATTTAGTAAAAAGGGAATACATTTGTAAATTTTAGTAACCTTGATTAAAAAAGTATCAAGTAAAATTTAAATAATTTTCAAACATATTATATGAGTTAAACCAAAAAAAAAAAAAAAGTTAAAATGAAAATTTATTTATTTTACTGATAAATCATTCTATGAATTTCAAATATGACATAATTGCATAAACAAACAAATAATGTCAAAATTTAGGAAAAATATATATACTTTATTTTGAGAGAAGAATAATTACAATAAAATCATACAATAAAAAACTATAAATATATTAATTATAATAAAAGCTAAAAAAATTATTTACTTTATTAATATATGCTAATTGACACTTTCTAATGTTTACGATGGAGATGTTCATCTTGGGTTGTCATAACTATCGATTCAATTCTATGGTTTATTGTTACTATGGGCAAAAGAAAAAGTGCCAAATTTCCTCTCTCCTCTTAATGCCCTCTCCTTTCTAGCCTAAATTTGGCACTGACAGATAAAAATGTTGGGAAAAAGCCAGACTCTATATATTCAAAATTTTGAGTTAAAAAGTGATACTTGGTATAAATTTTGTTAGGGCATTTTTGGTACACTAATGTGGATTATGACAGGAATGATAATCTTTATTACTAGGAATAAATGTATTATAATGGAATAACTAAATATATTCATGAGTTAATTGGTTGTGAGTTGTAACATTAGAATAAAACTTAAGATCTATTTTATGAAATATCTTACTCATATAATTATATTTACTAAAAAATAATATTTTTAAATTTGAGATAGAGATAAGTTATTTTTTGAAGATTCTTTATTTCATTAATTGTTACGTGGATATGGAAAGTTTGTTTATTTAGAAATATATTAATGTTAGAAATTATTACAGATACTAAAGAATAGTTATTACAACCCTTTTAGAGAGAAATATTTATTCCTCATTTTAAAGAATAATTATTCATAAAGAATGATTATTCCTTATAATAAAAATATAACCAAACTATTGAATAGCTAAACCATAAAAATGTTGAGTTTTGTGAAGTCTAGTTGTGTTTGATTCGGATTATGACCTGACTTGAAATAATATTGTTACGGTTTTTAATGGGAGATTTTTTGAGGGTTAGTCCATGGAGTGGAGGATATAAAAACTGTTGTTTTGGAAATTAAGGTTTTATGTTGTTTTTGAAAGAGAAAAATGTACTGCCGCATTTTGTATTTTTTCCTGAGAATAGTGAAATCTCTGCAACTCCGTGGACGTAGGCAATTTGTCGAATCACGTAAATATTGTCTTGTGTGTGATTATTTTTCTTTAAAATATATTTTTCTCTATTTTTGCATCTCACTGATCTGAAAATTTCATACATATTCCCATCAAGAAATAGTTATTATATTATCATGTCTATTACAGTATACCAAACATGCCTCTAATATTATTCCTCACTATTGCATTTGGTAGAGTTTGGTTTATTAAATATTTTTTTTATAGTGTGACAATACTGTTATAGCTAGAAAGATCTGGAGATTTAAAATTAGTTGTATATAATAAATATGGGGGCTAACTTTTATTTTGAAGTAATCCAAAGAATTTAATAATTTTTTATTGGATGAATATTTTGGAAATCTATTGTCGGATTATGTTGTTTTCTTAGTCCCTTTCTACTTACAAAAATGTCAATATGATTAAATTAAGATTAGTAATTATTACATCAATAAAATGTCCAAATTCAAATTGTTTGTATTTTAAAAAGATACAAACATATGAGTAAAGGAATAGATAGTAAAGTACATATGATTGATATAAATTTTGATACATGAATGTTATGTATGGGAAGAATATATAATGCAATGTTTATAGTGTGAAAGATATTAATCTAATTTATAGTTATTGAAAGGTGCAGCTGTAACTTGGACCTGTCTATCATATATAAGCTAGTATTGTATATGTTCATGTCAGGTACCAAAAAAAAAAAAAACCTTAACTTTGAATACTTAAGTAATTCATGAACAACTCAAGCTTGTTGGTCAAGATAATGTACCAAACTTAAACACGTAATTTAGTTTGGTAATAATCTTGAGCTTGGTTTATATTTGGAATAAATTTAAATGAAAAATCTTGATCTTAATTTGAATACTCGGCTTAGCCTGTTTACGGCCTTAATTGGTATTGATGATGTCAAGAATTTCACCAGTGAGCCGCACGATAACTCCGCGCTTTAATGTCAACTTGCACAACACAAAGAGGAAGAAACCTCACAGAGAGCACCGGTGTGGTGCCGGCCGAATACCCTCCGAAGGTTAAGTTAAAATATGCTCACAACTCTAGAGTGCTAGAGAGGGTAAATTATGCGTACCTTCACCTTTGGGAGCGATGGTGTTTTTATAGTAGGGTGCGGACTTCTCTTACTTGGAGTAGAAGTCTTTTCCTTATAGGAATCCTTTCCTTATAGGACTCTATGGAGTGTGTCGCAAGCATTTCATATAAAGGGCCTCCCGGCCTTTCCTTATGGGCCTCGGACAGGCTGATACATCATATTGGGCTCTGTACTATAGACGTCGCAGACCACGGGCCCGTTTTCTATAGGACCACGGATCATGCCCGTCAGGCCCACTCAACCCAAATTCATCCTCTTCAGTTGCCCCCTTCACCCTATGGGTCCGTCATACACTAGAGGGAAACATGGGGTGACGGTAAGAAATAGCCTAGATGACGGTAAAGGTATTAGTGGGCCGTCGATCATGATTTGTTGAAGCTGTCGGATAGGTACTCCGTCGTTATTTAATGCGAAGCGCAGGACTGGGAGAGTATTAATGACATGACACGTGTCGTCCCCGTATTGGTACTTTTATGGGATCGAAGCGTCGCTTCGTCTTCCGTGCACTCCTCCTATAAATAATGCCCCCTTCTCCCTTCATTCTTTCTCTCTTTCGAAGAATTGCATTGTCAGAGCGAGTCCGTCCAGTTTGTCAGAGAGCAACTCGTTCACATACTGCAACCGTCATATACGTCTCACCCGTCCACGTAATTGCTGGTAAGCTGTTTCTATCCGTCTTACACTTCATTTAACGTTTTTTCTTTTAGTTTAAGAAAAAAGATTAATTCCTTTTCTTTTCCGTCATACTTTCAAACATCCGTCATAGTCTTAGGCTTTGTCGTTACCTATAGGAAATGTCTAGTGCGTCGAGTAATCAATCTGTCGTTCGCGACGGAGTGGATTACGAAGAGGTGTATCCGTCAGGTCACAAAGACCAAGACGATCTGAGCGACGATAGGAGTCCGTCTACATCTTCCTCGTCCTCAACAGATGAGGATACGGAGATCGTAGAAGTCGAAGATCAAGTAGAAGGAGTTAGATCCGTCGTGGGAGCGGACGGGTTTAGGCAGTTTGTGATGTTACCAGAGTGGACGGTGAATGCCTTCACTTCAACAATCAAGGAGCCTCATTTTAACACCATTAGGGACAACTACCAAATCCCCAACCATATTCCACTCCGTCTGCCTTATAAGTCAGAAAAATGTTACTACCAAGGGGTGGACGGTGTAGGGATATACGAGCAAGTGCTTAAGGCTGGTCTTAGGTTTCCCTTGAGTTCACTCCACCGTGAACTCTTACAATACCTGGGTTTATCCGTCAGTCAGATTTCCCCCAACGCCTAGAGGGTTTTTATTGCGATGGAGGTATTGTACGGAGTTATGTCGGAAGGTCGACATAGGCTGACGGTGAGAGAGTTCCTACATTGCTACCGTCCGGACGAGATAGATAAGTCAAGGGGGATGTATAGCTTCGTCCCCAGGAGCTCCATCCTCAAAGTCATCTTTGAAACACCTGATTCCAACAGAGATTGGAAGAGCCGCTTCTTCTTCATGGAAGGAGACGGCTGGATGTGCCACCCAGGGGAGACGGATTTCATACCCGTCGATACTACATGGGGCATCTTAAGCGAGTCTGGTACACTCCGTCGTGTGAAAATACTTTAATCAGTTTGATTTTTTGTAAGTTTCTAACATCCATCTACTTTCGCTTTTTCAGTCCGTCAGCGTCTCCAGGTTGAGCTTGAAGAGTTCAGTTTTTTGGAAAGAATTTTCAGGAAGACTACATCAGAGGAGAGGACCTGGGCTAAGCTCGTCAACTTAGATACACTCCACTGGTACTGTGACGGACCGGAGCCATCTGAAGCTGCGAAGAAGTACGATAATAAAATCCGTCAGCGTAAGCTTCTGACCGAGCCCTTCGATGTTGTCCGTCTATCTTACTTCACATAGATTCACTCCGTCTTGTTTCGCAGAAATGGATGACGCCAAGAGGAGAGCATTGATCAGAGCCAACGCGGCGAAGAAGAAAGACTCCGTCGAGGGGGCCCCCATAGGGACGGGTTCAAGTCAACAGTATAAGAGAAAGCTGCCGCCCAAAGGGGACCGTCCTCCAAAGAAGCCTAAGGTTCCTTTGGAGCCCGTCCTGGGCCTCCTGGCTGGGGGTACCAAGTCCACAACTCCAGTGAAGCATGGGGCAGGAAAAGGCTTTATGAAAGGTCCGTCGACCCAGCAGGAGAAGGCGCCTGTCTTACTCCGTGAAGATCCAAAATATGCATTGGAGAAGCTAACGTCCGTCATCTCTTTAGATGATTACGAGGATATTGGCAATCACTCCACGGAGGCCATGGGTGAGACGGGCCTATTCAATATCGCTCAGGTTTTTCATCCGTCTATCTTCCCCCAAATTTTTCTTTTCGGCCTTTGTAATTTGTCTAACTCTTTTCAACTTTTTAGGCTATGCTCATGACGAAGGGGCTTATGGGACGGTGCCTGAGCCATGAGAACACCCTTGGCCGTCTGAGAGAGAAGGCTAAGGTGACGGACGACGAGCTGACACAACTAAGGGCTTGGAGGGTAGTTCAGGAGAAGAAGCTAAAAATGGCTGAAGAGGCGAGGGATGATTATTTCAAGAGGACGGAGGAGCTTTCCAAGATCCTTGAGACTAAAGATGAGGATGTTCGTCAGGCTAAGGTTGATGCCGTCCGTGAGTATCGTGACTCCGACGATCTTCTACTCGAGCTAGGAACGTCCTATAGTGACGGTTTCGATGATGCACTTCGTCAGGTGAAGAGTTTGTATCCAGACCTTGACCTTTCCTCCGTCAACATCAACGTTCCTGAACAAACATCCGTCCACCCTGCAAAATCCGACGATACTGACCAGCTGTTTGGTGATGAGGCTCAGGTCGACGGGGCGCAAGTAGAAAAGGCAGTTGTTGACGACCAGCCTGTTATGGAAGTCCGTCAGGAAGGAGATGATGTACCCGTCAGTTGAAGCAATTTTTTGTTTTACCTTCATTTACTTTTACATTTACTTGTAAGACTATTTTGTGAACAATTTTCATCCGTCATGGATGTATTGTAGACAACTTTTATTTGGTTTTTATAACATGCTTCTTCTTTTTTTTTTTTTTTTGTTTTTATATGTTTGTATGTTGTGAAACTGGTAGGTGATCCCACCCAGGATTTTATCCGTCCATTTTTGAACTTCATTTTATTCGTCCGTTAAAGGATTTTGAGATTATCCGTCCATCTGGGATTATCCGTCCACCTTGTGGACTTGGTCTTATTTCTTTTGTCTATTTTGTAGACTTGAGTTTTATCTTTTGGGATGGTCCGTCCATTATGTGAACTAAGTTTCACCGTTAAGTTTCATCCCTTGTGATCGTCCGTCCACTTTGTGGACTTAGTTTAGTATCCTCCGTTGGGAGACTCCGTCCACCTTATGGACTTACAATCGTCATCCTCTTGGGATGATCCGTCCACCTTGTGGATCTGGTTTGGCTTCATCCCTTGGGATGGTCCGTCCACTCTGTGGACTTTGTTTAGTACCCTCCGTTGGGGGACTCCGTCCACCTTATGGACTTACAATCGTCATCCTCTTGGGATGATCCGTCCACCTTGTGGATCTGGTTTGGCTTCATCCATTGGGATGGTCCGTCCACTCTGTGGACTTTGTTTAGTACCCTCCGTTGGGGGACTCCGTCCACCTTATGGACTTACAATCGTCATCCTCTTGGGATGATCCGTCCACCTTGTGGATCTGGTTTGGCTTCATCCCTTGGGATGGTCCGTCCACTCTGTGGATTTTGTTTAGTACCCTCCGTTGGGGGACTCCGTCCACCTTATGGACTTATAACCGTCATTCTCTTGGGATGATCCGTCCACCTTATGGATCTGGTTTGGCTTCATCCCTTGGGATGGTCCGTCCACTCTGTGGACTTTGTTTAGTACCCTCCGTTGGAGGACTCCGTCCACCTTATGGACTTACAACCGTCATCCTCTTGGGATGATCCGTCCACCTTGTGGATCTGGTTTGGCTTCATCCCTTGGGATGGTCCGTCCACTTTGTGGACTTTGTTTAGTTTCATCCCCTTGGGACGGTCCGTCCAACTAGTGGACTTAGTTTCGTTTCATCCCTTGGGATGGTCCGTCCAACTTGTGGATTTTGCTTAGAATCATCCGTTGGGATACTCCGTCCACCTTAGGGACTTACAACCGTCATCCTCTTGGGATAATCCGTCCACCTTGTGGACTTGACTTAGGTAGAAAAAACACAGTAGAGTCTGAATATAGTTTTATTGAAAGAAAATAATGCTGATGAAAGGGTGCCTGCCCCCTTGGGCTTAAAAAGGCACTTGTAATAACATTGTTCGAAATAACTAGAGACAGCGCAATTAAATAGTCGAAAAATTGTTCGAGGAATGAATTAATAGAACTAAGTAAATCATAATAATAAGTTTGGGACTGGAGGAGTGTCTATCGTTGTCATGGCGCCCCTACTGGTAGTACCTCCGTAGGTGCTCTGTGTTCCACGGATGTTTAAGCTTCTGTCCGTCCATGGTTTCGAGGTGGTAGGTCCCTTTTCTTTGCCAAGACGAGATCTTGTATGGTCCTTCCCAGTTGGGGCCGAGCTTTCCTTGCGCCGGATCTCTGGCAGCTCCCATCACCTTCCGTAGCACAAGATCTCCAATCTGAAAGTCCCTTTGTCTAACATTGGAGTTGTAGTATTTCGCCATGAGGTTTTGGTACCTGGCCAACCTCTGTTCTGCTGTAGCCCAGACTTCGTCTATCAGATCCATTTGGAGCCGCAAGGCCTTTTCGTTGTGATCCTCGTTGTAGTTATCTACACGGTAGCTTGTGAGCCCGACCTCTGCTGGAATGACGGCATCACTCCCGTACGTCAGCCTGAACGGCGTCTCTCCAGTCGGTGTTCTAGCTGTCGTTCTGTATGCCCACAAAACGCTTGGCAGTTCGTCAGGCCAGATTCCCTTGCCCCCTCGAGCCGGGTCTTGATGATCTTCAGCAAGGACCGGTTCGTGACCTCCACTTGCCCATTGGCTTGAGGGTGTGCGGGCGACGAATAGTGATTCTTGATCCCCAGTTCTGAACAGAAGCTCCTGAACGCTCCGTTATCGAACTGCTTTCCGTTGTCGGAAACGAGCACCTTTGGTATCCCGTACCTGCATATTACATTTCTCCAAACGAAGCTCCGTATGTTCTTCTCCGTGATAGTGGCCAGAGCCTCTGCTTCCACCCATTTGGTGAAGTAGTCGATGCCAACTACCAGAAATTTTAGTTGCTTTGCTGCTACCGGGAAGGGGCCCATGATGTCTAGTCCCCATTGGGCGAACGGCCAAGGAGCCGTCATGGGCGTTAGTTCCTCGGTCGGTTGCCTGATTAGGTTACTGAACCTCTGGCATTTGTCGCAGGTCTTGACGTATGCTTGTGCGTCCTTTTGCATCGTTGGCCAATAGTACCCTGCTCTGATCATTTTGTGCACCAAGGATCGTGCTCCTGAATGGTTTCCACAGATACCCTCATGCACCTCCCTCATTACGTAATCGGCTTCTTGCTGGTCCAGGCACCTCAGGTACGGACGTGAGAACCCTCTTTTGTATAAGATATCGTTGATCAGTACAAATCGCGAGGCTTGAACCTTCAGCTTCCTGGCCTCGTTTCTCCCGTCGGGTAACGTGCCCGTCTTCAGGAATGCCACCAACGGCGTAGTCCAACTATCTTCAGAATTCAGCTCCTGCACTTTTGTTCCATCATTAATAAGTGACGAGTGCTGTACGAATGATAATACCTGTTCGGGAATGAGCATGGGTTCCGGCGAGGCGGCCTTCGCAAGACGGTCAGCGCATTCGTTCTCTTCCCTCGGGATTTGAACGAATCTTACTGTGAGGTTACCGATCCGGTTCTTTACTTCATCCAGGTACTTCCTCATCCTTTCACTTTTGCATTCATAGATGCCATTGACTTGGCTTGTTATTACCTGGGAATCGCAATGCACGATCATGGATTCAGCGCCTGCTGCCTTCGCGAGGTCTAGTCCTGCCACTAGAGCTTCGTACTCGGCCTCATTGTTGGTTGTGGGGAAGTCCAGCCGAATCATGCATTCAATTTTCAGTCCGTCAGGTGTATGGATTACTACACCTGCACCTCCTGCGTGCCTGTTGGAGGACCCGTCCGTGTGTATACTCCATTGAGGCTTCTCGTCTGCTTCCCAGCCTTCTGACCTAGAAAATTCAGCAATGAAGTCGGCGACGGCTTGTCCCTTAATTGCATTTCGTGGACTGTAATGTATATCAAATTCGCTCAGTTCCACTGCCCATATCGCCATGCGTCCTGCCGTCTCGGGGCTACTCATGGCTCTCCGTAGGGGTTGATCCGTTAGAACCACTATTGTGTGCGCCTGGAAGTATGGTTTGAGCTTTCTTGCCGCAGTTACTAGCGCGAAGGCCAATTTCTCCATTTGTGGATACTTCTCTTCCGCTCCCCGGAACGCCCTACTTATGAAGTAGACGGGTTTCTGTGATCCGTCCTCCTCCCTTATTAGGGCCGCGCTGACTGCCGCTTTGGAGACTGCTAAGTAGAGATAGAGTACCTCCCCTGGGTTAGACGGGCTGAGCAACGGCGGGGATGACAGGTACTTCTTCAAGTCCTCAAACGCTTTCTGGCATTCGTCCGTCCATATGAACGACTTTCTTAACGTGCGGAAGAATGGAAGGCACTTGTCCGTCGCCTTTGAGACGAACCTATTCAGGGCTGCGATTCTACCGTTTAATCTTTGTACCTCCTTGGATGTTTTCGGCGGTTCTAACTCCATGATGGCTCGAACCTTCTCTGGGTTAACCTCTATTCCTCTATGGGAGACCATGAACCCCAAGAACTTTCCGGCCGTCACTCCGAATGCACACTTGTTTGGGTTTAACTTCATGTTATACAACCGGAGCGTGTCGAAAGTCTCCTGTAGGTCTTTTAGGTGGTCATGTTCCAGAACGCTTTTGACTAGCATGTCGTCAACATACACTTGCACATTCCTCCCAATCTGGTGCGCGAACATTTTGTTCATCAGCCTCTGGTATGTTGCTCCTGCGTTTTTTAGCCCGAATGGCATTGCTTTATAGCAAAAGAGTCCCTGACTTGTGACGAAGGAAGTCTTCTCCTGATCATCCTCGTCCATCTTGATTTGATTGTAGCCGGAGAAGGCATCCATGAAGCTTAAGAGTTGGTGCCTTGCCGTTGAATCTACCAGTGTGTCGATTCGAGGCAATGGGAAGCTATCCTTCGGGCAGGCCTTGTTGAGGTCTGTGAAGTCGACACACATTCGCCACTTCCCGGTAGCTTTCTTGACCATCACTACATTTGCTAACCAGTCGGGGTAATATACCTCCCGAATGAAATCTGCTTCGAGGAGCTTCTGAACCTCCTCGGCTATTGCTTTGTCTCGCTCTGCTGCGAACACTCGCTTTTTCTGCCTCACGGGTGAGAACGCGGGGTTCACATTCAACTTGTGAACTATAACTGATCGATCAATACCCGGCATGTCCTCGTGGCTCCAAGCGAAAACATCCTGATTATCTCTTAGGAACGTTGTAAGTTCCCGTCGTGTGGTCTGGCTGGCCAATGTCCCCATTCTAGTTGTCCGTCCAGGTCTTGACTCGTCTAGAGCTACCTCCTCCAGTTCTTCTACTGGTTCCGCTGCAACCCGCTGTTCCTCTATGCACATGGTGTGCTGGTGGTCATCCATTTCCAGCATGGCTATGTAGCACTCTCGGGCGGCCACCTGGTTCCCTCGCAACTCACCGACCCCATATTCCGTGGGGAATTTAATCATCAAGTGGTACGTCGAGGTAGCTGCCTTCCAGGTGTTGAGAGTCGGCCGTCCGAGGATCGCGTTATATGCTGACGAGCAGTCGACTACGAGGAATGTCACATCCCGAGTGATCTGTTGAGGATAATCGCCTACTGTTACCGAAAGTGTGACTGCTCCCAGCGGGAATACTCTCGTTCCTCCAAACCCAACCAACGGGGCATTCGTTGGTATTAGCCGTTCCCTATCGATCATCATTTGCTGGAACGCAGGGTAATATAGGATGTCTGCCGAGCTGCCATTGTCAACCAATACTCGGTGTAAGTTATATTCTCCCACTCTTAGGGTGACGACCAACGCGTCGTCATGCGGATGGTGAAGTCGCCGTGCATCTTCTTCCGTGAACCCGACGATTGGGCTATCTCTCCGTGCTATCTTTGCCACCGAGCCCGTCAATTGGACGTTTTGAACCATTCGGAGGTATGTCTTTCGGGCCTTCTTGGATGAGCCTGCTGTCGCTGTGCCTCCCACAATCATCCTTATGTCGCCGATTGGGGGCTTGGGGCGCTCATTCTCCCTCCGGGGCGGCCGTTCTAGAGGTGGTAGATCCGTCCTTTCTTTCCTAACATACTTTTGCAATTTCCCTTGTCGGATAAGGGCTTCGATCTGCTGCTTTAAGTCGTAGCAGTCGGATGTATCGTGACCGTGGTCGCGATGAAAACGGCAGTATCTGTCTTTGGACCTCTTGCTGGGGTCGCTCTTGAGCTTTCCTGGGAAGGTCAGAGCCTCTTCGTCCTTAATCTGCATTAGGACTTGGTCTACTGGGGTATTCAACGGGGTGAAGCTTGTAAACTTTCTTCCTTGTGGCCTTGATCGTCGGTCGTCCCTTCGGTCCCCTGTTTTGAATCTTTTCCGTTCTTGGTCCTGCCGGGTGTCTTCCTGTTGTTCTCTCTTCCTCGGCTTATCTTCCCTTGCCAGCAATGCGTCTTCCGCGTTCATGTACTTTGTTGCCCTGTAAAGTACCTCCGTCATGGTTTTTGGGTCGTTTTTGTATATAGAGAACAAAAATTTACCCTCCCGCAGCCCATTTGTGAAGGCTGCTACCAGTATTTTGTCATCGGCTTCGTCTATTGACAGCGCTTCCTTGTTGAAGCGCTTCCTTGTTGAAGCGCGTGATGTAAGCCCTAAACGTCTCGTCCTCCCGCTGCTTAATGCTCATCAGGCAAGCTGTGGACTTCTTGTATCTGTGCCCTCCGATGAAGTGCGTTGTAAACTGGGCACTCAGCTCCTTGAAGGTGCTGATGGTGTTCGGAGTCAGCCGGCTGAACCATATCCTGACGGGGCCTTTTAGCGTCGTGGGAAAGGCCCTACACATGATCTCGTCCGCAATCCCCTGAAGGTGCATCAGTGTTTTGAAGGTTTCCAGGTGGTCTAGGGGATCCTTCATTCCGTCGTAGCTTTCGATATGTGGCATGCGGAATTTATGGGGTAGGGGGAAGGCGTTCACGGCAACAGTGAAGGGCGAGTCCGTTCGATTGACTAAGTCGTCCAGATCACTGGAGACTCGGCCCTTTAGTGCGTTCATCATCACCTCCATCTGCTCCCTCATCGCCTGCATTTCTGCGGCCATCTGTGGTGGCGTTGCATTCGTGAGGGATGGCATGCTAAAATTCTGCCTTTCGGGTTTGCTCGGGGCGTGGCTGCCTTCAGGTATCTCCTGATTCTTCTTTGGGGCGCTGGTTCCTTCCTGGTCTTCTTGCTGGTTGTTCACTGCTGCATTCTTCTGTCGCAGCTGTTCTTCCAGATCAAGGTTTTGTTTGGTGAGACGTTCCACGGCAGCACCAAGCGTCCGAACCTGCCTTTCGAGGGCAGTCGCGGGTGGTTCCTCTTCTTGCACGTCGTTAGTAGTTGCCATTGAGCGGGTGAGTACCATGCAACCCTTTAGTCCGGGAAACAACAGTCGTCTTCCCACAGACGGCGCCAACTGATGATGTCAAGAATTTCACCAGTGAGCCACACGATAACTCCGCGCTTAAATGTCAACCTGCACAACACAAAGAGGAAGATACCTCACAGAGAGCATCGGTGTGGTACCGGCCGAATACCCTCCGAAGGTTAAGTCAGAAAATATTCTCACAACTCTAGAGTGCTAGAGAGGGTAAATTATGCGTACCTTCACCTTTGGGAGCGATGGTGTTTTTATAGTAGGGTGCGGACTTCTCTTACTTGGAGTCGAAGTCTTTTCCTTATAGGAATCCTTTCCTTATAGGACTCTATGGAGTGTGTCGCAAGCATTTCATATAAAGGGCCTCCCGGCCTTTCCTTATGGGCCTCGGACAGGCTGATACATCATATTGGGTTCTGTACTATAGACGTCGCAGACCACGGGCCCGTTTTCTATAGGACCACGGATCATGCCCGTCAGGCCCACTCAGCCCAAATTCATCCTCTTCAGGTATCTTGACATGGTTCAAATGATAGACGCATATTGATGGGGGTGGGGACAGTGGCGGTGCCACATTGACTTGAGGGGGTTCAATTGAACGTACCCCCTGAATTGGGACCAAAAAAAAAAAGATATAATAATTTTATAATTTGTAGGTTATGACCACCATAAAATAAAAATTTGAACTCCCTAAAAGAATCCTAATAACAAACCAATTCAACATCAACCTTTATGTTGACAATTAAACAAAAAGAAAAAATCCAACAACAAACTAATTTGATTTAAAATTTGGGAGGGAAAAAAATATAGCAAGTTCAAAAACAAAAATTAGTAATTTGTTGATCTTAAATCTCAAAAAAAGATAATTAAGTGAGCAGTAAAGTGTAAACACTAAAAGACAATTAAGTGTGAGGTAGTGGAATTAAGGTGTGGGACAGTGGGGAGTGAAGATAATTTTTTTTTTTTTTTAATGATTGCATTGTTGTGTTGAATTTTTAATAGAGTAATATAAAAGATATAACAAAAATTATTCCTAATGAATTACAAAGACCAATAAATTTTCAAAGTTGAGTTGAGTTGTTATATAAAAGAATTGAAAAGAGTAAAGATATAAACTAATAAATAATAACCACCGCACACCCTTGGTGCGATGGTCACTCCAAAAGTATAAGTGCTTGTGAGGTGTGGGGAGAAAGGACCAGAGTTCAAATCTCCAGGAGGGAGTTTCACACACATATACACTTAGATTAGGCTAGAGTAGAATTTCTATCTTGTATAAAAAATAATAATAATAATAATAATAATAATAATAAACTAAAGTATTCGAAGCAACAAGAATTAAAGTTCACTTAACAACAATAATTAATAACTTTATTATAGTACTTTATAGTAAGGATTTCCAAGATTTAATCTTAGAAATAATAATTAATATTTTATTAAGGAAATCACATGTTTTCACAATATTCATCTCCTAGCTACCTAAGATTTATCTTCTAAGAGAACTTTGTGTTGACTTGAAAAATTCTACTTCGGATCATGGGTTATGACTTATGAGTAAAGGTCTATCTTATATTATCCTAATAATCATGATGAAAAAAGAAAATATTATTTACAAAAAAGTCATTTTCAACCTCTTCAACACGAATTTAAATGAATCCCTAAAAAAAATTCCTAGAGTTGTCACTGGGTGGGGAGGTGGATGCCAACCATGTGTAAGTTTCTTGATGATAACGCAAAACTCAAACATGAAAAATGTATGTTATAACTGTATGAGCGGACCTAATTAAGCTTGCTAAGATATTGCACCTCTCATTCCCTCTCAGCATTTCTTCAATGTTTTGATGTTTGGAATGAGATCTAATTTAAAATTTATTTATAAATTTGAATTTCAAACTTACATTTGATTACAACTTTCTAATGTACCCCCTTTCGCTTTATGCTACTATGTGACTTCAACTCCCTTGTAATATATATATATATATATATATATATAGTTTTGGGTGTGTGATAAGGACAACTCGAATTATTTTTTATCCAAATTCCAATCACATTGACTTGGATTTTGTTAACTGAGATCAACCATTGATCAATCAAACAACACTCACACTCTACAATTTAATTCAATCCAGGATATCAAATGGGAATCTACACCTACATTAGGGATTTGAACCTGAATTAATATATCTGCATAATGGGTTGCATAGAAAGTTTCCAATCATTTGATTTGCCCATGTAAGAATCATATTCAATGTAAGATATTTGCCTTTTTTTTTTCTTTTTTTCTTTTTCCTGTGTGGGAGTCGTAAACACCTAGGCGTATGAAAAATAGACATGAGTCAAATGACTTTGTAAGCATTATCTTCGATTTAGCCTTAGGGATCGATGCTTTTATGGTGGGACATTCATGAGCTGCAATGGTCATTTTCTTAGAATTTTGGTCTCTTCATTTCCTTTATGTTCATTTTTAATTTCATGTTCTCTGTGAGGCCAACGAAGCAGCACATCATCTTGCTAGCTAGTTGGGCCTTCTCGATCTTATAAACAAAGTTGGAACCATCACCATCTCCTTTATTCCTTCTCATGTGTTAAGCACTTTTTTTTTTCTTTTTTTTTTTGGGTCAAAAGAGAAAAGCATTAGATTAATTAGCCATAAAAGGCGAATTAGTGGCTGAAAGCCTTAGTGAATATAAACCTGCATGAGCGTCAGAGTTCACTATTACATCTAAAATAACAAAATCAGCTGCTAGGAACATGCTCCTGCGTGTTAAGCACTTGATGAATATGGGAACGGTTCCTCTTTTTTAGTATTTTAATATAATTATTATAATTTTCCAGGAGATATATATATATATATATATATATATATATATATATATATATGAGGTGCAATGTTCCACTATATTCTCTGATTGCCATCGGAGTTAGCAAGTCGTCCTAAGCAAAGAATATTTGCATGGCTGTGAGGTATCTATTCTTGGCATCTAGTAAAGCGAAAGGTTCATTTTTCTTTTTTGATGGAACAAAAGGGTCACTTGTATGTATCTATATATTCAACTTTTTATTAATCTTATACTATTCGAAATACCATTGGAAGGTTCTCAAAAATATACCATTGGATTATTCGTTATTTTTATTTTGGATACATACATTCAGATTCTTGTCAGTCCAATCTTATTTATTATTTCATCCATAAAATTATTACTCAAAATTATATATACAATTTATGTATATAAAAAAAAAAACTAAAAAACAAAGTACTATATATAATTTAGGCAAAAATACAATCTATACTCTATAAGTTTGTGATTGTTAGTTTAGTCTACTAAATTTAAATTTTGTTATTTTTGTCCATTAAATTTGACAATTTTGTCATTTTGTTCATTTCTGTTTGGAAGATGCTATTAACTTATTTAAAACGTCATTTCATGTTTGTAACATTAAAAGAATGATTTTAAAATAGTGTCTTTTTAGGAGAGTTAATGACGTTTTTCAAATAGCAATGAATAGAAAGATTAGAATGACAATTGACAACGTTATTAAAGTTAACGGACTAAAATAACAAAATTTAAACATTTTTTTATAATGAAATTTAGACTTATATGGTAAATTAAAATGGAAATCACCAAACTTATAGGGTGTAAATTGTATTAATTTTTTCCTGTAATTTAAAATAAATAAATAAAACATAAAATATTTGATAGATAGGAAGGTTATTGATCTCTAATTGTGATGATTTTCTCAATCATAGATGGTATAAAGAAACAAGTAATCTCAAGGTAGATTTCCCAAAAAAATCATCTAATACAAAATTAATAAATGACATTACATTAGCAAAAATTACATCTATTGTAACAAAAAATGGGTAGAGGGGCGTGATTTGAGTTAGCGTCATCCACTTGGGCGTGACCATAGTGACACTTTACCTGCTGGGCTCGGGATTGGGGGAGCAGAAGATCTGGATGAGCCATAGCTATGCACGTAGCCTCCATCAAATATGCTAGTGTGCATGAGTCAAGAGCATGGAGTAAGAGAGTATGATTACGTTTAGAATTCTCAATCATAGATGGTATGAACTTAATTGTTTATATGTCGATAAAGTCTTACCCATTTTCATCAATAACACTGTGATTATATTTAGGCTATTTGGCCTTTTTTTTCCCTTCGGCCTATAATGTTTTTCTCATAAAAGCAAAAAAGTTCAACAAGAGAGTCTATCCCCATTTTAAGCCTCCTTAGAGTGAACAATGCCCAAAAAAAAAAAAAAAAAAAAAACTTCCTACTAAAATTCTTGTAACTCAATTGATTGGTAAAGAGATATCTAGAATTTAAATATTTCATTCCTCATGGTAATTATCCAATTATCCCATCCCAGTCACAATTTTGGACCTGCAGCCAGTCAACCAGATAGCCCACCTATGTGCTATTTTTCACTTGTTTGACCCAAATATTTAAGGAATTTAAATAATGGGCCTTAGACAAAGGCTTAAATGGGCCCAAGCCAGGCCTGGAGATTCCTTGTCGAAAAAGGATAAGTATTGGTACGATTTAACCACTCCCGTGTAGTCGCTGCACGTCCACAAGGCCAAGGGCGGAGCTACTTAGCTCCTTGGGCCCCCCCAAAATTTTTAAATTTTCCCTTAGAGCATATAAAAAAAAGACATGGGCCCCTCCAAGAATTAAATCCGGCCCCCCCAAATTATTTTTAACAACCAGTCCAATACAACTTCAAATAAAACAAAAATATTGGTTCACATTCAGCCCAGCTGGCCAGCCTAAAATCCTTAATCATACAAAATTCTTCTCCTTTAAACTAAAGAAACTTCCAGTCCAGCCCAACCCCAAATCCGAAATCCCTAATCCTAATCAAACAAAAATCACCTCACGCTTTTGCCTAAGTTCCTAGTCTTCATGTAGTCACGCCTCTGCGCTCTGCCTGACGGCCTCAGTTCATGCTGCCTAAATTCTCAGTCCTCACATCATGAGGTCATGCCTCTCCGGCTCACCGTGACACTGTAGCTCCACTAGCCGCTGACCTCACCTAGCCTTCATCACTCAACCTCAAATCCTAAAACCCTCACCTCAATTCCTCAAGGTATCTCATTCAGTCATTCTCATCTCAGTTCTCTCTCTTTTTCTCTAGAACTGAACTAAATACTAAATAGCATAATAAAAATATCAAGTATGTATATATGATATCTTTTGCCAGTAAAGCAATTTATATTTATTTGACTTTATCTTTTTGTGTTTATTGTTATTGGATTCTTTATTCTTAACCCACTGACTCTATGACTCAGTCTTTTTGGCTTTTGTGTTGTTTGTCTCTTGAGTGGGTCCGAGTGGGGTGAGGGCCATGAGACTGTGGAAGAATGAATTTTATATGATAAATTATTATATCTATCTTCCAAGTTAGTTTATCATTTTTTGAATTGATTTTTTTTGGGGGGGGGGGGATTGAAATTAGGTGCCAAATAATGAGCAAATGACAAACAATTAATGCATTTTTTAAGAAAAAGTTGTATGTCATTCAAAACTTAGGTAATTTGTAGAAACAAATGTTGATATTTCAATGTCTGATGAGTGTCCCTTCAAATGTTCAAGAATTCAATCTAAATGGATAGACCATGATCCAGGATCATGTAAATAAATATATGAATTCCCTATTAATGAACAAGATGAAATTCAACCTGCTTATCTTATAACAGATCCATATCAACCTAGAAACATAGAGTATCCATACAAAGGACCGAAAAATTATCGTCGTAATTTTCAATTTTCGTGGTTTGAATCACATGAAAATTGGTTGAATTATATTTTAGTATATCTTTACTACAACTCGGCCCCTCAAGTAATTATTCCTGGCTACGCCCCTGCACAAGGCTTGTAAAGTTGAGTACCAAGAAGAGCACAGACCTACTCTTATTTTCTTGGTAAGTCTTCTTCTTCTTCTTCTTCAGGTAAAAACACTACTCTTCTTAGTTTCATTGATGTGCCTTTTCTTTCATTAATCAGTAATCACCCGTGTATATATCTTCGAGAGCTTTGCACCTTTGCGTAGCTCATGCATTAAAATTTTTTTTTATTTTGTTTCCATGCAACGTATATATAATGTATGTATATTGATTTGAGTAGTACTAATTAAAATCATGCCCGTGGTTCTCTCTCTCGCAAGACTCTTCTTCAAGCCCTAAGCAATTTATTCTGGCTTCGTCTAATGATTTTTTTATGAATGTTAATTCCTTTGTGTACTTTCTATTCCAGTTTTGAATTATCTGTTGGTGTGTGTGTGTTTAACCCTGTATTTATCTCATAAATGAGCTAGAAAACATTAATTATTTGTTGTTTTAAATAACTAATTGTAGTTTAGTCACTGTCATAAATAAACTAGCTAGAATATGGGGCCTAATATAACATGCATGTTCTGTTTGGTTTATTGACTTTATTCCATTGAAAGTTCAAAACCTATTTATGATTAGAAAACCAACTTTTTTGTTTGGTTTGCATTGAATGTTTGAAACCCATCTAAGTAAAAGTAAAGGACTTAATTCATTGCCCATGTGCTCTGTAACATAAGATACCATAATTTAAGTTCATCAGGAAAATTGTTCATAATGATTAGAAATCATTCTTCCTTGATGTGTAAATTAATATTCTTCTTTTGAGCAGGATTACATAATTAACTTTCATACTAGTTGTGTCCACCAATGGCTCCACCTCCAGTCTCCTGGTCTGACCTCCCAGAAGACCTGCTGGAGCTAATCCTCAAGCAAGTAATGGACATTGCTGATCTTTACCAATGTCGCAACACTTGTCATTTATGGCGGTCTATTGCAAAGAAACTATTAGCATTGTCACCTCCACGGCTACTTGGTACAAGAGACCTCTACAATAATAAAAACCATAACCGGATAAAGTTATTGGACCATTTCACTGGCAATTCCACTTTTTTTGAAACTCCCAAGTTCAAGAGTCATGATGGCTGTACATATGTCCGCAACCATGTCCACTCCTCGCGTGGTTGGCTAGTAATACATTACACCAAATCATCCAGCTCTCCAAATCAATGTATCAATCTCTATAACCCATTGTCAAGAATGGGGTTTTGGCTCTCAATTTTCCTTCGTGATCATTGTAACAATCCATATAGCTTACCAATCCAGCCAGAAAATGTGGTTTTTCCACCAGTCAAGTTATATTTATCATTTGGTCTGTTTGGATACAGCTTATTTTGCTGAAAATTGAAAACACTATAACAAAATAATTTTTAAATATGTAAATAGTACCGTGTAACCCATTTTTAATAAAAAAGTTGCTGAAAAGTGAGGTTTGTGGGTTCTGTGAACAGTGCACGAGACCCACTGGTGTGCTAAAAAGTGGCTGAAAAGTCAAATATTACAGCTACTGTTCATGAACAATGAATGAACAGTAAAATTTGTCTCCTGAAACGCGTGCAAAAAAAAAAAGGGCGTGAAACCATTGAAACGCCATAAACGCAGACGCGGGTAGAAATAATTTCTACCCAAACGCACACTAAAAAACCAACAAGTATAAGTTGCATTATTTTCAATCTTGGTCTTGGAATTTATGCTGCGTGGGAGAGGAAGTTTTGGAGGCCAGGAGACAAGAAGCGGATACCCATCCTTCGTTCCGGCTTCTGTATTAATAGTATCATACACTACAAGGATGAATTTAATTTTATGGAATTGATCCTTACCCTCACCATAGCTATGTTAATGGAGAAATAGAACAATTATTTGTACAATTGGAGTTCATGAGTTCCTCCCCTGGTGCCAAAAGAATTCCCACTAAAATCAATAGACCACTGTATATGTCAACAAACTATCCCTCTCAGTTTCTGGTGGAATCATTGTGTGGGAACTTCTTGTTGGTTTGTAAAACTTGGATACATATTGATAGCATCTGGAGGTTCGAGGTGTACAAATTGGTTTGGGAGAAGAGTGAATGGGAGAAGATCACAAGTTTAGGGGATCAAGCAATTTTCTTGGAAGAAGATTCTAGATACAAGCTAGTGCCTCTACAAAGTACAAACAGAATTGCATCTATTTCAAGGGTTGGGAATTGAGACACCTAGTTGCAATATATGACCTGGGAAATCAGACTGTGTCTCAGCCTCCTTTTCCTCTCCCTGATTTTGATTGGAGATACACCAGTTGGTTTAGACCAGAAATATAATCAAATGTCATTCGAAGACATACACCTCAGCACAAGATTCTTCTTCAAGCCTTGAGCAATTTATTCCCTCATTTATTCTTGCTTCTAATGATTTTTTTTAATGTTAATTCCTTTGTACTTTCTAATCCCGTTCTGAGATATCTGTTGGTGTGTGTAAAAACCCTGTGTTTTTATCTCAAAAATGAGCTAGAAAGCATTATTTGTTGCTAACTTGGTAGATAATAATTGTAGTTTTAGTCACTGTCAATCTGTCATGTTCACCTGCTACTGGCTATGACCAGGGAAAGAAAACCAGTTTGTTATGATCACTATGGGGGCTATGTAACATGTTCTGTTTGGTTTATTGCATTGAAAGTTCAAAACGACAAAACCTATGTAAGATAAGAAAACCAATTTTTTGTTTGGTTTGCAATTTGCATTGAAAGTTTGAAACCAATCTAAGGATAAATAAAAAGAAAAGGGCTTAATTCATTGCCCACATGCACTGTAACATAAGATACCATAATTTGAGTTTTTGTTCAGGAAAGTTGTGCTTAATGATTAGAAATTGAGTAAGGATTTGCTGCAAACACGTTTGTAGGAGTTGCTACAAACAAGATTAGGTGGCAGCTTGTAAAGCTAACATGTGTCCTAGGCCATGTGCATGTCACATGATCAACCAAGCTCACTTAACCACAGTTAAAACCAACAGCCTCTCTCTCTCTCTCTCTCTCTACCAACCCAAGTAAAACAAAACCCCTATAATCTCTCACTCTGTCATTCTAAAACTCATCTCTCTCTCCGAGTCTCTCTCCACCACCGTTCGTCGCCGTTGTTGTCCCTTGACAGCGATACCTTGGTCTGCTATGCCCACCAACTCACAGTAAAAAACAAAAAGGCCATTTTTTTAATTTGCAAAGCCACAAGATTTAGAGATTAAGAACGAAGCAAAGCTGAATAACTCAAATATGTTATCCTCTGAGTTTGATAAGAACGCCAAGCATGTTAATGGGTTGCTAAGTTTAGGCTCCAGATCTGGGTTTTGTTCTTCTTGTTCTTGTTTATATTTTTCTTCTTCTTTTTTTGTTTCTTCAACCCAGAATTTTCCTCCTTTCATTCCTCAAAGAATCGTGTGAATATGGACATGGAACTAAGCGTGGAAGAAAGGGACTCGTGCTTTTGATCTTGCTATAGCCCAAGTTGCTCAAGATGATAGGTTTAAGGAATTTTTAGTTTTTGGTAGAAAGGAATTTTTCTAGATTTGGTTAAACTTCTCAGTGAGTAGATCTGGGTTTGAGTTTTTAATTTTTTGAATTCAATTTCTATGTTCTCAGTTCCCATTTCAAGCAAAACTTCCCAAAAATAGTTCTTCTCTTTTGACCTTGACAGTTCTACGCTAGAAATTTGAAGTGAATCAAATGTTATATTTACAGCTAAATCTACCCAATTAAACCATGGGTTAATCACGCCCAAAATATATACTTTACCTTTTTTG
This sequence comes from Quercus aquifolioides, assembly GCA_019022515.1. Classification (NCBI taxonomy): domain Eukaryota; kingdom Viridiplantae; phylum Streptophyta; class Magnoliopsida; order Fagales; family Fagaceae; genus Quercus; species Quercus aquifolioides. The sequence goes on from CM032326.1 coordinate 9,992,201, forward strand.
TAAAAGAGTAAGACTTTCATTTTGGCGTGAGAGATAGAGAGAGGGGAGCTGGGCTTGCAAAGAGAGAGAACATGACTTTTATTTTGGGCATGATGAAGCTTCCTGCTAGTGTAGTCCTTCAATACCCATTTCTATTGTACTCTAATCTGGAGGCTGGCTGTTTTGAGGCCACGAGTTCTGCACTTCTGCTTGCTCTGAAGATACAGGACTGAAAGGGTTTTGTTTTACTTGGGTTGGTAGAGAGAGAGGCTATTGGTTTTAACTGTGGTTAAGTGAGCTTGACTAGTCATGTCACTTGCACATGGCCCAGGACACATGTCAGCTTCACAAGCTGCCACCTAATCTTGTTTGTAGCAACTCCTACAAACATGTTTGCAGCAAATCCTTGCTCATTCACGGTTCACAGTGCCTATAAAATTGCTTTGGCTGAGTCCATGAATAGCTGTGTGGAAGAACCTTCAAATGGTGATAAAACACAAATTTTTGGAGAACAATTTTGGGTTTGAACATGCTAAATAAGTTCAAGTCTTTTGCCTGGAGAGTGCCGAAATATAAAAGCAAATCTGTGCCATCAGGGAGCTATTAACAATAATGTTTGTGAAGCTTGTGGATTGGGTATAGAATCTAGTGAGCATCTGATTTGGGAATGTGAAAAAGCTCGTGAGGTGTCAGTCAGTGTGTCCAGCTTCCCATCCCACGGGATGAGCTTGGGCTTCAAAACCTGTTGGGGGGCAAGGTCTCCCCTTCTTGTAGCCAATAAAGAGAGAAAAAAAGCGAGCTTATGTGCCTTTGAATGAAGGATGAAGTTCATTCTACTTGATTCTCCCAACCAAAAGGAAGGCTTACATATATGAACTAGAGAAAAGCAACATAACTATAGGATGCACACTAGTTCCTGTTAGGAACCACCCGAGTAAACTAATGTTTAATACCTTGCAGTCCAGAAATAGCATACATCAAACTTATTTTCAATCAGTATTCCCGAAAATTTTGAAGCTGGAAAGAGAACTAACAGAAGTATATGAGCTTGTATAAAAATCATTAGTAATAATTAGGACAAAGTAAGAGAGATGAAGTCAGACCAAATCAACCATTTGCTCGATAGGTAAACCCTTTTCTAGTATTACATTAATACATATTAATGTCTTGAACATATTATGAGCAAAACAGTCAACCAAATCAACCATTCACATGGTAGGTAAACCCTTTTCTAGTATTTCATCAGTACACATTAATGTATTGAACATCTTCGAAAGAGCACAACAGTATAGTAAAATTTACAAATAGTTATATATGAGGGATTGAATTTACCACCAATCCCACTACACTGTAGGTAACACACTTCCAATTTCTGAAATACATATCTATTCCATGCAAAGTTGAGTTTTGCGGCATCATTCATCTTCATGAGCAGTTAGTTTCATAACTTGCAAGTCCTAGCAACTCTGGACCTTCTAGCCGGGGATTATTCTCAAAGCTACACCATTGGAACAAAATAAAGATAAATTCCTTTGGCCACTGGTTTAAACAGACCTCAAAAAAAAAGAACAATTGGTAGCAATGACATAAAATATATGGCAAAGCTTTGGTGGTTATGGTGCAAGCCCTGCAGTGCAGAAGCAGCAACCACATGGATACTGATATGCAAATGACTACTAAACCAGTAAATTTTCCACCACAATCCTAGTAACTGATCTGATTGCACAAAAGTGAACCATAGGACGATCTGGATTGATCCTTAAATTTATCATAGTACAATCCTACAATCTGGAATATGATTAGTCTGAGACCCAGCTTTAAGTAATGGAGCGTTAGAATCTTTTCAACTAAAAGGGGAAAACAATTGTAGATACCAAACATACAGTCAATTTCTCATTCTCAAAAAGACACACAGTAAGGGTAAGAAGAGATTCAACGGGATTCCCACAAAAGCATCATCAGAATGGGTGAAAGGATACAGTTCAATGTCTCAAAAAGGCACATAGAGAAGGCAAGAAGAGATTCAATGGGATTCCCACAAAAGCATCATCAGAATGGGTTGAAAGGATACAGTTCAATGTCTCAAAAAGGCACATAGAGAAGGCAAGAAGAGATTCAAAGGGTTCCCAGTCAGCATGGGTGGAAAGGAACCTAGTTCATTGTATGTAACATTTTTCACCAATCTAACAACGTATGTGAAATCTTTTTTTCTCTAACAAGTTACACATGCACCCAATGGATCTTGAACCACAACTTCACCCTCCACCTTGCTCTTACAAGGAAAAAAATTGTCATTTGAGCTAGAGCTCATTACTGAAACCTTGTTGTGATACACCATATATGAATTTTCAGCAAACAGAAATACGTGAAAAGTACTTAAACCACCATACTTAGCCATACAAACTGTATAAAAGTAAGATACTTTCTTAACTCTCAAATTTTCATACAGAAGTCAAGTCTCAGTGTAACAGCAACATATAGGAACTTTCACAAAACAAGTTATTCAGCATCCAAAAGATCCACAGTCAAACAATGTTTGGGTTAATCATTTTCCGTTCCCCCTCTTAGGTAATTCAGATTTGTTCTGGGACTGATTGCCAATAAATACTTTTATAATAAAGAGAATATTGTAGCCACTCCAAATCATACGTTTGAAACCACTTGAAAACATATGTTACAAAATAGCATGAAAAGTATACTCCCCTATTGCCATGTACAAAACCCCAGTGGTTATCATTTTCCAACAGCTGGGAAATGCTATTCATATTATACATCTCCAATTCCTAGGCTCAAGGCAGAAAATAAACAACTACACACACTTTTATATTATAGACATTACACATCATACATCAGAATTCAATATAAACTCTTGTATGGCATAGAAGACAAAAGGACTTAGAAAGAGAGAAACATGATTAATTCACATCTACAAATAAGAAGAGGAACTAAATACACCTTAAGGTCTATGGGCAGTGTCACACAGGTCAAACCAACATAAATTCTGACAGGATGCATAAAAGGCTGTCAGTGGTAGAAGTAAAACAATTTTCCAAAAATTTTAGTACCTATTCTTGAAGATAATAGAAAACACACTAAGATGGATAATGAACAAAAAAAAACCTACTTGTTCAAAGGAATGTGCTCAAATGGTCCGCTGGTAGGAATAGTTCCACACAAATCATTGTTTGAGACATCCCTGAAAAGACAGGCAAAGTTTTTAGAACTTTCAGTATGTGTGCTACTCTACAAAATACTTCTATCCACCCAAAAAGGAGTTGAAATGACTTACACAACTTTAAGGCTTGAAATACCAGTGAGTTCCCTGGGGACTGGCCCAGTTAATCTGTTATCATTAAGCCGTCTGCCAAACCGAATATTAATGAGAAAGAATATTTAATGGATGTTTCCATGTTATAGAATCATAATTAGAACCATTAATAATTTGTCCAGGGCCCATTAGATAATAACAATATTGGTAAATATTAGATAACCAGCAACATTGATAACATGTTCACTTGGCATCCTAAATTTTGGCTCTTGGTTGATTCAACGATCTGCCTCACTTATTATTTACAGATCATATTGAGAGAAAAATATAGGTGCAAATAAATTACTCAGCTCTAATCCAAGAAGATAATTGAGAGAAATCAAAATTAAGGCATCAGAAAGAAAACTCTAGTCATGCATGACAAGATGAGTACTAAGTTCGATCAAACTTACAAAAAAACAAGAAACTTCAATTTCCCTAATGAAGGAGGAATTGTTCCAGAGATGTTGTTATTGTATAAGTCCAAGCTGATGAGGCTTTTCAGGTTACCAAGCTCTGCAGGGATAGTTCCTTGGATGTTGTTTTTATATAGCTCCCTAATGCAAACAAAGTGAAAAGTGTTTGAAGAGATTAAGATAATACCCAGATATAATAGCATGCTGAACTTTATTGCATGGCAATCAAAACTGTACACAATCGCCTTTAGATATCAAATACATGATCATTTTGCACTTAACAATAACTCAAATGGGCAACTACTTGTGTTCATGCCTACTATCAAGATAAAATTAACCCAAAAAAATAAACAAATAATACGCATACAAATACTGTAGATGCTCTAGCTTCCCAAGTTCAGGTACCAGATGCCCAGATAAATTTGAATTACCAAGATCCCTGCAGTATGAGAACATAACATTAATAATCTTCATGAGAGACAAAGAACATTAAGTGTTTTTATAACTTAAAATCCACATCTGTGTAATATAATAACCACATAATAGGACATGCAGACGCCACTCATACATGATAGAAAATTACAAATGTACATCATGTATAAGAGCACAGAGACATTTCAGTCAATAGTTGAAACAAGTCATCACAAGACAAAGCACTAGGTTCCCAAAGCACCAATACCATCAGAATAGCATAGTCGAATTCAATGATTTTATGGAAAGTCATCTATTTTGTAGACCATATAAAATGAAACAGAATGCTTTATTATTTTTCCACTTTAGATCTATACTATAATTTTTCTTCTTCTTTTGTTTTGGCAATAGGAGGGAAAATGAGGTTCCCATTATGCAAGATGAATGAAAGAACAGTATGTAATATGTTACTTATTTTTAACAGATACAAATATAGTCCAAAAACAGATTATAAGGCAACAATTCCAAATCAAAGAGATCATATTTTTCAACTAATGAGATCACAGTTAACTAAAAAGCCAGCTTCCCCACCCACTAATTAGCAGAAAACTGCAGACAGATTGGATAGATACAATGTTCAAGAGACAGCGGTCTCCCCAACTGCAAAAATTCATTTTTTTGAGCATCAAATAGCATTAAGGATATGTCCTTAAATCTACATGGAGTTCTTTAATTTGGAGATTCATCACCAAGCTTTAAATATATAGTGGACATTGTGGAATGCGTATTTTTCAGATTAAACCAAAAATACAATTCTAGAGACAATCATCATATTGGTTTTAAACCTCTCAGGCTACTTTTAAAAGTCAGATCAAAACAGTGGACTGTGAATCCATCATGTACAGGTCCATTCCCCTTCATTTGCTCATAATAAATGGACCTTCCGTTACAAAGCCATAGAACAAAGCTAATGAGTTGTACTACAAAACTATGATGATTATAAAGGACTGTGGAGACAGTATTAATATACAGGCTGTATACTAAAATAGCTCAGTAGCTCCTATAGATAACTAATTCAAAGAATCCAAGAAGTTTAAAATACTAGAAGGTCTACACCCATCTAAAGACACTCAATAAGATAAGGGGTTGACAAACATCAACTTAATTTTCTCAACTGAAAAGCTCTTCCCCCTCTAAATCTGAAAGATTTAGGTCTCCTTCTCCACCATTGAAGCAACTCTTGGACTGAATTAGACACCACCCATTTAACTCCAAGCAGCAAAAATACAAAAGCCCAGTAGTCCATAGCACTAGAGTAATGTATTAATAGATGGTCCACGGTATCACCACTATGTTTACACATACAATACCACTCCACCATTGTCATCCCTTGTTTGATAAGATTATCCACTGTGATATGATAAATGTAATATTTGATAGTGCCTTCAGTCTCCAAATAGCTTTCCTAGGAAAGGCAGATGTATTAGTCCTTTTCAAAGCCCATAATAGGTAGGAACAGTAATTTGTACATTCCATTTTAACTTCTAACAAAACCCTGTCTTCCATCCCAAATTGAGCTTTTAGCATGAGGTAGTAGATCAAAACGAGCACTAAATGACTTCACGTCCCAATCCTAAACTCACCCCATGAATATTGGATTCCTCTGCACTACTCCCACGTAACCTCCATGTAGGTGCACAATTCCGGAGCTTTGTTGGCTCCAATCTGGAAAAATTCCAAGTGTAAAAACCACAAAGCCTCATCCACACGCACACAATGTGTCATGCCAAAAACTAAGTTTCCCATTATCTCTAATACTAAATCTCAAACACCCTTTACATATATAGAGCAAAGCTCCTATACCTAAAGCTTTAAAAAAGAGCTTATCAAACTAATAATTAAAGTTAAAAAAAAAAAAAAAAACCCCTAGAAAAGTCGCGAGCTATAGAAACCTAAGGTGATGAAGCAACCTTCCCAACTTCCATAATGTTAGGAACATCCACAAAGAAAGTACACCCATGGAGACACAAATGGCCTTTTAGGCCCCCTTAAGGTGGTTCAATGTCCAACCTTCCATCCCCAATAGTTCGAGCTACAACGATAATCTAGAAAGCACGGACACGGGTATAATACAGTAACACGAGCAATTTTTGAAAAATTATAACATGAAACAGCCGATACGACACTCTAAATAAAGATGCCGTAGTTCCAAAATTATTGGGGCCAGCTATGAATCTTCAACAGATTAGTCAGAATCGGTCACATGTATTCTTTTTCATTTCTACCATTCTAATCTATCAAATAGCCCAATAGCTCAAGCTATAAAAAAATTAAAAATAAAATAAAAGGTTAAATTAATAGTAGTACTTATTATGTTTTACACAAAGCAAGCAAATCCATAATTCAAGAACTAAAATATAAAAGAAAAGAAAAATCATTCAGATCAATTATAAGGAACAGAGAGAGAGAGAATGATAAACAGACAGGCGGGTGACGCGGTTATCTTGGTTACAGGTGATATGGAACCAAGTACAGGGGTTAACGAGAGTTGGATCCCAGCTCTGAAGGACGTTGTCCGGATCTGATAAGCTCCGCCTCAGGGTGTACAGTGCGTCCCCTTCTGTGTTCCCTTTCACTTTTAACGGAATTATTCCTACACTTATAACTGTCACTACTATAACTCTAATTACCCACTTCCACGTCATCGTCATCATCATCATCATCCTCATCTGCTCCTTCTCCTATGCCCTGTTTCTTGATTCGATTCGATTCAGATTCAGATTCACCAAATCTCTCTAGGGTTTGTATCTACTCCTTAAAGAAGAAAAAAAAAACTTTACTATTGTTATTGTTGTGTCAATAATATTTGTGTGTCTAACTATGTTTTGCCTACTACTACTATCAATGTTTGTGGATACTGTTGTCAAAGAAAGGAGAGAAGGAGTCAAAGATTCTAAAAGAAAAGTGTGGACATTGCGGATCGGCTTTGGGAATATCTAAGACTAATTGGAGTAAAACATGGTTCGGTGACTTTTCACTTGCTTACTTTTTTATTATATTTTATTGTATATTTTATGTGTTTCTTTTTTCTTTTCTTTTTTTCAAAATCATTTTGGTGTTTGATTTTCTTTGGTGAGTGTTTGTCTGGTGGGGTTTACACTAGTTTAGTGCTTTTTATAGTGCTCAACAAGTACGGAAATTTCCAAAGAGAGAAGATTATGATTTATGATTGTTTCTCTCTCTCTCTCTCTCTCTCTTTTTTTGGTAAAACAACAGCGCAAATAAGTCTATTACAAAAAAAATTCAATTTTATTTGAAGCCAGTAAATTCTACACCACTTACGGTGGGTTATCAAAAAGAACAAAGTTAGAAGATTGGTTAGCTCCTAACTTAGTAAGTGTATCTGGTATTTTGGTTAGCCTCCCTATAAACATGTTGAACTTTAGATTTGCGGAAGTTGCTCAATAGGGTCCTGCAATCATTGAGTAAAGGCTCCATCATAAGATTATTCAAGGAGGGGTTGTTAAACAATAATCTCAGCGTCTAATTCCACATAAATAAAATTAATTCCAAGATGGGATGCTAAATTAAGACCATCCTTCAAGGCTCACAACTCGGCCAAGCCATCGGCCCTGAAATCCAGCCCCCATTAGATTTACTTTACACCTTATAACTTTTTTCAATTGTCATTTTAGTTCAATAAGTTTTAAAATTATTATTTTAGTCCATTAACTTTGATCAATTATCATCTTAATCCAGTAAGTTTAAAAATTATCATTTTAGCCTATGAACTTTAAACAATTGTCATTTTTGCCTGCTAAGTTAAAAAAATTATCATTTTAGTCTATTAACTTGATGAATTTTTTTTTTCTTATAAAAGTTAAATAATGTCATTTTAAGGGTGCTAACCAAGTTTTTTTTTTAAATGGCAATGAATGGAATGACTAAAATGAACTCATTATCAATGTGAGAGGGAGGGACCCAAACAAAAAATGAAGCTCATAGGTCCAATCTGAGGAAAGGCAAAGGCCCATCCAAGTGCCAATCAAAGCTTGACACGTAGACGGAGTTTGAGGAAGTCAAACATGAAGGCGACGCTAGTTCAGGCTAAATATGCAAGTAGAGGTCCGAGGAGCCCGAGGAACAATAGCACCTCGGGATGCCCCAGTTGTCCACCTGCACCTACAAGCAAGACACCATGGAAGACATCAGAGACGTGCAAATAGAGAAGAGAGGAGATATCTATAGAAGGTAACCATCACCACCACATTCAATGCTTTGCACCTATTAAGCTGGCTGCATTTATGAGGAAAAGACACCTAAACAGTGATTCCACAGCTCACAACACTTTCTACCACCTCCAGAAGGGTCCTAATGAGACAAATATCCCAATTATTCCCCTGAGATGTACAGTTGAGGGGTTGAGATGCAATAGAAAAGACTATATAAGGAAAGGAACCCCTCTAGAAAAAGGGATTGGCAAGTAGAAACTTGAGAAGTGAGAATTAAGTGTAAAATTGTAGAGACAAACATTGACTTTTTATGAACAATCCATCTTCAGACAAGCCCGAGGAAGAGTTTATACTAAATTTGTGCTTCATTTGTTCATATTAAAAGTCTTATTCTTTTATCATCAAGCTTGAATCTTACTTAGCATTGCAATTGACTCGGAAAGCCCACTCTCTTACAAATTAATTGTGTTGGGCTCAAAATACTGGGTACCACTATTCTAAGTGGGTTTAGGCCATCTTTTGAGCCACTACAATCAAAGTTAGTGGACTAAAATAACAATTTTTAATTTTAGGGGACTAAAATGATAACTAATCAAAGTTATAGGGTATAAAATCATTTTTTCCTTTCTTTTCTCTTGTTTCTATTTTGTGTGTTTTCCCTATAATGAATTTTGTGTGTGTTTGTTTTAAGTTTTTTTTTTATTTTTTATTATTTATTAATAATTTATTTGTTTCAAGTTTAACAGATGAGAAAAATGAATTTATGAAACTACTACTATTGAGATTCTTATTGCTATTCTAGAAGATGCAAACTGGGTTACTTATAAAATCACATAACATTTTGCAAAGCCCACATAGAGTAAGCTTTCCAATATGATAAAACGAACTATGATTAACTATATGAAAGGGTAGGATTAACTATTGCTGTTAAGGAGTTAAAAAGATTGAACAACAATAATAATAACTAGCCTCATCACACGTGCTTCGCCCGTGCGATGTGTCTTTTTTGTTTTTGTTTTGTTAGTGGTCCTATTTTGTAGGAAAAAACAAAAAAACTGTGTTTTTTTTATTTTATATATATAATTTTTATTTTGAAAATTTAATTTATAAGTGAATAAATCAATTCGAAAATTAATAAGAAAGTGGTCATAATTTTTAGGCAAAGTTTTAGTGGGAGTTAAAGTTACATTTTTACCGGATTGTCCTTTAGTTTTGTCTTTACTTAAACATAGGGGTGTAGGGGCATTTTTGAACTAAAAAAATGAGGAATCCAAACAGGAAAAACTCCTTAAATAATAGTATAGATAATTGAGTAACAAGAAAAGTCTCTCATTCACACTTTTATTGCTTCAAACCTTCCAAGAAAGAGGCCACAATCTACAAAAATAGGAAGGCAAGAAGAACATGACAGCTCAATTACAACTTTGGATCCAAAGAGAGAAATGTAAACAAATTACCTATGGAAGAAAAATACTAGTCCCAAAAACAGATATTCAATGTGACACCAAACTTAAAGGTGGAAATTTATGACACAATCTCTAATAAAATAAAATATAGATATAGATGAGTTTGACAACTTTTTGCTTTTTGTCTCAGCTTTATTTCAAATAATCTCACTTTTAACTTTTTGTCTCATATTATGCTACTAAGCTAATGAGAATAAGTTGTTCCCAAACAAACAAATACGTACAGATTATCTACACAACTGCTCTTTGCAATCAGCCAAACCTAATAATAAAGAATAAACTAGGAAATTTTGAAACCAAAAGGCTTGATTTGAATACAATTAAGTCTGTTTTCCACAGGCCTAAGAAAATGCATGAATATGGTTCAATCTGTACAGTTTGTCTTGCTGCTAATTGACTAATTCTCATACCCCATCATAAAGAAGCAAAATGTCAGAAACATGCAGGTACAAATTAGCTTGATGTGATAACATCTGACCACCCATTTTGAACACCCTCTCTTTGATGCATTCTGAGAAACAAGAGACATACAGCCACGGTATAGTTCAGGGTTCAGGCTCCATTTTGATGACTTTAGAAGCTTTATGCAGCCCTTCCTAGTTAACAACATTAATCCACTACCTGGGCAAATCAACTCTGTTGACTTGCTTCTTTCATAATGCTTGAAGGGAGTGTAAATTTAGAATTGACTTCAGCACCATTTTCACAATCTTATGTATTGTGATGTCGCGGAAGCCTAAAGAAAAGCACACACGATACTCTCTTGATGAAACAGAAACTAAACTGTTAGTTTCTGGTAGTAAACCTCGAATCCACGAGGGGTTTTCCCTGAATCCACAAGGAGATAAAACTGGAATCCACCAGAAAATTTGACAAAACGTCTGTGTTTATTGATAATAGTCTCATTTGCCTCTGACGGCTACAAAACATATAAATACTGAGAAAAAAAAGTTTAAAACCCTAATTTGCACTAATTAAGCGATTAGGTGACAAAATTACCAAATTTTACCAAAAATGGCAAAATTGAGTTAAATGCAGAATCATAAACTACTGACCTTAAGGGTCGTCCCAAAATAGACGGGAGCTTATTCTGACTTTTAAACTAAAAGTTATTAAGGAAAAACAAATATTACTATAAATAGCAAAAACATTGTTTTCAGGGCCTTAATGAAGGAATTTGCCTAAATTTTGGCGACATTCATGACATGAATCTGGATCCAAACGCCGTTTCCCTTCAACTTGCCAAATTTCATGCAATTCTGACACTGTTACCCCTGATGGCCCCTATTGGCACCCCCCTTTGATCTTGCGTTATGACTTCCTACGCCCCTGCTGCTCCAGGAAGGCATGTGCTGTCTGTTCTACATCAGTCCCCCCCACTTGAAAAGAACTCGACCCCGAGTTCCCACTATCCAGTTCATCAGGAGGATGATAATCATACAAGTCAGCAACATTGAAGGTAGAAGAAATGCTCATGTCTGGAGGAAGAGCAACCACATAAGCATTGTTGTTGATCTTCTTAGTAATCTGAAATGGTCTATACTTCTTGTCCTTCAACTTGTTGTAGGTACCAACAAGAAATCTCTCATTCCTAAGATAGATCAGCACTAAATCCCCAACATTGAAGATCTTCTCACGCCTCTTCTTATCAGCAGCTTCCTTGTACTTAATTAGCATTTGTAGCTTCCAGTTTCTGCCTCACCCCCTCTTGCATTGCCTGAATACGGTCAGCCATATTCTCTGCTGCGTGACTCATTCCTGGAAACTCAGGTAAAGGTACCAAGTCTAAAGCGTGTTTTGGGGGCACGCAATAGACGATGGCAAATGGAGACTTACCAGTGCTTCTATTAACTGAGCTATTGTACGCAAACTCTACTTGGGACGATGCAAGATCCCACTGCTTGGGCTTCTTGCCTGAGATACACCAGATCAAATTCCCCAAAGTGCGATTAACCACTTCTGTCTAGCCATCAGCCTGTGGATGACTAGTGCTGCTGTAATTCAAGGAAGTGTCAAAACGCTTCCAAAAAGTCCGCCAGAAGTGACTAATGAACTTGGTATCCCGGTCAGAGGTGATGGACTTTGGCATTCCATGCAAACGCACAACTTCTTTAAAGAACAGATTGGCCACTCGAGTAGCATCTGAAGTCTTCTTGCAGGCTATGAAATGGGACATCTTTGAGTACTTGTCAACCACAACAAAAACAGAATCCATACCTCGCTGGGTTCGAGGAAGACCCAGCATAAAGTTCATAAACAGATCTTCCCATGGTGCTTGTGGAACTGGCAAAGGCATATATAAACCAGTATTCTGAGATTGACCCTTAGCAGTTTGGCAGATTGGACACTTCCTCACATGATTGCCAACATCCCTCTTGAGTTGTGGCCAATAATACCTCTCTTCCACCAGTGCTATGGTCTTATCTCTACCCATATGTCCACCCAAACCTCCACCATGCAGCTCCTTAATAATCTGCTCCCTCAATGAACTTTTAGGGATGCATAATTGGTTACCCCGAAAAAGGAAACCATCCCGGATGTACATACTATTGATAGCAGTATGAGTTTGTTGACACTTACCCCAAATATCACCAAAATCCTCGTTATTCTCGTACAGCTCCTTGAGGCAATCAAACCCTACAACTTTAGTACGTAGGGTGGTTAACAACAATGCTCGCCTGCTGAATGCATCAGCCACCTTATTGGTGACACCAGACTTGTGCTTCAAAGTGAAATGAAAGCGTTGTATATAAGCTACCCACCGAGCATGCATCCTGTTAATGCTAACTTGACTGTTGATGTGCTTTAATGCCTGATGATCCGTGTATAATACAAACTCCCTCTGAATCAGGTAGTGCTCCCAATGCTTAAGAGTCCGTACTACAGCAAAGAACTCTAGTTCATAGGCTGACCATTTACTTCGAGCTTTACAAACTTTCTCACTGAAGAATGCTACTGGTCTGTTGTCTTGTGAAAGAACAGCGCCTATCCCGACCACAGATGCATCACACTCCACCTGAAACACCTTATTGAAGTTGGGCAATGCCAAAACCGGGGCTGTGCTCAACTTTTCCTTGATCAAGGCAAAGCTTTGTTCTGCCTCTTTTCCCCATGAGAACCTCCCCTTCTTCAGACACTCAGTGATAGGGGCTACTTTACTACTAAAATCTCGAACAAACGTTCGATAGAAGGTTGCTAGCCCATGGAAACTTCACACATCACTCACTGTCTTTGGGGTTGGCTATTCTCTGACTGCACGGACCTTGTCCTCATCAATATGAATCCCATCCGCACTGACCACATACCCTAAGAACAACAACTTATCAGTCAAGAAGCTGCACTTTTTCAAGTTGATATACAACTCATTGGCCTGCAACACCGCTAATACTTCTCGCACATGATCATAGTGGGATGCTTTTGTCTTACTGTAAATCAGGATATCATCAAAATAAACTACCACAAACTTTCCAATAAATGGTTTCAATACCTGATTCATAAGTCTCATGAAAGTGCTGGGAGCATTGGATAAACCAAAAGGTATTACCATCCACTCATACAACCCCTCCTTTGTCTTAAAAGCTGTCTTCCACTCATCTCCAGGTCGGATCCGAATATGGTGATACCCACTCTTGAGATCCAGCTGGGTGTAACACTTGGACCCATTCAGCATATCAAACATGTCATCTAGTCGGGGAATAGGAAATCGATACCTGACTGTGATCTTGTTGATGGCTCGACTATCCACACACATACGCTAGCTCCCATCCTTCTTTGGTGTTAACAGTGCCGGTACTGCACATGGACACATACTCTCCCTGATCTGCCCCTTGCTCAAAAGCTCATCCACCTGCCCCTGTAGAATCTGACCCTCTTGAAGATTCATCCTGTAATGTGGCAGATTAGGTAGACTAGCTCCAGGAGCTAAATCAATGCAATGCTGGATGTCACGCATTGGTGGTAAACCTGCAGGCAGCTCTTCTGGAAAAAGCTCTTCAAACTCCTTGATCAATGGTTGAATTGCCTCAGGTATCTCAGTAACCTTCTTTGGCTCACCATCTGTCACCACTACAGTATATACCTGTTTCAACTCCTTACACTCCCTGTCAAACTCATCTTCATTGTTCACTGTGAGGAGTGCTGGCTTCCCCTCAACTTTAGAAGTTTTGGGTATACTGCCTTCCTTAATAGGACCAAGGACAATTTTTCTGCCATTCTTAAAAAACACATACACATTATCCTTACACTTATGAGTAGCATCTACATCATACTGCCAAGGTCTACCCAGTATTAAATGACATGCATCCATTTTAACAATATCATAAACTACTTCATCTACATAACATTTACCCATAGAAAAAGTAACACGACATTGTTGAGTAACAAGAGTTTCCGTACCTTTCTTGATCCAACCTATCTTGTATAGAGAGGGATGCTTTTTTGTCTTTAGTCCTAGCTTGGTAACCAAACTCTTCGACGCAATGTTCTCTACACTGCCACTATCAATGATCAAATCACAAACCCTCTTACTGATGGTGCATCGTGCTCGGAAGACCTCATTCCGCTGATCACCTCATTCCGCTGATCACCGTATTCCACCTTTAGTGTGAGCAACAACCTCTGAATCACCAAAGACTGCCCTAATGGCATGCCTTCCTCGTCCTCTTGGACCTCATTGAGATCATAGGCATACAGATCTGTATCATTATACACCTCTTCATCCTCCTGTTCACCTTCTACCTCGCCTTCTTCTGCCACCACCAGATTCACTACTGCTCGCTTAGGACAAGTACTAGATCGATGTCCTGGTTCTCTGCACCTGTAGCACTTATTCCTAGTTAGCCTAGCATAGGGGTTGGCATTCGCTATCGGCTGGGTTGTGGAACCTGCTACTACCACTGTGGATTGGTTGACACCACTATTCTCCTAACCACGGGTTGTCGTGGTGTAAACATGGGCTGTTTACCTTTGTTGGTAGTGGAACTAGAGGACTCTGAACTGCGGTTAGAAAACTTCGAACCTGCCCTGAGATGCTGATATTCTATTTTCTTGGATAAGGTTACATCCTCATTCAAAGTATATAGGGTTTGTAAGGATACCTGATCTCGGATGGAAGCTCTTAAGCCGTGTACAAATCTGGATATCCATTGATCTTTAGTTTCCTCCAAATCATTGCGATACACCAACCTGTCAAACTCCTCCATGTACTCATTAACTGTCCGAGTACCCTGCCTGCAATCCTGGTACTGTCTGAACAACTCCTGCTGGTAATCTGGTGGTAAGAACCGATCTGCCACTAATCTTTTCATTCTCCTCCATGATCGTATTGGAAGCATTCGTTCACGGGTACGATTTAATTGAACACGATTCCACCAGGTAGATGTTCCTCCCTTCAATTTGTAAGCCACCAAACACACCTGTTTGTCATCTGTTGTACCCATATAATCGAAAAAAATTTCCACTTCACTGACCCAATCCAAATACTCTTCAATGGAGACATTACCATTAAAGGATGGTAACTCTACTTTCATCCGATAGTCCCTCTGCTCCTGATAATCTCGGCCATTATCCCTTGTGGGACCACGATGATTTCCAAGGACTCTCTCTGCATACTCCTCGTCTTCACTGTCTTCTTCATTGTAGTCTTGCTGCCTGTTCCGGTTTGGACCACGATAGGGAGGGCCACGCGCTCGGTTATCACGTCGCTCTCTGTCATAGCGATTAGGGTTTCGGTTAAGCAAGGTGGCAAGCGCTTCTTGAATCTGGTCCAGAGTCTGCTGGGTTGAATCACGAAATTGTTGATTTTCATCACGAAAATCAAGGAACTCAGCCCTAGTGAGGACTGGGTTGTTGACATTGTCACCGCCGTCATTGTTATGGTGGTCACCATCTCGTCGGTTAGCCATCAGACCAGGGTAAGTCAAGGCTCTAATACCAACTGATGTCGCGGAAGCCTAAAGAAAAGCACACACAATGCTCTCTTGATGAAACAGAAACTAAATTGTTAGTTTTTGGTAGTAAACCTCGAATCCACGAGGGGTTTTTCCCTGAATCCACAAGGAGATAAAACTGGAATCCACCAGAAAATTTGACAAAACGTCTGTGTTTATTGATAATAGTCTCATTTGCCTCTAACAGCTACAAAACATATAAATACTGAGAAAAAAACGTTTAAAACCCTAATTCGCACTAATTAAGTGATTAGGTGACAAAATTACCGAATTTTACCAAAAATGGCAAAATTGAGTTAAATGCAGAATCATAAACTACTGACCTTAAGGGTCGTCCCAAATCAGATGAGACCTTATTCTAACTTTTAAACTAAAAGTTATTAAGGAAAAACAAATATTACTATAAATAGCAAAAACATTGTTTTCGGGGCCTTTTGCAATTCCAACACTGTTACCCCTAATGGCCCCTACTGGCACTCCCCTTTGATCTTGCGTTGTGACTTCTTGCGCCCTTGCTGCTCCAGGAAGGCATGTGCTGTCTATTCTACATCATATTGCAAATCTGCAAGTTTCATTCCCAAATCTTAATCCACTAGAAGGAGAAGGGCTATATCAACTTATGCTTGGACTTGCCAATATTATTCTTTTCCTTGAAAGATATGATGGAAGGCTGCAATGCATATGTCCACAGGAAAAAGATACCAGATAACAAGATAACAAAGCCTAAACTTTGATTTCATTTCCACCATATACACCTACTAACTAAATACCTCTGCCAAAAAAAAAAAAAAAAAAACAGTTCTAGATCCACAGCTAAGAGAGGATGTGTAATTGCAAACAAAAACTGACAACTCTTTTAAGCCTTCAGAGTCTTTCAAGTTTTCTCTGTTCACTAAACATGTCATCAATCAATAAATAATTCTGAATAATACACCACACGAACATGGACCAACCTTTATGGCTTGTTTGGAAGTTTAGAGAGGGAGGAGAGTAGAGGGGAGTAGAGGGGAGGGGAGTAGTGGAGAGGAGAGTAGAGGAGAATGAATCCCCTCCACCTTGTTTGGATGTTTTTAAAATTAGTAAGGGGGAATGGAGTAATTAGCCCTTCCCCTTGTGTAATTTTGTTAATATAATAAGGGTAAATTAGGTAATTTACTTGGTCAATAGTTTATATAATCTACTCCCCCTCCAAATCTCTCCAATTTTGGGGAATTAAAAATGGGAAGCTAGAGGGAGTTGAAACCCCTCCAAACTCCTCCAAACCCCTCCCCCTCCTTCCTTAAAAAACTTCCAAACAATGTAATTAGATTACTCTCCCTCCCTCTACTCTACTCCCCCTCCTTTTTTAAACATCCAAACAAGCCATTAAGTAATGTGAAATCGAGTTCAATTAGGATAGTCATTATGCATAATCCTTGTCGGTGGGGACTAGCTATAATTAACAACATATTCTAACACTGAAAGGTAAAGCTGGTGAAACATCCTCAAAAGCCAAAATATATAATGGCCTTAAACCTCTGAATATGTAGCATGCCTGGGAGAAACTGTATATGATGGCATTTACTCTGACTCTGCCTTGAGCAAGCAACAAGTATATCACAATTAACCAGTATGCTACAAAACTATGATAATTTCTCTTTTAAAGTACATGCAACAACAGTGTTTACAATTGTCAACCTATCAGAATTCTAGGAGAGAAAATAATTTATCAATCCAGTACAAAGAGTGCACATAAACAGAACATTTGTTTTGTTTGGTGAAAAGTTCTATCAGCTTTCAGCTCGAAAATCACAATTGGTCGGGAGCACAGATGAGACAGCTGGTATAGTGAACTTATCTGTGGAGAAAAGGCTACCTTACTCGATTTACTTCATTTGTTTCATCAACTAATTCGTCAAGCTCGTTATATAGCTGTAAGAGAGATATTCAGAAAATCTTCAAGATGTCATTCAGTTAATCTAACTGTAATTATGATACTAATTGATGAATACATTGTGAAACATTAACAAAGTGCTTTTGAATTTTAATGATTCACCTCCTAACCATAAAGGAGGCCCCATATAAAGTATAGAGAATATACATATATCTTCAACAGCTTGTGAAATGTTTCAATTATGAATACCAAACCATGCCAACCGAAAGCTCTAGATTTAGCAAAATAAGTACAGCCTCAAACCCAACTATTTCACATTGCTTGTTCAACGTGCTAAAATTTGATAAGCTATCTATTGGTTTTTATTGCTTCACCTGTACAACATGAGAAAATAAAATGATTAGACTGCTAGAATTCACTTAACAAGGATCTTCCTGTAAATTTTCAGCCTTGGAGTTGAGAGACAACATAGTCTCATTTAATGGTGAAGATTTGATTATCCCTTGCAGCCAACTAATATCAATTTGAGAAGTTTCTACATCCTTAAGAATAGCTGATAGTTCATTCACTTTGGACTTTGTCAGCTGCATAACTGAAGTGGATTGTAACTCCTTAACCACAAAGCACACAAATTCTAGATAATTAGAGAGTATGGCAATTTAATTCTAAGTAACAACTTGCTGCTATGTCTCGATACAATTATAAGCCAATTTTAATATAACCTAAATGTAATACTTTAACTGGAAAAATAGGAGAGGCATCAGGTGATTCAGGTCTAATAGTGATGATTTTCCAACAACAATACAGCTCTTACTTTTTACCTAGCAGACCCAAAAGGGCACATTGCTTATGAGTTATGACTAGAAAAATACCACATCTTCGATACCAAGAAGTAATCAAAATAAATACTATTATAAGTAGAATGTGATCGGAATTATAAGCTAACCAATACATTTGCATACCTTTCAGTCTACCCTACTTGTATCCAAATTAAATAACAGTACTAAAGCTTGTAGCTTACATTAAAAGGGGAACCACATAATAACTTGTCAACTATAAACAGAGAGTAATTTATTTTGCCAGCAGGGGCCGTGAACATTTTACATTCAGTGGACAAAAACCATAACTCCAAAAGGAACTTAAGAAACCAGCGAGGAACAAAAGCAACACAAAACACACAAATGAAGTGAAAATTTTGTTCTTTACTAATTCAAACTGTTTCCCTAACTACCAAACAGACCAAAAAGATAATTGAAAATCTGAGAAGTGAGTAAGATGTAGATCAGAGTTCTGAACCTCAGCATGTTAAAATAAATAGAGTACCTGGAAAAACACAGCTGACAGATGTGAAATTGGGTCAAGAAAAATGATAATTTTGAGCAACAAATCGCAGGTACAGGGACACTACTTAATGATATATAATTTTTCTTTGTGGGGGAGGTGTTAATACCAACAAAATAATCTATAAAACATAATGTCAACTTTGTAGAACAAGAAAAAGGAAGAGAGAGTAACTTGAATCAGCTTGTTGTGGAAATACAGAATGTACCATGCTCACCTTCAGTGAAATTAAGGTTTTGTCTGTTTGATCCTTACCTTAAACAATAATCAAAATGACTTTGATCCGTTAAGAAACCTACAGCGGTGGTGAAACTGAAATGAGATTGACAGGAAAATGAGAAGAAACAATCTGTTTTAAAACAGAAACTTAAATTAATGGTCAGGATTAAAACAACACTAAGTTTATAGTTAAAGAATTGCGCGTGGATTACATAAAGTACACTTTTGTCCCCTCTGACATAGACATAGTCAAAAAAATAAAATGAAACAATAAGAGGAAGGGCGCAATGTAAGGGGGCAAGAAAGAGGGAGAGCTACGAGACAATAACGGTTATGTTCCAATGGTTAAAAAATAGCCACTGACAAATATAAAAAGGGAAGGGATTGGAGTGCCATGAGGACGGTAGAAGAACTCTCTTCTTCCACTTTTAAGGACATGTAAAGAATTGCCCTAGAAGGAAAAAGATTAATTTCAAAGAGAGAGAGATAGAGAGAGAAAGACACAGACAGAGAGAGAGAGAGAGAGAGACATGGGACCCTTGAGGTTTATGTTTCTGCTGTGCCTCTCGGCTGCAGCGATGTCTATGGTCCGGAGTGAAGACCCTTATCTCTTCTTCACGTGGAATGTCACCTATGGCTCCATTTCTCCACTTGGAGTCCCCCAACAAGCCATTTTCATCAACGGTGAATTTCCAGGACCCAATATCAACTCCACCACCAACAACAACATTGTCATTAACGTCCACAACAACCTTGATGAGCCATTCCTGGTGACATGGTATTCATTCTTTTCTTTTTCTAACGTGGAAATGAATACAATAGTTGGATTTCAAAAACATAATAATAAACGAATGTCCTGAATGTGTTTTTTTTTTTTTTTAATGATTGGTGACACGTTAATTTGTAAATGTTATGTCGTAAATCATATATGTTAACGTTTTCTATTCGATTAATTTGGCATTTAGGAACGGCATCCAACATAGGAAGAACTCGTGGCAAGATGGAGTGTTGGGAACCATGTGCCCCATTCCCCCTGGCACGAACTACACATATCACTTCCAAGTTAAGGACCAGATTGGGAGCTACATCTACTATCCCACAACTGCCATGCATCGTGCAGCTGGTGGCTTTGGCGGCCTCCGCGTGAACAGCCGGTTGCTCATTCCCGTCCCATATGCCGATCCTGAGGATGACTACACCGTACTCATTGGTGACTGGTACAGCAAGAGTCACTCAACTCTCAGGAAGTTCTTGGACAGTGGCCGCTCCCTTGGTAGGCCTGATGGTGTCCTCATCAATGGAAAATCCCCTAAGGGTGACGGCAAGGAAGAGCCTTTGTTCACCATGAAGCCTGGCAAAACCTACAAATACAGAATCTGCAATGTTGGGATTAAGAATTCCTTGAACTTTAGGATCCAAGGCCACCCAATGAAGCTTGTAGAGATGGAGGGATCCCACACTGTGCAAAACACATATGATTCCCTTGATGTTCATGTAGGGCAATGCTTTGGGGTTCTTGTCACAGCTGATAAAGAGCCCAAGGACTACTACATTGTGGCCTCCACACGATTCACCAAGACCGTCCTCACTACCAAGGGAATCGTCCGCTACACCAATGGAAAAGGTCCAGCCTCACCTGAGATCCCTGAGGCTCCTGTTGGTTGGGCTTGGTCACTTAATCAATTCCGTACCTTTCGTTGGAACCTCACTGCTAGTGCGGCTAGGCCTAACCCTCAGGGCTCCTATCACTATGGCGCTATTAACATTACCCGTACCATCAAGCTCATCAACTCAGCAACCAAGGTAGATGGCAAGCTTCGATATGCTATCAATGGTGTATCCCATGTCGACCCTCCAACACCTTTGAAGCTCGCTGAGTATTATGGAGTCCCAGACAAGGTCTTCAAATACGACATCATCTCTGATGACCCACCAGCTGACGCTGTAGATAAAGTCACCTTGGCACCCAATGTCATGAACATGACATTCCGCAACTTTATAGAGATCATCTTTGAGAACCACGAGAAGAGCATCCAGTCATGGCATGTGGATGGATACTCCTTCTTCGCAGTCTCGTAAGTTCTATTAAATTTACCACTTCCTATCAAAGCAAGTAGTCCTGAGTTCGAGTCCTATTAAAAAATGTAAGATTCTTGACGCGGAAATTGACTATTTTATGTGTTTGTTGATAACAGTGTTGAGCCTGGGAGGTGGACTCCAGATCGCAGAAAGAACTACAATCTTCTTGACGCTGTAAGCAGGCACACAATCCAGGTGTTTCCCAAATCCTTTGCAGCTATCCTCTTGACATTTGACAATGCTGGCATGTGGAACATAAGGTCTGAGTTGACTGAGAGTCGCTACCTTGGGCAAGAGCTCTATACTAGCGTTCTCTCTCCTGCACGATCCCTCAGGGACGAGTACAACATTCCTGACAACACCTTGCTCTGTGGCATAGTCAAAAATTTGCCCAAGCCCCCACCATACGAAATCTAAAGATGATCCACATACCTCTTTGCCATGTCGCCACTTCACACAATGAGGGAGAGAGAGAGAGAGAGAGAGAGAAGGAAGGAGAGAACCAGATATACATTGTGTGTGTAATAGATGAGAGACAATTATGTAATTGTATGCATTTTTTATGCAAAGAGTGTAGAAGATGGTAAAGAATAACAATGATTGAAAAAACACAGAGTTACTGTTATATATAACCTTTTAAACACGACATTAAATTTTTGTACCCATTCATTTTAATATAACTATCTTTTATAGTTCTTGTTCTTTAGAGTAAAACTTTGTAAGTTATTTTGCCTCTGTATAATTTTTCTTTGCTGCTGCTTTGAATTTTCTGCCAAATTATAAAAATGGCTATGGTCCAATTTGAACTCCAAGCACAATCCGTTGGAGGCCACCACTCCTTAAAAAAAAAAAAATTAATAGTTCAAAAATCTTCTCATTCCCTTCTCCTTAGAGCCTAAACTCTTTTTTATATGTTTTTTTAATTAAAAAAATATTGCCATGCAATCCCTCAAAGAGCATTGTGAAACATATAAGTGGTTACCTTTGAATCGATATGGCTATCTTGTAATAAGAAATCATGATAAGACCTCTTGAAAGACTTCCCACACCTGCAAAAAGTAAAGATCCTCTTGATACAATTCCTTCAAAAATTTATGCTGGGTTGGTTGGCAAACATCTTACAAAGAAATAAGAGGCGACTCGGTCAATAAATGGGGCAGATTAAAAAAAACAAATCCATACCATGGATCTCAAATTTATACACGGAGTAAACTTTATGATTAGCTCTCAATTTGAGCATATCTAAGAAATGGCCCATTTTCAACGATATGTATGGTACAATAGAATATACACTGAAATTTTTACCAGTATGATTAAGGGAGTTTTTGTACCGGTTGATTGACCGGTACGTCAAATTCCAGTCATACTCAGTGGCTGGTACGATAGGTATTAACAACCCCCCAAAAAAAAAAAAACCTCAGTGGTTAAGCAGCAGTCTGAGGCCAAAGTCATTGCTCAAATTCCTGGTTGAAAGTTTTGACTTTTAAGTTATATTTTGTCATAATTAATTAAGGGTAAACATAGTGTTTTATAGACTAAACACTAGCGTGTGTAAACTAAACACAATACATAAATAAAGCCTCACTAAAATGGAGATGGTATATGTCACATTACACTAAATTCCACTGAGGTTGGTGTGTGCCTAAACAAAAGTTAAAGAAATAAGAAACGTCACGTTATAAAAACCCCTTCGCTGCAGCCAAGGGGCCATAAATAGCAGACATGCTCTTCATTCTCTTACAATATTCCTTCACAGCTTTTGTCTTCTATGAGTTCTATGGCCAGCATCTTCACCTTTTTCCTATTTCTCTTCTTTCTTTCATACTTATGGATATCAAGAAGAGTTCAAAAATCTGATAGTAGAAGGAAAGTTCCACCTGAAGCTAGCAGTGCATGGCCTTTGATTGGCCATCTCCACCTACTAGGAGGGTCACAACCACCCCATATTACTTTGGGTAACATGGCTGACAAGTATGGACCAATCTTCACTATCTGGTTAGGTGTGCATCGAACTCTAGTAGTAAGCAGTTGGGAGATAGTTAAAGAATGTTTTACCACTAATGACAAAGCCTTTGCCAATCGTCCAAAAGCTCTAGCTCTAGAACTATTGGGCTACAACTATGCCATGTTTGGGTTTAGCCCTTACGGTCCCTATTGGCGCCAAGTGAGAAAGATGGCCGTGCTCGAAGTCCTCTCAAACCACCGCCTTGAGATGCTCAAACACATTAGAGAGGCCGAGGTAAATGATTCTATTAAAGAGATATTTGAGCTATTGGGCAAGAAAAACATGGTGTTTGTGGAAATGGAAAGATGGTTTGGGTACACAACACTAAATATGGTATCTAGGATGGTTGTAGGGAAGCGGTTTGGTAAGGCTACAACCAAGTATGAGAATGAAGGAAATGATCAATGTCGAAAGGCGTTGAGGGTGTTTTTCGATTTGACTGGGACATTTGTGGTATCAGATGCACTACCTTATCTAAGGTGGTTGGACATGGGAGGGTATGAGAAAGCTATGAAGAAGACAGCCAAAGAATTGGATCAAATGGTTGGAGAATGGCTAGAAGAACATAAGCAGAGAAAATTGTTTGGTGGGATGAAGGAACACCATGATTTTATGGATGTTTTGCTATCCACTGTCACTGACGAGGATGAAATTTCCAGTTATGATGCGGATACAATCATCAAAGCTACATGCCTGGTAAGGGTTTCTTTTCTCTCTTTTTTTTTTGGCCCTCTTTTTTTTTCATACCCATATTAATTCCATATAAATTATACACTACTAGAAACCTTGATAAATATTGAATAAGATATTGTTCATGACACACTCATTAATTAGTGTATATCGTTAAAACACATATTACGTATTCATATGTTACGACGTATATAAAAAATTGTGGACAATGGGTATGTACTAAATATATATTAATGATTGTGTGAACAATCTCTAACATCATATATGCATTGACAATCTCCACAAAAAAAAAAGATATGCATTGACATATGTTGTTGTTGTTGGTGTTTTTTATTTATTTATTTTTATTTTATTTGGCAAAGTAGTAGCTAATTTGAATACGTATCCAAAAAATCCTATGAGAGGACCAAGAGGTAACTCATATGTGACGTCCCAAGATTTGAAAGAAACATTCAAATATTGGATTTTTCTTTCTTTTTCTTTAGCTATTTGATAAATGCTCGATGAGCCCATTCAAAATCCTTTGGTCCAAGATCAACAATTCAAATAAATCATTCACCAAAGCGCCCAAGAAGACAAAATTGTCAAAGGTTAGGACGACATTTTGGATCCTAAAAAAATAAAATTGAACAATTGATTCCCTCGTCTTTGTGGATGTGGAGTTAGGAACTTCGGATCACGTTTTGAAACTTTTGAATTATTTTTTTAGTAATTGTTATTACTGCGAAATTCAGTTGAGTTATATTTTAACTTTACAGCATCAACGTAGAAAAATTTGGGTTCCCTCTTTACTTCTGTAGGGTATTTATCAATTCCCTACCATCCAATTATATTACTTTTGCAGGCCCTTATCTTAGCGGCCACAGACACCACAACAGTAACATTGATCTGGGCTCTTTCTTTACTTCTCAATAACCGTGAAACTCTAAAGAAAGCTCAACAAGAATTAGATATCCAAGTTGGTAGAGAAAGGCAAGTGAAGGAATCAGATGTGAAAAATTTGGAGTATCTCCAAGCTATCCTCAAAGAAACAATGCGTTTATACCCTGCTGCACCACTCTTAGTGCCACACGAGTCTTTGGAAGACTGTACTTTGGCTGGCTATAACATCCTATTAGGTACACGACTCCTTGTTAATGTTCCAAAACTCCATCAAGACCCAAGTGTGTGGGTGGATCCGACTGAATTTCGACCTGAAAGATTCCTTACAACTCACAAGGATGTTGATGTTAATGGCCAACATTTTAAGTTGATACCGTTTGGCAGCGGTAGAAGAATGTGCCCTGGGATTTCATTTGCTCTACAAGTTACACAACTCACATTAGCTACCTTGTTGCATGCTTTCGAAATTGCAACTCCATCTGATGAACCTGTGGACATGACTGAAAAGGTTGGACTTACCAACCTAAAAGCCACCCCATTGGAAGTCAATCTTACTCCTCGTCTTGCGGCTCAAGCATATGCATAATTTGAATGATATTGTATGATAAATAGTATCAATTCATATGTAATATGAAAATAATAAACAAAAAACTTTGATCTTATGAGTTGTACTACAAAGTTGTGTGTTTTCTCCATATAGATCAGTATAAATATATTTGTTTTCTTTAGCTAAAACTATTCTGTCGAAGTCTTGAATATTATTCTCAAGTTAAAACAGATTAGTTAAAATGTTAGTTAAATGATTAAATTTAGTATTTCACAACGATTTAAATTTTTGAGATAATCAATAATTTATTGTGATATTAGAGTTGGTGATCTCGAGTTAGAATCTTATCTCATTTTGGGGAGCATTTGTTTGCTAGCTACAACCTGTTATAGGATTAAATCTTATCATATATATAAAAATAATAAAAAATTTTGTCATGTCAAAATTCGTTCTCTCTAGACAATGAAGTTGCCAGACGCGCGCTATATCAACCTAAAATTGATTTATTTTCATGGGTTGACACCATACATCCAAGTCTGCAGGTACATGTTTGAATTTTTTTTTCTTATTTATTAGCAAGTTGGAAATTTATTTGAACACATTTAGAAACTCACTTATAGAAGCTTGAACACTTGTCTGTACACAAACTCATTTATTGTTGACTGAAAGAAAACTAAACTACAACTACAACTCAATCGGTTTTAATATACAAATGAACATTAGAATTTATATAATATCTAAAAGTTAAAGCATGTCATTTGTTACTGTTACACTCTTATTTTTGAGCTACATCAACGTAGTATTTCGGTCAAGTTCAATTAATTTGTAGATTTCAATTAGCTCAACTGGTAAAGTCTCTAATAGTTGTATAAGAGATATGGGGTTCAATCCCCGCCTACACCAAAAATTGATTGATGTCTTAGTCTGAAGATAAAAAGAGCTATCATCAAGAGTGGACGCCATATGTTGAAACTCTCTCTCTCAAAAAAAAAAAAAAAAAGTTCAATCAATTTGGTTCATCAGTTCAGTACAATTCGGTCCACTTGGTCTACATGTGTCCAATTGGTCCACTTCAGTCTATTTGGTCCATTTTGGATTAATTGTGACTTATATTGATTCTTTTTGTAGGTCGCTTTTTCAGTTTTAGGCTCAAATTTTTATTTTCTTAATTTTTAGGTTAAAAAGTATGAAAGTTTATTCTATTTGGGCTAAAATCTTTAGTTTTGGGCTAAAAAATATAAGCAAAATAGGCATTAGAAATAAGAGTTATAAGCCCCCTTTTTTTTTTTTTTTTTTTTGAGAATACTAAGGGTGTGTTTGGTTGGGGTGAAAACATAGAGGATGGAAAATAGGGAGAGGAAAATAGGGTGGAAAATGCTATTTTCCACTGTTTGGTTGAGGAAGGAAAAGAGGAGAGACAGAAAATAGAGGAGAAAATTTTCTCTCCTGGGCCCACTTTTTTTATCCTCCCAAATTGGGAGGAAAATGAGGAGGGAAAAGTGCTTATAAATCCATTTTACACAAATAATGAAGGGTTTTAGACCCCTTAACACACAACCAGATTGAGTAGCCTAGTTAATTAGCCAAGTTGTTACTTAGTTAAATTAAGCAATTCTAGGTAAAAACAATCAAACAATCATATCATGAAAATATATAGCAGCGGAATAATAAATAACACACGATATGATCACCCAGGAAACCACACGGTAAAAACCTGGGGAGGATTTGACCCACCGATCCTCGAGGCAAACCTGAATCCACTATGAAAGAATCGAAGTTTATACAAAAGGACTTACAAGCTCCCCACTCGACTTCCTAATGCTACCTACCAGTAGAACTTACTGACACGACCCCGTGCAAGCTCCGAATCCACGGACTCCTTCTTTCTTGGATTCTCCAATCAGCTACAAGCACCCACGCTTGATATTCTTTAAGCTTCAATGGCAGCAACCTTGTTGATCATCAAGATGTAGATAATATCTCTACCTTGAAAACCCTAAGTTTATGTGAAGGAAGGCTCCTCAAAGATCTCACAAGAGATTCACATAAACAGCAAATATGAGCAACAAAGACTTAGAGAGGTTTGGGTATAAAACCCTAGATACAAAAGAGGCACTCTCTTCTCTCTCTAAAAGCTCTTAAAAACGTGGCTTAGGGTTTCCTTTATATAGTGGGAGAAGTAGATCTGAAACCCTAATCCTTAATGGGCTTAAGCTGCTGTTTGGGCCGACTTAAAATTCTGCAGATACGATTTTCGATTGATCGAGCCTGTTCTTCGATTGATCGAACCAGGCAGAATATGAAGTCTTCTTCCTGCAGCTTGTATGTTCTTGAATCTTGACTTGAATCACCTTGAGCATTGTCTAATAAAACCTATAGACTCTAAGATCTATATTTAGACAAGTTTGTGTTCACGATTTGCCAATTGTTTTAAACATTTAGAACCTAACAAATAACCTCTCACCTACTCCTCACTTTATTTATGACCTGACTTTTGCCTCTTCTCATCCTTATTACTTTCTTCTCACAGTACAGCAGCAACGTCCCAGGTTCTCTTCTCTCTCTTTTTTTTTTTTTTTTTTTTTTTGCCTTGTTTAATCAGCACATCAACGTTTGATTATTTGCCCAGGTGAAGAATGTTGCCAAAGTGAAGAAACTATTGCCCACAAAAGTTTGCTGACCACATTTGAACAAGTGGAAGTCCTTTGAACATTTGACTTTATTATTTGCTGACCACGTTTTTGCTGGTTACAAAATCTTTTGCCCAATTAAATTTATATGAACACTATTGTAATTTTTATATTATAATAATAAAAATAATAATATAAATTTATATGTATGATGTAGTAAATTTTTATATTATTTAATGAGTACAAATAAATCTATTTCTTACATATTATGTAACAAGGGTATAATAGTCAATTTATATAAATTACATTTTCCATCCTTCCCTTTTTCTCTCCAACCAAATAAAAGAGTTTTCCACCCTCCCACTTTTTCACCCCTCCAACCAAACACACAAGAGGGAAAATCAAATATTTTCTATCCTCTCACTTTTCCATCCTCCCATAATTTTCCATTTTTCCACTTTTCCATTTCTCCAACCAAACAGACCCTAAGTATTTTTAACGCACACACACACACGGGGAGAGGGGAGAAAGTTTTTTAAAGAAACTTACAGTGGCGTATATCCAAAGCCCCTTTTTTTGTAAGAAGAGTTATAAGCCCTAAAAAATAATAAAAGTGATAAATATTCAAAAGATTACTTTAAAACTCAAGTTTCAATAATATAGACATTGTACTTATATTTAGGTAAAAAAAAATGCTACAATTCTATACTAATATAATAATTTAAACTTAATGTAACATACGCATACAATTTTTATTTATAGGCTAATATTTGAACATTAATTAAAATTAGTGGATGTTGATGTGAATGATGCATGAGTACATTATATGAAAATATTCTGTAAAATGTTTGAAAATGCTTGTTTAAATTTATCTATTTATAATGATTACTACAATCATTTCTTAGAAATTTAAAATTACTACTTGTTTTTACTTTATATTTTCATCACTTAAGAATGTTAGTTTCTTTTGCTAGTGATTGTTGAATCCATGCATTCTCGGCAAAAGGTATTTGGGCATTCTCGGCAAAAGGTATTTGGGCATGCTGGGATGCCCAAAGGAGGAGAAATTATACAGTCCTCATAGTGGACCACGTAACTTATCTACCATTCCATTAAAAGACTCTCACTTGTTTAAAATTGCTGAGTCAGTAATCAGTTTCTGTTTAAAAAAAATTTCTGACTCAGCAATTCTAAACAGGTAGGAGTTTTTTAGTGCAATGGTGGACCACGTCACTTGTCCACTATAAGGACCTTATAATTTCTCCCAAAGGAGGTTATTTGGGTAACTCCTTTAATTGGTGGTTTCCATGTGAATGTAACTCCTTCATTGTTAAGTTCCTATGGTTATGGAAAAATGCATTAGTTCTAACTGAAGGCAAAAATAAACTTTATAATGGTTTGATGGTCAGTCATATAAATATACTTCATAATCTACAATAGCTAATGAATTAAAAAATTGAGACTTTCTACCAATACAAACTTTGGAACCTAAAGGCTGAAAAATAAAATAGATCTAAGAAAAGATTTCCTATCATGAAGATGATTGTCATTCTCTATAATGACATGGATGTCATTGCTCCTTATACTGCTAATTAATAACTGTTTTTTTCCCCCTCGATATATCACAGGTTACCAAATAATTTGAAAACAACATATCTAACCTATTATTAACCAATAAAAAGTTACACATTTATATTCAAAGTTAAAATCCATCTTTGTCAATTATATTAACACCATCATATTTTTATTAAACAATATTGGAAATAAGCCAAAAATAGAACTATAAAAAACAAAATTTAAATGAAATGTTAGATTTTGTAATGGCTTTAAATATTTAAAACTGCTAATGATTATAATTGTCATCTATTCATCATAAGCATCCCATCATTTTCTCAATCGAGCAAGAAACAGTTATAGTCATTGATGGGACTGACGAAATCAAGCATAGACGAGATGAACTTGGACGACGAAACAAGGCCGCACTGACGAATCACCACTTCATTGACGAGGCTAAACATCTCATTCAATGCTGCCAGTAAAACACCCTGGACGGTTACAAAGCCAGGTGTACAGACCGTTGGGATAGAATCAAAGCAACATTATGAGGGCAGAAAACGTTACCCAGGAGGGCATTGAAGCCACCATAACTGCCCCAACGGTCTAGAGGCTGCAGCAACATATATATATATAGCCCTCACTTTACCAAAGGGAAGGTACATTCACACAAACACATTTAAGAGATTATTTTTTCTATTATCTTTACATTGCTCATTCTCCAATAGCAATTGATACTGACTTTGTCATCGGAGGCACTGTGGCAGGCACCACACCGGTGACCACATTCGAGAACACCATCTTGCAGGCCGGAGTCCATTTCTGTTTGCACACTCTGACTGACGAATTTACACTCATCAGTCATGATCATAAACTTTTTTCTTGCTTGCAATCATGATCATAAACTTGAAACAAAATTGTACAATAAAACTAACTTTTTGGATGAATAAATAATTGATTTTTTTAGTCACGACCTGGAAATTAAGTTACCAACTACTATGGAAGCCAATAGGATATAAGCCAATAGGCAATTCAAACTAGATTAGCATTTGACACAATAAACACCAAAAACCCACCTATATCAGATGTCGCAAATTTGAAAATTTCGGCAGTTAGCTACAGCGACATTCTAAATTTGAGAGAGTACGGAAAAATGTTTTAAAAGTTTTATTTATTTTTTATTCGAGTCTCTCTCCTTTCCATTGACTCTCTCTCTTTTCTTGGTCTCCTCTCTCTTCTCTGCCTTCTCTCTTCTCTCAAAACTCCATGCTTTCATGGCTCTTCATCTCTCTCTACACTGAACCTCCACCACTCCACCACATAGACCACTGTGAGCCACCCTCTGCGATTCTCCCTCATTGGCTTCTCTCTCTTCTGGCACAAGCCCAGCCATGGCCTAAGCCATACGGCCAACACCATCACTGAGGTGGTCATCATTCTCTCTCTCTCTCTCTCTCTCTCTCTCTCATTTTTTCCTTATTTTTTGTTTTGTTTTTGGCCGAAAATTGCCTTCTTTTCCCATTGTTAATTTGTTTGATTTTTTGTGAGTTTGGGGATTTGTTGGATTGGTGGTTGTTTAGGTTTGAAAATAATGGATTTTGGGGGGTTTATTTAGGTTTGTGGATTTGGATTCCTTGGTTTGGCTTTGAGGGTTTGTGTTGATTTTTGGTTGGTTGATCAGATTCATCTCAATTTTTTTTTTTTTTTTTTTTTTGGTTTTGGGGTTTTATTTGGTAGTTTTGGGTAGTGGTGGGTTGATTTTGGGGTTTTAATTTGGAAGTTTTGGGTGGTGGTGGGTTTGTGGTGGTGGTTGTTGGCAGGCTGTGTGTGGTAGTAGGTTGATTTTAGGTTTTATTTTGGTAGTTTTGGCAGGTGGCTACCACTGGGTTTGATTAATTTTGACTTAATATTATTTTAATATGTTGTAAATATTGTTTTAATATATTGAATTGTAGAATAGAGCATGTGGTGTAGGGTGTAGTGTAAAGTGGTGTGTAAAAATAGAAAAAAAATATTTATACTTATGGAGTGAACTTGAACCCCGGCCCTTTCCCCCCACACCCTATAAGTACTTATACTTATAGAGTGAACTTGTTATAGATAAAATATTTATCTAAAGTATATAATATTCATGTATGTCCATGTGTAACAATATCAAAGGTGTGGACCAAATGGACCCATGTGGACTAAAATGGACCGAATGAGATCAAAGTGAACCGAATAGACCAAAGTAGACCAAAAAAGACCGAATTGGACTGAATGGAACCGAATTGACCTAAATGGACGGAATAGAGGGAAGTGAATAGAATGGACCGAAGTGCACAGAATGAACTGAATTGGACTAGGAATGACAATTTTGCCCCGCCCCACTTGACCCGCCTCTTCTTGCTTCGCTTCACGTGAGTTTTCCTTGTTCCACAAAGATGGTGGGGTGGCGATGGGCCGAGATTTTAGCCCCGCACCACGGGGCAGAGCGGGGATGGGTTTAGACTTTTTAGACCCAACCCACCCCGCCCCGCCCCGTGTTAATAAGGGTTAAATTGTAAATTTTTTGTACCATAAAACCCTTCTATTTAAACAAACATATTATCAGCTTATTTTATTCTACCCAACAGGGCTTTTTGCCTTTTTTTTTATCTATCAAGGTTGGAAATAAGGTACCAATTTTAATATTTTCTTTTGTTTTTGTGGGGGGAGAAAAAGCCTAACCCAACGTATTGGGCCCAAGGCCCTATATGAGGAACACTGTTCGTCCGAGGAGATGAAGACACTCAGTCAGAGGCCCATGTAAAGGGAGAATGTCTGTGGTCGAACACGTGTACTATCCGAGGAGATGTTCATATGTCCAAGGAGTCCGATATCCTCGGATCCGACGAAGTTTGGCCCTACACGTGTATGGGAGGTTCAAGTGATCTTTTTGACAAGTGTTAAGAGGGAAAGGAGCCTCGAACACGCATGAAGATAACAGGAACAGAGAAATATCAAGGAGACAGACTTCAACCACCGCATTTAATGCACTGCACCTACCTTCCTGGCCGCATTTATGTGGAGAAGACCCCTGAACAGTGCATTCTCAGCTACCGCCACTCACACAGGGCTAAAGGGGGAGTATGATGGGACATGCACTCAAGTGGGCGTCTAGATGATGAACAAGTGGACGGTGAAGATGTGGGGAGGCAGTACTATATAAGAGAAGGGTGTCTCTGATAGAGGGGATCGAAAATCAGAAAGAGAAAAGAGCGTATTACATTACTGTAGCTCCAAGAATTGTAACTCAAGTTCATCAATGAAAAACACCTCTTCGGACGTGGCACTTACATCCGTCCGAGCACATATTAATACAAGCTCTCCCACTAGCATTGCTGTTTAATACTGTTATTTCATTATTAGCCTAGCTCTTTCACCCACTCTCTACAAATTTATTGTTTTGGGTTCAGTGGGCTCAAAATCCATACCTTCTTGGGCTTGGGCTGCAAAAAATTGACCCTACAATTGGCGCCATCTGTGGGAAGAGCTTGTGCAAGAGTGAAAACAACAGTTGATGATGGCAGGACAAGGTGAACAACAAGCAGAATCCAGGGCATCCCAACACGTGGACCATTTTGTCAACTTAGAGAGGAGGCAAAATTGTGAGGGCAGTGTACACACTGTGCGCCTCAGCCAGAGCCAATCACAGGGCGGAAGTCACATGTCCCATGCAGAGAAGAACCGTGACTTACAACTGGAGGTAGAAAAACTAAAGAGGGAGTTGCGCCACGCAAAGAGGAAACGGGCTTCCTCGTACTCTGAGGATGATCTTGATGACGAGCAGGACGTCTCTTATCAGCGCAAATCTAAGACACCAGCTAGCGAGTCCGACACCTATGTAGAGGAGTCCCATCGTAAGAGGCAACGTAGAAGCCCATCACGCGAGGACATGGAGAATGATGCCAGGAACAGGGCTCTAAATCAGATATCTAAGTCACCCTTCACGCGCAGGATAGAGGAGGCCAGACTCCCTCGGCGCTTTAACCAGCCAACGTTCACCATCTACAATGGTAAAACTGACCCCGTGGAGCATGTGAGTCATTTTAACCAGAGGATGGCTGTCTACTCCAGAGATGAAGCTCTGATGTGCAAGGTTTTCCCTTCCAGTCTTGGGTCTGTTGCCATGAGGTGGTTTGACGGTTTGAAGGCAGGCTCCATCAACTCCTTCAAAGAGCTCACTCAGGCATTCGGCTCCCGTTTTGTCACATGCTGAAGAGTAGCCAGACCCTTCTCTTCACTGCTGTCCCTGTCCATGCAGGAAGGCGAGTCCTTGAAGGCCTATTCAGACAGATACTGGGAAATGTTCAATGATGTGGAGGGCAACAATGATGCAATGGCCCTCAGCACGTTCAAGCTCGGCCTCCCCACCGATCACGGTTTGAGGGCATCTCTATCTGGCAAACCGGTCACCAACGTGCGTCAACTAATGGACCGCATAGAGAAGTATAAGAGGGTTGAAGAAGATCAGCAGCAGGGTAAGGGAAAGGACAAGGTTATCCCTCAGGAGAGGAGGGATTCGCGGTCAGACCGTTACAATTACAATAAACCACGGAGGGATTTTGCCGGGCAATCAGGATCGACGAATCCTCAATCGGTTAACACCGTGTTCAAAGAGCCAATACACCAGGTCTTGGAAAAAATCAAGAACGAGTCGTTCTTCCGGTGGCCGAACAAGATGATAGGAAACCCCGAGAAACGCAACCATAATCTCGACTGCCAGTACCATCAAGACCATGGGCATACCACGGAGGATTGTAGGAGCCTGTGGGATCACCTGGACCAACTGGTTCGCGATGGTAAACTGAAACACCTCCTGCACCCCTCCAGCGGCCGAGGGCAGACGGGCTCGAGGCCACGCAGGGACGACCCCTCAAAGCCGCCGCTGGGGACTATAAACGTCGTCCTCGCCGCGCCGGGGAGAACAGGGTCCTGGCCATTGAAAGTTATGTCGGTGGGCCGACCATCCACAGGAGAGTCAAGCCGAGGACCAAAGAGAGCTAAGCTTGGTGCCCCGCTAGTTATGGGATTCTCGGACGAAGACATGATTGGCATCATCCAACCCCATGATGATGCACTAGTCATCACCCTCAGAATAGGGGGGTACGATGTAAAGAGAGTGATGGTGGACCAGGGCAGTGCTGTGGAGATAATGTACCCGGACCTCTATAAGGGGCTAGGCCTAAAACCCCAAGACCTGACGCCATACGATTCCCCCCTCTTAAGCTTTGAAGGAAGGCCTGTCATCCCAAAAGGCCGGATACGCTTACCTGTGCAGTCCGGCTCCGAGGTGGTGGAGTTGGACTTTATAGTTGTGGACGCATATTCGCCCTACACGGCACTCGTAGGCAGACCTTGGATTTACGCACTTGGGGATGTTCCCTCTACTTTGCACCAAAAGGTCAAATATCCATCAGAAGGGCAGGTACATGAGATCCGAGGAGACCAGTCTGTTGCTCGACAGTGCCTAGTAGCGGCCATTCAGCATAAGACCCCAGCTGAGTCCTTGGACGTAGCTGGGAGGGATTTATAGCAACTACAGTCTCGGGGATTGCCCATCGAAGAACCAGATGAAGGCACTCGATGTGAGGATCTAACGAAAGTGGTCATTGGAGATGACCTTGACAGGTTCTTTCAAGTCGGATCTCAGCTGCCTCTTCAAGAGAAGGAAGAGCTAATAGAGTTCCTCAAGCGAAATCTCGATGTGTTTGCCTGGAGTGCTTACGAAGCCCCAGGGGTAGACCCGGAGTTTATATGCCATCACTTGAAGGTGAATCCACTGGTCACCCCCAAGAAACAGCCTATTCGACGCCCATCCAAGGAGCATGTTGATGCAGTGAGAGAGGAGGTAGCGAAACTCAAAGAAGCTGGGGCTATCAAAGAAGTTTCCTATCCCGAATGGCTGGCAAATACCGTGGTGGTAAAGAAGAAGAGTGGGAAGTGGCGAGTATGCGTAGACTTCACGGATTTGAATAGGGCATGCCCCAAAGATCCGTTCCCTATACCGAAAATTGATCAGCTGGTGGATGCCACTGTCGGCCACCCTCGGATGAGCTTCCTAGACGCCTTCCAAGGCTACCACCAGATACCATTAGCCCCGGAGGACCAGAAGAAAACTGCTTTTGTCACCCCTATTGGTAACTACCACTATAAAGTGATGCCGTTTGGCTTGAAGAACGCGGGAGCTACCTACCAGAGGATGATGACGAGGATGTTCGAGCCACAGCTGGGCAAAAATATCGAGGTTTACATAGATGACATGGTGGTGAAGAGCAAGGTTATAGCTGAGCATGTGAAAGACCTTGAAAGTACCTTTGAGATTCTACGAAAGTACAAGCTACGACTAAATGCTTCTAAGTGCTCATTTGGGGTGGGGTCCGGCAAGTTCTTGGGATACATGGTCACCCACAGAGGAATTGAGGTCAACCCCGACCAGATAAAGGCCATTAACAATCTCCGAGCTCCTCGGAATCCCAAGGAGGTTCAGAAACTAACCGGAATGACTGCTGCCCTCAATCGGTTCATCTCTAGATCAGCAAACAGGTGTCGGCCCTTTTTCTCTCTGCTCAACAAGTGGAAGGGATTCGAATGGACTGAGGAATGTGCTTTGGCATTCCAGCAACTCAAGGATTATCTAGCTCAGCCACCAATTATGTCCAGTCCTGAGCCGGATGAGGTACTGTTCGCCTACATCGCTGTAGCTCCCTGTGCGGTGAGCTTGGTGTTGATACGATCGGACTCTGGTGTACAAAGGCCCGTTTATTACGTAAGCAAGTCGCTACACGAGGCTGAGATTCGTTACTTGCCTCTGGAGAAGGCTATCCT
Source organism: Quercus aquifolioides (assembly GCA_019022515.1). Taxonomy (NCBI): domain Eukaryota; kingdom Viridiplantae; phylum Streptophyta; class Magnoliopsida; order Fagales; family Fagaceae; genus Quercus; species Quercus aquifolioides. The sequence continues at coordinate 10,028,629 of CM032326.1, forward strand.
AGCAGTAGTGCTTGGCACACGGAAGCTACCTCACTACTTCCAAGCCCACACGGTCATCGTTCTCACACAACTCCCACTCAAAGCTATACTCCGAAGTGCTGACTACACTGGTCGGATTGCCAAGTGGGGTACAATCTTAGGGGCTTTCGATATAAGATATATGCCCCAAACATCGGTCAAGGGACAGGTCCTTGCGAATTTGGTGGCTGAGTTCACGGAGCCCCAGTTAGAAGAAGTAAAGCCCATGTTAGGCATGGATGAAAAATCAGTTGGCATGATCTCCCAACAGAATCCCTCCCATTGGGAAGTGTACGTCGATGGCGCGGCAAACCAGAGAGGCTCTAGAGTTGGGCTGGTATTGATATCCCCCGAGAAAATCATTATCGAGAAATCGTTAAGGCTGGACTTCTTGGCAACGAACAATGAGGCGGAGTATGAGGCCCTACTGATGGGAATGACTATGGTCCGTAGAATGGGTGGGAAGTCTGTGGAGTTGTTCTCGGACTCAAGATTAGTAGTAGGTCAAGTATAAGGCGAGTTTGAGGCAAAGGACGAAAGAATGCAGGGGTATTTGGGTCGTGTTAAGCAACTGCAATCAGAGTTCGACTCTTTCAGTTTGATGCACATCCCCAGAAGTGGCAACTCACATGCGGACTCCTTGGCCACGCTTGCCACCTCTTCGACGCAAGACCTGCCGAGGATCATCCTCGTCGAGGACTTGCACAGGCCTACGGAGGCGAAAGCAGGGGCAATCCAGGTTCACCAGGTCAGGGCCGGGTCGTGCTGGATGGATCCTTTAATCAAATTTCTCAAAGAAGATATATTGCCTGAGGAGAAGGGAGAAGCTGATAAAGTTCGGAGGAAGGCAACTAAATTCTGGTTATCCGAGGACCAGAAATTATACAGACGCTTCTACTCGGGACCATATTTGTTATGCATACATCCCGAGGCGACTGAGCCATTGCTAGAAGAGCTGCACGAAGAAATCTGTGGGTGCCACACCGAAGGTAGGTCTTTGGCTCACCGAGCCCTCACCCAAGGCTATTGGTGGCCTAACATGCAAAAGGAGGCACACGAATATGTCAAAAGGTGTGATCAATGTCAACGCTTCGCTCCAAACATTCACCAGCCAGGGGGAAATCTTAATCTGCTATCTAGCCCATGGCCCTTCGCCCAATGGGGCTTGGATATTGTGGGACCCTTCCCTAAAGCTGCAGAAAACAAGAAGTACCTTCTAGTCGGCACAGATTATTTCACCAAGTGGGTTGAAGCCGAGCCGCTAGCCAATATCAGAGACGTTGATGTGCAAAAGTTTGTGTGGAAGAACATTGTCACTCGGTTTGGAGTTCCTCACACTCTCATCTCGGACAACGGCTTACAATTCGATAGCAAGGCGTTCAGGGATTATTGTAGTGATCAGGGAATTATAAACAGATACTCCACTCCTGCCTATCCTCAGGGTAATGGACAAGCAGAAGCTGTCAACAAGGTCATACTTAACGGCTTAAAGAAAAGGCTGGATGATGCAAAGGGCAAATGGGTAGAAGAATTGCCACACGTACTTTGGGCTTACAAGACTACGCCTCGCAGGTCTACTGGAGAGACTCCCTTCTCAATGACCTATGGAGCCGAAGCTGTCATTCCTTTGGAGACCGGGTTCCCAACGTTGAAAACTAGCTCGTTCAGTCCAGCCGACAACGATGAGCAACTGCAGAAGAGTTTAGACTTGATTGAGGAAAGGAGGGAGAATGCAATGGTTCGGCTGGCACATTACCAACAGAAACTCAGGCAAGGCTATGATGCTAACGTAAAGCTAAGGCCTCTAGAGCCTGGTGATCTAGTGCTAAGGAAAGTTGTGGGCACCGTAAAGAATCCGGCTTGGGGAAAACTAGGACCCAATTGGGAAGGGCCATATCGCATCACTTCAGGAGCAAGCATTGGGGCATATTTCTTGGAAGACCTAGATGGTCATGTAATACCGCGTCCATGGAATGTAAATAACCTCAAGAGGTACTTTTATTAATCAAATCTTTTCTTCAACCGACGTGTCAGTTCATTGCGTAAAGTTTTCTCTCAAGTGTTTAAACTTAAATCCAGTCATGCCTGTAGTCCTCGGACCAGATGATTAGGGTTAGTTAACACTCATTCGCCACTAGCTCAAGTGTTTAAACTTAAATCCAATCATGTCTGTAGTCCTTGGACCAGATGATTAGGGTTAGTTAACACTCCGTTACAGCTCAAGTGTTTAAACTTAAATCCAATCATGCCTGTAGTCTTCGGACCAGATGATTAGGGTTAGTTAACACTCAGTTACAGTTCTATAGTGTTTAAACTTAAATCCAATCATGCCTGTAGTCCTCGGACCAGATGATTAGGGTTAGTTAACACTCAGTTACAGTTCTATAGTGTTTAAACTTAAATCCAATCATGCCTGTAGTCCTCGGACCAGATGATTAGGGTTTTTTAACACTCAGTTACAGTTCTATAGTGTTTAAACTTAAATCCAATCATGCCTGTAGTCCTCGGACCAGATGATTAAGGTTAGTTAACACTCAGTTATAGTTTTATAGTGTTTAAACTTAAATCCAATCATGCCTGTAGTCCTCGGACCAGATGATTAGGGTTAGTTAACACTCCGTCGCAGTTCTAGTGTTTAAACTTAAATCCAATCATGCCTGTAGTCCTCGGACCAGATGATTAGGGTTAGTTAACACTCAAATACGTTCGTCCCCCGTGGCCCTTGAATCAAATGACACAGGTTAGTCAATACCCCCACACAACTATTGTCACTGGGGCTTAGTGCTAAAATTCCTGACCACGTTTAAATTAATTCTCACTTATGACTGTCTTCCTTAGTTATACTTATGACTGTCTCACTTACACAAACTACTCGCTGCCATCATTACCTGTTAGTAACTTTTATTCGGATTATTCTTTTCAAATATCAATTTTAATTACTCACACCATCAGTATGATGCATCAATCAGGTTTATTTACACTATTTTGTTATAAGTGCAATGTACAGTCATATACAACAGTAATAAGTAGTAAGGCATGTATTAAAAACATCATACAAATGGGAAGCCATTCTATAAATAAAAGGAGTTTACAATTCTTTGGATAAAACAAAAGAAAGTACAGGTGCAAAAACAAAAGCCCTATACGTCTATTCTTTTGCTGGAGGGAGCACGGGGTCAGCAGCCTGGCCTGTCCGAGCAGTGGCTTCAGGGGCTTGGTCCTTGGGTTCAGCAGGAATTTTCTCTTCACCAGACCCTTGGCCTTTTCCTTTAACTGGCTCAGCTGGCTTATCCTTGTCACCTGGCTGACCAACTTCTTTGCTTGCACCAAGGGTGGACGGAGGAGCTTGGCTGACCTGACTTGGCTCAGAAGCCTCAGGAAGCTGGGGGGCAGAAGGATCATCCACCGGGATCTCTTGGATATTAGGATCATAGTAGATGCTCCCACGTAACCTCAGGGGAGAGTCCGAGGGTACCCCAGCAGCGTCCAATGCCTTTTGCCAGGTTATGTTGCAGTACTCACGACTAACTGAAGCAAACTGCTTAGTAAGCTGCTGCACGGTCACATCTGCCCCCAACTGATACGCCGTCTTCTTCTCAGTTTCAACTGACTCCTTGGCCAGTTGAGCCTTTTGCTCAGCTGCTTTGGCGCTCTCTTTGGCTTTTTGGAGCTCAGCTCTGAGGCCCTTCACTATTTCCCTTTCGGTCGCCAGGTTGGCCTCGGACGCGTTCAGCAGTTTACGCTGCTCCTCGACCTACTTTTGAACATTTTTGATCCCGGCGTCGAGGCTTCGCTTCTGAGTGGTCACCTCTTTAAGCTCCTCGGATATCCGAGCATGTTCCTCCTTCAGCTGGCCGAGAGATGCCTCTACCTCAGACTGGGACTGGGCCGCTGCTTGGGCCTTGAGCCAGGACTCCTTGTTCCACCCCTCGGCCACGTAAACCTGCTGGGTAATCTGCATGACAGCATTTTCAACATTAGGTTAAGAAAAGAGGCAAAGCCAATTAAGGATAAAACCTGAATTAAGGAATAGTGCACTTACCATGGCTAAATCCCTCTTAAGGGACAAGAATAGCTCCTGCTAGTTGAAGCGCCTGAAGGAGGCCATGTCATGTGGGAGAAGGAGTGGCTGTTGCAGGGCCTCAGCAACGTACCCTGCCTTTCCCCCGTCATAATTCCTGAGGGATGCGTCCCAGGGAATGGGGGAGCCATCCAGCTCCAGCCTTGGGGACCAGTTCCGAGGTCCTCCTCGGTGGACCTCGGCGACGTTCTCGTCTCGGTTTTCGGTGGAAGAGCCCCTTTTGCTTCGTTGCTCCCTTGCCACCTTCTGCTGTTTATTTGTCTTGGGTAGCACGACCACATCCCTCTCTTCAGGCTCGTGGGGCCTCTTCTTCTACAGGTTTGGTATGGGTTTCAAACCTGGGTCAGGGACCTGCGTAGGCACTGGAGGCAGGGACACTACTGTTTTAGACGTCCCAGCATCTTTCGGCTCGGGCTTTTTGCCCCTGCCCTTCATTAAACTCCTCAGATCCATATCGTCGTCCGAGGAGTCTTCGGAATATGTGGCTAGTAAATTAAGATGGACGCCTGACTGTTCGTAGGCTTCTTCCTCGGCGTCTGAGACCTCTACCACTTGGTTCACTCCTGAAGCCTCTCCCTCAAACTGAAATCCGTCTATTTGCTCTTCTAACGAGGAAGTGGAAGAGCCGACCGTCTCACCTTCAACCGCTTGTCCAAGGGGAACTTGCTGGAGTGGCTGGACAAGAGGGGGTATAGCCCGAGGATTTGGATGGGGTACGGGTTCAAGATCGTCTGGTGCCAAAAAGCCTTTCCGACCAACGTCGATATGTGAGAGGCGATGGTCTCCCTGGACGATTGCGTTGCCGACTGGTTGGAAACCCTTTGGTTTCCCTGTGTATCCCAGAATAAGGGGAGCAGATCGTAGTTGCCCGTCCTCGCTCACGAAGATCTCTGACCTTAAAAGGTGATTGAGAGCGGCAATATTTGTAAGGCTGAGTCGAGGAGAAACTTGTGTTTTATCTGTTACAAATCACAGCAAAAGATGGTTAGAAACTCAGAAATAGCAACCAAAGAGAAATCAGAAACCATTAAAAGACGAGGACCCTAAGCCTATGGTTAGTGTGCCTAAATCTAACATGCCCCACCTGGCTTCCCATGCTTTGTTGGGCAATGATGGCCGTCATGCTATGCGCCCGAGACGATCACATAGTCGTCTTTCATCCCTTTGTTGGATTTGGGAAGGCAGGAAATGAGCCTTACAACGTCCGACCGGGATTTTAAGTAATATCCCGCATCTTGCTGGCTGTGCCATTCGTACATATGTACTACATCGAGCCAGGTGAGTCCCAATCCTATGTGACGGTTAAGGTCCTCAATCGCTCCTAGGATCCTAAACATATTGGGCGCGCATTGCCAAGGAGTAAGCCTATGGTTCCGAAGGTAGCTAGTGGTAATGGGACCCATGGGGATCGTCATTCCCCCTTCTTTGAAGGCGATGAGGGGAATAACGACTTCTCCCGTCTTCCGATCTGTTAGTATCTTCTCTGGGGGGCAATACCTCACACCCACGTTTGGGGGTATGCGATATGCGGCCCTAAACGCCTCCAGTTGCTCAGGGCTATCCACCAGGTACTGGAGTTTCCCCATGGTGCTTAAACGAAACGACTGGCCGAAGAGAGAAGTAAGTGATTTGGTGGACGACGACTCACCAGGACTAAATCAGGGAAAGGATTTGAGGCTTGTAGAAGGGTTCGTGCTGATTCTGGGGAAGTCTGAAACCGGCAACTGAGAGATTTGGACGGAATGGCACGTTTGTTCTTGCTGGAGCGTCTGAAGATTTGCAAAGTGAGGAAAAAGTAACTTCCTCTGAAGTTTTATACGGGGTCAAGCGAAGGGTCAGGGGCACTCCCGCCCAAATCCTGAAGAAAAACCACAGCCGTTGGATCAGTCAGTCACCGTTGGATACGAAGGACAAAGCGCCACCTGGTGCAATTAATGCAGCACCTTGGGAATAAGGAAACCGCAGCGGCATTAATGAAGCGTCTGTCCCCACGTCTACACACGTGCCAGCTCGGTCGTGCGTGTTCCCAAGCTTTTGTTTCGTGGCAAGTCAAAATCCTACTTTTTCTCCTCGGATGCGAGGGAAAAACTACAATTTCGAGGGGCTAATGTGGGGGGAGAAAAAGCCCAACCCAACGTATTGGGCCCAAGACCCTATATGAGGAACACTGTTCGTCCGAGGAGATGAAGACACTCAGTCAGAGGCCCATGTAAAGGGAGAATGTCTGTGGTCGAACACGTGTACTATCCGAGGAGATGTTCATATGTCCAAGGAGTCCGATATCCTCGGATCCGACGAAGTTTGGCCCTACACGTGTATGGGAGGTTCAAGTGATCTTTTTGACAAGTGTTAAGAGGGAAAGGAGCCTCGGACACGCATGAAGATAACAGGAACAGAGAAATATCAAGGAGACAGACTTCAACCACCGCATTTAATGCACTGCACCTACCTTCCTGGCCGCATTTATGTGGAGAAGACCCCTGAACAGTGCATTCTCAGCTACCGCCACTCACACAGGGCTAAAGGGGGAGTATGATGGGACATGCACTCAAGTGGGCGTCTAGATGATGAACAAGTGGACGGTGAAGATGTGGGGAGGCAGTACTATATAAGAGAAGGGTGTCTCTGATAGAGGGGATCGAAAATCAGAAAGAGAAAAGAGCGTATTACATTACTGTAGCTCCAAGAATTGTAACCCAAGTTCATCAATGAAAAACACCTCTTCGGATGTGGCACTTACATCCGTCCGCGCACATATTAATACAAGCTCTCCCACTAGCATTGCTGTTTAATACTGTTATTTCATTATTAGCCTAGCTCTTTCACCCACTCTCTACAAATTTATTGTTTTGGGTTCAGTGGGCTCAAAATCCATACCTTCTTGGGCTTGGGCTGCAAAAAATTGACACTACAGTTTTTATTATAAACAAATTTATATACTATTGAATCATTGATTTTGTATTATGAGATTTTTTTTTTTTTTTTTGTGATATAGTTTTGTTTAACACTTTAATAAAATTATTCAATTTTTGCTAAAAACTAGTTTGATTTGATGCGATAAATTTATTTGTAATTTCAAGTATATTTTTATTAACGAAACAAGTTTTATTAAAAAAAATTGTAATAGTTGTGGGCAAATTAACAAGATATAGAGTTTTACAGGGTAGGGCGGGAATTCGCGAGGTCCCAAGGGGCGGGGATGGGACAAGAAAATTTTCCTTGTCATGCAGGAAGAGGTGAGGATGGGGTAAGACAAAATCTTGCGGAGCGGGGGTGAAGACCCCATCCTTCAGACCCACCCCGCCCCATTGCCATCTCTAAATTGGACATCATGGACCGAATAGACTGAGGTGGACCTAATAGACCGAATGGACCAAAGTGGATGAATGGGACTGAATTGGTCTGAATAGGACCGAATAGACCGAAGTGGATAGAATGGACAGAAGTGGACATAGTGGACCGAATGGACTGAATTGGACCAGAACTGACCAAATGGACTAAAATTTACCAAAGTGGACCAAAGTGAACCGTAATGGATTGAAATTAACCAAAGTGGACTGAAATACTACGCTAATCAGGCTCAACAAAATCATAGCAACAATAAATGCTACGCTTTAATTTTTAGATATTTTATAGATATAGATTGGTGATAATGTATTTTATTCCTTAAAAAAAAAAAATGTATTTTATTCCTAGAGAATATTTTTTCTTGTATATTTTTCTCTCTCTAATCTGTTGTGAATTTAAGTTTTTGACATAAAATTGAATTTTGTAATATCTATTTAACTAAAGTGGAATTATTGGATTTATCTTGTGGATTTTCCTAAGAGGTTTATCACTTATATTTGGTGTGTTTTAGTGAGTTTGTTTTCTTGGTGCTTGATAAAAATTTTTTTTTTCACTATTGCTTGAGTTTGTTAAAGTTAATTCACACCTAGATAGTCACTTGGCCCAACATCCAAGGCGTCAAAATCTAGGTTTGAATTATTTTTTTTAAAGAGGGGAAAGAAAAAGGAGAAAAACATTTGTTTTTCTTTTGATTAGCTTGAGAAAAACAATTGATTTTAGTTGCATTTACTTAAATAATGGTATTTAACTAAATTTGAGGTGTTTTGTTTTGATTTTTTTCCCTCTTTCTCTTGGGCTTTAAGGCATAGGGTTTAGAGGTTTATGAATTCTAGGTCTTAGAGTTTATGTTTTCAATAACTTTAAGACTTAGAGGCTGTTTGGATTGGCAATTTTCATGACTCAATTCTCAGTGTTCATAACTCAATTCTAAAAAATGGTGGGACCCATAGCAAAATACTCGTTTGCTTGCACCAATACTCTATTTCCATAACTCTGTTTCCAATACTCAATTCTCTACTTTTTGAGTTATGAGTTATGAAAACTGAAAACAACTTTTGACTGTTTTCAGTTTCCAATTCTCATAACTCAATGACATTTTTGTAATTAAACATACAAGGGGGACCCACTGTCATAACTTCAGCCACACCTTTTGACCTTTTCAACTTTTTTTTTTTCTTTTTCCTTTCCTCCTGGGTTCGGTCTTCTCCACTCTGGGTTTCCTCTTTTTTTTTTTCTCCTTTCTTCTTCAGTGGGTTCGGTCTTCTATCTGAACTTTTTTTTTTTTCTTTCTTCTTTCACTGGGTTCGATCTTCTCCTTTTTTTTTTTTTTTCCCTCCTGGGTTCGGTGTTCTCCACTCCTCTGGGTTTCCTTTTTTTCTTTTTCTCTTTTTTTTTTCCTTTCTTCTTCAGTGGATTCGGTCTTCTATCTGAACATTTTTTTTTCTTTCTTCTTTCACTGGGTTCGGTTCGGTCTTCTCCTGGGTTTTTTTTTTTTTCTTCTTCAGTGAGTTCAGGTTTCTGGGTACTGGAAAAAAAAAAAAAAAAAAAAAAAAAAAAAAAAAAAAAAACTGCACCAATGACAGTTATGGGACCCACAAATAGTGTGAAAAATATTGAGTGATGGAAATTGAGTGATGGTGCCAAACGGGTGTGGTATTTAGAGTGATGGGTGATGAGTAATGAGTTATGAGTGATGAGTGATGAGTTATGAAAATTGAGTGACGAAAATTGAGTGATGAAATTTTTGAAGCCAAACAGCCTCTTAATGTTTTAGGGTTTATGCCTTTATCGTTTCAATGAATTCATTAACATTTTACGAAGGCACAGTGGTATCAATAAAAGTAGAGAAGAGAAGAAGAAGAACAAAGAAGAAAAGAAGAAAAAGTGTTAAGCTATAACTAGCTTTTGTATTTTAGACCTTAAGCTGCAGGTCGTTTTTCTTGTATTCATTAATCACTGTTAGTCACACGTGTTCCACGCGCATGTTTGTTGTAACTAAACCTATATGCCAGCTTTTAGTGTTAGTTAGATTAGTTATTTTTCCCACTATGTTTTGGATTAGCCTATATATATTGCTATTGTTGTATATCAATTATTCAATTCAATACAATCTTTTCATCAAATTCTGTTAATTATAGCGGTTGTGATGGTGGTATGGCGACAATAGTGGTGGTTGTAGTGACAGTAGTGATAGTGGTGTTGCTGGCAGCACTAAAGAATGGAGAAATTAATGGAACAAAAGGGTGGCAAAAAAAACGTTTTCTGATTCTAAAAACAAAAAAAAATGCTTTTTCAAGTAGGTTTCCATTCTTAATCAATTTCCCCTGTAATTTGCAATTTACCCAAAATAATAATTTAAAAGCCATTTTGACTCTTTGAGACCAAAGATGAAGTTTTCCAACAAGAGGAGAGGGGGTGAAAACCGCCACCTTTCACACTAAGAAATAGACATTATTTCTTTAATAGTAATTTTGCGGACTTACTCAACAAATTTTGCCCTTATCAAATTACTCCTCTTCTTATTTTTTTAGAAAATTATCAAATTATTCTTAGTGTAACTCTTTGCAATATTAGTATATTACACTAGTCAATAATTTTTTTATATAATTAATATTTTGAAAATCCGATTATTGGATTATGTATTTTTGTTGCTTTTAATATACACATTAAATTTTGTGTTAACTGAATGTTATTTACTATTTGATCTTGAAACTCATATTTTATAAATAATTTTGAAGTTAAAATAAATAAACCCTTAAAATTTAATCTGTTTTATGATGTGATAATTATTGACATGGGCAGAGCTAGGGGAGTTTGATAAATACCCTTGAGCCCACCCATATCCTCCATTCTCTAAAAGAAAATATCCCATTTTTTAATATTAACATGAACTCAAAATATTTTCTAATTCTCCTAATCTGTTTAAGAAATAATAAAAAAAATCTTTTATGTGTAGCCTTAAAATATAAAATGTTATGGTATTGCAACATTCCCTTACCAATGTGCCCAATTTTATTTAAATAAACCACATTTTGATAGTTGGAAATGTAGTCAATATAGAAATAAAAAAAAAAGAAAACATTGATACTTTGAGTTAATTTACAAATAAAGACACCATATACATAGAACATTTTAAATTCAAGGCTTACTTAAAAATTTAAAGATATCAAGTGAATTATCATATTTTTGATACTTCGAAGATATACATATATCTATCTATTTATTTATATATTTTACTTTTAAACAATCAAAATAACTTGTGTGGGGCCATAAAGAGTCAGGCAACCCCGGCCCACTTCGAACCAGGCCCACGCCGAGGATGCGTCCAATGTCCGAGGACTAAAGTGTAAAGCCCAGTTGCCCAGGAAGCCATGCCGAGGATGATTACTTCCTCGGACGTTCGAGATCAGAAAGTGAGCAAGCAGCACACCATCAAGGTGAGCCTCCCCGAGCATCCAAAGGGCAAATAGCAAGTACCAAGCGCCGGACATGGAAGCATGGTGGAGGAGCAAGTCCCAGATGAACTTTCACCTCCACATTAAATGCCCTCAACTAACGCCCTGGCCGCATTAATGAGGATAGGACCCCTGAACAGTGCCGTCTTGGGCGCTGCAACCCACAGGGGGATGGGAATGCGGCTGATGGGACAGACTCTCATCAAGTGGTGGCCTGGCTGATCAACAAATGTAGGGCTAGGATCAACTGAGAGAGATATATATATAATGTAAGAAGTCCCTCTTGAAAGGGGGACGGAAAAACCAGAGTAAAGAAATATTGTAGCAGCTTGTATTCTCTGAAACCATGTAGCTTTCTTCAAAGAAGTAATAAGAACTCCAAGCTCTGTAAGGCACGTCCGAGGAGCAGTATTGTGCATCCCAAACCATGCTTAAGTAGTTATCAGCTCCCACGTGTAACCACGCATGGCCGTTGCATTCCTCACTAGGGCCTAGCTCTTGAACCCATACTCTATAAATTCATTGCAGGGTTAGCTGGATTTGGGTCTATTTTCTCAGCCCGGAGAAGTGCCCGAAACCGGTCCCTACAACTTGTTTGAATGTCTTACAATTAGTTTTTAAATTCATCTATTAATGATTATATATATATATATATATATATTGATTATTTTCATTTATATCTTTTATTTATGTAAAATGCATACTTGTAGTCATCCAGATTATGAAGTAGTTTAAACATTCCAATGATTATTAAGTCTAATTCTAACAGTAGACATAATAAAATGAATTGCCACTAGACAGGAAAATATAAATTATAAGTTACATTTTATATAATTACAGAATTTAATTTAGTAATTTTTTACTTATATTAATTAACAATTTTAACATTATTTTTGCATTCAACCTTTTATTTTAATCTTGCCTTGGAATAATATCATGACTCTACCAACTTATTGATTTTCAATCATTTTGATATTTTGCAACATGACGGGTATAAAGAGGCAATATTGAACAATTGATTCATGAAAATACTCTTTCAATTAAAAGGAATGGAGTTGCATGATATTGCATTAACTTACATATATAAGATGTAGTCTCGGTTTTCCAATTAATTTTCAATCACATGATTGCATTGACTAATGCAAATATAATGTTATCTTTTTCAATTATGTTCTTTATTAGTCAATACAACTATACGTTGGAATTAGTTGAAAAATCTAAAGTACAACACTTAAGAAATTATACTTACATTTTACCCTAGACTCCCCAATTAAATTCAAACTAATAACTAGTCTTGAATTATTAACTATCCTATATTTTACATCAAAATTAATACAACTATAATATTAAAACATGCATGTAATTTTTTTTTATTTTATATAAGATATAATTTCTACTTTAACATAATCTAAGTGTATATATGTGTGAAGCCCCCTCATGGATACTTGAACTCCGGCCCTTACCTCCCACACCATGCAATTCATAGATATGATAATCTTACATAAAATTATAAGCTAAAAATTACAAGAATTACAGATTTAATAGGTTTTTTTCTGCTAATTTATTTTTAAGGAAAGAAGGTTGGATGAGGTCATATAGCCCATATGCAATTCTTTAGTATATCCCAAGACTCTCACGGTGGTTTAAGCACTTATAAAACTATATATGATCCATTCAACCTTACTCTTTTTATTTTACTGAATAATTTCAAGAAGGAAAAGGATATATGAGGTACAAAATTGTTGGTGATTATTATTATATTTATAAACAAGATCATATAGCAAGCCTTGTAATTCAATGGCTACTCTCCTAACTATCAAATTATCCATAAAAAGAAAAAAGAAGAGAAATCATGTATAGCATAATAACAAGAAGAGTCTTCTAGCTGTATTGTAACAGTGAGTGTCTTCAAAACACCCCCAAGCTGTATTGTAACAAGAATGATTAAATTGCAGTCTTTTAGCTGTAGTGTACAAGAACGATTAAATTGCACAGTCTTTTAGCTGTATTGTAACAAGGAGAGACTTCACAACACCCCCAAGCTGTATTGTAACAAGAATGATTAACTTTAGAGTTTAGACTAGTTCTAGTATTCTGCCGTTTTTTTTACCTAAAAAATATATTCTGCCGTTGAAAAATTGAGTTGGGAATAGTTTTGGCAAGTGGCAATTAGTTTGACATTAACCAAGACATGATGTGTTAAGTTAGTTAAGAGAAAAAGCGAGTGCATGTATTTAGGGGAAAAGAGAGAGAGAGAGAGAGAGAGGAAATTAGAGAAAATTGAGAGGAAGGACGGAATGCAAGGGGCAAGAGAAAAGGGTGAGCTCAGAGAAGATTGCGGAGAGTTTGTATGGTAGAGAAATATCCTATTAAATGTATATAAGAGGAGGAAGAGAATGTCCATCGGAAACGCTAGAAGGAGACCAATCATCTTCTTCTAAAATAGGGACTGATATATAGTGGGTACATAGGAAAGGGTTGATCTAACAAAGATCAAAAAACCCAAAAAAAAAAAAAAAAATAGAGAAAAATATATAGGAAAGAAAGAAAAAAAAAATGGGTGAGGTGAAGCTTATATTGTTGCTATGCGTCACCATTGGAGTAATGTCTGTGGTCCGAGGTGAAGATCCTTACCTTTTCTTCACATGGAAAGTCACCTATGGCACCATCTCTCCATTGGGGATCCCCCAACAAGGCATTCTCATCAATGGTCAATTTCCAGGACCCAATATCAATTCCACCACCAACAACAACATTGTCATCAACGTCCAAAATTACCTTGATGCACCATTCCTCTTGACATGGTATTCATTTCTTTCTTTCTTTCTTTTTTTCTTCATTGTCTTTCTTATTGTTGTGTGCCGCCAACAATTGCATGTTATCAGCATCCACATTATCTATCCTAAAAATTTAAATAATTTGACATTTTTTATAATTCAAATAAATTTTAAATATATATAAAGTATAAATTCTCTGTTTCACTTGAAAATGAGAAAATCTTATTTCATTACATATGTTATAGGGGAAAAAAATTTGAATTTAAAGTATATAATTCTATTTCTTTATATTATATAGGAGGAAAATGTTAGAGTTATAAACTATATTATAAGATTTTTTTTTATAAACTGCAGATATAGTGAGTTAATATTTTCTAATTCGTATGGCATGCAGGAATGGCATCCAACATAGAAAGAACTCATGGCAAGATGGAGTGCCCGGAACCAATTGCCCCATTGCCCCTGGGAAAAACTACACCTATCACTTCCAAGTGAAGGATCAGATTGGAAGTTACATCTACTATCCCACCACTGCCGTGCACCGGGCAGCGGGTGCCTTTGGTGGCCTCCGAGTGAACAGCCGGTTGCTCATTCCTGTCCCATATGCTGATCCTGAGGATGACTACACTGTCCTCATTGGTGACTGGTACACCAAGAGTCACTCAACACTCAGGAAGTTATTGGACACTGGTCGTTCCCTTGGTAGACCAAGTGGTGTACTCATCAATGGAAAATCTCCCAATGGTAAGGGCAAGGATAAACCCCTTTTCACCATGAAGCCAGGCAAGACCTACAAGTACAGAATCTGCAATGTTGGGCTTAAGGCATCCCTCAACTTCAGGATCCAAGGTCACACTATGAAGCTGGTTGAGATGGAAGGCTCCCACACTGTCCAAAACACATACGAATCCCTTGACGTTCACGTAGGACAATGTTTCTCAGTTCTTGTCACTGCTAACCAAAAGCCCCAGAACTATTACATCGTAGCTTCAACTCGATTCTTGAAAAATGTGCTCGTTGGTAAAGCTATCATTAGCTACACCAATGGCAAGGGCCCAGCCTCACCTAAGCTCCCTCCAGCCCCAGTTGGTTGGGCTTGGTCTCTTAACCAGTTCCGTACCTTCCGTTGGAACCTTACAGCTAGTGCAGCCAGGCCTAACCCTCAGGGCTCATATCACTATGGTGCTATTAACATTACCCGAACCATCAAGCTTGTTAACTCTGCTAGTAGAGCAGGTGGTAAGCTTCGTTATGCAATCAATGGTGTATCCCACATCGACACTGCCACTCCACTCAAGCTTGCTGAGTACTATGGCATTGCAAACAAGGTCTTCAAATATGACACAATCCCAGATGATCCCAAGCATATTGCTCCAAACAAGGTCATCGTGGAACCCAATGTCGTCAACACCACCTTCCGTAACTTCGTGGAGATCGTCTTTGAGAACCACGAGAAGAGCCTTCAGTCATGGCATTTGGATGGATACTCCTTCTTCGCTGTTGCGTAAGAAACTAACTAAACTAGCTATTATAATCTTAATTATTTTACTTGATTTGCCGTACACAGCAAATTTCACAACTTTTCTTGCATATTTTCATATGCGAATCAAAATTTATCTTCTATGTCATATCATATAGTTTTGTTGTGCACTTATTGATTGATTGATGTAAATCTTAAACTTAAGAACACTCGTATTAATTCGTGCAAAAATTTATGTCTACTTTAGTATGAAAAACCTATTATTTTTTCTGTTTTACTTAATTATTTTTCAAAAACATCTATATACAATTATTTATTTTACACTACATTTCATTAGAATATTATTTTTGTTATCAATTTTTTATTACTCTCTCAAATTATCTCTCTATCTTTGTGTATATGAGTAAAGAAAGTATTAAAGAATAGACTTGCATGCATACACAATTTTAACTTAACTGATGTGGGTGATTTTTTGACATTGAGAGTTCGTTTGAATACAGTTAAAAACTAAAAATTGAAAACTGAAAATACTGTAACAAAATAATTTTTAAATGTGTGAATAGTACCATGGAACCTATTTTTAATAAAAAAGTTATTGAAAAGTGATGTTTGTGGGTTCCGTAAATAGTGCACGGGTGCATTGTTCACGGAAAAAGTCAACATTCACGGCTAAAAAAAAATTAAAAAAAAAAAAGAAAAAAACATGATGCAGGAAAAGCGGAAACGCTAAATCCAAATCGCGCCTGAAATGTAAAATTTACCCTTTATGCTATTATACATGGACTAATGTGAGCGCTCTAAACATGCATGCAGCATTGAGCCAGGGAGATGGAGCCCAGAACGTAGAAAGAACTACAACCTTCTTGATGCAGTGAGTAGGCACACAGTCCAAGTGTACCCAAATTCATGGGCAGCAATCCTGTTGACATTTGACAATGCTGGAATGTGGAACTTGAGGTCGGAGCTGACAGAGAATCGCTACCTTGGACAACAGCTTTACGTGAGCGTTCTCTCCCCAGCACGTTCTCTCAGGGACGAGTACAACATCCCAGACAATTGCTTGCTCTGTGGCCTAGTCAAGAACTTGCCCAAGCCCCCACCTTACACCATCTAAAATTTGACCCCTCACACACAAAGCTTTGCTGCCACTAATTTTAATTTTTAAGGAATATTGGAGTGGCTGACTCTACTTATAATTTGTATCAACCCTTTCCAAAATGCAATACAATATTTACTCTCTGATTTTTATTGATTTATTTTTATACTTTCCTAGTAGTAGTGTTCATGTAATAGGAATAAAGTACTGTGTTCAATTTCAATGATTATTTTATTTATTTATTTTACTTAAATTTGCTAACCAAAAGCTAATTAAAGACCTAATGAGTCTTTGTTGATTCTCAAATGTAATTTTTTATTTTCCTGTTTATGAGATGGTTATATGTTTAATAATTAGCTAGCTTTTAAATTTGTGTGTTTCCCATATATAAAAGTGGTATTAAAACTTTGTTGATTATCCAATTTGAATTTTTGCATTTAACGTGTGTGATTTTTTTTAATTCCATCACATATTTGGTTGACTAATTTGAATTTATGAATTTAATATGTATAATTCTTTTAATTACATCACATGTTTAGTTGACTAATTTGAATTTCCGAATTTAATGTGAGATTAATGCATCCTATTCTAATTTTGTGTTGGTTGCTTTCCTTTTTAAACTTTGATCTTGAATTTAACATATGGTAATTATGGTGATATAATTATAAATTATGGGATTAGGTTAGGATTTTTTTTTTCTCCAAAAAAAAAAGGTTAGGATTTATTTAGTAAGTCCTCCTTAAATATGACCCAATAACGCAAGTGAAGGCCTCATGTAGATCCGTAAGTTTGGGTGTCTAACATCTTTATTAAGTTAGACATTTATATATGAGGTTCAAAGTGACTCTCAGTCCATATAAAATTGAGTAACGACTCTTTCCCATGTGTAGGCTTGGCCCACACCAAACAACCCAACCTGATTTTACAATAATCCATTATTTGAGGCCCATATTAAAATAGATAAATGTCTGAATCAAAGCCTTCACTATATATGACACAACTTTTATTATATAGTATATAAAATATAGTACACGATATCATTTGGACTAGAGCTTCTATAATATGTAATTTTATTGAGAATGTTTGTTGAAAATAATTGAATTACTGATTATCATATAATTTCACTTTTGAGATTAGTAATTATTATATAATTTCATAACTCTCTTACAGTATAACATGAATATTATAAGTTTCAATAAAAGATTTAAAAAGAAAAAAATCGATTGGTATTAATCACAACGTATTTGCTTCTAATTTAATTTATAATGTCTTGTTGAAAAAACTATTAAAATAATTAAATTAAAAAAAAAAAAAAAAAAAACCCATGATTTTAAAACCAATCTAATAAACAATAGTCACTTGGCAAAAAGGAGAGTTTAGTCATTTGTCGCAAATAGAAAACAACCACTTTGACATAACCACAGCTTCCAAGGTCTCAATTTTTATCATATAGTTTACAAAATATATATATATATATATATATATTTTATACAGATGGAATGTCATGGTTTTTTTTATTGAATATAGGACCATTTAGGTGGCATCGATTGGTCTTTTGAAGTCGAAACATTTTCTAAAATGTTTATTTTTTTTTTCTAAAACAAAATTATACAATACACATGTTTTCTAACTATATGTCTAAATATAATTAGAAAACCTAATATACTTCCTTAAGAAACTATACCTAAGTCTTATTGAGGGGGTAGCTAATTATTCTCACATTCTAATTAGACAGGCAGCAATAACACCATAGAAACCAGTCTGATGGAGGAGGGTAATATCAGAAGAAACCTGTTTTTCAAAACACTTGAACAACTCCTCAGAGATGTTGGGACCAAGGTGGGCCTCAGCTATGGGCCTCAAAGCGGCACGGACCATGTTGGTTTTGGCTCTCCCATAGGAAACCGGATCCCTGATCCACTCCTTATGCTTCTCTTCTGAATGCTCCATTATTTTATGGTACTCCATTTTTTGTATCTCAAAACCACCGCATCTCTTTATTGCCACCTCCACCTCCTCCATGCTTCTCATATATGCCGGAATATTGAACCCGTCTCTCGTCTCTTCGTCTATCAAACCCTTCCATTGTTTTTTTTTTAAAGGAAAAAAATTGGGGAAAAAGCAAAAGAAAGTAAATCAGTATCAAGATGCCAATGTGATTAGGTCTAGTTTATATATTGCAAAATCATGATATGCATGAAGCATGATAATGATAAATTGTTGTGAGATAAAGGTTTTAAAAAATATATTGGTACAAGTACAATAATATATGTAGGACTAATCATGTAGGACAGCTACAAAAAGGTGATCGAAAAGGAAATAACAATAAATTTAGTGACAACATTTATCACATTTTTTTTTGAAACTATTAATTAACATGGTCAATTGTAAGTAAAAAAATGTTATACCATCACTACAAAAAAACGCGACCTATAGCAAGATTGGAAATTATATGATGTCAGGGCTATAGCAAGATTGGAAAGAAAACTCAAGTGATGTCATGGAAATTATATGATTGGAAAGTGGAGGTTTATGAATGTAAATATATATATGTGATGATAAATAGGCAGGGGGAGATAAGATATATAGCAAGATACCATTTTTAATAGGTCTTGCCAAGCTTGATCCATGGAAGTGGCAAAAGGGTGCTTGGCACTTGAGTCAGGATCCCCTAATTGATTCTCAGGCTGCTGGAATGCAGGCCTTCCTCCCATTAGCATAAACAGTATTCCTCCATGAACAATCTCCTCTTTCCGGCATCTTAAAAAGTTCTCCAGATCCTCTTCTGATTGCTTTGCATATGCTTCAACTACCTCTTTCTTCGCTCCATCGATCCACGCTCTTCCTTTATTCCAAGCTGCTGATCTCTTATCTAGTACTGCATCCGGTACCTGATTTATATATAAAGGAAAATAGAACATATGTAGTAATTTTTCTTTTCTTTTTTGGCAAGGAAGCACGTATCGTTTGGTTCGAATATAGCTTAGATGTGAGATGAACTTTTTTGTGTCACAATATAACCAACAAGACACAAAAGTAGAGGGCACTTTTGAAAACAATTTTACGAGATATCAATGGAATAGTGTGTTCGGTGTGTGCGTGCGTATGAATGTGAGATAGATGAAAATATATGTATGTAAAAGTATAACTATTACTATATATTGTTAGTTAATTTAATTAGTACCTGGGAGAGCCAGTTTAAAGCACTTAAGCTAACCACAACATGAAGCTTTCTCTTAGGAAAAAGTCGACCATAGAAGGATCCAGGCACACCTGCAGCATAGTAGTGCCTTGTTGTGGCCGCAGGCAGTGATCTGAATAAAGAGTTGAAATCATTTGAAGGGAGATCAGAGAAGAAGGCCTCAAACTCTGGCTCAAAGCCACACTCATGGATGTATTTCTTTCTCAGGCACTCAACAACCATGTCAATTGTGGCCAAGGTGTTGTACCCAGTTGCGCAACCCAAGTCAGCAATCCTTATACAACAATCCTTTTCCTCCTCTATCCTAGAGAAAAGTTTCAAATTCAGTGATTGTATAGCTGTTAAGAGCAATGGCTTAGATAAGGTGATTGCAGATGCTGGAGCTTCTGAATTCTTGGCATAGCTGCCATCATCATCTCCACCTTGCATACATAGAACCCTATGAAGCCCTCCTGCCCATGTCTGCTTGTGCTCCTTGTAGTTTGTCTCTAAACCCTCTCTAGGACTAGTGGTGGATATGGTCATTGGTCTCGATAATTCCATCTTCTTCAATCTTCTTACCGGGAGTGTAAAACAATTACAGAATCTTGAAAATCGATACCAATGACCATATCCTAAGCTATAAGTAAATAAGCACTTGTAGAGTTGTAGTCGTAGGTAATAAAGTATGGTGGAATAAATATGCTTGAAGGTTTCAAAATGTGCTTGCTGACACACTAGATGTGTTAGGCGGCGCTACCTTATGGCCAGGGTGGTCCCAGGACCACCCTGACCTGGAAAAAAAAAAAATTTATATATAATAATTTAAAATTTTATATTTATTTACCTTTAAAAATATTTTTGGGACTATCTTGAATTTTTTTTATACCAATAAAATTAAATTTTAGTCCATAATTTGAGCAACTTAGCAATATATTGGGGTCTTTCAACGAAAGATGGTAGCATAGGTCTGATAGGTTCGTAGTGGACGGGTGTAATGCGTATGGCCACTCTTTGTTTTGGTCCTTTCCCTGGTAATGGTTTACTGTTCGCCTTTTCCAATGAAAAAAAAAAATAGCTAAGCTTAATGCCTCAATCTTTTACTTTTATTCTATTTCGTTTCAATAAAGTTTTCTATTGTTTTGAGTTCCAAAAAAAAAAAAAAACAATATATTGGAGTGTTTCCAGCAAAAATGAAAAACTCAAAAAAAAAATTTGAACTAAAATCTGAAAAAAAAAAAAAAAAAAAAAATTAAACTACTACAGGTTGGACAATGGCTTGATTCCTTCGACTCAGTACATTGCCCAATACAACACAATTTTCCACTTTTTATTATTTTTTATTACATTATTATTTTTCCTCACCAGACATATATTACTTACTTCTCATTTTTAATTATTTTTTCTTGTTTATTCTTAACCACACACGTCTTTTGTCTCCTCGATTTTTACACTTCACACTTTTAAATTTTATCATATCTTCATCTACACTTTTACATCTACGTTTTGCCTTCCTCCTTGTTCGTAACTTCTATCTTCTACCAGTGCCAGTGCAGCAGTGCCTCTTCTCAAGTTTTGAGTCTCAAATTTCTCAATATGATTTTCTTTTTTTAGTTGTACAGGTACCTTTGTTCATTTTTTTTTTTTTTTTTTTGTTGAGGTTTTTTGGTTTACAATATGCAAATTTGTTTTGGTTTTAAGAACATTTTTTTTTTAAGCACCAACATCATGCCGGCTGAATCTTGAATTCCGGCCGGTATTTACCGAAACACCCGAAATAGACTGGAATGACCTGAAATTTTTTCTGAAGTGGAATAGGGTGGGTTACTGTTCCGGTTTGTTTACCGGCACAGTATTTTCCCGCAGAACGGAATAAAATTAATAACATTGAATCAAACTTAATTACCTAAAGGCTAAAAAGAAATAAAATTGTAATTTATGCTTCCTAAGGAACACCCTGAACAACATTCCTAGAGCCGCCACTGTACATTTCATTAGAATATTATTTTTTTTATCAATTTTTTATTACTCTCTCAATTTATCTCTCTATCTTTGTGTATATGAGTAAAGAAAGTATTAAAGAATAGACTTGCATGCATACACAATTTTAACTTAACTGATGCGGGTGATTTTTTGACATTGAGAGTTCGTTTGAATACAGTTAAAAACTAAAAATTGAAAACTAAAAATACTGTAACAAAATAATTTTTAAATGTGTGAATAGTACCGTGGGACCTATTTTTAATAAAAAAGTTACTGAAAAGTGATGTTTGTGGGTTCCGTAAATAGTGCACGGGTGCATTGTTCACGGAAAAAGTCAACATTCACGGCTAAAAAAAAATTAAAAAAAAAAAAGAAAAAAACATGATGCAGGAAAAGCGGAAACGCTGAATCCAAATCGCGCCTGAAATGTAAAATTTACCCTTTATGCTATTATACATGGACTAATGTGAGCGCTCTAAACATGCATGCAGCATTGAGCCAGGGAGATGGAGCCCAGAACGTAGAAAGAACTACAACCTTCTTGATGCAGTGAGTAGGCACACAGTCCAAGTGTACCCAAATTCATGGGCAGCAATCCTGTTGACATTTGACAATGCTGGAATGTGGAACTTGAGGTCGGAGCTGACAGAGAATCGCTACCTTGGACAACAGCTTTACGTGAGCGTCCTCTCCCCAGCACGTTCTCTCAGGGACGAGTACAACATCCCAGACAATTGCTTGCTCTGTGGCCTAGTCAAGAACTTGCCCAAGCCCCCACCTTACACCATCTAAAATTTGACCCCTCACACACAAAGCTATGCTGCCACTAATTTTAATTTTTAAGGAATATTGGAGTGGCTGACTCTACTTATAATTTGTATCAACCCTTTCCAAAATGCAATACAATATTTACTCTCTGATTTTTATTGATTTATTTTTATACTTTCCTAGTAGTAGTGTTCATGTAATAGGAATAAAGTACTGTGTTCAATTTCAATGATTATTTTATTTATTTATTTTACTTAAATTTGCTAACCAAAAGCTAATTAAAGACCTAATGAGTCTTTGTTGATTCTCAAATGTAATTTTTTATTTTCCTGTTTATGAGATGGTTATATGTTTAATAATTAGCTAGCTTTTAAATTTGTGTGTTTCCCATATATAAAAGTGGTATTAAAACTTTGTTGATTCTCCAATTTGAATTTTTGCATTTAACGTGTGTGATTTTTTTTTAATTCCATCACATATTTGGTTGACTAATTTGAATTTATGAATTTAATATGTATAATTCTTTTAATTACATCACATGTTTAGTTGACTAATTATCATTTCCGAATTTAATGTGAGATTAATGCATGCTATTCTAATTTTGTGTTGGTTGCTTTCCTTTTTAAACTTTGATCTTGAATTTAACATATGGTAATTATGGTGATATAATTATAAATTATGGGATTAGGTTAGGATTTTTTTTTTCTCCAAAAAAAAAAGGTTAGGATTTATTTAGTAAGTCCTCCTTAAATATGACCCAATAACGCAAGTGAAGGCCTCATGTAGATCCGTAAGTTTGGGTGTCTAACATCTTTATTAAGTTAGACATTTATATATGAGGTTCAAAGTGACTCTCAGTCCATTTAAAATTGAGTAACGACTCTTTCCCATGTGTAGGCTTGGCCCACACCAAACAACCCAACCTGATTTTACAATAATCCATTTTTTTTTTTTTTGAGAATCCAATGATCCATTATTTGAGGCCCATATTAAAATAGATAAATGTCTGAATCAAAGCCTTAACTGTATATGACACAACTTTTATTATATAGTATATAAAATATAGTACACGATATCATTTGGACTAGAGCTTCTATAATATGTAATTTTATTGAGAATGTTTGTTGAAAATAATTGAATTACTGATTATCATATAATTTCACTTTTGGGATTAGTAATTATTATATAATTTCATAACTCTCTTACAGTATAACAGGAATATTATAAGTTTCAATAAAAGATTTAAAAAGAAAAAAATCGATTGGTATTAATCACAACGTATTTGCTTCTAATTTAATTTATAGTGTCTTGTTGAAAAAACTATTAAAATAATTAAATTAAAAAAAAAAAAAACCCCCATGATTTTAAAACCAATCTAATAAACAATAGTCACTTGGCAAAAAGGAGAGTTTAGTCATTTGTCGCAAATAGAAAACAACCACTTTGACATAACCACAGCTTCCAAGGTCTCAATTTTTATCATATAGTGTACAAAATGTATATATATATATATATATATATATTATACAGATGGAATGTCATGGTTTTTTTTATTGAATATAGGACCATGTAGGTGGCATCGATTGGTCTTTTGAAGTCGAAACATTTTCTAAAATGTTTTTTTTTTCTAAAACAAAATTATACAATACACATGTTTTCTAACTATATGTCTAAATATAATTAGAAAACCTAATATACTTGACTTAAGAAATTATACCTAAGTCTTACCGAGGGGATAGCTAATTCTTCTCACATTCTAATTAGACAGGCAGCAATAACACCATAGAAACCAGTCTTATGGAGGAGGGTAATATCAGAAGAAACCTGTTTTTCATAACACTTGAACAACTCCTCAGAGATGTTGGGACCAAGGTGGGCCTCAGCTATGGGCCTCAAAGCGGCACGGACCATGTTGGTTTTGGCTCTCCCATAGGAAACCGGATCCCTGATCCACTCCTTATGCTTCTCTTCTGAATGCTCCATTATTTTATGGTACTCCATTTTTTGTATCTCAAAACCACCGCATCTCTTTATTGCCACCTCCACCTCCTCCATGCTTCTCATATATGCCGGAATATTGAACCCGTCTCTCGTCTCTTCGTCTATCAAACCCTTCCATTGTTTTTTTTTTAAAGGAAAAAAATTGGGGAAAAAGCAAAAGAAAGTAAATCAGTATCAAGATGCCAATGTGATTAGGTCTAGTTTATATATTGCAAAATCATGATATGCATGAAGCATGATAATGATAAATTGTTGTGAGATAAAGGTTTTAAAAAATATATTGGTACAAGTACAATAATATATGTAGGACTAATCATGTAGGACAGCTACAAAAAGGTGATCGAAAAGGAAATAACAATAAATTTAGTGACAACATTTATCACATTTTTTTTTGAAACTATTAATTAACATGGTCAATTGTAAGTAAAAAAATGTTATACCATCACTACAAAAAAACGCGACCTATAGCAAGATTGGAAATTATATGATATCAGGGCTATAGCAAGATTGGAAAGAAAACTCAAGTGATGTCATGGAAATTATATGATTGGAAAGTGGAGGTTTATGAATGTAAATATATATATGTGATGATAAATAGGCAGGGGGAGATAAGATATATAGCAAGATACCATTTTTAATAGGTCTTGCCAAGCTTGATCCATGGAAGTGGCAAAAGGGTGCTTGGCACTTGAGTCAGGATCCCCTAATTGATTCTCAGGCTGCTGGAATGCAGGCCTTCCTCCCATTAGCATAAACAGTATTCCTCCATGAACAATCTCCTCTTTCCGGCATCTTAAAAAGTTCTCCAGATCCTCTTCTGATTGCTTTGCATATGCTTCAACTACCTCTTTCTTCGCTCCATCGATCCACGCTCTTCCTTTATTCCAAGCTGCTGATCTCTTATCTAGTACTGCATCCGGTACCTGATTTATATATAAAGGAAAATAGAACATATGTAGTAATTTTTCTTTTCTTTTTTGGCAAGGAAGCACGTATCGTTTGGTTCGAATATAGCTTAGATGTGAGATGAACTTTTTTGTGTCACAATATAACCAACAAGACACAAAAGTAGAGGGCACTTTTGAAAACAATTTTACGAGATATCAATGGAATAGTGTGTTCGGTGTGTGCGTGCGTATGAATGTGAGATAGATGAAAATATATGTATGTAAAAGTATAACTATTACTATATATTGTTAGTTAATTTAATTAGTACCTGGGAGAGCCAGTTTAAAGCACTTAAGCTAACCACAACATGAAGCTTTCTCTTAGGAAAAAGTCGACCATAGAAGGATCCAGGCACACCTGCAGCATAGTAGTGCCTTGTTGTGGCCGCAGGCAGTGATCTGAATAAAGAGTTGAAATCATTTGAAGGGAGATCAGAGAAGAAGGCCTCAAACTCTGGCTCAAAGCCACACTCATGGATGTATTTCTTTCTCAGGCACTCAACAACCATGTCAATTGTGGCCAAGGTGTTGTACCCAGTTGCGCAACCCAAGTCAGCAATCCTTATACAACAATCCTTTTCCTCATCTATCCTAGAGAAAAGTTTCAAATTCAGTGATTGTATAGCTGTTAAGAGCAATGGCTTAGATAAGGTGATTGCAGATGCTGGAGCTTCTGAATTCTTGGCATAGCTGCCATCATCATCTCCACCTTGCATACATAGAACCCTATGAAGCCCTCCTGCCCATGTCTGCTTGTGCTCCTTGTAGTTTGTCTCTAAATCCTCTCTAGGACTAGTGGTGGATATGGTCATTGGTCTCGATAATTCCATCTTCTTCAATCTTCTTACCGGGAGTGTAAAACAACTACAGAATCTTGAAAATCGATACCAATGACCATATCCTAAGCTATAAGTAAATAAGCACTTGTAGAGTTGTAGTCGTAGGTAATAAAGTATGGTGGAATAAATATGCTTGAAGGTTTCAAAATGTGCTTGCTGACACACTAGATGTGTTATGGGGTCACAGAATTTAATTGGTAGGTAGAAGTATTTGGTAAAAGTATTTGTGCTACGTGTTAATCTCAATTTCTTTTTCTCTTTTTTGTAGTGTTTACACGCAAGGACATACGTAAGTCCATCTGTCCATGGGAGCTTGTAGATATATAACAATCTATACGTTAACTAGGATAAGAACAGCAGTGCTTCCATAGTTCCATAATTACCAACAAATCACTAGTAGACTATTAGATGTAGCACTTAATTACATATCTGTCACATGCACTATGCTGTAAAATCACATGATCTGCATAAGAGTATGTATAATAGGGAATTTGAGAGAAGAAAAAGAAATGCATAGGAATTGAATTCCTTTTGGCTTTTTGCACCAAAATATTTAGCAGTGTTAGAACTACAATTTTTTTTTTTATAAATTACTGATGTGATAAGTGGTTACTAGTTATAAAAAAAAAAAAAAAAATGATATGAGTGATAGGCCCATATGTGAACCAATAAGAATTTACTACCAAAACAGTTTGTAAAAATGTTGTAAAAAAATTTGCGAGTATAACATTACTCTTAAAAGAATCAATAATATTATTTAAGAAAAACAAAATGTGAATAAAATTCCTAAAATTAGTACACATATATAATAATATTTAAAAAAAATATATATATATATATATATATATATGTGGGAGGCCATTGCCCCCCATAGTCCAAAGATAGCTTCGTCCCTATCTATAGGTAGGTCTAATTG
Source organism: Quercus aquifolioides (assembly GCA_019022515.1). NCBI lineage: Eukaryota > Viridiplantae > Streptophyta > Magnoliopsida > Fagales > Fagaceae > Quercus > Quercus aquifolioides. Next base: position 10,055,519 of record CM032326.1, read on the forward strand.
TTCACATGCTGAACTTTGGGTCGTGAGAGATGGCCTTGCCCTTTGAAATCGAATTAGATGTTAACTCTATTGTTGGGTTACTAAACAACAATGATGACTCTCTAGCTAATTTTGCACCAATGGTTGATGATTACAAGAACTTAATGGACCAAATTCTCAGGTGGAAGCTAAACCATCGCTATAGGGAAGCCAATACTTATGCCAATGTGCTTGCAAAAATGGTAGTCCACCTTCAATAGGATTTTGCTATTTTTGACACTCCTCTTGTGGAGCTGTCTTTACTTTTATTGTATGGCTTTTCTGGTTTCGGCTGTAATCGTCTATGCACTGAAACTGCCTCTATGGTACATAAAAATGTTTCTTTACTTGTCAATGATTATAATTTATGCAATAGTTTTGTTAAAGTATTTCCAAAACTTGTTGACTGCTTACACTAATCAGCAAGTTCACTGTTTTAATACATTATCTTCCTTTCGTGCAACTTTTGAATCATAAAGTAATCTATCTCCCTATCTAGACTAATCTCAACAACCAAATTCACAAACTCCTTCCAAGTCCAAGGCCAATAATATTAGTGTCTGAATTTGGTAAGTATGGGATGTAAAACCTATGTTTTATACCATCTAATAAGAGATTATCACATCAGCTTTTTACTTAAAACTCAATACATCCTACCACACATAACAACATCTCAATAAACTGACAGTTAAATTGGATTTTCAATTGGGTATTAGAATTGATTGAGTGCGGTTATGCTTATTCTTTAATATGTAATATGATAATGTAACAAATATATTGGGATTTGAGGGATAAAACTTGGGTTTTACACCTCATCCAATTTAATCTCATAATATTATCTTTAATTCTAGAGATTAAATTCAATAAGGATGTGGTGTAAAAGCAAAGTTTTACCCCTCCAAACCCAACATGTCATATTATCAAATTACATATTAAAGAATAGACACAACCACACTCAATCAATTTTAATATCCATTTAAAAATCCAATTTAACTGTAAGTTTGTTAAGATATTATTATGTGTGATAGGATGTATTAAATTTTAAGTAAAAAATTGATGTGACAATATCTTATTAGATGGTGTAAAACATAAGCTTTATAACCCATTCTTACCAAATTCGAACTCTTAATTCTATCCAATGAATATTGACCAATAGTCTTAATTTTGTTTACCATATTGCAATAGAATACAACGGAATTGAAGAGTGAAAAGAAGTTGCATACATTTTCCTTCATTTAGCCACAAGATCCCTTAGCCAAACTAATCTCCACTAACCAGATTCATCACTTGCCTCATTTGACTGTTGGTTAATGAGAGAAGAAGCGTCATGAAACTCCAATCAGAACCAATTTCTTTAGTAGCTTGCTTTTAAACTATACTGGTATATTTATATAACAGTCTAAAATTATATATATATATATATATATATATATATATATATGTATGTATGTATGTATATTTATTTATTTTTTATTAATACTACAGACACAAATTATTTTACAATATTTTTACAAGCTGCTGATGTAGTTTTAGTATTTTCCAAATAGTTATTGTGAGTAAAAATGTGATATTCGTGATGAACCCATATTAGAACTAGTAAGAATTTGTCACATCAACAGTTTGTAAAAATATTGTAAAATAATTTGTACCTATAACATTTCTCTTTATTTTTTTTGTTTGAAAAGTGTTTTTTTAAGCTAAAATTTAAGAAAGTCGCATGCATTTTTCTCTCTATCTCGCTTACAAAAGTAGTTTCATCATTTGCCAAAAAAACAATATCCTTCCATGTTTCCATAAAAAATATTCAATAATTAAAATATAAATTATCACTTTATTTCTTGAATTTTGTTGAGCTGACATTGTTCATGGGAAATTTAGTTGATTTTGATGCCTCTAGGGAGTGTTTTGCATTCTGTTCCTTGCCCTTCCTAGCGCCTTTTTCTTTGTCTTGATGTACCCAAATAAATAAATAAAGAACCTCACTTCTTCTTTTTTTTGAGAGAGTTTCAGCGTCTGCTCCTGATGAGCGCTCTTTATCACCAGATCAAAACACCAATCAATTTTTGGTGTAGACAGAAATTAAACCCCAAATCTCTTATTCAATCATCAGAGACTTTACCGGTTAAGCTAACTGGAACCCACAATAAAGAACCTCACTTGTTACAATTATCCCAAAAAAAAAATATATATATATATATATATATATTAGTGATGGATGAAATAAAAAGTAACATTACTCTAATAATAATAATTAATATCAATGATTAAAAAAAATACAAAAAAATGGTGAAAAATATGGTGTAGGGTCTGTTTTTGTAGCCCAAGCCCAAGAGGTTTGGATTATGAGCCCAATGAACCCAAAACAATGAATTTGTAGAAAGTGGGTGAAAGAGCTGGGCTGATTTTGAATTAAACAGTGATAAACTATGGTATTTAAGGATGAATTAACATGAAATCATACTTGAAAAAATGAATCAATGAACGTCCGAAGAAATGTTTTATTGAATGAAAGTTGATTACAACTCTTAGAGTTACAGTAAAATTATTTTCTCATTCCCTTTCTTTTTTGTTCTCCCTCATTATCAGAGATCTCTTCCCTTTATATAGCACCCTCTCCCCTCATCTTCATCGTAGACTTGTTCTTCATCTAAGTATCCACTTGAGTTTATGTCCCATCAGGTATCTTCTCTAACCCTCTGGGAGTGGTGGTAGCTGAGATTATACTATTCAGGGGTCTTCTCCACATTAATGCGGCCAGAAAAGCAGCTGCAGTGCATTTAATGTGGTGGTTGAAGTTTGTCTTCTAGATATTTCTCCATTCCTATCATCTCCATGCGTGCCTGAAGTCCATCCTTATCATTAGAATTGTTAGGAAGATCCCTTGAACCTCCCAGGTATCTGCTTGACCAAAGCTCTTTATATCCGAGGAGAATGGTCTCTTCGGACCATTGATGCTCTCTTCGGAATACACCCCTCGTTCGTCTCCAGGTGTGTTTCTTCTACATGGACCCCTTCTCAAACATTTTAATCTCTTCGGACACACAATAGTCTTCAAATAAGGCCCTAGACCCAATACATTAGGTTGGGCTTTCACCCCCCACATATGGTCTTCTTAATAATAATATTATTAGAATCTGGCCTCATAAAAAATTTCTTAAAATAATTTATTATTATATAATAAATTTTTTAAAATAATTTATTAATGTACAATAATAATAAATTTAAAATATATTAGAAAACCCATATTATTATTTGATAATAATATTTTTTTTCCCTTTGAAATGAATCTAAATTAAATATAATAAATTTAAAACATATTCAATGTCACATCATGTATGATTTGACATGAAATGACCTTTATAAGAGAAAGGTAAAACGAGAGCTCCCTCCTATATAGGCAGGTGGTTGAGCCGTTGAGGCCCCCACAAAAGCCAAAGAGAGACTTCACTGCACATCAGAAAGGAGAGCTTTCAAGTATCTTTTTGCTTCAAAAAGATAGCTAGGGGTCCATCTATAACCATTCCCTTTCCCCATTCAGGTAAAAATTACAGTAACTTTTATAATTAGGGCTTTACTAACGTATGATACTGCCTCCTCTCCTATTGAGCAAGTCATCCAGTGTGTGCATACTGCACATACATACCAAGAATGGTGAACACTAGTGCACACTTGCTATTTCAGTGCAAAAGGTGTGAATGATTTTGTGTAACAAGAGCATTCGCATTAGTTCATGCAAAAATATATGTCTATTTTAACATAAGAACTTATTTTTTATTTATTTTATATACTCATTTTTTAAAACACCCAACATCAAATTGTCTATTTTACACTACATTTTATTAAAATATCAAATTTTCTTGACTTCACACACAACAACAACCATCTACTCTCTTCCTTCGTCCTCGAGATATGTAAATAAAGAACAAACAACTAAATACAAAATAACTAGTGTCAGTGTAACACGGTTATTGTAGCAAATTTGTAAATTTACACAATTATATATAGATTGATGTGAGTTATTTTTAGGCAAAACTGTATAAATTTTACATAGATGCTCTAACAAATTAACAGGTGTGAAATACAAGAAATACACGTACTCTTGCCAAACAAAAAAAAGGACTACATGTATAGGGATGTTCTTAGGTGCATTGGTAACACACACATATATATATATATATATATATATATATATATATATATATATATATTAATAGTTAAAGTTGATAGAAAATCCAATTAGATTTTAATTGGATTCTCAATTTTGCGCTATATGTCCCATTTTATTTTTAATTTTTTTCCAAGTGAATTATTGAATGTAAAAATTGAAGAGTTTAAATTCAATTAGATTCTAAATTAGATTTCAATTGGAGTCCAATTAAAATGTCCATCTATGTTTTAAATTTTTGTGATAAGTGAATCATTAGGTGCAAAAATAAAAAAAGTCTAAAACTAATTAAATTTTAAATTATATATATATAATGAGAAATTATTACATATTTTAAAAATGTATAGTTTAAAAAAAATATAAACTAATATCATGTATAATTTGAACGTTTAAAAAAAATATAATTTAAACTGTATAATTATAATTATTTTTAATTGTATTAGTGCATATGTACTAGGCTACATACTAATATATAATGGAATGGTTGAAAATATTCCAAATATTTCATGCAGAGGAAGAGGATCACTGTTTTTTCCTGAAGAATCTTGTACCATTGTACGTGCGGTTAGTTTGTGATGTATACTCCCTACTCAAGAAATGATCACCCCAAATAGATTGTGAGGTCTCAATTAGGACCCGTGGACCTCTCTCCGCCAAAATCATAATTCTATCAAATGTAAAAGTTCCACCTGTAAAAAAATATTCTTAGCCACACAATCTCAAAGTAATAATTCTTTTTCATCTTCTCGTTAATAGAAGCTACCCTTTACTTAAGGGAAGACTCTCATATTTAATGTCTGTTTGGCTAACTTATTTTTTGTCAATTTATTTTATTATTCAGCTTATTTTTGTTACTATTTATAGGTCTCACTATACTTTTTGATATTATTCATGAGTACTAATGTATTATTTCAACTAACATTTACCTTTATCTACAGTACTTTCAGCAAAAATTTTCCAGTTTCATCAAAATAAGCAGATTCCAAACAGACCCTTAGTATTATCTTTTCGTGCATTTTCGCTTATTCATTAAACATTTTCATTTTAGCTTTACTCATTTTATGAATAGTTATTCTTATGAAAATTTTATAAAATTTTCTCTTCGGCTTAATAGATATTCTAGGATCACATAAGACTTCTCACGTGCTTTTACACTTCATCCACCTTGCCTTTATCCAACGATTCACATCATTTTCAATTTCTCAATCTTTATAAATTATTAATCCAAAATATCGAAAGCTTTCACTCTTTAGTATTTCTTGGTTGTCAAGTCTTACCACTTCATTTTTTTTTTTTTTAATTTCACTAAATCTACATTTCATATCCTTTAATCCCACATAATTGAAGTCTTTAGATTCTAAAGTGTCGCCAAAATTTTAACTTATCACATTAATTACACTTCTAATTTCATCTACCAAAATAAAAATAAATGTTTCATTCAATTATTTATGCTTATTAATTATTCAATGAATGATTATGATTTAAAAAATTGAACATAATATTCTAATTTTATCAAAACTAAGTCTCAAACTTAAAAAAAAATAAATAAATAAATAAAAATAAAAATTTCAAACTAACAAATGTTACCTAAGTCTCAAAATCCAAATAAATCAAACTAATATATTTAACAATACATACATTATAATATTATTTAAACTATAAATGGCGGCAGTTGGGTTTATGGTATAATTTGAAAACTTGTACCTTACCCATTTAGTAATGTGGTGGGGTTTAGGTCAAACCGCTTAGAAAAATATTATGTCTACAATATTTTCACAATACTTTCATAACAAATCTTAAGTAGTAGGTTGTTATGGTACGTAAAAAAGTAATTTAAATTGTAAATTCAAATTAAAACCAATAATAACTTACCACTTATGCTTTGTTGTGAAAGTATTGTGAAAATGTTGAAAATGTAGCACTTCTCAACCGATTATGATTTTTAGAATTGTTTTATCTTTTTTATTTATTTTAACCAAGCTCGAATAATTTGGTGGAGTTTCTTTTGCAACATGTTGGATTAGGATGAGCTTGTATCTATCAAGACAACTCAAATTCCCCTATTCATGTGTGTGGTTTTCTCTTTTTTGGCTGAATATTCATGGTAGGAAGTGTGATTGCACGAATAATATGCTAATTTTATCACTAATAAACCCATTGGCGACTTGTCCATGTAGAAAGTAGAAACAAGAAAGAATAATCATTACTCGTAAAATATCTGGGAGAAGAAGATGAGAAATTCAATAGGCTTTTCAATAGTTCATAAAAAAAAAAAAAAAAAAAAGAAGGTTTTTCAAGATTCCCATGTGCAGTCCCGTATAAAGTACCGTAGCTATAGTTAATAACCCTAACCAATGGAGAAAATTTGTTTATACCCTACACCCCCGCCCCACCCCCCAAATTATAGAGGCAGAGCGAACCCTAGGGACCTAGGGTACCCAACAAGTGGATGAAACCGAAATTCAAGCATCAAGTTTTCCAAAGGAAAGAAAGGGTCACCACTTATTGGTCTCTATCATTCAATTGGGATTCTCTGTCTGACAACCCCTTCGAATTCAATGGTTGCCATCAACATTGCTGTGATTCATCTGGAATGTACAAAGTACAAGTATATATATCCTCCCCCACAAAAAAATAATAATAATAATATTCTTTAACAATAAAGTTATGGATATAAAAAATTCCTGATTGATAATGAAAAATGATGTTACACAAATTGTAATTTATCTCAACAATTATTTGGGGGAAAAAATGGTAAAAATATAAATTACATCATTTAAGTTTGGATAATTTGTTTGGTTCCTAAAGTTTAATATTTGGCCTTTTCGTCCTTAAAGTTTACATTTGTTGTCAATTTGATCGTTCCATCCATTTCCTTTGTTAAGTTTTTGTTTGGTTATTTGGTTGATTTCCTCTCTCCAAAAAAATTAAATAAATTTGGTTGATTTCAGATTTGAGACATCTCCTCACTTGTGCTTGTTTTTTATTTGGTGCATTCTTTCTGGTGTGAGGATTTAAGAGATGTGTTGGGTATGTAAGGATTGAAGTTTTTGGTGTTCTTATTATAGAGAGAAAAAGGTTTCGAAATTTGATGTAGGGCTCGGTTGAAATGATTTGTGGTTCTACAATATATGGTGGCTTGGGAATCAGCCGTGGCAATGACGATTCACATTTCACAGCAGTTTTGGTCAAGGTGGTTATGGACCTTTTTATTTTTTATTTTTTTAACTATTATTAATTAAATTTTATATTTTATTTCAACACAAAATTGAGAAAAAATGATACTTGAAAGATCAATGGACCTAAATTTAAAGGTCTCTCTCTCTTTTTTCTTTTTTAATTGTTATAATAGAATTTAAACCTATAACATCCAATTTATAATGATTATTTTTATCATCAAATTAAAACACCAATTAATTTTTAATATAAACCGAATTCAAGACAATACCAACTGAGCTAACTAAAAATCTATAGTAATCTTTAACTCTCTTTTTTCCTGAATAAATGTTTTAATTATCAAACAACTCAAAAGTAAAACAAGAAAGGCTAGGCCTGGGCCATCTCTAACCAAAACCCGACCGGTCGAGATGGGAACTGGACTATAGACCAATTCAAAAGAGCTACCCACTATTCTCTTCCTTTAATCTTATTAAAGGCATTCCTTTTCCCTGACTACAACAACTACTACTACTCCAACAACAACAACAAATCCTACCTAAACTTCCAGCGGGAAGATTGAAAATTGCACGCATTATTTCTTATCATCATGTGTCATTTGTTAACTGCTTTGACAAGAAAATGGCTTTGAAAATCAAATCGATCTTGTCAACTCTGTCTTATCTCTTTCTTAAAAGGAATCTTGACAATGTACGATGATGTGTTGGCCTTTAAGTTTCAATTTTAAACATATGACCAATCATCAAGGCTTTGATTGGTTGGGCGGAAAAGGCGGAGATAGAAAATTTTAGTTTTTTCTTATATTTTTTTGGTTAGGGGTGGAAAAATGGAAGAATAAAAACTCTTTTATTTGGTTAAAAAATAAAATGAGATGATAAGAAATATAGTTTGTATAAATTTACTCTCATATTTCTATATAGGAAAAAAATTAATACTTTATAAGCACAAAAAATAAAAACCCTAACATTTAGAATAAAAAAAAATCTAAGTGGAAGGAGGAGAGGGGTGGATGGGTAAATTTCCATCTAAAACCCTCTCCCTCTCCCATTTTCTCCCCAATTTGAAGAGATAAGGAAATAGTGGCCTAGGGAGAAAACACATGCGGCATCATTTTTCCTCTCCTTGGCCCCCTTGACTTTTATGTAATATTGGACAGATAGGCCCCAACCCATATAGACCCACACATGTGCCCAAACTGTGTTGTCATATGATCCAACAATGTTTTAGATAGAAGCATATTTGATAAATACATGATAACTTTCTTGTGGTTGTGGAGTATCAAAACAAAAATTAAATTTAAAAAAAAAAAAAAATCCATTAAGTAATATTAAACTATTAGTTCTTAGCCAACTCTGACAATAAATCAACAATTTGAAGTACTTTCCTTGTGAACTCTTTGATAAACCAGTTGTATATAGATGTAGCAAGATTTGTTTCATAAGTAAGAATCTTGGAGTTCATACTTGTTATTGGACCTCTAAGTTGGGTGGCTTATGGGTATAAGGGTATTTTGAAAATTTACACCAAGTTGGATTATTATATATAAACGCTATCGTAACTTTATTTTTTTCCTATAATGAATTATTAGCTGCTCGCTTTTGTGGACATGGGCACACTACTTAATTACGTGAATCCAATACGTTGATTTCTCTCATTTCTTTTCATAAATCATGTGCAGTCCGATTTTTCACAACAAAGAAGCTCCTTCAACATCTCTTCATCTGCAAAAAAAAATTATCAATGTGAAAACCTTGAGACAAAGAACTGATCTTTGACCAGGAAAAAAAAAGGTGATCTGCAATGAATTGGCATTAAAACTGATAAAGAATCAATACACGATTTACCTACTAGTTTTGACATGGTCATAGAAAAAAATAGTCCAAGTCAAATAAGCCAACTCAACAGAATAAAGAGGTAACATCGTGTGGAGTGTGGGCAAAAAAATAATAATAAAGTCAATTTTGCCAACTCAAAAATATAAAAAATAGTTTATGATACCATTTCAAAGTCAGAAACTCTTATCTTGAAAACCCAATGTCAAAACAGCCATCACACCAAATAATTTTAACTCGACACCAAACTATCATTTTAAAATTTTTTTATTTTTAAAAAATGGTCAAAAGCTCCCAACATTACATAACAGTGTTAAGCATAGTTTGTACTATGCTTTAAAATTGGTTCAATCCTAATTACTTTCAAGTATTTTTCATTTCTGGATGCAGGATAAACACAAAAGGCAATTTAAATCCAAGGAGACTAGGTGTGAGTTTGGATTGTAATGAAATCCAACTGCTTTTGCATTTTAAACATGTGGGTCCCATATGCTATTCACAGTACCTGCAAGTATAGATTTCAGCAAATTTTTTTTTAAAATTAAGTCTCACGATACTATTCACACTTTTAAAAATTATTTTATTACAGTGTTTTCAGTTTTTAGCTTTCAGCAATAGCCGGTATCCAAATAAACCCTAAGAGTAGAAGTCTAAAGTTACTACTAAAGTACAGTGTCACTAGCTCAAAGATGTGGCAATTTTGATAAAATTAAAATTTTACTGTTGATCAGAGAAGGCCCAAGCCCAACAGTCCGAGAGAGATTTGCCAATGCCTTTTTTTTTATAGCTTTTGCTAGGGTTCCCACTTCCCAGTGTGTAATAAATGTACAATTGCTTAGGCTACAGTTGACATCCTTGCAATCTACTGCTAACAATGGTTAAAAGTTAAAACAAGTGTAACCAATAACCTGCATTACAAGCTTGGAATCTAATGGTAACCATGACAAATATCTTGTACAGTAACGAAAGAAATCACATCTTGAATGAGCATTATTAATATAATGTAACGTGGTGCCACACTATCAAGCTGACAATTACAATTTTTTTTTTCTTTTTCTTTTTCTGTTATTTCCTGTTCGAAACTACACTTGGCAAAGCATCTTCGAAACTTCTGTTGATCAAACAGAAATTTGATTATTTTCAGACTTGAATGAGAACAAAGGAAGAGAAGAAAATAACAGAGCACAACTGAGAGCATAATTGCACATCTAATCAAACACCTATCTGTGGCTCTAAAACAACCTTGACAAAATAAATTTATTTGTTTTATCACCAAACCCAAGACTAGCATTCATCTTCATCTTTGAGGAGGATCGACCGTCCGAACATTTGCGCCTGTCATTCCTTCAATTCGGTCTTTGGTAATCTCCACAAAGTGGCCCACTATTTCGTGGAACTGCTTCAACCCTGACAATGGGAGAATGATGGAGGACCGATCGGAACCGGCAACCTGCAATTTTCATAGGATTAATATGCATATGTATTTTACATCATCAATTTTCAATAAGAAATTACACAAATAAATCCTCAGTAGCATCTCAAAGATAAGTTTTCCATGGGCATACCTCAGATATCCTTAAGAAATGGCCTCTGTTATTGCTCCCAAGATCAAAGAAGAATCTCTTCTGGTCAGCTCTAATTACTTTTGAAACCCCCATGTTACCTATTTCATCTTGTGCTGGCAATTCGACTGATCTGTCCACGTTCAAGTCAGAACTTGGGGCAGGTTGACTACTGTGGCCAGAAATGAAGCCAGCACCTACATCATCAGAAAGCCCAACAAGACGTTCTGAAGATTCAGAACTTGGCTGCATGCAACGTTAACATGAAGAGAGGGAAGAATAAATATGAGACCCCTTTATAGTTGGAAATAATTTCACTGTGAAAACTGGAAGGAGAGGAGTTTGTTAATGAAAAAACAAGAATACCTGATTCGGCAGTATGAAAAGCCTTGATGCTTCATTGATTTCTGCCAAAATGTTCCTAAATGCTGTCCACCCTTCATCCCGGGTGCTTCCTGCAGGAACAATGATTGTACTGCGATTTCTACTTACAGAGGCTTCAGATACCTGCCCAAAATGATCAACTAGAGCCATTAGTGTAAGGGAAACAAAAATGAGAGTCTAGCTAAAAATTCCTTCTCTTGTTCATGATTGCTAGACTTCATGCAAAGCAAGATTAGAACAATTAGTATCTCAGTTAACAGGTGTAAGTAAAAGGTAATAGATTTAGACGTAACATTTATAAGGCAAAAGAAACTGCCATTATAGTCAACAATTTGGTATCAGTGACGGCTAGGCCAGAAAGTTGCCAAAAGCTACTCGGCAGGTGGGAAAGATAAATTCAAATAATCGAAGGTGCTTCACAAAGAGGATGGTGATTTGGTAGTAAGATTCTTGTGGGTTCATAGTTATGTTACTACAAACAAACTTTTTGGAGGTCTGGTGTAGAGAGAACTATTTTAGAGAAGATTGTTCAGGGTCTTCGGATTTGAAAGAGAAGGTGCATTGAGAGAGCAAGGAGCACAACCGAAATCATTTTAGAATCTTTTCCAAATTCATTTTTGAATTTTAAATTTAATCCTTAATATTGTTGAGGATTTCATAGGATGATTTTGTGGGATATATTTTGCTTAATTTAGGCTTTCCTTTTGATGTATCTCTGAAAGCCCTATTAAAGGGGTAAAAAAAGGCTCTAGGAAATATTTTGAGAAGTGCAATTTGAATGAAATATTTCTGATTATAGATGTTTCTCTAAGCTTGGTGGTTATTCAAAGCACCCTTAGGTGGTGAAGCCTAGAGGTTGTCTTGTTCTTTTTTTTTCTTTTTTCTTTTTTTCCACCCTTTTGTCCTGCATCAAAGGCCAGAGTTGTACCTTGAGGAAAGTGAGGCCATTCTAAGGAGAGACTCACACTAACTGGAAGTATTTTCAGTTCCCTGGTGGGCTACTTTAAATTGTTTTGAAACCATCCACTAAGAGGGTAGGATCCAAGGATTAAGCTCTCTCTTTCTCTAATTCAGTTACAGGTCCTTACGGTGTGAGTTTGTGGAGGACTATAAGACATGGCTGGCCTACCTTTTCAGTACGAGATTGGGGATGGGTTTAGAGTGAAGTTTTGGAAGGATTTATGGTGCAGGGAGAGCCCTCTAAAAATGTGTGTTTCCAAGATATTCAGGATCAACTGGGATAAGGAGGCTTGTGTGGCAGATCTTATGAAGTTCTCCAATGGGGTTCTTCATTGGGATCTGAAGTTTGTGAGAGCTGTACAGGATTGAGAGTTGGAGTCTTTGTCCAATTTTATGGATATTATTTATGGTGTGTCTGTGATGGGAGGCGGGGAGGATAACATGTGTTGGCAGCCAGCTAAGAGTAGGGGTTTTTACGTTAGTAGCTATTACCAGGTTTTCAATACTGCTAGTAATCACTCATTCCCTTGGAAAAGTATATGGAAGCCAAAAGTTCCTTATAGAGTCTTTTTTTTTTTTGGGACTGTATCCTTGGGGAAAATTTCAACAATTGATAATTTACGAAAAAGAAATGTTTGGATATTGGATTGGTGTTATATGTGTAAAAATAACAGGGAATCAGTAGACCATCTGTTACTTCATTGTCCTACTGCTACTGAGCTGGGGACTATTGTGTTTGCTTTGTTTGGAGTTCATTGGGTGATGCCACATACAGTGGTTGATCTACTAGCTTGTTGGAAAGGGAAGTTAGGGTGTCATCACAATGGCATTATTTGGATGGCTATTACTCATTGTTTGATTTGGTGCATTTAGCGGGAGAGAAATAGCTAGAGATTTGAGAATTTTGAGAGGACTTTAACGGATCTTAAATCTTTTTTCTTTAAAACTTTGTTTTCATGGATGTCTATTGTAGGAGGTCATTTTATATGTTCGGTTTGCAATTTGATGGATCTTTGTAATTTGTGTGTTTGACTGTATTGGTCACCAGTTATATACATCCTGCATACTTGGGGGACTTTTTTTTGGGGGGTTTAATAAAACTGCATTATTAATTATAATTAAAAAAAAAAAAAAAAAAAAAAAAAAAAAAAAAAAAGAAGAAGAAGAAAAGAAAAAAAAGCTCTCTTTTTCTAGTGAGTGAATCAATGAATGAGAAACAAAAAATTCTAGCACAAGGGGTAATTATAGCAGTAGAAGGTGTTATCTTAGCCAATGAGATCCCCCATGCCATCATCATCCAGCCAACTGGAATCACTTGAAGCATGGCTCAGTCCATAAAAAGAGAGAGAGAGAGAGAGAGAGTCAAATGTCCTAGAGGAACATGTGAGAGAGTGACAAGTAATAGGGAGGACATGTAAGCCCAACTTCCTTGGAAAGGTTGTGGATGATTGCACCTCCCAAGGCCGAGCACAACACTTAACTTTAGCCACCAAGCCAAGATCCTTAAACATTCCCAAAATGACTCAAGGAGGAGCTTGTATGATACAAGGAATTTAGTTGAGTCATCCCTTCTTAGAGATAAGTTAGCAATGTACCTGACGGGCTCCCTAGGCCCTGCTCCCAACCTAGGCAGGCAGAAAGCATGTTAAAGTGCTACTCTATCTGCATAGTGAGATGTTAACCCCCAAGCATCATATAATTTGGATTATATAAAACGGTCTCTCAAACTGGGGTGCTTAGTGAAACGCAAACCCCCCAAATACATTGGCGAAAATTTTATTCAAGGATTTATATTTGAATGAGTGAATTATCTTCCATAGCACAAGTAGGACCAAAGATGGCAGATCTATATTGTAGCTTGAGCTATTTGGAATTGTTTAAAGTTGCTTTACATCCAGGAGCAATTTTTAGTGAAAATTAACTTGTTCCTCATATTGCTACCTAATCTTAAATCTCATACAATCCCCCCCCCCCTTTTTTTTTCTTCTAAAGCACTGGCTCTGCACCTGATACTGATGAATACATACATGTGTGTAGAGATGAAATGAAAATACAGGAATAAATCTAGTAAAATTCTAACACAAAGTGTAAGACTAATGCAAATCCACTAAACAAATATATATGGTAGTCAGGAGACGTGTTATGTCCAGTTACAATATAATAGCTCCTATGATGTATGTCATGCATTTTCAACATCATCACTCAACAGTAGCTCAAGGTCAGAGTTCATGATCCAATTCCCCCAGCCCCCGCTCCAACCAACCCTTTTACCACCTAAGCTATGTCCAGGGATGAAGTTGTAACTGATTTTAGTTGTTTTCAGCATATTAGTGTAACACATTCACCTAACCTAACACTGGTTGTGAGCTGCATAAACCTTCAAAGCAATATAAGACAAAAAAAGGCTCATAGACCAGGAGTAATTAGATACGCATCAAGGGTGAGCATGAATACTCATGTTGTAGTTAGATATATCAATTTATTATAAGGCTTACTGACAACATGCATATTAGGCTAATCATTAACCAGTGGCATTAAAAGCAAGCAAAACAGCTAACTTGTCCTCCCTAGAAGTTAAAGTACTTAGGTAACCCACATTAGGCAAGCTTCTGACTTTTCAAGCAGTTTCTGAAAACTCAAAACTCATATAGGCAATAAAAAGGTCTAATAAAAGGATGCAAGCATAGAACGCAATTGTAAATCACACCACGCCTCTCACTTAAAAAAATTGTATCCATTGACATACTATTCAGTTAAAATTCTTGATAAATGTGAGCATATCCATAAGATTTTCATTAAACTTTTTAACATGTGCAAGTGATCGGCATATAGGCATTGTTAAACAATATAGTGCATAAGATATAGAAAATAAAAAGAACGCGAAATATGTACAAATATGTCTGCCTAATTGTATGCGTGTTTTGGCAGCACAAAATCTAACTCAAAAACCTTAAACCTTAAATCTTAAATTGTTAAGAGAGTAACACGCTACTAATTAAGGACTTCTTAATAATTCTGTTTTATTTCTGATACAGTAGTAAGGTCAAAACGGTTGATAAAATCTCTTTCCCTAGATATCATACCATCGCATAACAAAATGACAGAAATGAGAGCTTTGTGCACTGAATACGACCTTTACAGAAAAAGAAAACGCGCACGGTTAACGAAAGTCTTACAGTTGAAAAGCAAAAAATGCGGATACGATGTTTTTTGAGTGGCAATGTATGAATAATGAAGCCTGAATTTCAATTGAGGTATACCTTCAAGAAACGACCTCTCCGATTTTGGCCAATGTCGAAGTAAAAGACCTGAAAAAGTAAACAAAAAAATGTTTTCAATTGAGAATAATAATGAAATGTATGAAAAAAAATAAAATAAAATTTGTAATTTGCCTTGGTATCGAGCTGCAATTCCTTGCTGAAGACGTCTTGATCTTCGGAATTGACGTAGTAATTGAAGAGATCGAGGAACCAGGAAATGCCGGAGAAAGGGACGATGATGGTGGACCTAGTGGCGGAGGTCTTCTCGGAGATCTTGAGATAACGGCCTCGAGGGTTTTCCTTGAGATCGAAGTAGAACAACTTGTGTTCAACTTGCAGCGTTTTACAAAGCAACTCCACGTCGTTTCCTATTCCTCCACCTCCACCTCCTCCTCCTCCTCCTCCTCCGCCTCCAGCTCCTGCTCCACCGCTACCTCCACCACCACCTGAATTCCCCTCCATTCCAAAAAAAACACTAAATTGGGTTTTGAGCTATATGAGCTATGAGCAGTAGATCTGGACAATAATTGGTGAATTGTACTGAGGGCACTAATGTGTAAAATTGTGAATTTTTTTTTTTTTTTTTTTTGGTTTGTGGTTTTTGGTATAATTTAGGGGTTTGTAGCAGAGTTAGACTTTAGAGGAGGATGAGGATTAATGGGGAGATGGTGGGAATTGACTTGGTCTCGTTTCATTTTTACGCTATTTTCAATTTCTAATTATTTCTTTCTTTCTTTTTATTAACAACAAAAGCAAATATATCAAAATACTAAGTTCACAACAAATTTTAAGGTTTTAAGTTGTTATTAATTTTAATTTTAATTTATTATTAAAATGACTTGTTTATCGGTTAATAATAACTATTAATAGCATGCTACATAATATTTGTTGTGAAAATATTGTAACTAGAATTAGCGAATTTGTTTTTTTTTTTTTTTTTTGTCTTTTTACCCTCATTAATTGTTACTCTTCACTGTTATTATATTTTGGTATTCATTTTGCTTTAAAACAGAGTTTTTCTGTTTCTGAAAGCAGAGTTAATTTTTATAGTATTATACTAGATTCTCATCCTAACTTTTTGATCCCTGACGGAAGTTACCCTGCCTTTCTAAAATGACTTTTTTGACTTGACACCCAATTGTTCCTTCTTTCTTTCCCTTCCGTTTTCCAAATGTCGTCTTTCAGCTTTCATTGATTGTTGGAATGGACGCGGCTTCCCTTCCCTTGAGGAGAATCATCCTTGAACTCGCTGCTGCTGCCCTTTTTCTTTTGTTTTTTTATCTGTCCCCCCTCCCCATACTCACTCAATAGGTCTTTTTCAACCTGTTTACTTTTTATATGAGAAAATACTAATATACAGTATACACATTTTATTACACACTTAAAATGCAAGTCATGATTTCGTCTCTTTGTCCCTTTGGGACATCGGATTACGTGTCTTTTAAATATATGCCTAAGAATGTGTGTAAAAGGGTAGGTATAATAGACACTACCCTCTATATATATAATTAGGGGTGAATATTCGTTGGTACGGTTGAGTTTTGGGGGATTTTTAACCCAAACTGTGATGATTAGTTTTCTAAAAAAATAGAACCACGGCTACACCATAGGGATTAGAATGTAAGCTTTGGCGACAACCTCTTCTATCGGTCGAACAATCGAATTCCAACATACGTCTATAAAACCAAATTGAAACCTACAAACACAAAGCTAATCGAAACCCAGTAACCCATACCCACATATCAAAAAGATTGAAATCCATAATCACATAACACACAAAAAGGCATATGAGTCTAAAAATCTCATAGTGCTTTGATCATCTAACTAAAAGCACGTTGAAATATACAATGCTATGATCAAATAGTAACATAATTTGCCCAAATTGACTAAGAGAACTTCAATCTACATGAGTTGTAATACGATCTACAAATATGAATTGAAAGTTGTAACATGACCACTACACCTGGTAGTCGACAACGACTCATAGATTTGGTCATCTAGGAAAGTAAAAAGAATTGATATGCATGAAATGGAAAGGAATAGATCACTGAATCATGAGTTTTATATATATATCATCAATTGGTCGGTATTGTTGGAATCGCGCATTCATGGTCAACAATTGCGTTGCACGAAGTCGGAAAGCTACACTCACCTTCGATTGCTACCCCATTCATCGTTAGTAGCCCCATTGAGCAATTCAAGTAATGTGATACTAGTTAATCTTGCTAGTCAGATTGGGGTATGAACACCCCTAATTGTAATCATGAGAATAACTTATTTGAATCATAATTCTCCTTCTAAAGGAGGGAAAGTAATATCACTAAACTACAAGTAAACTATAAGGTTCTTGGCAAGTCATCTCGATAGTTGATACATGTATAACTATATTTGACCAATTTCAAGATAAGTCAATAATGAAAGACAAATTTAGTATTTGCTCAAAAAAAGAAAAAGAAAAAAGAAAGAAGTAATCCATATTAGGAGTATTTTTTTTTTCTCCTTGTTTTGCTACATTTGGATTAATAGTCACCAAACTAATTCTATTTTAAGGATTACCATTGATTGCCTTGTGTATATATTTTTTAATAAATAAAATAGAATTTCAACATATGACATCTACTCTATTAACTGCACCCGCGCTTGTATAAGAGGGGGAAAAAAACTAGCATGACCTTAAACTACTAGTCGTTTGGCTCTATCTCTTTCTCACGCCTTTTTTACTGCCAAATTTCTCTTTTTCTTACACAAAATTTCACCTACCAAAGAAAGAACAAGAGAACCTCCTATCTCCTATGAGAAGATGGCCTCCAAACGAGCTGGTTTGTTTGCTAAAACGATGCTCCAACATAAACCACATACACCAAACTCATGCCTACATAGTGCTGAGAGGTCTCGACCAACACAACGTCCTCCTCAGCCAATTCATTGACACTACATCCTCTTTAGGCTTTATCGAATACGCTTATTCACTCTTCACCCACAAAACCAAACAACCTCAGTTAACATCAGATGATAATGACACACTTTATCTCTATAACACCGCCATCAAAGCTCTCTCTCGATCTCGGTCTCCTCGCTTTTCCAAACAAGCCATCATTGTTTATAACAGAATCCAACTGTCCGGGTTGCGGCCCGACACTTACTCTTTACCTTTTGTACTCAAAGCCGTTGTTCGATTATCCGAGCTTCAATGCGGGAGAGCTATTCACTCTCAAGCTATTGCTACTGGGTTGGCCTCGGAAGTTAATGTGGTTACAGCATTGATTCAGATGTATTCATCTTGTGGGGGATGTGTTTGTGATGCTCGTAAGTTGTTTGATGATGGGGTGAGCTTTATTAGAGGAGATGTAGTGGTCATGTGGAATGCGATGGTTGCTGGTTATGTTAAGATTGGTGATCTAGAGAACGCGCGGGACTTGTTTGAGAAAATGCCTCAAAGGAATGTGATTTCTTGGACTGCACTCATTGCAGGGTATGCTCAGAATAATCGTCCGGATGATGCCATAAATGTGTTCCGCAGAATGCAGATTGATGAGAATGTGGAGCCTGATGAAATTGCAATGTTGGCTGTACTCTCTGCTTGTGCTGATTTGGGTGCTCTTGAGCTAGGGGAGTGGATTCATAACTATGTTGAAAAACTCAGGTTAAACAAGAATATTATTCCTCTCAGAAATGCACTCATAGACATGTACGCAAAGTCAGGCAACATAACCAAAGCTCTACAAGTCTTTGAAACTATGAAGCATAAAAGTATCATAACTTGGACGACGATTATTGCTGGACTGGCTTTACATGGGCTTGGAAGAGAAGCTCTTGATATGTTTTTTCGCATGGAGAGGGCTAGAGTTAAGCCAAATGAAGTCACTTTCATCGCCGTCCTTTCTGCTTGTACCCATGTTGGATTGGTTGAAATGGGGCGCTGGTATTTCAATAACATGGAATCAAAGTACGGGATTGAACCAAGAATTGAACACTATGGCTGCATGGTCGATTTACTTGGTCGATCTGGCTATCTCCAAGAGGCCCTAGAACTAGTTAAGTGGATGCCATTTGAACCAAATGCAGCTATATGGGGGTCTCTTCTTGCTGCCTCCAATGTTCACTGTGATGCTGAGTTAGGAGAGCACGCATTGCTGCATCTACTACAGTTGGAGCCCCATAACAGTGGAAACTATGCACTTTTATCTAATATATATGCTACTCTAGGTAGGTGGAATGACTCTGGGATGGTGAGGAAGGTGATGAGAGACACAGGTGTAAAGAAGATGCCAGGCGGGAGTTTCATTGAAGTGAGTAACAGAGTTCATGAATTCATTGCTGGAGAGAAATCACATCCACAGTTCAATGGGATATATGAAATTCTGGTTAACATAAATGGACATTTGAAGATGGTTGGGCATGTGCAAAAGGGAGGTGGTGGGCTACTTGAATTTGAAGAATGATCAGGATTAGGTACTATTTACAAGAAATGGTTTTGAACTGGCTGTTGAGTTGAGTACCACTGGGAATGTAATGTGTCGTAAGTCATAACCACCTGATGTGCCACAACTGCTTCATGAATCGAAAATCAAACCAATTTCAACTGACTTTGAGAAGATCTGAACTTAATATGTTTATAGACAAGATCAATAAAGCAACATCAATGTTTTCTGGGCTTTTTATGCAATCAGGAGCCAATTTCATATTATCAGACGTCCTACCAAACTTACATGGCATCTTGGTCGTGAGGGGAGCTTTGCTGCGTCAGCATGTTTTTTGCCAGCCATCTCATAACCAAAGTAGGTATCTTTATGCCAAAATTTATGTCTTTTGAGAAGCTGAATAGCTTAGCTATACAAAAACTTGTTTCATTCCCTTCCCATTCCTGCTCCCAACCCTTCATGAATCAGTATATTTACTGAGGAGGAAAAGGCTCAGCACCATTCGCATTATTTACTTCCCTAAAGCACCTGATGATCCTTGTCCAAGTGAGAACCTGTTAAAACAAGTAGACAGAGCCAATCAAAAGAACTCGTGTGTTCCATTCATAATGTTAACATTGTTAATATTTGGAGAGACAAGTGGTGTAACGGGAGTGCATTTATTTAATTTATTGATCACTGATTTTAAAATTGTTGGGTGAATTGATTTGGATGCTAATTTTGAATAAATTCCTTGGTAAAAAGGGTAGTAGTTTTACTTGCATTGCTAGTATACCTCAGCCTTGGTTTGGCAAACTTGTGGGGTGAGGTAGTATTGGATAGCTCTGGTCATCGTAAATTTTACAAAGCTTTCGGTCAGGGGATGGTTTGCTTTATTTGTATATCTGTCTTTTTTTTTTTTCAAGAAGATATTGTATGAACTAAAAGGTTGATGCCTCTTTGAGATCTCTTTCAATAAGATTTAATGCTTTCTGTGAGATTTTGTAAATAATGTATGGTCTTGTCAAAATGATTTTGTTTGCAGACTTATCCAAACATTCAAAAAAAAAAAAAAACAATTGTACCAAATCAACCGTGTAATATAACATAATTGGTCGGCTAATAACCTAAGTATTCTATATAAAAGAAGGCACTATTTTTAAATGGTAAATTAGCTGTGCACACAAATAGATGTACAAGAAAAATAATTCCCTAGATACACATTTATATGGTCAACGCAACTTTTTCTGAGGCACATTGAAAAATTTGGCATTCTCTTGTTACTCAGTTGGAGAGATTCAGCTAAAGAGCTTGGCACAGAGCTAAAGAAAAATTTAAATATGATACACACAAACATCTTGATACACTGCATACTCATGCGCATGTGCATGAATGATGCTTAGCATACACAATAGAAGGATCACGTCACTGGTCCATTAAGGGTTTCACCATGACCGCCACCAGGATCAAATCAGAAAATAATTACCACTTAACTTCTTCCTCTCACCACTGGAGTTGCTTCAAAAGCATTAAAATTGCCATTGGAGTCACTACTCACTTCAAAGCATTAAACCATAGAAGAAGTCTTCCTCAAATCCCAACTTCTGAAATCCCAATCCTAAAAGTGCACTGGCATATATAATCTGAATTTTCTGTTTAAGGAGGTGACATATTCCTGAGCACAATGGAATAAGAAAACATGTAAAATTTTTAATATGTGAAAGAACCACAAGATGTTAGTTGTTTGCTGGGATTTTGTATTTTGTTCAAAAGCTAGTGTGTAGTGTGTGTTGCTTGATTAAAAAATGAATTGGATCAGCAAATAAGAGCCACATTTTAATTAAGATTTTATATCTTTTACCTGTGTTCTGTGCATTTTCTTGTGATTTAACAAATAAGATGTTTGGTTTCTTTGGATTTGGATGGACCCTAAATAGAGCTCTTTGCGATCTCAATTTTTGTAGAACAGGGCTTTTCCCTTTCATCAAGCTTTGAGATGAGGTGTCCACGTCTTCTTTTTCATTATCTTCATCACCTATTTCAGTAGTCATTTGTTTACAGTGTTGTTCTAGTTCAAATGAGGAGAATGAGATGTCAGAATCTTCTTTTGGGTCAACAATACTGTAATCTAAATCAGATGGCAACAGGTGGGAGCAATCGAAGCTGTTTGGCAAGAAATTGTCTGGGCATCTTGTTTCACCTGTTACTGTCTGAATCATAGGCATTAAATTGACACCATTGTCATCCTGATCCAAATTGATACTATAGCTGCACATATTGGGTGGAGAAGAACTGCCATGCTCAATAGAGGAATTGTCCTCTATTGATGGGCCATGTACCAAATCTTGTGTTTGTATCATTAAGTCACCACCAATTGTGTGCAATAGTGAACTGGAACCAGACCTTAACTCTTTACTGAGACAATCCTCCATGAGTGTTTGAGGTTTATCAATCCCCTCTTCCAGTAAAGATCCTCTAAATCGCTCAACATCAACTTGTTTCTCCAGCTTTTCATGGTAAAAGATCTCTTTTTTTTCAAAGCTACTATTATGCACTTTCTCATCCCTTACCTTCTCTTCTTTCTTCTTCTCAGTAGGCCTATTGTTTTTCTTTGGGGTAGGAATTGCTAGAGCCCGTTTGCTCCTATGAGAATAACTACTGCTAGAAGTTTCATTCTTATGTGAGTAAAGCCAATTGTCAACCTTTAGAAATTTTGTGGAGCTATTTTTATTTTTCAATATATTTCCATATCCCTCACTGTGACTGAGGTGAGCACTTTGATTAACGGAATTCCTTGGTGATATTTCCTGTTCCGGGAATACAACCTCTTTAATATCACATTCATATGTTTCTTGGCTGTATTCCGTTTCAATATCTACACTACTTTTCATGTTCAAAGCCAACACACAGCTTCTTGATATACTGCAGTCTGAGCTGTATTCTGAATTACCCTTTACAGGGAAAGTCACAGACTCAGCACGATGAGACAACGGCCTTCTCCTTCTTGCATGAAATGCAGGTTTCTCTTCTGAAATTGGGTGTTCTGTCCCAGATTTTATTTTGCTGCTAATAGTTGGCCTCATAAATCTTGGTAACTGTGACATGGGACCTTTGGGGACATCTCTAGTCTTGTTGCTTAAAACTTCCAGATTAGGTTGGGCCAATCCAATAGATAAATCAGGAGCATCTGGTTGTTGACAGAAAGTCGGCTCTGCCCTTGTTAGTGCCTCTAATTTCTCATTTAACTTCTCAATGTTTCTCTTAATATCTCGACGCTCGTCTTCAATCATTTTTATTTTTTGATGAAGATTTGTCATTGCAACTTCCTTTTGCTGCCTCTCTTCCTGATTTCAGAAACTTCACCTCAGTGGCCATTTCAAATTGAAAAAGATCAAATGCAGAATAAGACAAAGCAGCATTATGCATCAGTTGGGAATTGAGATGAAGCTTGGAAATGGCAAGCCAGCAAACCAGGTAATTCACCCAACTTGTTAATTATTGGAAATGTCTATTGTTAAGAGTTTTGGTATTGATCTGTGATAATTCGATGCCGAATTGGATGTACTTTGATGCACCAAATTGTTAATGCATACTTAACTATCTATTAGTATGTTAACAGGATACATCCAATATATTGTATATTTTTCTATGCTGAAATTTGCCTAGACAATTATATTGACCAGTTTATGTACCTATTTTTCTTTTGTCCCTTGACACTCTCATTGAAGACAGATTTGAATATTGTATGATGTCTTTTTTTATTTTCCTTGTTACATGTTTAATTGATAACGTTGGTTGCTCTAGATTTGATAAATTTTATCCACACCTATCAAGTATCTTATTCCGTCATAGAGGCTCTAACATGTTAATCCATGCATATAACTTCTTTTTTTGATAAGTAAATCCTTGCATATAACACAAACTTATCACAGTATAATCATTATGTTAAAGGATCAAATACATTGACTAACTTTTCCTGGGTGCATATAATTTAATTTAGGTTCTCCTTTAACAATTTAATCTGTACTTTGCCAACTTCAATACCAAGGCAATAAGTGTTACTAATAGCAATATATTAAACACAATGTTAGATTTACTTACAGTTGAACCCTCACTCCCCAGATGAATGCTTCTTGCCCTTGTTGCAAAATTTAAAGAACATATTGTCTCACACAGATCTTCTTCTTTGGGACTAACATGGACGAGCATAAGTGTTTTTGAATCCTTTCCTGAGGTTAAGTTGTTGAATCAAGGCAAGATACTTAGATTTGGCTGGCGAAGAAGAACAATACATATACATGCCAGAAGCACTTGTAAGAGTGGAACATTCCTGTAAAATATTCATGCCTTACCTCCCTAGCAGACATTTACATGGAATTATTCCCATAGATATATATGACTATGAAAGAAGAAATACATGTTAAGTTTGCTACATGAATGGTAAGAATTGACCAACACCCATCTAATACCACGTATATGATATGATATAATGACTAGATACCAGCTACACATATGACATTTTTACAGAGTTCTGTGTGGAAAATAATTACCAAGTGAATCTTTGAGAACTTGTGTCAGCTTGCTATTCCTGTCACAAGTAAAAACGTCATCATTTACGGTTTGGTCCATAATGCAGGAGAAGCCCCACTAAATGTAATTAACCCTTGTTGACTGTTTATATATATATTTATAAACTCTACTGGATTAGTCAATTAATTTTATTGACCAAGCATGTGTCAATGTAAAACAAGTGGGATTTAAAATAAAATAAAATAAAAAAAATCCTCTTTCATGATTTGTCTAAAATCCTACATTAATTGAGTTAAATTTGATGGTTATCCGATGATCTACAAAAATCTTGTTTCTCTGTTACCCTTAAGAATAATACGGCTCTAGTTACAGCAAAGTGAGAGTGTCGCTGTTACCTATAAGGTATATGAAACCTTTTCCTTTGAAGGGCATTGATGACATCTCCAAGAGCAGAAAGTGATAAGTTAATAGCTTTTCCTTCTTCAAGTCTTCTCCCCCATGCCTTCGTCTTTAGTATGCGCTCACTTCCGCCAAGGTCAACAAACCAAACTTTATTTGTTTCCCTTCGCCTCTCAGGAGCATCAAAACACGTGATTGATATGCGAATCAAGCTATTAAAGCAGTAACAGAAAGGAAAACTCAGAATAGCACATTATTATTGTTCACTAATCAGTTACTAAAATTACTTCTTAAACTCAAAGCAGATTCATGGGTTTCAAGATTTGCTCCCAGCTTTTGCTGCACTGGGTTCTATTTTGGGCCCTTATTTAATCAACAATTCTTTATGATTTTATTGAGGAAAGGCTTACCTGTGTGATCTACTGGAATTCATGTTAGAATTTGTTGAAGCAGTTGATCTGGACTGACATCCTAGTCTATACAGCCTCAATGCTTGTTTAAAGTCACTCACTTGGATCGCCACAAGGTTGTCTATTTCAATTCCTCCCTTGGGATCTGTTTGGATTGAAAGACTGTATAGAACATATGAAATTATGCCAGTAAGCACTGTCTTAACACACCTAACAAGTAGAACCTAAAAGACTCAGGAGTATTATTTTGAGTAACTTCTCATTGAATTCAAAAGCAACAATTAGAGGCCCATTTGGCTCAAGTCTTTGAGAACCATAGTTCTTTATTTACTGAAAATATGTGCCTGTTGTCTCTTCTAGTGATTATGGAAAATGAGATTTTGCTTTCCAATTAAAAATGGAAACTTAAAGTTGGTCAATGTTACCTTTGATCTTTTTGTTAATTGAAGAAAAGTGGTGCCCCATAAAAAACAGTATTGTGTATGCAAGCAATACAAATAAGCAAACAATAAAATGACTTTGTGAAGAGTGCTTAGTTGAGAAGAGTTTACATCCATTACATTTAGTGCATACATAGAGCCAATGGTCAAGGAGCTGCAGATGGACAGTATCTGAAAGATAAACCATAATCCTAAATGTAAACAATTATTGCATCTAATTACATCTGAAATGTAAGCCTCTATACTCATTCTCTTTAGAAACAAAGTAAACCTTGTCAATCAGAACTGGTCTTTACTTTTAAAGGTATAAAAGAATTGCAGTCTAGAATTTAGGCATTACACATACATGACTGGCAAGGTTATAGACTTTTAACACTCTAGGTTTAGTATATAATGTGGTTGAGAGAATCCCAATTCCTAACCTCAATATAGAATAAAAAAAATGAAGTCAAATTGATGAAATTGAATCAACTATGTCAGTGGCCAATCCATCTTAATACCTTAATAATGTAATGAAGGTAGGAGAGAACAATTACCCAGTCAAGCTGGTGCATAGTGGTGAAATTACTCATCAAATTTGATCTTGGGAAGAAAAAAAAATACCCCTATCAAGTTTTCCTTCTATTTTTAGTTTTCCTATTTTTGGGTGTGTCATGTATGGTGATTGTAGTTAGGCAATTCAACAAAAAACTTATACCAAATTATCTTCTTCAGATTTATAGAAGTGGCTGCATATTAGTTAAATATGAGAAAATAATAAGCTCCAATCTTCTCTATCTTAAATTGCATTTATATACTAGCTAAAACATATTAAAGTGAGCATTTAAATGAAGTTCATGAGGAATGACTGCCTGTAGCTAGGTCATATAGAGTTCTAGACTGTAGTCCAGCATTATATAATGGCATCTCACCATGGTGGCATAGGATCCATTGCTTTTCGTGACTGAGGGACGAGCAAGTCTTTGATATTTCCCATGTAAATCTCAAGCATACTGAATGTGAAGAGAAATGCATGGTTGCTATCCTCCACTTGCTTAAAGAGTGCTTCAATAGCACGGGGCACCATCCCTAGAGAATCTGGATTGCCTTCCTGTGATTTTTTATGAGCAACAGGTATTGACAAAGTAAGTGAATTCAGAGATACCCTTGATTGATTTAAAGCTACAAAGTGTGTAATGCTAACTCATTTGTAAGGTAGCTCATGTGTTATGATAGAAACACCAAAGCTTTTGTCTTTATAAGCCATAAAAGTGATAATTTATTTGAGTTATATATATATATAAGCCAGATCAGTGCATGACACAAAGTCTTAGGGCACCAAGTCTGCAGTATTTTGGTGCCATTTAGGCCTGAATTGTGGCATGCTTGCTTGGTTAAGTTATGAGTTAACTTGTAATGACTCCTGAGAATGTGTAAATAAGCCCATGGCATAATATGTTCCTTACCATTGTGAAAGTCTTTCCTGTGCCTGTCTGCCCATATGCAAAAATGCATGCATTGTAGCCATCCAGTGCCGATTTAATGACTGGTTCAACTTCAGAAAAGACTTCATCTGAAAATTGTCAATCCAATTTTTGGTCTCAAAACAAATGACTATATTGTATCTGCTATTTGCACATAAGATAATGATTGTATATTTGTGCATATCAAAAAAAATTATTGTTTTATTTTGAACCATGCTAAGAAATGAAATGACAAAAAAATTTGATATTCTTCAAGCACCTTGTGATGAACCTGGATGGAAAACCTTGTCAAAACTGTAACTTTTACTCTTATTATCTGTAAGCCTTAGAAGAACATTACTTGAGTCCAAAGCTTCAACAGGCCTAAAATGGCCAAAATTCTCCCCCTCTGATATGGGTCTTATACGGCAAAATACACGAATGTTCCCTGCAGTGGAAAATTTGGTGAGCATATTAATGCTATATATTGGAGTCTCCAGCAAAGAAGCTACAAAGATTTTTCAGGTTGAGTGCAACCTATTATTCATTGAATTGATATTACTAAACTCTACTTTGGTCCTTGGGCCCTTCTCTGAGATGACCCTTGGAGTTTATGATTTGGAAGATGGCAATCCGCCAATCTCTTCCTCGACCATTTAGAAGTACAAAAACATTTACATACCTTCAGTCTAGAAAATCGACAATAGTTTTAGTTGAAGATGACTAACCTTTCAAGTCTAGAAACTCATCGAGGACTTGCCTTCTCTGAGTATTCAATTGATTTATGTTGGACGTTAAGGCAGCAAGTTCATCTGTTAATGAGAGAAGAGAATTTATAGGCAAGTTACTATGAAGTGTAATTTGAGAGAAGGTGAAATTTTCACATGCATCTGCAGGCGTGCATTGTTGCACATAGGGATACATCTGAGTGCATTAAAAGAAAGGAGTTACCATTAATCTTTGAAATTGCACTGTCCAAATCTTTGTTTCCAGAAGAATCACTTGTCTTTAAGTTTGCAGATTTCAACTCAATGGATGGTCCTTCAGGTGGTAGGTTTCTTATTATGTCACAAACTGACTTGACCCAGGTGGAAGTAAAACGTGCCTTTAGTCCTAGTAGGGAATGAATTGTATTAGAAAGGTTCTGAACAGATTTTTTTGACTCCATAATCCGTCTTCTTAGGCTGTAATATATAATAGAAAGTTAGTTCTCTCTCCTCTTCTCTTCTGTCCTGTTGTCCATACTGTAAGTGCACATTGCATCAATCAAATAAATTAATTTATGATACTGTAAAATATGTAAATAGGCAGAATCATGAATAATTGGATATAGATAAACAATTGAATATGTAAGTTAAACTAATAGTGAAAATGGGGAAAGGGAATTATCTTTATTTGTGATGGAAAATGCTAAGGAGAAGGAGAAGGAGAAGATTAGATGAAGGTCTTCTAAGTGTAAGCCCCAAACTCACCTCAAAAGGAGTACTCTTTAACTCCCAAGGTAGCTTTAGACACTTAACTAAGTAATGCAAAGTGGTTCTCTTCTACATAACTCTTTCAAAAACTTTAAAGTGATGTGAAAGCTCTGCTATCAATTCACTTGTAACGTGCCCCACTTTTCATGTATTAGTTGCATGGAGTACATCTCACACCATTATGTAGGGTTCTTTTCTTTTTTTTTTAATTTTATTTTATTATTATTATTATAAATTATATATATATATGTTTGTGTCATTAGTTTTATTGTTATTATTATTGATAAGTTATACACGCACACTGTGATTCTTGAACCACAACCTTACCTTCCATTCCATTATTATGAGTGGAGGACCTGCCAATAGAGCTCGTGCTATTGGCTTTATATAATTCACTAGTATGTATAGAAGAATTGCTCATTATTTGAAATTGACAATCACCTTAATCAAGAAGGATGTGCACTTATCAAAAAAGAAGGATTTGCACTAGCTAAATATAGTTCAAATGTTAGAGAGCGTAATAACACAACATCAATTGTATTAGATGTGTGTGTCGGGAGATGGAAACAAGAAACAAGAAAAGCCCAAGAATTAATTGGTGGAACTTGAACTTGAGCAAATAGTTTTATTAAAGATGAATAGTTAAATTGACACTTTCTAGTATTTCCAATAAAGACATTCAAAATTTAAATCATTCTCCCCATTTACCATTTTTTTTTTCTTTTGAGTCTCATGAAGAAACTAGTAGTGGAGTTTTTATTCTTATGTTGTACTCGTTTTTCCTAGGGGAGGACATGGAGACCAAAAGAGAGAGGTGGGTGGGTTGGTGGGTTGCTTTGGAAGCTTATAATCTTAAAATGTAAGTTTTTGCCAAAAATCAATCTGTTACAATTGAGTGTAGAAGGCTTAAAAGTTAGTGCCACTGGATTATGCTGAGTCAATAAAACTGAGAATCGGCAACCAATGGAGACACAAAAGAACATATATATGGCCAACAAAACAATCTGAACTAAACCGTGTGAAAAGACTCATCGTAGTATGATTGGTGTGGAAACTAAGAAACAGTAACAATATACAAGAAATTGTAACTATAAGATTGTTGAGTAGAATTGGTGAATGAAGCTAGAGAGAGAGTACCAGGAATCTGGATGAAGGCTTTAGCAATTCAAAGCTCCTCCATAGCTGAATTGTTGAACTCTAATCAAGCCCTCCTGGACCATGACAAGGTCAAATATGGAAACAAGGAGCCCCAACCAACTTATATCTCATACAGTCAAAACCTTTGAATGAGCAAATGCCCATTTCAAAGAATTTGGAATACAATATTATAAGCATAACAAGTGAAGAAACAGGTGGGAAGAGCAAGAGAGTGACAGTGTGGTAGTTGTTGAAATCTCATACAAGTGGTACAATGCTGAAGAAAGAATCCATGTCTCTAGTGTTGAAAAGCCATTTCAACACGTAGGGAAAAAGCCTGAAAACCTTTTCTTTAATTATTAAGGTATCTCTGATGAAGGCCATGTGAAAGCATCAAGTTAAGCCCACATTTCTTTCATATGTTATTACGGATAATCATTGTTCGATTCCTGCAGCTTCTTGACAAAAATACCTTAGGCTTTTCCTTGCACGAGAGAGAGAGAGATGGGGTTGCAGTTGCTGAGGGTCCCATTGTGGATTGAAGCATGAATAATAATTTTTTTTTTTTTTTCACTCATCTCTATGGGTAGAGTAAAAGAGCCTTAACTTCACTTTCACTGACCCTGAAGAATAATTGATCTGCCATTAATAACTTGTAATTAGAGCTCACCAACCATTAAGGCTTCCACATTCTCTGTCGTCCAATGGGATGATCTAGTATTTTATGTTTACAAACTACGCCAACATAGACCAATCGATGGACCAAAGAAAATTCTGTTCCATCTTACGATGATGACCCGAACAACAAGAAAATAATAATAATAAAGGTCCAAATTCCTTTTTTTTTTTTTTTTTTTGATGAGAGGTCCAAATTCCTTTTGAAATAGATAACCTTGATGAATAAATAATGTGTACTTGCTTTTGATATAGTAATATTGATATCATGATATTGGTGTGGGTGGGGTGACAATTCTTATATCTTCTTGGAAAAATAAGCCATTGCTTTAAGTTTAAACATAAATAAAATGTTCACTAAACCTGTTCTTTCTTCTTTCTTTCTTTTTTTCCCCACTTCCAAGCATTCAAATTCTTGTATATAAAAATAAATAAATAAATAATCTGAAATCAAATATTAAGGATGGAGAGTTTGGTGAAAGGTGAAACATTTTTCCCTCTTAAAAAAAAAAAAAAAAAAAATTTGGGGATTTTTTCTACAGCGTATATATAGATGTATCTTTTGACTCCACAATTATTATACTCATTGGTAGAGGGGGTCTCTCCTATATTTTCAATAGAAAAGATATATATATATATATATAATTAAGCTAATGGACCCTTGATTTAAAAAAAAAGTTATCATCATACATTTATGTAAATGACTGATTTTTTTTTTCTCATATTATTCTAATGTCATACATAGGTCAAAGTGTATCTAATGTATATGTTCATAGAATTTTTTGAAGTAATTAACAATACCCCCCGCCACCCTAAATTTATTTTTATTTTTTTTTTTGTACTTGGAGATTGAATTATTGTATTTTTTTTTAATTTTTTAATATAAGGTGTTCCTTCCCCTTTTCATGGATTGGTACTTTTTAAAAAACTATACGTAAAGGAATGCTCTAATTTTTTCTGTTGTGACTTTTGATTGATTTAGATATTGTATTTGTGGGGGAGAAAAGCCCAACCAAGCGCATTGGGCCCAAGGCCCTATCTGAGGACCACTGTTGTCCGAAGAGATAAAAAAGCTCAGTTAGAGGCCCTGAGAAAGGAGCATGTCAGGAGAGGAGCATGGCCATGATCCGATGAGATGTTTAATGGGCCGAGGAGTCCAATACCCTCGGATCCGAAGAGTCTTGGTCTGACATGCAACCCTTTGCAGCCCAAGTGATCCTCCTGACAGATGTAATGACTGAAATGAACCTCGGACACGAATGAAGATAACTGGAGCAGAGAAATATCTAAGAGACAGACTTCAACCACCGCATTAAATGCACTGCACCTACTTCTCTGGCCGCATTAATGTGGAGAAGACCCCTGAACAGTATCAGCCCAGCTACCACCACTCACACAAGGCTAAAGAACACCTCTGATGGGACATGCACTCAAGTGGGCGTCTAGATGATGAACAAGTGGACGGTGAAGATGCAGGAAGGCAGTACTATATAAGAGAAGGGTATCTCTGATAGAGGAGATCGAAAAATCAGAAAGAGAAAAGAGTGTATCACATTACTGTAGCTCCAACAATTGTAACCCAAGTTCATCAATGAAAAACACCTCTTCGGACGTGGCACTTACATCCGTCCGAGCACATATTAATACAAATTCTCCTACTAGCATTGCTGTTTAATACTGTTATTTCATTATTAGCCTAGCTCTTTCACCCACTCTCTACAAATTTATTGTTTTGGGTTCAATGGGCTCAAAATCCATACCTTCTTGGGCTTGGGCTGCAAAAATTGACCCTACAATTGGCGCCGTCTGTGGGGAGAGCTTGTGCAAGAGTGAAAACAACAGTTGATGATGGCAGGACAAGGTGAACAACAAGCAGAATCCAGGGCATCCCAGCACGTAGACCATTTTGTCAACTCAGAGAGGAGACAAAATCGTGAGGGCAGTGTACATACTGTGCACCTTAGCCAGAGCCAATCACAGGGCGGAAGTCACATGTCCCATGCAGAGAAGAACCGTGACTTACAACTGGAAGTGGAAAAACTAAAGAGGGAGTTACGCCATGCAAAGAGGAAACGGGCTTCCTCATACTCTGAGGATGATCTTGATGACGAGCAGGATGTCTCTTATCAGCACAAATCTAAGACACCAGCCAGCGAGTCCTACACCTATGAGGAGGAGTCCCATCGCAAGAGGCAGCGTAGGAGCCCATCACGTGAGGATATGGAGAACGATGCCATGAACAGGGCTCTGAATCAGATATCTAAATCACCCTTCACGCGCAGGATAGAGGAGGCCAGACTCCCTCGGCGCTTTAACCAGCCAACGTTCACCATCAACAATGGTAAAACTGACCCCGTGGAGCATGTGAGTCATTTTAACCAAAGGATGGCGGTCTACTCCAGAGACGAAGCTCTGATGTGCAAGGTTTTCCCTTCCAGTCTTGGGCCTGTTGCCATGAGGTGGTTTGACGACTTGAAGGCAGGCTCCATCAACTCCTTCAAAGAGCTCACTCGGGCATTCGGCTCCCGTTTTGTTACATGCCGAAGGGTGGCCAGACCCTTCTCTTCACTGCTATCCTTGTCTATGCAGGAAGGCGAGTCCTTGAAGGCATATTCAGACAGATACTGGGAGATGTTCAATGATGTGGAGGGCAACAATGATGCAATGGCCCTCAGCACGTTCAAGCTCGGCCTCCCCACTGACCACGGTTTGAGGGCATCCCTATCTGGCAAACCGGTCGCAAACGTGCGTCAATTAATGGACCGCATAGAGAAGTACAAGAGGGTTGAAGAAGATCAGCAACAGGGCAAGGGAAAGGATAAGGTTATCTCTCAGGAGAGGAGGGATTCGCGGTCGGACCGTTACAATTACAATAAACCGCGGAGAGATTTTGCCGGGCAATCAGGATCGACGAATCCTCAATCGGTCAACACCGTGTTCAAAGAGCCAGTACACCAGGTCCTGGAAAAAATCAAGAACGAATCATTCTTCAGGTGGCCGAACAAGATGATAGGAAACCCCGAGAAACGCAACCATAATCTCTACTGCCAGTACCATCAAGACCATGGGCATACCACGGAGGATTGTAGGAGCCTGTGGGATCACTTGGACCAATTGGTTCGCGATGGTAAACTGAAACACCTCCTGCACCCCTCCAGCGGCCGAGGGCAGACGGGCTCGGGGCCACGCAGGGATGACCCCTCAAAGCCGCCGCTGGGGACTATAAACGTCGTCTTCGCCGCGCCGGGGAGAACAGGGTCCTGGCCATTGAAAGTTATGTCGGTGGGCCGACCATCCGCAGGAGAGTCAAGCCGAGGACCAAAGAGAGCTAAGCTTGGTGCCCCGCTAGTTATGGGATTCTCTGACGAAGACATGATTGGCACCATCCAACCCCATGATGATGCATTAGTCATCACCCTCAGAATAGGAGGGTACGATGTAAAGAGGGTGATGGTGGACCAGGGCAGTGCTGTGGAGATAATGTACCCAGACCTCTACAAGGGGCTAGGCCTAAAGCCCCAAAACCTGACGCCATACGATTCCCCCCTCTTGAGCTTTGAAGGAAGGCCTGTCATCCCGAAAGGCCGGATATGCTTACCTGTGCAGTCCGGCTCCGAGGTGGTGGAGTTGGACTTTATAGTTGTGGACGCATATTCGCCCTACACGGCACTCGTAGGCAGACCTTGGATTCACGCACTTGGAGCTGTTCCCTCTACTTTGCACCAGAAGGTCAAATATCCATCAGAAGGGCAGATACATGAGATCCGAGGAGACCAGTCTGTTGCTCGACAGTGCTTGGTAGCTGTCATTCAGCATAAGACCCCAACCGAGTCCTCGGACGTAGCTGAGAGGGATTTATAGCAACTACAGTCTCGGGGATTGCCCTTTGAAGAATCAGATGAAAGCACTCGATGTGAGGATCTGACGAAAGTGGTCATTGGAGATGATCCTGATAGGTTCTTTCAAGTCGGATCTCAGCTACCTCTTCAAGAGAAGGAAGAGCTAATAGAGTTCCTCAAGCGAAATCTCGATGTATTTGCCTAGAGTGCTTACGAAGCCCCAGGGGTAGACCCGGAGTTTATATGCCATCACTTGAAGGTGAATCCACTAGTCACCCCCAAGAAACAGCCTATTCGGCGCCCATCCAAGGAACATGCTGATGTAGTGAGAGACGAAGTAGCGAAACTCAAAGAAGCTGGGGCTATCAAAGAAGTTTTTTATCCCGAATGGCTGGCAAATACCGTGGTGGTAAAGAAGAAGAGTGGGAAGTGGCGAGTATGCGTAGACTTCACGGATCTGAATAGGGCATGCCCCAAAGATCCGTTCCCTATGCCGAAAATTGATCAGCTAGTCGATGCCACTGTCGGCCACCCTCGGATGAGCTTCCTGGACGCCTTCCAAGGCTACCACCAGATACCATTAGCCCTGGAGGACCAGAAGAAAACTGCTTTTGTCACCCCTATTGGCAACTACCACTATAAAGTGATGCCGTTTGGCCTGAAGAACGCGGGAGCTACCTACCAGAGGATGATGACGAGGATGTTCGAGCCACAGCTGGGCAAAAATATCGAGGTTTACATAGATGACATGGTGGTGAAGAGCAAAGTTATAGCTGAGCATGTGAAGGACCTTGAAAGTACCTTTGAGATTCTACGAAGGTACAAGTTACGACTAAATGCTTCTAAGTGCTCATTTGGGGTAGGGTCCGGCAAGTTCTTGGGATACATGGTCACCCACAGAGGAATTGAGGTCAACCCCGACCAGATAAAGGCCATTAACAATCTCCGAGCTCCTCGGAATCCCAAGGAGGTTCAAAAACTAACCGGAATGACTGCTGCCCTCAATCGGTTCATCTCTAGATCAGCAGACAGGTGTCGACGCTTTTTCTCTCTGCTCAACAAGTGGAAGGGATTCGAATGGACTGAGGAATGCGCTTTGGCATTCCAGCAACTCAAGGATTATTTGGCTCGGCCACCTATCATGTCCAGTCCTGAGCCTGATGAGGTACTGTTCGCCTACATCGCTGTAGCTCCCTGTGCGGTGAGCCTGGTGTTGATACGATCAGACTCTGGTGTGCAAAGGCCCGTTTATTACGTAAGCAAGTCGCTGCATGAGGCTGAGATTCGTTACTTGCCTCTGGAGAAGGCTATCCTAGCAGTAGTGCTTGGCACACGGAAGCTACCTCACTACTTCCAAGCCCACACGGTCATCGTTGTCACACAACTCCCACTCAAAGCTATACTCCGAAGTGCTGATTACACTGGTTGGATTGCCAAGTGGGGTGCAATCTTAGGGGTTTTCGATATAAGATATATGCCCCGCACATCGGTCAAGGGACAGGTCCTCGCAGATTTGGTGGCTGAGTTCACGGAGCCCCAGTTAGAAGAAGTAAAGCCCACGTCAAGTATGGATGAGAAATCAGTTGGCATGATCTCCCAACAGAATCCCTCCCATTGGGAAGTGTACGTTGATGGCGCGGCAAACCAAAGAGGTTCTGGAGTTGGGTTGGTATTGATATCCCCCGAGAAAATCATTATCGAGAAATCGTTAAGGCTGGACTTCTCGGCAACGAATAATGAGGCGGAGTATGAGGCCCTGTTGATGGGAATGACTATGGTTCGTAGAATGGGTGGGAAGTCCGTGGAGTTGTTCTCGGACTCAAGATTGGTAGTAGGTCAAGTACAAGGCGAGTTTGAGGCAAAGGACGAAAGAATGCAGGGGTATTTGAGTCGTGTTAAACAACTGCAATCAGAGTTCGACTCTTTCAGTTTGACGCACATCCCCAGAAGTGGCAACTCACATGCGGACTCCTTGGCCACGCTTGCCACCTCCTCGGCGCAAGACCTGCCGAGGATCATCCTCGTCGAGGACTTGCACAATCCTACGGAGGCGAAAGTAGAGGCAGTCCAGGTTCACCAGGTCAGGGCCGGGCCGTGCTGGATGGACCCTTTAATCAAATTTCTCAAAGAAGATATATTGCCTGAAGAGAAGGGAGAAGCTGATAAAGTTCGGAGGAAGGTGACTAAGTTCTGGTTATCCGAGGACCAAAAACTATACAGACGCTCCTACTCGGGACCATACTTGTTATGCATGCATCCCGAGGCAACTGAGATATTGCTAGAAGAGCTGCATGAAGGAATCTGTGGGAGCCACACTGGGGGTAGGTCTTTGGCTCACCGAGCCCTCACCCAAGGCTATTGGTGGCCTAACATGCAAAAGGAGGCACACGAGTATGTCAAAAGGTGTGATCAATGTCAGCGCTTCGCTCCAAACATTCACCAACCAGGGGGAAATCTTAATCCACTATCCAGTCCGTGGCCTTTCGCCCAATGGGGCTTGGATATCGTGGGACCATTCCCCAAAGCTGCAGGAAACAAGAAGTACCTTCTGGTCGGCACAGACTATTTCACCAAGTGGGTCGAAGCCGAGCCACTAGCCAATATCAGAGACGTTGACGTGCAAAAGTTCGTGTGGAAGAACATTGTCACCCGGTTTGGAGTTCCTCACACCCTCATCTCAGACAACGGCCTTCAGTTCGATAGCAGGGCCTTCAGGAATTATTGCAGCGAGCTAGGAATTGTAAACAGATACTCCACCCCCTCCTATCCTTAGGGTAATGGACAAGCAGAAGCTGTCAACAAGGTTATACTGAGCGGTTTGAAGAAGAGGCTAGATGATGCGAAGGGTAGGTGGGTAGAAGAGTTGCCATATGTGCTTTGGGCTTACAGAACTACGCCTCGCAGGTCTACTGGAGAGACCCCCTTCTCGATGACCTATGGAGCTGAAGCTGTCATTCCTTTGGAAACAGGGTTCCCAACACTGAGAACTAGCTCGTTTAGTCCGACCAGCAACAACGAGCAACTAGAGAAAAGTTTGGACCTGATTGAGGAAAGAAGAGAGAATGCAATGGTTCGGCTGGCACACTACCAACAAAAGCTCAGACAAGGCTACGACGCTAACGTGAAGCTGAGACCTCTAGAGCCTGGTGATCTGGTGCTGAGGAAAGTTGTGGGCACCGCAAAGAACCCAGCTTGGGGAAAATTAGGACCCAATTGGGAAGGACCATATCGTATCACTTCAGGCGCTGGTATTGGAGCATATTTCTTAGAAGACCTGGATAGTCATGTAATCCCTCGCCCTTGGAATGTAAATAACCTCAAGAGGTACTTCTATTAATCAAGTCTTTTCTTCAACTGATATACCAATTCGTTGCGTAAAGTTTTCTCTCAAGTGTTTAAACTTAAACCCAATCATGCCTGTAGTCCTCGGACCAGATGATTAGGGTTAGTTAACACTCATTCACCGCTTTCTCTCAAGTGTTTAAACTTAAACCCAATCATGTCTGTAGTCCTCGGACCAGATGATTAGGGTTAGTTAACACTCATTCACCGCTTTCTCTCAAGTGTTTAAACTTAAACCCAATCATGCCTGTAGTCCTCGGACCAGATGATTAGGGTTAGTTAACACTCGGTTACGGTTCTCTAAGTGTTTAAACTTAAATCCAGTCATGCCTGTAGTCCTCGGACCAAATGACTAGGGTTAGTTAACACTCCGGTGCAGTTCTCTAAGTGTTTAAACTTAAATCCAGTCATGCCTGTAGTCCTCGGACCAGATGACTAGGGTTAGTTAACACTCCGGTGCAGTTCTCTAAGTGTTTAAACTTAAATCCAGTCATGCCTGTAGTCCTCGGACCAGATGACTAGGGTTAGTTAACACTCCGGTGCAGTTCTCTAAGTGTTTAAACTTAAATCCAGTCATGCCTGTAGTCTTCGGACCAGATGACTAGGGTTAGTTAACACTCCGGTGCAGTTCTCTAAGTGTTTAAACTTAAACCCAATCATGCCTGTAGTCCTCGGACCAGATGATTAGGGTTAGTTAACACTCGAATGCATTCGAATCCCATAATCCTTGAACCAAACGACAGGTTAGTCAATACCCCCACGCAGCTATTGTCACTGGGGCTTAGTGCTAAAATTCCTGATTGCGTTTAAATTGATTCTAACTTATAAATGTCTTCCTTAGTTATGTTTAATTTGAAACCGAGGGATAATAACTTATGTTTAATTTGGAAAGATATGCGAAACTCACATAAGTACTCATTCCAATCATTACTCATCAATAACTCTTATTCGGCCTATCCTTTTCAATATTAATTTCGATTACTCACACCATCAGTATGATGTATCAATCAAGTTATTTGCATTATTATGTCATAATTG
The DNA here is from genome assembly GCA_019022515.1 of Quercus aquifolioides. Lineage (NCBI taxonomy): Eukaryota > Viridiplantae > Streptophyta > Magnoliopsida > Fagales > Fagaceae > Quercus > Quercus aquifolioides. Next base: position 10,094,004 of record CM032326.1, read on the forward strand.
CAATGTATAGTTATATGTGTGGCAATAATAAGTAATAAAACATGTATCAAAAACATCAAAGACAAATAGGGAGCCATTCCATTAAAAAAATATATATATACAGGGTCAGCAAAACAAAAAAGGAAGAGTTACAATTTCTTAAACAAAGAACAAAAAAGTACAAGTGCAAAATAAAAGCCCTATGTATCTACTCTTTCGCTGGAGGAAGCACAGGGTCAGCAACCTGGCCTGTCCGATCAGATGCTTCAGAGGCTTGGTCCTTGGGCTCAGCAGGAGTCTTCTCTTTACCCGAACCTTGGCCTTTGTCTTTGGCTGGCTCAACTGGTTTACCCTTGTCATCTGGCTGACTAGCCCCTTTGGGTGCATCAAGGGTAGGTGGAGGAGCTTGACTGACCAGGTTTGGCTCCGAAGCCTCTGGAAGCTTTGGAGCAGGAGGATCATCCACCGGGAGCTCTCGGATCTCAGGATCGTAATACACGCTCCCGGGCAGTCTCAGCTCAGAGTCTGCAGGCACTCCAGCGGCGTCCAGCGCCTTGCTCCAAGTTATGCAGCAGTAGTCTCGGCTAACCGAAGCGAACTGCTCCATAAGCTCGGACGAAGTCTGCTCCACCCCCAGCTGATACGCCATCTTCTTTTCAGCCTCAACCGCCTCCTGGGCCAACTTGGCATTCTCCTCGGCAAATCGGGCGCTGTCTTTGGCTTTTCGGAGTTCATCTCTTAGCCCGTTCACCAGCTCCCTCTCGGTCTTCAGATTGGCCTCTGCCGCCTTTAGCAACTTACGCTGCTCCTCAGCCTGCTTTTCAACATTCTTCATCCCAGCGTCAAGGCTTTTCTTCTGGCTGGTCATCTCCGCGAGTTCCCCGGACGGACGGGCATAATCGTCCTTCAATTGGCCCAGAGATTTCTCTGCCTCGTCTCGGGAGCAGAACGCCGCCTGGGTCTCAAGGTGGCTCTTCCTGTTCCACTCCTCGGCCACGTAAATCTGCTGAGTGACCTGCATGATGGAAACTCTGAATGTCAAGCGCAGAAAAATAGGAAAAGCAAAAATCAGTGATTCAACTAATCGGACTGAGGTTACTTACGATGGCTAAATCCCTCTTAAGGGATCGAAAGAGCTCCTGCTGATTGAAACGCCTGAAGGACTCCATGTCATGAGGGAGGAGAAGTGGTTGCTGCAGAGCCTCAGCAACATAGCCTGCCCTCCCTCCATCATAATTCCTGAGGGAGGTCTCCCAGAGGATTGGAGCGCCCTCCAACTCCAATTTTGGAGACCAAATCCGCGGTCCTCCTCCTCGGCGCACATCTGCCACTGTGCCCTCGTCTCGGCTTTCAGTGGACGAAGCCCTGCGAGTTCGGTGGTCCTGTGCCACTTTCTGCTGCTTAGTCCCCTTAGTTGGCAACACTTGCCTTTCTTCTTCATCAGTGTGGGGCCTTTTCTTCCTCAAGTCAGGAACGGGCTTTAGGCCGAGGTCAGGAACCTGAGGTGGCACTGGGGGCAGATTCACCACTGGTTTGGAAGTCCCAGTGCCTTTCTGCTCAGCCTTTTTGCCTCTACCCTTCATCAAAACCCTCAGATCCATGTCGTCGTCCGAAGGGTCTTCAGAGTGAGCAGCTAACAAAACAGGATGAATGCCTGACTGCTGGTCGGTCTCTTCCTCGTCTTCCGATACCTCTACTACCTGCTCTCCTCCTGAAGCCTCCTCCCCAAAGTTGAACTTATCTATTTGCTCCTCAAGCGAAGAGGCAGAGGAGTCAACCCTTTCACCCTCAACCGCTTGTCCGAGGGGAACTTGCTGGAGCGGCTGGACGAGAGGAGGTACACCCCGAGGATTTGGACGGGGTACGGGTTCAAGATCGTCTGGCGCCAAGAAACCCTTCCGACCAACGTCAATACGCGCAAGGCGATAGTCTCCCTGGACGATTGCGTTGCCGACTGGTTGGAAACCCTTTGGCTTCCCTGTATATCCCAGAATAAGGGGAGCAGATTGTAGTTGCCCGTCCTCGCTCACGAAGATCTCTGACCTTAAAAGGTAATTGAGGGCGGCAATATTTGTAAGGCTGAGCCGAGGAGAAACTTGTCTCTTATCTGTTACAAGTCACAGCAAAAAATGGTTAGAAACTCAGAAATAACGACCAAAGAGGAATCAGAAACCAGTAAAAGACGAGGATCCTAGGCCTATGGTTAGTGTGCCTAAATCTAACGTGTCCCACCTGGCTTTCCATGCTTGACTGGGCAGTGAGGGCCGTCATACCACGCGCCCGAGACGATCACATAGTCGTCCTTCATCCCTTTATTGGATTTGGGGAGGCAGGAAATGAGCCTAACGACGTCAGACCGTGATTTTAAATAATATCCCGCTCCTTCCTGACTGTGGCACTCGTACATGTGTACCACGTCGAGCCAAGTGAGATCCAATCCTAGGAGACGGTTAAGGTCCTCAATTGCTCCTAAGATCCTAAACATGTTAGGTGCACACTGCCAGGGAGTAAGCCTATGGTTTCTGAGGTAATTAGTGGTGATGGGACCCATGGGGATCGTCATTCCCCCCTCTTTGAAGGCAATAAGAGGGATCACAACTTCCCCGGTTTTCCGATCAGTCAGTATTTTTTCCGGGGGGCAATACCTCAAACCCACGTTTGGGGGTATGCGATATGCGGCCCTGAATGCCTCGATTTGCTCAGGGCTATCTACCAGGTACTCGAGTTTCCCCATGGTGCTTAAACAAAAATGACTGGCCGAAGAGAAAACTAAAGGATTCGGTGGGCGACAACTTACGAGGGCTAGACCGGAGAAGTGATTGCAGGCTCGTAGGAGGATTCGTGAGGATTCTGGGTGAGATTGGTACCGGCGACTGGGAGATTTGGACGGAGTCGTGTGCTGGAACTTGCTGGAGCGTCTGAAAATTCGCAAAGTGAGAGAAAGGTAACTTCCTCTGAGGTTTTATACGGGGTTAAACGAAGGGTCAGGGGCACTCCCGCCCAAATTCCAAAGAAAAAACCACAGCCGTTGGATCGATCATTCACCGTTGGATACGAAGGACAAGGCGCCACCTGGTGCAATTAATGCAGCGCCTTGGGAATATGGAAACCGCAGCGGCATTAATGAAGCGTCTATTCCTATGCCCACACACGTGCCAGTTCAAATTTGCCTGCACTCAAGCTTTTTGTTCCGTGGCAAGTCAAAATCCTACTTTTTCTCTTCGGATGCGAGGGAAAAACTACAATTTTGAGGGGCTATTGTGGGGGAGAAAAGCCCAACCAAGCGCATTGGGCCCAAGGCCCTATCTGAGGACCACTGTTGTCCGAAGAGATGAAAAAGCTCAGTTAGAGGCCCTGAGAAAGATGCATGTCAGGAGAGGAGCATGGCCATGATCCGAGGAGATGTTTAATGGGCCGAGGAGTCCAATACCCTCGGATCCGAAGAGTCTTGGTCTGACATGCAACCCTTTGCAGCCCAAGTGATCCTCCTGACAGATGTAATGACTGAAATGAACCTCGGACACGAATGAAGATAACTGGAGCGGAGAAATATCTAAGAGACAGACTTCAACCACCGCATTAAATGCACTGCACCTACTTCTCTGGCCGCATTAATGTGGAGAAGACCCCTGAACAGTATCAGCCCAACTACCACCACTCACACAAGGCTAAAGAACACCTCTGATGGGACATGCACTCAAGTGGGCGTCTAGATGATGAACAAGTGGACGGTGAAGATGCAGGAAGACAGTACTATATAAGAGAAGGGTGTCTCTGATAGAGGAGATCGAAAAATCAGAAAGAGAAAAGAGTGTATCACATTACTGTAGCTCCAACAATTATAACCCAAGTTCATCAATGAAAAACACCTCTTCGGATGTGGCACTTACATCCGTCCGAGCACATATTAATACAAATTCTCCCACTGGCATTGCTGTTTAATACTGTTATTTCATTATTAGCCTAGCTCTTTCACCCACTCTCTACAAATTTATTATTTTGAGTTCAGTGGGCTCAAAATCCATACCTTCTTGGGCATGGGCTGCAAAAATTGACCCTACAGTATTAATATGCAATTTTCCAATGTTCAATTTTAGATATTATGCATAAGAATTTTTTTTTTTTTTTTAAGGTTATGTTATGGTTGATGGAGGGCTTATGACAGCTTTGACCTCACAATATTGCTATACATTTTCAAGTTAAATTTTTTCTCTGCATTGCTACATATTAATGAATTAAAAAAAAATCCTCATGTGATTTTTATTTCATATTAAACAACCATTGGTTTCTATATTTTTCATCACTTTTTTACTGTTTATTTTTCACGTTTTGTATGTTATTATAAATAGTAAACATTGCAAATTAAATAATCCACCATTTGTTTGATTACACCATATATTTCTCTAAATATTGGTATACTTGCTTATTTTAGCAACAAATATTGAAAATGGTGCTAAGCAATGTAATACAATATTTTTTTCGATAGATACAGAAAAATAATAATTGGTTTTTAATGTATAACATAGAATTGTTTAAAAAAATGAAGAAAAATATATAATTTGTTCAGATTGTGATGAATATCACCAAAAATCTCCTAATGGTACTTCTTTCTGATTTATTGGTGAATATTTCCAATAAAATTGATTAAATTTGTTTATTGGTTGATGCAATTATTGATTATTACTAGCTTTTTTTCCCTCTCTAACTTTGAAGGGCATCTTTTGCAGATTCAAGCATTTTAGAAGTGTTGACAAAATATTTTGTCATATGAAAGTCATGAAATTCACAAAATTATGTTGATAAAAACTTTTTTTTTTCTAAAATATTTATTATAGAACTAAAATTTAATATAGAAGACTATCTTGAGTAGTTCTTTTTCAACTATTTGGTTTCAAAATATTGAATAAGCAAGCTATAGATTAACTTTTTACATTTTATTATATTGCATTGGAGTCATGCACATAGCATCATAATAATAATAATTGTAAGGACACGTTTTGCTCCCCGCGTTTTGTAGAGAGTGGGCTAAAAACTGAACTCCAATGAGTTGGACAACAATCATAGTAGGCTAAGCGTTGCTTGAAAGTATAAATAAATAGTTTAGTGCAAGGAAAATCCTCCTCGATAAAGTCTCGAGGAAAGTAGTTCTTATATATTTCTCTTGGATTTAAACACAATTACAGTTCTTGAATGTACAGTGATTTTTCTACAGATTATCTGATGATCCATTTGTAATGGAGTTTTTCTTCTTTATATTCCCCTTCTTCACTCCATCTCAGCCCTCCCCATGTAAATTAGGTTACTGGCTTTGATACTTGTTCCATCAGCACTTTCCTGAAGTCTTTGTGGGTAATTGTAAGACTAAATGATACTGTTCAGGTATCACCTCCACATTAATGTGGCCAAAGAGTTAGCTGCAGAACATTCAATACGGTGGTAGTAGTTTTCTTTCCAGATATTTCTTAACTCTCTTTTATCTTATCCCTATCTGATGCTTATCCTTGCCAGCATGATTGCTTGTTGCCTTGTTCTTGACAAAGGGTCGGACCTTAGACCTCTTCTCTGCTTAGTAGAAGATATGTTTCTCCTCGGACCACACTTCCAATCCTTTATGACCAGACTTCTTTCATGGATCACTAACTAGTATACCCCTATTAGTATCTACCTGTCCTCGGACGATTTAATGTCCTCGGACACGGCCCACAGCCCAATACCCATTTCTGGGCCCTTTATCCCTATAATAATAATAATAAAAGGAGTAGCATAGGTAAAGCAAATGCAATAAAATTTAAACCCTTTGATAATAATTTTTATATTTCTTAGGAAATACATATAAAACAAAATACTTTGGGTGTCTAAAAGACTAATATTTATACATTTAAAAATAATAATAAAATTTTGGTCCTATTCGGTCCACTTCGGTCTTATTTGTTCTTATTCGGTCCACCTTGGTCTATTCGGTCCACTTTGGTAATATTCGGTCAACTTCGGTTCTATTCAGTCATATTGGGTCCATTCTATCCACCTTGGTCTTATTCGGTCTATTTCAGTCCTATTCAGTCTACTTTGGTCCACTTCAATCCTATTTGGTTCACATTGGTCTTATTTAGTCCTACTCGTTCTACTTTGGTCTTATTCGGTCCACTTTGGTCCTATTCATTACATTCTATCCACATTGTTCTTATTTGGTCCACTTTGGTTCTATTCTGTCCACTTTGGACTTATTCGATCCATTTTGTCCACTTTGGTCTTATTCGGTCCTATTTTATGTACTTTGGTCCTATTCAGTCCACTTTGATCCAATTTGGTCCACATCGGTCTTATTCGCTCAATTCTGTCCACTTGGTCTTATTCAGTCCTATTCAATCCACTTCAGTTCTATTTAGTCTACTTTGGTCCTATTCGATCCATTTAGTCCTACTCAGTTCACTTTGATCCTATTCGGTCCATTAGGTCTTATTCAGTCCACTTTGGTCCTATTCAATATAGCATTTATTTTTGTTATGCTTTTGTTAAGCCACATTAACATAGTATTTTTGTCCACTTCAGTCTGGCTAAATTTAAGTGAAAGTATTTCTAAACATAAAGGCTATGAATATAGAAATGTAATATTTAGGGCAGTTACTTTTTTTTTAATGTCATTAATTTTAAATGAATTGCATGAGGTTGATTATACATTTGAATAAAATATATATAATTTTTATTTAACAATCGAGTGCAATGCACGGGATAGTAATTAGTAAATAAATAAATATATCAAAAAACTTTGGTATATGAGCAGATGGAGTCTTTTGCTCATGATATATTGAATAAAGGAATTAATTACTATTACTAATGATAATTTAAATATAACGTATACAAAATAGATGTCAGCATTTTTTTATAAAAAAATTCTGATAATAATATTATTTAATGAGTTTTTTGAAAGATTGTTTTTTTTTTTTTAATAATTTGATATTTACAATGAGAGAGAGGGGATTTAAATCTTGAATATCTAACACCAAAATGTGTCAACCAATTAAAATATAACAGTATAAGGCTCTTGACATATGGAGTAATAGAGTTAGTAATCACGTTACCATGCAACAAAGTCATTGTTTTTCTTCTTATTATTATTATTCAAGAGTCAATGGTTGATCAATCATCAATGGAACAATTCAAGCACCAGCAAAAGAAAAACGATGGACAAGTGCAGAAGACTTGGGCCTGCGGCCTGCCATCAAAAGAAACATAAACTGTACCCAAATTGATAACAAGTGGGCTAATTTGTTGAACCTAACTTTGACTAAACCCTACTATCATGAACAGGCCCGTACAAGCAATGCGAATACAGTAGAGTACCAAAGAGGATCTTAGCTCAAACCTCGTCAGCAATGTGTAAAAGTTCGAGGACCCCATAAATCATAAAGCATGGGGATATTCTTGGGTTATTATAAGTTACAACCTTTCTTTTTTTTTTTTTTCTTTTTTTTTTCTTTTTTTTTTTTTTAAGAATACTAAATATTTTAATATATACACGAGAGAGGAGAGAAAGTCTTAAAGAAATTGACAATAAAAAATAGATATAATCGGTTTTCCAGTAAAAAATAATAATAATAAATGTTTTCCCGTCCAAAATACTAGTGTTTAAAAAAAATTAAAAAAAAACTTACAAGATTTTGCAATCAATATTTGAATGCTGCTCCTTCTCAAAAAAAAAAAAAAAAAATGAATGCTAAATTAATTTACAATATTCATTCTAGTGTCTAAAGATAAGTAGCGGATTAATCTCAATTTAAGATTTTAATTACATAATTATTATTTTTTGGTGTACATTGTAAATGTCCCCACACACACACACACACACACATATATATATATAAACAAAGACTACTTATGAGAGAGGATGAGGTTCTGCCATGTAACGCTTTATATGAATAGTATTTCATTTAGCCTTTCACCTCACCCTATATTCTTATTAATGACTAGTTTAACCCATAAATACAAAAGATTAAGAGATTTGTTTCCACCCCTCTTCCAACTTCTTGAACTCTTTCACTTTTAATTTCATTAATTTCAAAAATGAAAGGTTTTCTTCATTCAATGTTAGTTTTCAAGCTATAAGTTATAACATATGTTATTTTACCACTGCACACTTTTGGTGCGATGGTCACTCCACAAGTATAAGTGCTTGTAGGGCTTATACTTGTGGGATGTGGGGGGCAAGAGTCGGGGTTCAAGTCTCCAAGAGAGAGCTTCACACATATATATACTTAGATTAGGCTATAGTAGAAATTCTATCTTATATATAAAAAAACAAAAAAAAAAAGTTATTTTATAGGGTTTAACTTACTTCCAGTACTTTTTAAAAATGAATCTTCTTTTGTTTTAATGAGAGACTGCCACATCACCCACTAGCTAAATAAAATGTGGGGATTAAAACTCACTACCACTTGTCAATGTATATTTAAAACAAAAGGACATGTCCAGTTAAAAAGTACTGGAGGTAAACCAAACCTTATTTTATATATTCCAGTTTCACAAAATATGGAAGGGCGAAGAGAGAGAGAGAGAGAGAGAGGGAGATGCATATGATCTAAACCTCACAACAACATTGTCAAAGCTTGATATAGTGCTTCAACGACATTTGGGGTTTCTAAAAGGTATGTTTAGGGAAGACATAAAGCCTTTATATGTGTTATTTGTGTTTATTTATATTTTTGGGCAGTGCTTAATTTTTGTAAGTGATTGAGATACTCTGATATATGTAAAATTAAATTTAAGATATGAAATGAAATAGTATAATTTTGAATTTCTCTGTTCAGTTGTTATTATATTTTTAGTCTCTTGGCAATGCATATTTAGTTTGGCAAGTTAAAAATTATAAATCTTAAATCTTACATGTTCAGTCTTCAAAAGTTTACGTGTTTTCTTTTAAAAAAAGAAAAGAAATACTCCTAAAAAAAGAAGAAATAATAAGAATTTTTATATTGAAAATGTCAAATGTAAGAACCAAATATACATTTATACTTGATTAAAAAAAAATCAATAGACATGTCGTGGCATTTTTAGGGTCCAATTAATTATAGTTACTTATATATGGATATATTGTATTACAATTTTTTTTCTTCATTATTTTAGTGACATATAATATATAATTTAAATTAAATTTTCAAATATTATAACATATATGAGTATTATAAAATAATTAATAACGAACACGCACATCGTGCGGGACATCTACTAATTTAATATAAGTAGCTATGCATTATAAATTCCAGATAGTTTTATTGGTAAAAAAAATTTGTTGTCGAATAACGGATCTCGCCTACGTAAAAAATCAATTGATTACTTAGCCTAATGATATAGAAAAATTATGATGAAGGTAACATCAAAATTTATAGGTTCAAATCAATTGCATCTATTTAAAAAAAAAAAAAAAAAAAATACTAACTACTAATCTGTTAATTTAGACTGTGGAGTAAATCTTGCAAATTAATCACAAATTAGGATGTTAATGCACATTGAAACTGTCCAGGGTTCATGGTGGATCAATAATTCAATGATAGAGTACATAATAAAACTTAGTGCCCATTAGGCCATTATGAATTGACAATTGCAAAAGTCATTGTCGAAAAGCGGTCGTGAAATCTCCCGACATCATGGCCTATTGAGAAATTAAGAAATGTGTTTATCAGTTTATTTTGGTTTTTTCTTGGTTTGTATTGGCCTTTTAGATGTTACCCACCCTTGTAATTTGTTTTGACCCTTAAGAGCTTGTTTATTGTTTCCTTTGTCTAATTCATAATTTCATCCTAAAAAAAAAATTTACAAGTATTTAGCTTTCAGTAATTATCCCTATGGCTTTTGTGTCAACAGTCAAGTTATAAAGTTCAGATTCTGATGTGTATTTTAAATTTTTTGGTAAGCAAATTTCATCCAGAACCTTATCAATCTTGAAAATATTCACTCAAACACAACATTACAAAATTATGCCAATTCACCACAGAGACATTCAAAACAAATTTTCATCCAAACTACCAAGGCTTACCAATTTTCACTCCAAGCTCTTAATCAATTGGGTTTTCATCACCATATCCAATACCTACCCTACATTTCTTTTTTATAACTTATACCACATCTGCTTTTCTTCTTTTTGGTTAGGAGTCCTCCTACTAGCATTCCTCATAAAGCTCTGATACCGCTTTCGGTTTCATTGCCTGAAGCAATGTTTTTGTTAGAGACTCCTTTATCTTCATATTTAAAACAATCAACTTAGTTTTGTTCTTCTCATTCTTCATCTCCAAGACCAATTGTCTTGCTAGAAATTTTTTCTTATCATGTATGTGCTGGTGGTGCATGCAAAAGCCAAAAGAACAGAATACGTTTGTCAAGAAAATGATGTTGGAATCCACAAAGAATGGGAAACGTCCAACAAATGGGACTTTATTCTAACTTCCCCATTGAAAATTTAAATTAAAAAAAAAAAAAAAAAGGAAAAATGAACAAATTGAAAGTCTAAACAAAGGAGTTTAAAAGGTGTAGGTCATGGCTAAAGGCAATGAGTTTTGATCTCTACAATGATTCCTTTCAAATCACCAAATTTAAATTAATTATGTTATTAACGTTAATGATTTTAACGGGTACTTTTCAACTTTTCAAAATTCTTACAACTTATGGAATCTTAGTTCAAGAAAGGTTTATATTGTTTTTTCTACATCAATTGGCAAGAGCACATATTGTTCATCTTCCTCTAAATGTGTACTATCTATTAAATTCAAGAAAAAAAATCTTGACCGTGAAATTGGTTATCTTCATTTTAGTAAAATAGAGAAGATCCAAGTAAAATAGAGAAGATCTTTAGAAACTTAGTATCATTTCAATCATCAATCATATTTTGATTAGTGGAAGCAATAAATTAAAGTCACTTCCAGGCCATCTTATTTTCTCCCTCCATACATTAAGATTATCTACCAAATAATAATTGATTGATCAGTTAGGTTTAATTCATTAATTAGTCAATTATATATTGTATGGATAAACACAATTCACAACAAATCCCAAACACAAGATGTATTTCTGGAGAGAAAAACAATTATTTGGGACATAGCCAGCAAATGAATCTATTAAAGAAGATAGTTGCAATACGTTACACTTACAAATCCTTCTAATCTATAGTATCTGAGATCCTTGCTCCTAATCCTATTAGCGACTAGTTGCACCAGCTAGCCCTTTCTCTTCATTAGTACTAATTCAGCAAATTGAGACGCCAATCACAAATCCAAGCTAATGGGTACTCTAAGGCCACTTGAAGGTTTAGGGGTAGTCACTGTGATTTCCCAAACCAATCACTCAATCCATGGCTCACAATGGTAAATGGTAGTGTTGGATTTGATGATCTTCTCTCAATGGTATGGCAATTTGGAAAGGGTAAAGGTATAGAGGCTATGATGGGTATTCTCTCTAAGGGAATGGGTAGTCTCTCCTTCCCTCTTCTGTAAATTAGGGTGAGATTTTGTAGTTTTATGAGACACTAAAGGAGTGCAATTGATGGGAGAATAGCTGGGGAAAATTACAATTTTTCTCTTAAAGTGCCAACTAGCTCGATCGAGTGTTGAGTAAGTTTTAGCCAAAAAAATTCAGCCTAACAAAATTTTGAAGTTCTATTGAACTTGCTCGAAACTCACCTGACTTGAGAATTTGGTTCAAGCAATATTGATGTTGCTGCAAGCAACTCCAACTTTAGCTTTTAATCCTCTTGACTCAATGAAATTATAACTTATATGAAAATCAATACATGAAAAGTTTGCAACTTACAAAGAAATTTTTTGACATAGAATTAGCCCATACTAATATTCCTATCAGAGATGACCACGGTAAACCTAACAAGTAATTCTAATCCATGAATGTGAAATTCATCCCTACGTGAAGATTGATCAATACTATGAGAAATCCACAGCTAACTTGCCAATCATGGAGAGGGAAGTTATTCTAAACAATTAGGCCATATCATGCCAAGCGAGAAATTTAGGAAAGGAGGAGAAAATCATGTAACTTCTCTCTCTTTCTATTTCAATCAATTACAAACACATTAAAAATAAATACATAAATTCTCTATGTCAACCAAACACATCAAGACTGTAAGCTAATGTATTCAAGAAAAGAGGGGGGGAAAAGTGAAACATGCAAGAGATACCATGATTAAATTTAAATTAATATGGTTGTGGATTACGATTTAGTTTTTGTTTGTGGTGGGTAAAATTTATGCTACAACTCCTGTCTCCTGATAATCAATAAGCAAGAAAAATACTGTTACAATTCTTTGTATTGTTTACTCTTTCTCCATCTGACCTAAAAGACATCATCACCAGAATATGTTGGATCATTCCCAATGGCCAGAATATGTTTGGTCCGTTCTAAACATACCCTAAAAGATACTCTATCTACTACTCTCTCTTTTTTTTTTTTGATGAATCAGAATTCTCCTACATTTGTAATATGTGGTTTATAAGGAGAATTCAATTAGAAAGTGGAGAAAGAAAAGAACAAAACTTATATCCAAGCATGTAATTAGAGTACCAAGCACTGTGACATATATGCCTCGGACCAAATTTGCGTTTGGACTTTCCTATCATACAAAATCTTCAGCAAACAAAGCTCGGTCTCCAAAGGCTAATATATAACATCAAACACTTATGAAAATGCCAAAAGCTTGCTTGACTAAGCACACGTGATCTAAAGGTTAAAATGCTGTATGAAAATACTAAAATTCTTGTAGCTTAGTGACATTGTATGGTTTCCCTTATTAGCAAAATTAGGGTTCTAATCCTCTTCTCTCTGTTATTGCAACAATTAAAAAAAAAAACAAAACAATATGTGATATAAAGGGTAAAATTCTGTATCAATTGGATTACAAGGATTTATGGTGAGTCCGATACTTTAACAGATAGAACCATATTATTGAAGGATATTACTGATGAAGTATAAATGGCAATGGCAGTAAGGCCAATGGTTGTAAGTTTCCAGATAGAGAACTTCCCAGGCAACAGATATAAATCAGTAGAGATAGAAGATGGATATTAAGTTTGAGATCCCCATATTGAATATTTAAATTGTAGGAAGAATTAGATTTAAGAAGTCATATAGTATATACTACACCTGGATAATTGACAAGACACTAGTAGAAAGAAAAAGAAATTAAACAGCAATTGATGTTGCAGCTTCATGTATCCATAAGTAATACCTATATATGCAATGCTAGCTCTTGAAGATGGTTCATATATATTGTTAAGAAGTAATAATGTGATCACCGAAGGCCTGGCATGTGGAAAAGAAAGAAGCACGTAGCCAAAGACAACTTGCCAACTTCAGTCTCTAAATCACTTGAATTTATGAAGAGGAAAAAACCTACAAGAGTCGGCAAGTCATCCTTGGCTGCACAATTCTTTCTACACCCTACATGCGAGGCTAGCTGAAGATATTTAATCTTTATTAGGATCACAAACAGCGTGCTTTTCGCCACAAGCATATGTATAGGACAATACTAGTAGATGTGTGTGTGTGAGAGAGAGGCCTGTGGTTGGAAAGAAAGAAAGCTCAGGAGCCATATATATAGTATGCAAAAAAAGGAAGAAGGTAATTATAAAGGGCTGAAATTATTTTATTTGCTTAATCACAACAATTTGATGCATTATCTTTAATCGAGGTGATGAGGACAGCTCCTAGAATCTACATGGATCTATTTACGGCCCATATATGATAAGAATGTGGAAAGGAATAAGGTCAAGAGATAAGGTTTTCTGCTTCACCATGTGCCCACTCCCTTAGTCCCTTTTCTGGATACAACTTACAAAAATCTAAGATATCTAAAATCATTTTAAGGAAACCCCACTTGCATGGATAGGTAGGCAGGTCTAGAACATATTTCTATCGTAGAAAATTTAAGTTTCGATTGAGTGAACAGAAAGAGCTAGTATTTTCATTATGGGTAAGGCTTGGTTCTTGTAGAGCTCTATAGAAAATTTAAGTTTCAATTGACTAGACAGGAAGAGCTAGTATTTTTATTATGGGTAAGATTTGGCGCCAATAGTGCTTTATGGCGTAACAAAATCAAACATGTGTCCAGTGCATTATACTGGAGGCAAGTCATGTCATTTTCAATATGTACTGTATGTCTCTAAAAATTTAATACAGGAACATGAGATCAGTTGCACCAAAACAACAAAAAAAAGATAAACACTTAATAAATTTAACATGAGAAATGCTAACGAGTGTCCTTATGACACTGGTTAATAATCTATTTAAATAAAGTTTTTATGAGAAATGAAAAAAAAAAATTTAATATTTTAACAATTTTTTTCATTTCTCATACAAGTGATATCAAAAGTTTCTTAAAATAAATTATTAATGCATATTCAGATACTCGTGAGCAGGACTCTTTTAACATTTACTAGACAGTCAAAGAAGTATTATTGATGGCAGATAACTGAGAGACGATTATTTCAACAACCAACCAAACTTCAAGTTGGGATATTGTTACTGCAAAATATATGATTGTTGACAGTGCAGGAATAAGATTTCACGTGCACCTGTTTATGGTATTTTTATCATTCAGCTACTCCAGAGGCCCTCAACAAACAAATAATTAATGCAAGATATCATAAACAAATAGATTATCTGATAATTTACTAGCATAAAAATGGTCTCTTTCAATATTCATTTTGCAGAAAAATGAATATATTATTATTTTAAAAACCACCCCACTTCCACTCAAAAAATTAAAAAAAAAAAAAAAAAAAAAGGAAGAAGAAAAGAACGGTGAGGCACTGTTTAGATGCAAATTATGGTAAAAATCTAGGGAAGAGACAAGAGAAGTGACTCAAAGTTCAAGGCCTGCAAAATACATGTTCATGTGCTGGCTCTTTTGCCTTTTTTAACACTCACTTCAATAACAAGTAGGATTCCTCTCTCTCTCTCTCTCTCTCTCTCTCTCTGGTGACAGCAGAAGTAGCAGAACAACAAAAAGTCTATGGACACATAATTTAACACAAACTTTCTCGCAACTTCTTCAAGTGTCAATTGATAATTGGAGTACGTAATTGAAAACCAAGCAAGTTAGTACAAAGTGTGTTAAAATTTGTGTCCTAGCTAGAAAAACTCTTACAACTAGACCCATGTTCTTTTTACTCAGCAACTGCAAATAAAAAAGAGTCCACTCTTCACTGTCTACACACTCTCTCTCTCTCTTTCTATCTTCTTTATTATGTCACTCACATACACCCATATATAGACGAAAAATTTATGGAGCACCGCACTGCACAGCAGAGAAAGTAGAAGACACCCCAGGAAATGGCCTTGATGGGTGCAAAATGCAAAGAGCAATCCGTGGTCAAGTGGGTCAAGTGGGAGTAAGATTTGCACGACCAATTTGCCCCTTATCCTAAAAGTGGGGACTCACGGGGTGTCAATGAATGCAGGAGACAGACACTGAAAGCGAAAGCATACAAAGAATTAGATAAAGAGTGATTTACCAAAAAAAAAAAAAAAGAATTAGACAAATAGTGGTGGTAACATTATCTGATGCTGAAATACACTAAGGCCTCTTATCAAACTGATAGTTCATCAGTTCCAATGTTGCAAATCTGTTATCTGTGTAACTCACTTTGTGAACGTAGTAATCTTATAATGGAAAATTTTAAAAATTGTACCATATAAATCTTATGGTAAAACCCCTTACACACACCATTTTGCACAAATGTGAATTTGAACTAAAATTGCGAGTTGAAAATCGTGTCTTCAACTCACAATTTCAGTTCAAATTCACCTGCACAAAGACGCGTGTGCAAAGTGGTGTTTGTAATTAACATAACCCTAAATTTTATAAAGCAATGACCTTATTTCTAAATATAAATAAAAACTATTAAAAGCATTATGATTTTATTACCAAAAAAAAATTAACTAAGAGTGAACATAATTAGTGCCAACCTAACTACCTTTTGGCTTTGTGTTTAAAAGTTGACATATTAATTTGTAAGATTTATATAGTAAAATTTATAATATTCCTACTTCCCTAGCATAATAGTTTAGAAATTTAATTACTTAAGGAGATGCTAAAACTATTACCAATTTTAATACAACATACTAGGAAATTTATGTGACAATGGATGTATTTGGTATCACACTAACAATAAAATAAATAAATAAAATTATCAATTACTTTTTTATTTTGTATTTAAAAGTTGACACATCAATTGTGAAAGTTTTTATACAAAAATTGATAATATTTTTAGCATTAATTTCGGTTACATAGGTTCGAGGTACGTGTGACGGTGTAAAACTTCTCATCCCATCCTTTCCTTCAAATTTATTTGAGAAGAAAAAATTATATATATACGTACATACATTACGTACTCACTCTTATATGGTCTATAAACCTTTTTTTAATATAATTTTTAAAATTTTTTAAAAAAAAAACTTGAAATTTAAATATTTTGTAGGTGAGGTGATTATTACAAATTAATTAAAAAAATATATCTAATAAAACTTAGAAAATTATTAATTGATGTAATTATAGATATAAGTTACAAAATGTGTAACTTAAACCCATCCCTATAAGAAAATTTTATAAAATATACATATGTCATATTGTTTGAGAATTATTTCATTTAGCCTAGCTCCCATCTCATTTTTTAATCAGTGACATATCACTATTCTTAAAGGGAAATATCTACTATTCATTTTACATTCTATCTTAGCAAAGGCTTGACTGAATTATTATTTTTATTATTTATTTATAACATATAAATGTATGATCTGTAACATTTTTTTTTTTAGAGGAGGGTTGTGTTTGAGAACAAATTATAAACCTAGCTTATTTTACTACTTAGCTTATTTTTGTTACTATTCATAAGTCTCACTACACTTTTTGGTACTATTTACAGGTCTCACTGTACTATTTCAGTTAAATTTTACCTTTATTTATAGTATTTTCAGTAAAAAGTTTTCAGTTTCAGCTAAATAAGTTGTAACATTTTTTGTTTAAAAATGAGATTGAGTAAAGAATCTCACTATTAAGAGTTGCTTAGAAGCCTTAGAAATTTTTTTTTTCCCTATTACAGGAAAGCAAACATAAATTCATAATAGCATGGACATATATAAAAATGTCATTTTTCTCTTTGAAAAAATTGAGCCTTTTTATAAATTTAGTCAAAGATGAAATTTTATGAAGGAAAGAAGAGAAAGCGTGATCAAATTGTGCTTATGAGCTGTCCAATCATTTTGAGGTGGTGCTAACTTGTTAAAATTAATCATCTGTAACAAACTAAACACATCTAATTTTTGTTTGACTTTATGAAATTTAGCCATAACATAAATGTTTGATGCCTCACAATTTTCGTTATCTATATATATATATATATATATTGATTTAGTTTAAAGTTTAAACTCTGAAGAAAATCCCTAGAAAGCATCTTGTGTTTATTAGAATATCACTAACTAGTTGCTAACTCGTGCTATGCACGGGAACCTACCTATTTGGAGGTAGACTAAAATTTTTTTAAGAAACTACACCATTGCATGATTTGCTCTTATATAACTTCAATTTGTGTTACAATTAATTTGATGAAGAAGTCATTGCTTGAACGTGCAATGACTTACAAAAAAATTGTCAGACAGTGTTTGAAAGACCAAAAAATATTAAACAATCAGATAATTCATTACTTAGAAATTTTTGAAACAAAACAAAATATATATGACTAAACAATAGAAAAATATAAGAGAAAGATGAGTTACGTTCGAAAGAATAAATTATCAACGTTTGAGTTTGAGTTTGAGTTTAAGTTGGACTTGTTAGAGATATAGAGAAAAATAGTGATTTTAATTAGAAAAATAGTATTTTTATTTTTTATTTTTATTTTTTAAATATTGTGTTGTGCTGACGTGGAAAATTGTGGTGCCAGTAAAGGCTTCGATTTTATATAGATACTGGTTATAGGCCTGTGCATTGCATGGTTTTATGAAAAAGCTTATAAAATAAATGTATAAATAATTATATATTTTAATAGATTAAAGATAAAAGAAAAAATTATCAAGTGTAAATAATTATCTCACTAAAATAAGGGGTAAGATTTCTTCCTAAAACTAAATTAAATTGATAATTCCAAATTGAATTTTAAATTGATAATTATTTTAAAAAAAAGAGTACTAAACAATTGATAAATCTAAAATTAATATAATCTTGATAATATTATAAATTAAAATTAAATTTGATAATTCAAGAATACACGTGTAGAACATCTTGATAATTTGATGTAACATAAAAATCAAATAAGAAAATTGTTAAAATTAATCTATTAATTCTAACCATATTTATTCATTAATTCTAAGACCCTAACCCTAAGCATATAAATTAGATCAAAGTTAAGAAAATTAGTTTAAACAAAAGGCAACCAATACACAAAACCTAATCAATTTAATAAAAACAAAAAACAAAAATGAAGAAGGAGCCTTTAGAAAATTGACAATGTTTTCGAATGTTTTGAATTCATTAATTAAAATCACATGAAAACAAAAAATCAATAATAATACTAAAGAAAATAAACAAAATGAAAATAATAATAATAAAAGAAGAAAGAATGCATACCTGCATTGTCATAGGATTTATGCATTCACATATTGAAATAAGCTTCACTCCAAAAATGATATATAGGGTTATATATATTGGTGGAGTTCCATTTGAAATATAATTCATTTAAATCTTATTGAAATTAACGATATCTAATCAATGTGTTTGTTTTTATCCCATAAAAATTGGAATTAAAAAAAGGTCATATGAATAGAATAATAAAAAAAAAAAAAAAAAGTTGATTCAACATAACGTAACATGTAAAAAATTAAAAATTAAAAAAGAGAGAAAGAGAATGTGGTTGATAACTATAAGGAATTTTGATATATATATTTTTTAAATGTCATCAATGTAGAAATTATTAAATTAATGGAGATATATACTATTTTTTGGAACAGATAGAGATTATCAAATCATTGGAGATATATACTGTTTCTTGGGATAGATTTATATTAATTACTTCTTGAAGAATTTGGATTGTGCTTATCCCTTAATAATCAAGTTTTGTAGCTTGATATTCTAATAAAATAATATTAATTTAATAATATTAAAATTTAGAAAATTTAGATGATAAATATTATCTAAATTAAATTTTTGAATGCTAAATATTATCCCCTAATTTAAGAATTTTATCCTAACAAATAAAAAAATAATGTTAATTAGATTATAAATATTATCTAAATTAAATTTTTGTCTGTTAAATATTATCCCTTAATTTAAGAAATATATCCTAACAAATAAAAAAATAATGTTAATCTAATTTTATTTAATGATAAGAATGAATTAGAGTCCTGATAGTATACTATTCCTTTTTAGTTTTTTAAAAATCTAAAAATTTAATAAATTTTTTGCAATTTAGTGAAGCCACGTGGTACAACCACAGCGTCTAAGCTCAACTTTTATTATATATAATATAATATGTGTGGGGCCCGTGGGCCTGAAAGTCTCGGCCCACCCCTAGGCTGGCCCAAGGCCCACGCCGAGGATCAATGGCTGTCCCAGGCAGTTATCTAGGGGCTTTTAGCCCTCTGGGCCACGCCGAGGACGACCCTATCCTCGGCCTACCTATCCTAATCCCAGGTGGGGGACAAGCCCAGTACAGGCGGTCACATCCGCACTTAATGCATCTACCTAACTCCCCTGGCAATCTTAATGTTGAGAGGACTCCTGAACGGCGGAACCTTGGGTGCTGCGACCCACAGTAAGGTGGGGAACGTGGCTGATGGGACAGGTCCTTAAGCAGTGGTCTAGATGATTGACAGTTGGAAGGCCAGGATTGGCCAGAGAGGGTATATAATGCAAGGGGCCCTTCAGAGTAAGGGACTCCTCGGCCGTCCGAGGAGCAACCCCCACGCCAAAAAGAACAAGGCAAAGCCCTCAAGAAGGGAGAACGCTCCCGGCGAGTCGGGGGCAAGCCTGTCAGCGCCAAACCCTACGTCCCACTCTCTAAACAAATGTATTGTTGGGGGATCAACGACAAAACGACCCCCTACAATATGATATAGATGATAGAATACATATACAAAAACAATTCTAATAAATATTCATTGATAATTATTATAATTTTTTTTTGAGGGAATAACTATTATAAGTGATTCTAAAAAAAAAAACTACCATAATTAATATTAAATTGCATATAAAATAAATTTAAAAATAAACTAAAATTAAAACGGAAAAGATCATATATATATATATATATATATATATATATAAAGGGATTCTCCTCTTTAGACTAGACTTTTATGTTGTAGGGACACATTGTACAGCCCAAGCCCAATGTGTATGGGATCTTGGCTCAGTGAGCATAGTATAATAAATTTGTAAAGAGTGGGTTGGAGAACTAGGCACTAATGAATTTGACAATAGCTAGTATGGATTTAAAAGATGATCAAACAAGAATAAGGAAAATAAAGCTGAATGAATTCACTGTCCGAGGAGGTATTTTTTGTTATATAAATCAATAACAGTTCGGTATAAGTCCAATTTTGATTGCTATAGTATTCTTTCTCTATTTTTCCGATCCCTTCCTCATAGAAGGTCTCTTGCATTATATATCCCATTTGGACCATCTTAACCCTACACTTGTTGATCACTTGTGCCCTTATTCGAGCGCCTGTCCTATCAGACACCCTCTCAACTTTCTGTGAGTTGTGGTAGGTAAGGTAGCACTGTTCATAGGTCTTCTCCCCATAAATGCAGCCATAAAAGTAGTTGCAGTGCATTCAATGCTGTGGTAGCAGTTTTCCCTTAGATTCCTCTGAGCTCCCATCCTTTTTGTACTTTCATATCACCCATCTCTATCAGTAGATCGTCCTGGAAGAGCGTCCTGGAAGAGGTTACTTTGAGTGATAAGGCACATATTCGATCTGTGCTCCGCTCATCTGAGGAGATAATCCTCCTCAGACCAACTTTCTCAGCCCTTCCGCTTGTATTTTACTTGTGGGGTTCTGAGCTTGACACCTTCACCACTGTTTATTCATCCTCGGACAAACCAAGGTCCTCGGCCAAGGCCCAAGGTCCAATACATGAACTTGGGTCCTTATCCCTACATATGTGATTCAAAAATAACTATAAATCTTATGTTTAACAGAGAAAAAACTTGAGGATAACCTGGTAAAAATATATCTCCAACTCTATTTAAAATACCTATAAAATAGGACACTCTCCTACTAATCCATATTTTCAAAACAAACTTATCCAAATTTTTTTATAAAAAAAGGAAAATTATGACACTAGACAAAAAAAAAAAAAAAAAAAAAGTCCTATTTACACATGTGATAAGGCTAGTGTGTGTGTGTGTGTGTGTGTGTATATACATATAATTTTGTAGACACTATATAAATAATTTGTAATAAAAAAAAAAATAAAAAAATAAAAAAACCAAAATTTGGGCGAAAAAGAAAAAGAAAGAAAAAAATTCGATTTCAAACCAAAAGGATTAGGTCTGTTCTATTTCATGGATTTACTGTAGGGTTGAAGGTAGTTCAGCTTAAATAATTGTAGATGAGATCGCGTCTAGCTAAGATATTGAGATTTCAAACCAAAAGGACTAGGTCTGTTCTAGGAATTTGGTATTTCACTATTTTGAGATTGCATTAAAATTTAAATAACTCGGTACGTGCAATTTCCTCGGCTCTAACTCTCAAGGAGACAGAAGGGATTTTTGCTCAATTTCATGATTTCAAGAAATAAAATATACGATATTAGATGGACATCTTGGTCAATATATATCAATTAAGACAAATCTATTTGGAACTCTCACTTAGGTGGGTAGACTGCAGAGGTATGATCTATAATGCGTTTTCTGGTATCAGCAGCTATAATCAAGAGTTTTTATGGATCTATAATATACCAATTTCATTGTTCCAATGTCGGGTACACAAAAAATTTGACAACATTTTTTATACCTTCTAATATAATTAACTTGTATTGATTTTCATATGAGCTTACAATTGATATAATTTTTTTACCTATCAATAACAATCTACCACGACGGCAGGTATCAAATTCTCTCATTTCATTGTTGTTGCAGTGCTCTCTCATCCATTTTTTTTTTACTTTGGGTTTGGAGCAATTAAAGACAATACGAGGGGAGACATTATTTGTCTAACTAAAGATTTAACACACAAGTAGCCTTTCTCTATATCTAACACGTGTAAAAAAAATTGATACTCACACTAGCCAAATAATTAATTTGTTATTTTTACAGTTGACATACCAAGGGGAACAGGCACTTGAAAAGAAGAAAAGAAAGAAAATAATGTGACAACTAGTATGGAATAAGTTAAAAATCAAGGTAATGGTTCACTTGAAAAGCTGCGAAAGAAGCCGTCAATCACTCTCCCCTCGGTAAACATAATATGATAACCAATGTGGAATAAGTTAAAAATTAAGGTATTCGATGGATGTCAAGTGACAAATTTTTAAGGCATCTCGAAGCAGTTAATAAGTTACCTCAAGACTAATAGCCAGTTACATCGAATAGTTATAGAGACATCGACACAAAAATACAGGCCAAATTTTTGCACCTCATCTCAGCTACCTGCAAACATTAATAATAATAAAAATGTAGAGAAATTGACTAAATATGCAAGGGATCCTTTCTTCCTTGTGATAGCATTTCCACTAAATGATTTTTTGTAATACGCTTGAATTGTTTAAATATAAATTGTAAAGACGTTTTATTGTGCACTAAATATAGCTACCACTTTCCTGGACCATGAAAATGGTATGATATGAAATATGGCTACCACTTTTCCCTTCCATGTCCATGAGAATAGTATGTTATAAATTACCAATTATTAGAATATAGTGAATTTAACTATTAAAAAATTATTGTGATATTCCCTCTTAATAAATAGGACTCAAATATGTGGAATTTTTAACAAAGTAGGTAGAGTAAGGACAAGATTTAAACTCTATACCAACTTATCTCGTACTATAATAAATTTATCAATTCTTCCTAAAGTTTTAACCATTAAAAAATGATTAATTTAATTATTTAACTATTATTCCAACAATATGAAAGCTAAGTGTTCAACTTTAGTGGGATTTCCCTAAAATTTGAGACTGGGTATTGCCTATTTACCTTAGGACCTAGGTAGTATGATATATGGCATAAGTCCATGGAGTAAACTCAAAATTAAGCATTGTTGCAACAGTGTAACAACTCAAAATTGGGTTTGGATGACAAAAGAATCTTTAGCCAGTTTACTCATAGAAGGCTAATACATGTCAGCATTTGCGTAGCCCAACAAACAAATCTTTAATAGGAAAAAAGAAATGATAATTCCGTGTGCTTATCATTTTTTTCCATTATGAAGATTAAATTACAGGCCAGGCTTCAACTGGAAATATTGCTAAGTAACATTCACAAATCATTTTTTTGTTTATATTATTCGTTGGCCTACCTGATAAAAGCTCATAAAATCTTTTAGAATGGAAACTATTACGTGGCCCTCGTGGCCAATGGGTCATTAATATTGTTCTATCCTATTCAAACTATGGATACTGAACCTACTTCTTCATAAACACATCTCAATTCGTTTACAAAAATAACATGATTCTCCATTATTTCCAACATGATATAATGCTCTTGAGCAAGTGAACAAATATTACAAACTAACATCCCTGCTCGCTGCAACTGTATATCTTTGCACGAACAACGAATCAAGAGTCTTGGGCTGCCTCAAATCTTGTTGGAGTGTCAATGCCCATCATACAGCAAAGACCTGATATTAAGATTATAAGCAAGACGACACCCTGAAGCATTGAAGAATCAACAGTGTTAGAACTTCATATAAGTAATTGTGTAAGATAAGAAGAACCAAATAGATCGGTAGAACCAAGAACGTCACTAAATACACATAAGCAGTATTTAAATTGTGTCAAGCCATAAAACCCGACTGTGCATAGTGCATATATTTTGTCCACAGACGGTCCTCAAGTCTGGAAAGAAGAAAAAGGATAGTTGTGGTAAGTTGACGATCAGCATAAATTTTAATAATTTTATTATGAATTGATCAGCTACAGGTGACCTCTAACAGGGACACACTGCATCAGACCTTGGATGGAGGGATGTGGGTAAAGAAGTTAGTCTAGGAGAATAGGATTCAAAATACACTTGGAATATATGGTGAAACTAAAGGAGATTGTACAAAAAATGACTAGTAGGAGATTAAACATAGTGTGCCTTTGGAAGACTAAGTTGGTAGATGAGAAATCTAGAGAAATTGAACTAGATTGGGACATACATGAAAGAATATTGTTATGGGCATCACAATTGACCCACCCTCCCAATCTAGGAAGAGCAAAAATAACATTAACAAAAGTAGTAAAAATGTACAAGGAGACAATAAAAAGTACGATTTTGGATTAGATAGAATGGCAGAAAAGAATTCACATGGCTACACACACACACACACACACACACATATATATTTGACAGATTATAAGTACCACATATAGTCAGAATAATGACAACTATTTTTTATCTCATTTGCCTGAGAAATGCCAAGGTGCAATAGGGTTTGGAGGATTCCCATCCAGTTGAAATTAAAGCTTAGTTGAGTTGTGTTAACGGATTGGAAGATGCAGCAGCAGGAAGCAACTAACAAGCCCATGGTTCACTGCCTACCAACAGTTCCTACTGAAGCTGTTCTTGCCATGTGGGGTTAAGTTAAAAACAAGTGATTTTAACAATATTAGAGCAAGAAAAATTAATTTTCTCAAGCAATTTAATATAAAATAATATAGGCAAGTTGCCTCTGAAATAGCTCTATAGGGGTGTCATGGTAAAAATGGACAAGTCAGCAACTTACAACTAGAATTCCCTCCAGAAGTGATGATTTAAACTGGCAAACTCCATCACAGGTAGAATTTCCTGATTTATTTCCCAATGCACCTTCAGCAAGAAACCTTCCAATTTCCCGATAAGAAGGATATCGAATTGAGCTAAAGGGATCTGAAACATAGAGAGCTGCATATTTTGCCCCAGACTGCTCCACAGAACTGATAAGCTCAGAAAGAATCACACCTGCAGATTTGATCATTATAGTCAAATGACTCTGCCAGACTAACTTGACTTATGACATAGATCAAACAGTTCAAATTAGTATATCTTCTGACAATAGTAAAAACAGTTTTAACTTAACATACTTTCGGATTGTGGTTGGTCAAGTTCTTTCAAGTTACCAGACCCTCCATGGCAGACCACAACTAAATCTGCTTGCCCATTTTGCCTCTTTCCAATTCTTGAAACCAGATAATCCTGTTCATGTGATGGGATATAAAGCATCATATCATTGTCATAGACCCCAAAATGTCATAATGTCACATAAAAACCTCAAGTTAGTTTACATGTACTGAGTGCAGGTCGGCAATTTTTTGAAAATTTCCATCCTTCACAGAGCATGATTCCAGGAAAGCAACATTACTGATATCCAAATCATGCCCACATGTTTCTGTAAACCCTGAAACCAACAAATTTTCCATTGTCTCCTCCTCTGATGCAGCAACATACGGGAATGCCATGGAAAAATTGGATCTTGTGAAAGACACCTGTTCAAGCACATGGAATGCAAACTATCAAATCAGAAACTTGGAGGATTTATTCAATATATTGGAATCCTGAGTTATATATTTCTAATAAACATAACAGTAAAATGCAGTTGAGAAAACTCAACTTACCTTGAGCAAGTCTACAAGAGCTTGGTCTGCATGTTTATTAGCTGAAATATCCAAAGATTGCAACTGCAGCGAGGAAAGGGAATATCATTAAATCACCTCTATAACTTCTTTCAGAGAGTTGAGCTTTATCAGCATAAAGCATTACGTGGGTTAGCCCTATGACTGGTTCTTGGAAAATACAAGAGAAAAAATCCTTTAAGATGTTCTCGCAATGTCTAGGAAGGAAGCCAATTTTAGAAGTTAAGGAATGAAATTGACAGAATTAAATGTATATGATCACAATTATCCCCCATTGTTGGAGGACCAAAAGCATAATTTGGCCATTATAAGTATATAAGATCTAGGATATACAACATAGCGAGACACCTAATATTCAACTTTAATTACAAGAGTCATGAAAAATTCACTAAGTGGGTGTATGTTATTCTTATAAAGGAAACAAAGTTGAAGTGAATGTCAAATGGAAATGGGAATCTCAGTAGCAGATTATATGGTGAATTTTTCTTTAATAAGTTAACATGATAAATTTAAGACAATACAAAGATTTCTTACCTCTCTACCAACAAAGACAAGTGCTACATCCACAGAGTTCTGAAGTTTCTTCCCTGAGCACTATGATAATTGAACAATAAAAGACATAAGAAAATATTCAAATGTAAGGAAATCAAGGGCACCATAAAGGAAGAATCTACTTCTCTTTTAAAATTTGAAGAAATGGGACACTATTATAAACCAAACTGATACTCTATCAAATTACCAGTAAGTTTGACCAGCCACCTTCAGTCAGAACAGACCTTGCTAGATCCTTTGAAGAGATGGTCTGATAATTTACTGCATCCTTAACTACATTACTTGAGAACCTAAGATTAACCAAGAGAAACATAATATCAGATCCTCAGTCATGGTAGCAGTAAAACAGAAAACAAAGAAGCTGGGTAAAGAGCAGCTAATTATGCTCAAAGCAATAACAAATTTAACAATGTCCTAAAAAACGAAACATATAACCATTGTTCTGACTAATATAAAAAATAATGATACCAACAACACACATGGCACACACGAAAGAGGGCATTCTTTTAGCTGTTTCGGGAAGTTTGACAATGAAAAAATTCTAATTAAAAAATAACTACAATAAAAAATATCTCCTTCAAATGCTCAAATCCCAAAGTGCGATTTATTTTGGGGAGGTTTGGGAGAGAGAGGGGGGGGGGGGGAATACAGAATACTTGTAGGACAAGGATCTCCTCCAACGTACTACGTCGCGATTTGCTACGTGGTGGGTTGGAGGAAATTTCCTCCAAATTGGTTTGAAGGTAAACTTTTTCCATACTTGAATGCTAGGGATTGTCCCCATTATTATTACTAAACTTGCTTTATTTATCCATACAAACACATGACCATAATTAAAACAACCAAATATATCTGAGGCCATAAAGGATACTCTTGATATTATGGTACTAGGTGTAACATTATGAAACAATGCTATAACATATTTTGGACTTTTTTTAAAAAGAGGATCCTGCTTTTAAATATTGGAAGTGATCAACCTTCTTTGATCTTAGTTCTCAATAAACAGGAACAGAAAATGTAAATTGTTATATAAAATACTAGACTACGGGCATTTTACTCTTTTTCTGATTAGCTAATGAATAAGTCAAGTACATCTCGTATTAAATATAACAAATTCCAAGACTTGCTAAAATATCAATGGGTCCATGCATAACAAGGGCATTTTAGAAACATTCTTTACAAACCATCAGAGGTGTGAAGTTGAGTTCGGAAGATTACCCTATTAACACTTTCCAATTACTTGATGATAATTGGATTGGTATACCCCCTGAGGTTTCTCTCCTTTAGTAAACCCTAACTGCCACTTGACAAATTCTAGTAACTTGTGGATACTTAATCCCCTACTTCCCCTCCAAGCTAATTTGTTATTCTATAGCTCTCAAACACCAAAAGCCCTAGCCTCGAATGTAGCCAAAAGTGAAAGTTTTTGTAATCTTATAAATAAATAAGAAAAGGACTATTTGACTACTTTGGGGCATATTTGAAAGAATGCTGTTAGAGGCATCACAAAGCAGAAGAAATGAAATTAAAGGCGTTATCTGCTAGTGTCAACCATAAAACACATTTGTACACAACCAATTACTTGTCTCTTCAATGTCCATAGCCATTATCATTGTGATTTTCCGTTTTATTTGAGGCATCTGAAGTGCAAAACTTTTGAAAATTGTTTCTCCTTCTGATTAATGGGGGGTTTAGGAAGAAAGCTACAGGAAATATGATGACTCCTAATGTCTTGCTTACATGTGGGATAGATCCAGCTTGTTTTTCAAGTTTACAGGCCTGGTCACGATGAAACTTGAGGAAGACAATCCTCACATATCTAGATGATGCAGTTTTCTACTAACTATCTGAAGTACTTAACATCATGTGTGGACAACAAACCACAGGAAGAAAGAAAATTATGCACTGATTTCTCCCTTCAAAAATGAGAAAGATCATGACAATAAGTTGATTATCCTACCTACAATTACTTTTACAAAGCAATTTCTGACAAAAGGGCAATATTATCCTCACCCAGAAATTAATTAGAGGCGTCTACAGAGATATTAAAATCCCATTTTTTTTCGGTAACTTTATAGATTCATTGCATTCCTGATCATGTAAGGAACTTATTCCCTAAGGGCATATAGCTGATAAATTCCACCCATTCTAGTAAGAGGAGGAAGAGCTCCATAAAAGCGAGAGCTCAGCACAAGAGTTCATTACAAATTGTCCCAAAAACTTAAGTTGTTAACCATTTAACCATAATTCTAACACTCACGGGCCTAGGCTGCCCCGACGTGACACGCGAGATTTTTATATACTAATTATCTCAAAAGAGCTTGAAAGAACGAATTTAATCATTTAACTATAATTCTAACAGATTGGCAACTACACACGAGCTTAATCATTTGATTCGATTAAAGTAATTCTAATGCTTAAAAGAGAATAAATGTGCAAACAACATGTATGATCCCTAATCTAGTGACATAAAAAAAAAAAAAAGATTGGTTCGAATCTAAAGCTTCATTGAAGCTCAGAAAGAGTGCATACTGATCATCATGAGGCGACCATAGAAAAGCCGGCGCGGTGTTACCATGAACCTCAGCCGCTAACAAAATCAAACCATAAACCAAGCCTACCACCACACAATCTGCTTTCATCTTCGTCCTACTGCACCACCAAAAAAAAACTCATTCGATTAATATTAAGGATCGCTATTATTTTGAATTCATTCAAATAAAATGAATTGCAAACAAAATGGAAAATTCACTGAATCTTAGATCGGAATTAGAATATAAAAGCGTAGAAATGATAGATCGATTACCAGAGAAGAAGCAGAGCCGAGATTGATTGGTTTTGAGATTTTAGGGTTGGGATTTGTAAATATAACTTTGATTCGAATCGATTGAAAATTTTTTATCTCAATTCTTTCTCAAATAAACGAACAGAGTGACATAACAGGGAAGGACACACAAAAATTAATCGACTTTGATAAACAGACAAAGCAGCATTTTGCAACCAAGCCCACATACTTCTTCGTTCTTCTTTTTTCTTCTTTACTGTATTACGAATTTAGCCCCTACATTTATTTGATTTGTTTTTTTGGACAAAATTGCAAAAATACTCCTTGGACTTAGGTTAATTGCAAACCGATGTTCTATGTTTTTTTTTTTTTTTTTTGGTTATTGACCTTTGAGCTTTTATAAATGATAAAATTGACCCTTTAATCTTAATTCCCTCAATTTTGAGGGTCAAAAAAGGTCACCTACTATTCACATGACCCTTTACTATAGAATATTCATTTTGGAACAAAATTTTAATTTAAATTAAATTCAAAATTATTATAAAATAGATAAAATTATTTATTTAATATTAAATTTTTATTAAAAGAGTTTTTTTTTTTTAAATTAAAAATGAATTTTTTGGTGCGCAAATGACCTATTTCTATTAAGTCAAAATTTACAAAATTAAAATGGATGTGTCAATTTTGTCATTTCTAATCACTCAAGGGCCAAAAACATAAAATTGAAAGTATAAGGGTTTTTTTATTTTTTATAAGCGATCTAAATTTCAGGCTGTCTTTTTTTATTTTGACCTTATTTTTTTGGTTAAATACAACAAGGTTTTCTTGTATTACTATATATCTATAATTTAGCTTACAGACGAAAATCTATGATGAGTGATGACTATGTATGAGTAACTCAAGACTCAAGAGCAATTCTCTCAAATGATTCATTCCTTTTTTTTTTTAACTTTTCATTCAAACTTTGGTTGAATCAAATGATACATCCCTCACGAGACAACACTAAAATTATTGCGTGCTTGGTTTTAACTTTTTTTTTTTTTTTTCTAAATCTTATTTAGCTTATTTGCTTATTTTGTATTAAAAAAAAAGTTACTATTTGTTTATTTATAACTTCTTTTTTAAGTTACAACTCATTTTAAACAAATATACAAATCAAAAAATTTTAAATTGTTGGAGTCAAAATGCAAAAATAGTTGGCCATCTTGAGCCCAACACAGCAAAATGTTTATCCTTTTGCTAGCTTCTTTATACCAGGGCCCACGGACAGTCTCTGAGTCCACTTATTTGAACATCTACCTGGACTGGTCTTTGTTAGCACAATAGCACTGCCCATCTCCAGGCCAGCCCATATGCATTTTCTCCAGAATACTAGATTCTTGAGAAATTTCATCCGAAAACTATACAAGTTTACAGTGTGATCGAGAAGATATCTCACCGTCAAGGTCTTGGTACTGCTGTCGTTGCTGTCATGTAATGTGAGGTCGATAAATCCACATCGAAAATTTTTTTTTTTTCTTTTATTTCACAAAGAAAAAAAAGAAAAGAAAATATCTCATGAGATAGTCTTATGAGACCTCTCTCACAATATAAGAGACTCGTATATTATGAGAGAGATGTCTTATGAAACCGTTTAATGAAATAATTTTTCCTTGCCACACACTCACTATTTTCTTTCAATTTTTCTTTCTGTGCCATATAGAATTGCTTCTTCTAGATTGAATTCCATATACACACCATTCTGGATATGCCACTTGCTTGCCACATATTTCCAATTTGTGCATTACATAGACATCCTAATAAGGTTATTCCAAGTGGACCAAGTCTTTGGCCCACTACCAATCTCTTTATTTTCTTTTCTGGGTAAAAAGGAAGCTTCATTCTAATTGATATGCTACAACCACTTAATTGGCCAACACAAGCAAAGCCTTGCTATATGGTACATAGTTGTGACTTGTCAGAAAATGACAGTGCAGGGAGCAGTGCCTGTGATTCCCATTATGGAGAAGAAAACACATTAGTGAATTGACATTAAAGATTGGTGGTTGGAAAATAGGCTACAGCTGTTCGATAAACTATCATTTTAGATATATCAATTCATATTAATTGAAGTGAGGGATGGATTTCTTCATGTCGGTAGTGTTAAGGATTGGAATATCAATTCATATCTTCGTGTCAAATGTTTTAGTTACAATCGCTTTTTTTTTAGTATTTCTATTTCAATTTCAATTTCAATTGTAATTGTATCTTGTCACTGAGGATCAAGTTGATATGAAATTGATCAAATTGCTATAGAAAGAATTTTGGTTGAGTGAAATTCACCTTGTCATGTGAGCTTTTGAGCGAGTTCATCAGAATTCAAAAAATCAATTACCCAAAATGTTTCGTCTAAATAAAACTCACCCAAATCTCAATTGAGAGAGATTTTTTTTGGAAAATCAGTATTTATCTTTTCTCGGTTCTTCCTACGGCCAATCAAGCCTCAATTTGTGACACCTATATGAACGAAAATAACACCCTAAAATCAAAAGAAGAAGCAAAGGATATTGATCCGATCCCCTTGAGAGAAAACCATTTTAGTCTTCCTACCTTCAATCTCTCCGAATTAATTGACATTTTTGAGAGGAGATTTCACGCAAACACCTTTGATCATCCCAGATTGTATTAAATTAGTGCTGGAAACCACAGATGCAATCACAAATCTTCAAGTAGCCTTGAAATAACTGAGAGATCGAATTTGCGATTAACAATAGACTTGCATCATTGGATTACTTTGAAGAGAATGGGCTAGTGC